>CM047908.1:30754470-31413273 GCA_026229545.1 Pistacia atlantica | reverse complement strand
CTACATAAACACTATTTCTCATAGCTGAATTTCAACCATCATTCAACATCCATTCAATCAATAAGTCTCACCATATAAAATTCATACATACATATAAGAGTTTTCTCTACACAATTATTGATCAAATCAAAGCTAGAGTTGGATATACGTACAATATACATACCTTAAATGTGAGCAACACTAACACTTTAACCTTCCTTTGCTAGAGCTCTCTTTCTCTTAAACCCTAAGCATATAAAACCATAAGAATTCAAGACTTTGAAATTAACTCACATATTGGTGCAAGAATCTTACCTATGGATGCTTATGATTGAAATTCTACCAAAAGTGAGCCAAATTCTATGGACTTCCTTTGAGATTGGTTGAAGAAAATTTGAGAGCGCTTGGGTGAGGGTGGCATGAATGAAGGGTAGAATGGCTAGGGTTTCTCTCTTGAATCCTTAATATTACACAATAATATTTATAGATTCCCATTTTACCCTTGCACTTTCTAAGAAATTCCAGCTTTGCCTTTTAGTTAAGTACAATAATGCCCTCATCTCTATTATCTTCTCCGTATTATTCTACTTCTTTTCACTCCCCACTCTTTCAACTAATTATGAGTGAAATGACAATTTTACCCCTAAGCAAGTTCTCCAGAATTTTCTTCAAAATTCCAGAGAATTCATTGCTGCGACGAACTTCTTTCCTTGCCGCAGCAAAGTCTACATTTCTACAAACACAAATTTGGGCGGTGGGAGGGTTCATTCTTTGCGGCGAAAATATTCTATTGTTGCGTGCAAGTGTGAAAAATTTACTTCATGCTAACTTCCAATCTTTCACCTTGAAATAAGTAATACTAAGGGCATTAAGACATAAGCAAAGTTACGTACCTTAATGTGGGCGTTACAATTCTCTCCCCCTTATAAGAATTTCGTCCCCGAAATTCAAACGAAGGATAACAGTTCCACAAATCTTGCTTTACCTCCCATGCAGCTTCTTCTACTTTATGATTCCTCCATAGGACTTTTACTAATGGAATACTCTTGTTTTGGAGCTCTTTAACCTTTCTATCCAATATTGTACTAGGCGTTCCTCGTAAATAAAATTCTCTTCTAAGTCCACTTATTCTACTTTTAATATATGGGAGAGATCGCTGACATATCTTCGAAGCATTGAGACATGAAAAACATTGTGCACTCTATCCATATTCGGTGGTAGCGCCAATTTATAAGCTACCTTTCCTACTCATTGCAACACTTTAAAGTGGCCAATGTATCTAGTCGCTATTTTTCATTTACCACCAAAATGCATTAAACACTTTATCACCCACTTCAAATTCTACATCCATTCTCTTTAAATCTGCATAGCTCTTTTTTCTGTCTTGGGTTTGTTTCATTCTATTTCTGATAAGTTTGATGTCTTCTACCATTTTCTGAGTTATCTCCGGTCCAAGAGCTGTATTCAAAACATCTTTCTCTCCTACCTCATTCCAATGTAGTGGAGATCTACATCGTCTACCATACAGGGCTTCATAAAGAGCCATCTTAATTGTAGACTAATAATTGTTATTATAAGCAAACTCCACCAATAGTAACATCTCATGCCAGGTCATTTTATAATCCATACAACACGCTCTCAGCATGTCCTCAAGTACTTGATTTGTTCTCTCAGTTTGGCCATCTGTCTGAGGATGGTATGTTGTACTAAATGCTAGTCTGGTACCTAAATTTCTCTGTAGACTAGTCTAGAAAGTTGAAACAAATCTGGAATCTCTATCTGATACTATTGTCTTGGGCACCCCATGGAGTCTAACTATCTCCCTGGTGTAAATCTGGGCTAACTGATTTGAGGTGGCACTATCCTTTACTGGAAGAAATGTGCTGATTTGGTTAATCTATCTATTATGAGCCATATCGCACTATATCCCTTTTGAACTCTTAGAAAGCCTGTGATGAAATCCATTGATATATTTTCCCATTTCCATTCAAAAATGTTGAGTGGTTGAAGCAATCCCGATGGCCTCTGATGCTCTGCTTTCACCTGTTGACAAACCAGACATTTAGCCATATAATCTCTTATATCTCTCTTCATACGTGGCCACCAATGATTCTTTTTTAGATCTTGATACATTTTGGTTCCGCCAAGATGAGCAGTGTATGGTGTGTCATAAGCCTCCTTAAGAATCTTCTTCTTCAACTCAACATCTTAGGGAATGCATATGCGATTTCGAAAACGGAGGACACCATCTAAAAAGTGAAATTCTGGCATCTTGCCCTCAGGTACTTGTTGACTTGTTTTCTAATACCACTCATCGACATCTTTCTTTTCTTTAATCCAAATCATAGAATCTATTACCCAAGTTCTAATTCCTTGATTGAAAATCAAATTCCTAAGTTGTTTGGTACTCCTTCTCAGGTTATACCACCCTACTATTCCTATTAACCTTCCGAACCCAAAAATTGAAGTTTAATAGTTCAAGGTCTCTTAAGCTTTGTAAAATTATATATAGATTTCATAGATCTCATTTATCTATCTCTAGTTTTTGCTCAATCTATGGTATTTATCCCAAGAGGCACATATGACATATCACTTCTCAGTCTCATTGTGAACAACATACATTTGAATGATGATCAACCATCCAAAAGTCATTAAGCAAAGAGATAAACACTCAATCATGAAATTAAAACTCAAAGTAAATCAATTCATATGAATTTGAATCATTGTATCAAGGTTACATCAAACCCTAGCTAAACAACTCAGTTCATACTCAAAAACAAAAAAAAAAAACAAAAACAAAAACAAACTAAATCAAGGTTCATCATTGAAAAACAAGCAAAATATGGAGAAATCTTCTCTAATTTGAAGCCCAAATCTTCAATAATCTTCTTTCAAGAAGTGCCACCCTAAATGAAGAACCAAGATCCATTTCCCTTCCTTTTCATGCCAACTTATACCTCTCTCATTTAAGGATGAAGCCCTAGTAAGCCAAAATGCGTCGTTTTTTTTTTGTTTTTTTGTTTTTTTGTTTTTTTGGCATCTGACACAGTTTCGCTGCGGCGATGCTTTTTCCTTGCCTCGGCGAGGATCTTTCTGGCCCAATTTGAGCATGATAAAATCTGAATCTGAAAAAGTGGTTAGCATAATAATTGTATTCCTTTAAATTATATTTCTACTTGTTCAAGAATCATCCAAATCCAAGGTCTATAGCTCAAGTTATGGCCAAAATACCAAAGCACATCTAAAGACGTTTTTCTTCAGTTCCCAATGTGTTGTTCACCACTTCAAGCCAATGTTTCACCTTCTTCCTGTCAGAATTAGGAAAAACCCCAAACATTAAAATTGGAACTCTACTTCTTAGGTTTCCATAGCTTCTAAATTCAGGTTATTCCGAGTTTCCAAGCTCAAGTTACGCAATTTATGCTCAAAATCATCATTTATGCTCAAAATCATTGTTTAGGCCTGCAAAGAAAAATTAATAGAATTAAATAGCAATGATGGCCTAAATTATATAAGAAGTATCCTAAATCCTATTGAAATTAAATGCAAAATCATAGGGAAAAATAGGATTATCAATGAGCAAACTCCTCCTAACTCAAGTCGGTCAAGCAAACTTTCACATACCAAAAATGGTCCATCCGACGACAGTAGCGCTAGCACTAATCCACTTAGTTCGCACTCATTTGACTAAATCTACTGTCTAAGCTAAATACCCTTTGACTTAGAGAGTTAGGGGCTAACTGTATGGGTAAAAAATCGTCTTGGGCCTGACGAGGCCCAGTAACGAAATAAACATTTTACAGCCTATGGCCTTAGCCCAACCCCGGTCGGGCCTACACTTAAAGTCACATTGTAAACTACCCACTCTATGAGTTGAACTATCCTACAAGTTAAGCTAAATTGGATTCCGGCCCATTAGCCTACTACAGTCCATAAATAGGAAATTAGAATCCTATTCTATTTTCTCTTCTAATAAGATTTTGAATCTTACTCAAACTAGTAAACCTAATCTAATAAGGACAAGAAATCATTTTTCTTTCTTGATAGGGATTATCTCCCAAAGTAGGGCTTAGTGTCCTACTAGGAGTCCAACCCTTTGGTTTCACTATATAAACAGAGGCCTGCCCTTTCATAATTCATTCAAGTTCCACTACTTAAAACCACCTACTTGCTCCTAAGTTTTTGCACCCGAAAGCCTAATGCCTTCGTCGTATTCTTGGTCTCTAAGAAAACTCCCAGTAATGCTTCTTTCCATTAATTCTTATTAAATGATCTATTTTAGCCTTGTTGACTTGAGTATCAGAGTGCCTACGAAAAACACCACCCCGGTGTTTCCCGTAAGGTTCACGCTTGTCTCTTCGTATGTGCAAGTCTAATGGATTGTCAGTAGCCTCAACCTCACAAGATCCATCCTTTCTGTAACCATAGATTTTCAGCGTCTACATTAAGCAAGAACTTATATTCATGGGAAAATATGTAAATCACCCTAAGGGTTTGTGTTTGTATCACTAGGATGAAAACTTTCCCAATTTTTGTCATACTTTTTTACC
Source organism: Pistacia atlantica (assembly GCA_026229545.1). Classification (NCBI taxonomy): domain Eukaryota; kingdom Viridiplantae; phylum Streptophyta; class Magnoliopsida; order Sapindales; family Anacardiaceae; genus Pistacia; species Pistacia atlantica. Next base: position 31,408,744 of record CM047908.1, on the reverse strand, counting down.
TTGGACTTTTGATATTGTATCACAAACACCCTCAGGGCTAACTCTGTAATGTAGAAGTTAGAGTCAAAGGGTTAAAAGAGAAAATTTTAAAACTTACAAACTTTTTGGTAAGTATATCTAAATAATGAATAAATAAATTTGTACTATTAAAAAGTACCTGGGAGGGGTTTGGTTGGGGGTTATGTGGGATTACTGGGTTATGTCATCTTATATTATTTGATTACCATGTTTGGTTATCAAGTAATATAAGATTCTAGTAATCTTCAAAGTACTAAGGGAGCGGTTGGTTTAGAGAATGTTATATTACTGAGGAATTTTGTATTAGTGGAAAGATAGATTACTAGAGAATCTTTAGAGAAATGTGTTTGGTTGGTTGGAATAAATTGGCAGGTATATTACAGTAATATGCTTAGTTAGAAAGATAAATGAGTGGGTATGTTATATAGATTACTAAATTGCCCTCCTTTTTAAATAATAATATAATTTTATTTTATTTTATTATTTTTTAAACTATTTCTTTTAACCCCCTATATTTGAAATTTTGCTAAAACACCCCAACCATATAGAACTTTAAATTGTAGCAAAATCACACCGACCCACCCCAAGCCACCGCCGACAGTCATTGTAATGGTGCACAACCAGCCGAATCTGGTTGGTCGTGCGCGAATAAGGCCTAATCCCACTAGATTTGGCATTGAATATGGTCGTTTCAGCGCCAGATCTATGGCGTTTCACAACCACACCTTTGGCCGTGAAATGGCCAAATCTAGTCATTTCTAGTCATTTCCAGCCATGGATCACAAATCCATGGTCGGAAAGTCCTTACTGGCACACGACTGGGAAGATCCTGCCTGTCTTGTGCCTATATGACAACTTTCGCTGACGGCCAGTGGTGGTGGCTAGTGGCTGGCAGTGGTCTTTGGTGGTTGGGGTATTTTCTTAACTTTTAAACTTTTTGTGGCAAGGGTGTTTTAGCTAAATTCTCAAATATATGGGGTCTAGGGTAATTGTTATTTGGTAGACATATGAGGGCAAAAGTGGTCAAAAAGATAAAAGATTAAGGGCAAAATAGGGTCAAAATTAAGATTACCTCTGTAATCTTATATTAACACCCCTTGGAAAGGTAATCTGGTTACCTCGAATATTATCAACAGTAAACACTATTTACAATAAAAGATTACCTAATATTTTTTTACTTGACAACTAGGGATGGGCACAAAACCTGGCCCTGCGAAGATTCGCCCCGACCCACCCCGAATTTTTTGGGCTTTGGGCCAGGTTTGGTTTTGCCTCGGCTCGCCCCGCCCCGCCCCCGTACCGTATATTATATATATATATATATATATATTAATTTTACTATTTGAAAATCAATTATACATTATACAATAACAAATTATAATTGTGTAAGTATTTTATGAAACTATATACAAATAGGTAATAAATAAAACTAGATTAAATATAATAAATCATTATAAATATTTGTACTCTATATATATATATATAGAGTACAAATATTTATAATGATTTATTATATTTAATCTAGTTTTATTTATTACCTATTTGTATATAGTTTCATAAAATACTTACACAATTATAATTTGTTATTGTATAATGTATAATTGATTTTCAAATAGTAAAATTAATATATATATATTATACATAATATGATAATGCTATGAAACAAAAGTTATACATTCGACATTATATATTTACATTATATATGGTATACACAGTGGCGGATCCAGCTACTTTATGGCCCACCCTCAAATTTTTTTTTTTTAAATATTAATATGTATAATTTATATATTTTGGCCCATCCTAACAAAAATGTTAATGGACAAAACTATTAATGTATAATTAGTTTTTATTTTAACCCACCTTAAAAGAAATTCCTGGATCCACTACTGGGTATACATTTAACATTATATATTATATAAGGTATACATTTGACATTATATATTATACATTATACATTTTATATTATAGATGATATATACTATATAATAAGTATAATATATATAACATATATATGTTGTACATTATAATTTATACATAATATGCTATTATCTATAATCTTACGTTAATATATAATATATATGTAATATATTATTTGTTGTTTTGATTGATTATAATGAATCAATAAATCACTATAATTTTTTTTTTTTTGGTCCCTCATTAAATCATTATTTCAATTCTATTACCTAATTACCTTTGTTATATTGTGAATTGTGATAGCTATTTATTTAGAATTTATTATAATATGTATGGTAGTTATTTATTTAAAATATATTATAATATATATGTATAATGTATCATATATAATATATAATATTATATATTAAAGAGACATTATATATGTATACTTATTACTTAAGACTATAATGCATAATATTATACTTATATTTAATATGTACATTATAGATTTAATTTCTTTTTTGATAATATGAACTTTACGTTTAATATGTATATTATATATTTAATTTCTTTTTTGGTTGGTATATATAACTGGGAGAAAAGAATAATAAAAGTATAAAATTAAGGATACAAAAATACAAAAAACCCCCAAACCAGGAATGGGCTTTTTCAGGGATTCCCCAAACGGGCTTTGGACCGGGATCAGGGAATCCCTTCGGGCTTTCGGGCCAGGGCCGGAGACAGTGGTCCCCGGCCCCGCCCCGGCCCGTGCCTATCCCTATTGACAACTAAACGAGGGAATCTTGAAAATTAAACAAAGATTATAGGATTAATCTTATATCACCCCGAACCAAACGCAACCTAATAGTTGTTACTATTGGTAATATTAGAAGTAATCTGATTACCTCTATTTTCCTAGATATTGTAAGATTACTAAGGTAATCTTTTTTTTGTTACAATTTTATTCCTTATTAATAAAATTTTAGGACAATAATACCCTCATTTTTAAATTAATTTACATGAATATGGCTTTTACTATTTCACCCCAATTAATTAACTTTTTGGACAAAATTACTCTTGAATTCAAAACAAATTGTAGCCCACCCAAGCCACCACTCCTACCCACCTACTGCTACTGGCTTTCGACAACCACCATCGGCGGCCAATCGTTGCCGCCATCGGAATGGCCATCGTGTGCCAATATGGCCATTTCCGGGCAGATATCTGGCCGGAAATGGCCAGATCTCTAGCAAAAAATGCCCATACATCGTATGAAGGCCATTTCCTACCTTCCGTGCGCCGTTAGGTTGTCGATTGTCGGCAGTCGGTAGTGGTTGGGTTGGTGGGGGTGCATTATTGATTTTTTAAACTTTTATTATGGGGTTATTTTTGCTATGTTTTTAAATGTAGGGGTGATAAATAATTCAAATAATAATCTAAATAACAATATTCAATAATAATATTTAATTAGATGACAATTCAGTAATTTAAATAGCATACTCTCCAATTTATTCCTCCCAACCAAACATATTAATAAAACATACCCACCAATTTATTTCAACTAACCAAACATATTTTCCTAAAGATTCATAGTAATCTTCAAGGTAATTTAACTTTCTAGTAATCTAATATTCTCCGTAATTCAATATTCCTTGAATCAAATACATCCTTTAGGACAAAATAGTAGTTATATTAGTCATTTGTCTTGTTTTATTAGTTTCCACATGTTCAATAACATAATCTGAGGTATTTTTGTCTTTAAATTTCTTGATTCTAACTTCTAGATAACAGAATCAACGTCAAAGGGTGTTAATGATACATCATTAAATGTCTAAGAGTCTAATTTATTAAAAATTTTACACGATTGCAATTGTCGCTGCATCCAAACACTACAACTGTCATGTTTTCTTTACACTTTTTCTTGCTTTTTATTAATTTTAATCATTTTCTGATATTTTAATTTGATTTTGTAGAATCTCAATATAACAATTTGTTAATATTATATATTCAAAAATTTAATATTGAAAACTACTAAATTTAGGGTACGTTGTTTACCTTTTCTTGCATATTGGTTCATTTTATTGCATTTTTTTTTACCCAGGAAACCAGGAGAGATGGGCCTATGGGTGTAAATCGTGTTGAGTTTTGGGGTAAACAAGTCAGGGTTGATTTGAACAGTGTTGAGTTCAAGCTTGACGAGCCTAGCAAAATGTGCTTAAGATCGAGCTCGTGGAATATTGAGCTGGCTCGAACTCAAGCTCGATAAACGAGCTTGAGCCAGCTCATTTATGATGGTGAGTGGCTTGTGCAATTTCTTAAGCAGGTGGTGGGCAAGGTGAAAATGGCAAATTCCACCAGTAAAGTCAATCACAAAATCCAGTTCAACACTTCCAAATCAAAACTCCAAAACAACTTCTCACAATAAAATTTCACATCAGATCCTAAAACACATAGCAAACCATAATCACCAATTAAAGAAAAATTCGACACTTAAACAAAAAGATAAAGAGTTTGAAAAAAAGATTGAACATTACATGAATTAGCAACGCCAAGAAGAATTTTTAAACGAAAAAATCATTTATTTTATTTGTTTTTTATTTTTTTCTCCTTTAAAACTAAAACTTTCATTTCAAATCAGAGTTTTTAATCCGAAATTATAAACGAAAAATTAATTATTGATTTATGAAAGAAAAGTTTTTGAGATGAGTTGATTTGAAATGTTTTTGGTTGTGTTTGGGGCATTATTCAAACCCTATCTTATCCTATTATCCTATCAAAAAAAATGGAAAATGCATTTGTTAATATTCTCAAAATCCAACCCTATTCTATTTAACTAAAAACATTAACAATTATTTTCCTTAATAAAAGTTTTAAAATTAAGAAAAATACCTCCACCTTTCTCAATAACAGTTTTCAAATTAACAAAAGCACCACCACCCACACAAACCACTATCACTCGCCAGTAGCCACTACTGTCGCTAGCCACCGTCGCTTCCGTAGTTGGATGCCGGTGCCGTAACGACATACGATCGACCATATTTGGCCAGTCGTGCACTGATCTATCCATTTCTAGCCATATCCACCATGGATCTGGCCAGAACGGCCAGATTTACGGTGAAAGATTTGATCATTAACGACTATATCTAGCTAGTTCTAGCTATCATCAATGGCCAGATCTGGCCGTTTCTGGTTGGATTTGGTTGAAAAGGCCAAATCGGCACACGATCGGCCAAATCCAACCGATCATGTGCCATTCTAGCGACTTTCAGCCACCATCCGGTAGTGGTGGTCGGCTGCCATCAATTATTGGGTGAGTGGGGGTATTTTCGTTAATTTATAAACTTTTCTTGTGGAATTAACAAATGTAGGGGGTTAAAAAATGATTTAAATGTTTTTAAAAAATTTGCCAATTTTGAAATTCAAATCTTATTTTCGTAAAAACAACCCAACTTAACTTTTTTAAAAAATACTATTCTAAATACTCAAACAAACACAACCTTTATCGATCAATTATGGAAGTGATAAATTTCATGTTTTTCATTCTTCTCTTGGTTTTTCAAACAATATTCCGAAAGATGTTTTCATTTTATACATTTTCAAATATTATCTTTACCCGAACACGTCACATGCATATTTTTTTTTTCACCTATACCATTCATTTTCAATACTTTGAAAAAAAAAAAAAAAAGGCAAAATTCATATAAAAATGAAACCTTCTCTTTACGTATGTATTAGCTTAAAATACACTCTGCACCTAAGATTCTTATATTAATTCGAATTGAAAATTAAATTAAAATTAGAAAAAATAATGAAATTTCTCCTCACGATTATTATTTTCCAAAAGAAAAAATATATTTGAAAAACTAATGAACTTTCTCATCATGAAAATCAATGGCATTAACCCTATATTTTAAATGAATCTAAAGACCATGCTTTTTGAATGCTCCTAGGACTAGAGATGGCAATGGGTCCGGTATTTCCGGGTACATGGCCTGGCCCGTCCCAAAAAGGCTGGGCTTTGCTCGATGTTAGCGGGCTTGGGCTTGAGTCTGAGACTGATTTTAAGGCTCGCCCTCAGGTATGGGTCGGGCCTGAGTATGTCTTCAGTCCCGGCCCAACTCGGCCCAACCTGACAATTTTACTAAATTAGCCTTATACTATATATTTAATTACAGAATTATCCTACATATATATAAAAAAAATTGAATTTTATTAATATTTAAAAATTCGCATTATAAATATAGGCAGGCTTGGGCCAGGACTGAGATCACAAAAAGCTCGTCGAGCTGGGCTTGGGCTTGGGCTTTACCTATCATCCCCATGACAAGTCTTGGCCGGGATTGAGCCTTTAATGTGGGGTCGGGCTTGGGCCGGGCCAAGGGGTACCCGGTCTTGAACCGGCCATTTGCCATCTCTACCTAGGATCTAGGTTTAACCCAAACAAGTCCGACTCGGGTATTTACGTCCCTAATTTTCTAATACCTCAAATATCTTTAAGTATTTATTAGCTTAAAATACCCTTTACAGTTTACACCCCAATATTCTTATTTTAATTCGAACTAAAAATTAAAATAAAATGAGAAAAACTAATATACATATAAAAGAGAAATCCCCCATATAACTATTTTTTAATTAAGAAATATTCTCGTATATAATCATCCTTACTATTAAGAACATATTTAGTCATAAGATCATGCAACTTAACCTAATTGTCCTTAATGAAAATTAACAAAGATAAAATAACCAAATGGGCTAGGTTATCAAGTCTATCACCATCTAGCATGATCATGTATGGTTTAACATGTTTTAATCAGATTGTCAAACTATATTATTAAATCCTAGATTATCAAGTTCTGTATAATTTAGCATTACCTAATGAAAATGTATCATTTGTTATATATGCACGCAGCTGAAAATGGCACTCATTTCAATTCTTCTAAATGTTACATGCATTACATTTTTTAAGCTGAATTGACCCTGCAATTTTTCCTCTTTCAAAGGCATGACCATCAAGACTTAAGACCTTTCCCTTTTGTAAGTAATTTTTGATAAAACATAAAATAATACCAACACAATCAAGCTAACATAGCAAAAGAGGGACGACGAACCTTGCCGTCACGTTATTTCTTCTCACCAATAAACTAATAAATAAAAAATCTATATATAAAAATTATAAAACTCTTGATTCATCAATTAAATCAAACACTAATCTAATAGATAACGCACTAATGAAACTTTTAGTAAAACTGATATGTTTGATTTACTTTCCAACACAGTTTCCATTTTTCTTCTTCATTCAATGCAACCATTAATATTACCTCTCTCTCTCTTTCTATATAAACTCCTCAACGGAATTCTCTTTTCATGCATTCAGTCTCTCTTTTTCTTCAAAAATATCAGTCATGGCTTTGGGAATGTTCACTAGGGAAAAATGTGTTTGGGTTTTTTTATATTTGTTTTTTTCAACTTAATCCTTGACGGTTAAAAATTTTCAAGAATTGAGACTACGATTATCAAGAAAAAAATAATACAATTTATTTTTTACCAAATCCTTGACAGTTAATAATTATCAAGAATCATCCAAAACAGTTAAGGATTATTTCAAATTCTTGACAGTTCATAAACTGTCAAGAATTTATCAAGAATTACAATTCTTGACATGTTTCTAGAACGATCAAAAAAATATGTCAACTCATTCTTTCAAGAAAGGAGGTTTTTTTAGTAGTGGAAATTCCGCAGTGGTAAAACGGACATAACTCTCATACAGAGAGTAAACCATTATAAATATTGTGTTTGTGTATATGGTTATTTGTTTGCCCTTTGTTTGCATTATTTACATTTTCATAGTGATTTCAGATTTGCTAGCATCTAATTAAATCCCCACAAAAGATTGAAGCTAACACTAATGTCCTTAGGTGAGAGTTAGACAATTCTTTATGTGATCATCAATGAGACAATTCTTTATGTGATCATCAATGAGACAATTCTTTATGTGATCATCAATGACCTTTCCACATGTAACAATGCATCGATGGACAAATGTAAAAATTTTGTAGTCTCAAAGGAACCCAAGGAAAATTTTGTAGTCTCAAAGGAAAATTCTTTACATTATTTTCATTATTTTTAAACATACGATATGTAGATTATATCACATATACCATTCTCGGAACAATCAGGTCACACACTTAGAAATGCCTCCACATATCAGATGATATCTGCAGAGTGTGAATTATTAATGAAGATACCTCTGGTGATCACACTTATTCTCCTTGCAACAAGAACATATCGGAAAAAACATGTTATTTAATTTCTGACAGTGGAATGGGTTGAAAAAGTGATGACAACATAACATCCTCAATCTCTTGACCTCCACCACCATGCCCATCTCCGTGGCAATAAAAGTAATGGGAAGTTCTCAAAAGATTTATGATCATTTCAACAATAGGTTGAGGCAAGGGACAATTTGTTGCAGCTCTATATACATTTATCTTCTTCCATATCTTCCTAGTTAGATCCTTAATGTATTCGTGAGCAACTTCCTCAGAACAACCAGTATCATTCATGTAACATTGGATTGCTTTAGGTGCATCACCTCTCTTCATCTCATCCTGATTTATTTATTGAAAGAAACACCACCAATTAATTCATAGAGAATTCAAATTAGAGTATATAAAAACAATTGTAAGTAAATTAATGCTAGATTTTATACCGGTGAAGTTCCCAAATCATCTTGAAGTCGGAAAGCCGTGGATGACCATTTTATAATATCCGGATTGCTTTCTAGAAATTCTAAGTCCTTCTCTAATATCGGATTTGCTGACGATATATATGATAGAGTTGCCATAATAGGACCCATAACTGATATATAAGCATTATTCAAATATTCATCTAGCGTTGGCTTATACTGATAGTGGTACCATCTTGCCTCTATTATTTGGGCTTGCACCATATCTTTCCACTGATGTAAATGACATAGCGACGAGTAGTGAGATATTTAAACAACAAAACATTACAAAAATAGAGGAAGAAACGAATTATATAATATTACCATTTTGATTAGAGTCATTGAGACGTCTGAATTCTTTTCTTTGATGAGCCACTTCATTAACAAAGTTGAACAGCGAGAGAAAACTTGTTTTCATGTAACTGGGAAGCTGTTTCATTGCTTTAATGTCCCATCTAAAATACATGTGTAATATAAAAGCATCATATAATTTTTTCTTAGAGCTGCTAGGTTTGTATAACAAGAAAATTTTGCCCAACAATTACCTCGTAATAGCATCACCAAGAGCTCTAGTTCGGGCAAGGTACCATAAACATCATAAATATCGTCAATTAATGTAATTAGAGCAACGGCCTTTGCAACGAACTTTATGCAGTAAGAGTACTGAGGTTGAAAAGCTACACCCAAGCCCCATAAATATGCTAGTATGAAGTTGATCCTAGCAAAAGTTAATTCTCGAAGACCAGTATTCTCCCACCACCTTCACAAGCAAAAGAGAAACATATCAACTTGACTCCCTTAAAAATAGATTACAAATATAAGTGTTGACATAGAGATCTAAATAATATAAGAGATTAAATTTTTTGTTTAACTTGTTTGTCAAATCTCGTTACTCATATTTTACAAATAGTAACATTACTCATACAAAGTTGGAATCTCAATTTTGCATGTTAACTTATGTAATTGTTTACGTGTCAACACCATTTATTAATTAATTATAAGTTAGTTACTCACTTATTTGCTTTATTTTATAATCAATGCTGTAATGAAACATAAATAGTTTCATTAGTTGGGATGCAAAAGGTACAATTTCAATAAGTGTTTCATTAATAAAGGCGGTGCAATCACGAGGACAAAAAGTTGAGGAAGGGTTACTGACCTCAATGTGTCTTTAAGTTCTTCCTGGTGAATTCCCTGTAAAATATTAAAGTCCACCTTTGCAAGCTCGAGTAAAAGGTGATTCTTGTCTTCCCTTCTCTCATATGAATCTATGAACCATTTGGTCTCGAATCGTGGCGCCCACCAATGAAGAGGAAGCTCCAAGGCATGCTCAACAAGCGGTACAAGATTCTGGTTGACATCCTTATCGTCTAGATCTTTAAGATGTTTAGAACTGAATTCCCATGCCTCCTACATCATACTTTCTCCTTCTAACCCATAGAATGAGGCTTCATAAAAGCTCAGTATTGCCTTCACATCATCAGAGACACACGCCGAGAAACTGGCCGTCTTGTCCTTGAAACTCTTAAAAATTCTGCACTCAACAAGGAAAGTAGAACAAACATATTAGTATACTCTAACGATGAATACATTTTTTGAACTTTAATAGCCGTGTTGTCTCAGGAGTCTGAACTTTAGAGAGGTTGCATATAGATTTCCTTTCTTCCATTTATGATCGGTAATATTGTGGACACGGTCCAATATGTTCTTTATTTCTGTTGTGAGGTGGCAATTGATTTATGCCATGTGGAAGTCAAAGTTTGAAATGGGCAGTCAAAGCATTTTTGCTAAAAGCTAAGGGGCAGTTCAGTAAATTCCAGTCTTCAATAAACCTAATTTCAATTAGGTTTTTGCTCATTTTCGTGTTTTCTCTGGAACTTTCTCTCTTGGTTAACTGAGAGAGAAAGTTTGTTACAAGATGAGGATGCGCTGGAGTTTTCGAAGAGCGTTGATGGAATCAACGGTTGTGGTAGGTCTTAGCTGGTGTGTTTTCTGTTTTTTGTTCTTCTGTATAAATCGAATCTAATGCTTGGTTATTGGTGTGGTGTATGAGAGGTGTTTGAGATCTGGGTTTACAGAGGGGTGTGTACACTGTGTAAAGGGTGAGCGTATCTCTGTAAGAATCTCTTATTCTCATAGTGAAAACTTACTTATTGCCCTGGAGAGTGGATGTAGGTAATCTATAAGATTACCGAACCACTATAAATCTCTGTCTCTTTTATTTTCATCTTTTATTTGCTTCATATTTTGTGGATTATATCTGCTGGTTATATGTTGTTGTTATCTGCTGTTGAATCTTGTTTTTGCTTCCATTTGGTTCTGTGATTTGGTCTCTTGAGTTGTAACAAGTGGTATCAGAGCTAGGTTATCATTCTAGCACCTAGGGTTTCTCTAGGTTAAGAGATCTTTTGCGAATCTGGAACATCTAGGCTTAGATTTGGGTTCTTTTTAAAAACAGTTGCAAGTTAGGGTTTCTGTTTAAGTCTTAGGTAAATTAGGGCTTTTTACTCTAAGCATCTGTGAAGTATAGGAACCAGGAATATGTCTAAGTTTGAGGTGGAGAAATTCACAGGGGATAATGATTACGGATTGTGGAAGATGAAAATGAGGGCTATCTTAGTTAAGGATGGTTTAGCTGACACTTTAAAAGGTGAGGATAGTTTACCAGACTCTTTGTCTGAGAAGGAGAACAAATATCTTTTAGATAAAGCCTACAGTACCCTAATTCTAGGTTTAGGGGATAAGGTCTTAAGGGAAGTTAAGAAAATGGAATCACGATTTGAAATTTGGGAAAAACTAGACTCTTTATACCTGTCAAAGTCCTCTCCTAATAGGTTAGTTTTAAAACAGAATTCAGTTTTAAAATGGATGAAAACAAATTATTAGGAGACAATATGAATGACTTTATGAAACTTGTATAGGATCTAGAAGGGCTTAGTGTTAAGGTTGAGGATGAAGATCAAGCAGTAATCCTAATTAACTCACTTCCAAAAAATTTTCTCTAATTTTGTGGATACCCTTAAGTATGGCAGGCAAACCCTTAAACTAGATGAAGTAGTGGTAGCAATTACTACTAAGGATGCTGAATTTAAAAAGGAAGGTAAACTAGATGGTGAGGGGTTTTATGTAAGAAGAAGACCTGATAAGAAAGGCCACAAGAAGGGGAATTTCAGGGGTAGATCAAAGTCTAAGTCTAAGTTCACTAGGAAATGTTTTCACTATCATAAGGAAGGTCATTTTAAGAGGGACTGTCCTGATAGGAAGAAAAAGTCAGGGGAAAAGGATGCTAGTGGAAGTGTAGACATAGCTTCTGATGGTCATGAGAGTTCTGATGTGTTAGTTGTTTCTGAAAATGAAACTGATGCTGAATGGGTACTTGATTCTAGCTGTTCTTTCCACATGACTCCAAATAGGAGTTTTCTGTCAAACTTTAAGAAACTTGAGTCTGGAAAGGTGTTGATGGGAAATAATGCAGCTTGTAGAGTCTTAGGAATAGGAGATGTAAGGCTAAATCTACATGATGGAAGCTCAAAATGGCTCACTCATGTTAGATACATACCAGAGCTAAAAAGAAACTTAGTTTCTCTAGGAAGTCTAGATTCAATTGGCTATTGTTATAAAGCTCAAGGTGGAGTTCTTAAAGTAACTAAAGGGTCCTTAGTTGTGATGAAGGGTGAGATGAGGAATGGGTTGTATATCTTAAATGGTTCAACCATTACTGGAATAGCAGTAGTATCCTTAACCCAGAAGTCTAATAAGACAACTTTATGGCATAGGAGATTAGGGCACATTAGTGAAAAAGGTTTAGTTGAGCTGGGTAAGCAAAAGGTTCTTGGAGGAGATAAAATAGAGAAGTTGGCTTTCTGTGATCACTGTATTTATGGGAAGATGAACAGAATCAGATTTAGTGTGGGAAACCACTGTTCTAAGTCTGTTTTAGACTATATCCATTCAGATGTTTGGGGACCTACTAAACACCCATCTTTGGGAGGTTGTAGATATTTCATCAGCATAATAGATGACTATTCTAGGAGGGTCTGGGTTTATTTCTTGGAAAACTAAGGGAGAAGCCTTTAGGAAATTCAGAGATTGGAAAGTCATGATTGAAAACCAAACTGGGAAGAAAATTAGGAAACTTAGAACTGATAATGGCTTAGAATTCATAAATGAAGATTTTGATAATCTGTGTAGGGAAAGTGGAATTCCGAGGCATAGGACTGTAAGGCACACACCCCAGTAGAATGGTTTAGCTGAAAGGATGAATATGACTATCCTAGAAAAGGTTAGAAACCTATTATCCTCTTCTAAGTTACCCACCAAGTTCTGAGCAGAGGCTGCCCACACTGCAATTTACCTAATTAACAGAATACCCTCATCTGCTATTAGTTTAAAAACACCCATGGAAAAATGGTCTGGGCATCCTGCAAACTATAGTAACCTTAGGGTTTTTGGCTGCACAGTTTTTGTTCATGAAAAAACTGATAAGTTACAACCAAGGGCTATTAGATGCATTTTTTTAGGATATCCTGATGGCATTAAGGGTTATAAATGTTGGGATATTAGAGGTTAGTAGAGATGTCAGATTTAATGAAGATGAGTTGGGTATTTTGGGTCAAGAAGAGAGTAACAATGCAGATAGGACAGAGGTCTTAAATCTGGATCTAGGTGGACAATTTTCAAGTCTGAACAATCCTGTTTCAGATACTGTTTCAGATTCCCATACCCAGGAGGAAGAGTCTAGCTTAGGTGAAAATGGTGATAATGATGCTGATGGACATGACTTGCAAAATTATCAACTAGCTAGAGATAGGGATAGAAGGGAAATTAGACCACCTAGGAGGTACTCACATGCTGACATGGTAGCATTTGCCCTTCAAATTGCTGAAGAGATTGATGATGAGCATAGGACTGTTAAGGAAGCCATGATTAGTAAAGAGTCCAGGGAATGGAAACTTGCCATGCAGGAAGAATATGAGTCTTTAATCAAAAATCAGACCTGGATCCTTGTTAACAAACCTAAAGGCAGTAGAGTGGTTAAGTGTAAATGGGTTTTCAAAAGAAAAGAGGGTATACCAGGGGTAGAAGCACCTAGGTTTAAAGCTAGGTTGTAGCCAAAGGTTTCACACAGGTTGAAGGAGTTGATTATAATGAAAATTTCTCACCAGTTGTGAGACATACCACTATCAGAATTCTCCTAGCCTTACTAGCTCAGTTTGATTTAGAACTAGAACAATTAGACATCAAAACTGCTTTCTTGAATGGTGATTTAGAAGAAAGAATTCTGATGGAGCAGCCTGAATTGTTTGAAAAGGGGTCTACAAACCAGGTTTGTTTGTTGAAAAAATCACTGTATGGATTAAAGCAGTCACCTAGGCAGTGGTATAGAAAATTTGAGTGGTTTATGGTGAATGTTGGATTTATTCGAAGTAGCTTTGATGGTTGCTTTTATTTTAAGTGTTTGTATGGTGAGTGCTACATTTATCTGGCTTTGTATGTAGATGATATGCTTGTTGCTTGTAAAGATCTTTCTGAAATTGCTAGGTTTAAAGAAGAGATGAGTAGACAATTTGAAATGAAAGACTTAGGGCAAGCTAAGAAAATCCTAGGAATGAATATTGAAAGGGATAGAAAGATTGGAAAATTGATCTTGTCACAAAAGGAATATGCTGGAAAAGTTATCAGGAAGTTTAATATGAGTAATTCCAAACCTGTCAAAACACCCTTAGGATAGCACTTTAAACTCGGTTCAGTTCAATGCCAACAGAAGAAGAAAGGAAGGAAATGAACTGTATTCCGTATGCAAATGCAATAGGGAGCTTGATGTATTTGATGGTGTGTACTAGACCTGATTTAGCCTTTGCAGTTAGTTCTGTAAGTAGGTTTATGAGTAATCCTGGGAAGAATCATTGGGAAGCTGTAAAATGGGTGCTTAGGTATGTGAGGGTTATAATGACTACTGGTATTGTTTACAGTAAGGAGCAAAATCAGGGAAATATCATTGTAGGATATGTGGATGCTGATTATACAGGAAATATAGACAATAGGAAATCCATGACTGGTTTCTGTTTTTCTTTTTGGAATAATCTGGTTTCTTGGAAAGATAACCTGCAGGCAATTGTTACTTTGTCAACTACGGAAGCAGAATACGTTGCCATTACAGAGGCTATTAAAGAAGCAATGTGGCTCAAAGGAATGCTTGAAGAAATGGGTTTGAACCAGCAATAGGTTCCAATCAAGAGTTACAGCCAAAGTGCAATTTTCTTATGTAAAAATCAAGTGTTTCATGAGAGATCAAAACACATTGATGTCAGGTTGCATTTTATAAGGAATTTGATTGAAGATAAAGCCATCAAGGTGGAGAAAGTTCCTTGCTGTGAAAACCCTGCAGACATGTTTACCAAGTCTGTTGTCTTGGAAAAGTTAAGGCTCTTTAAGAGCCTTCTTCACATTGAAGAAAAGTAAAAGGAATTTCCAGGGCAGTAAGTGAGGGTAATAATCAAGTGCCAAGGTGGAGATTTTGTTGTGAGGTGGCAATTGATTTATGCCATGTGGAAGTCAAAGTTTGAAATGGGCAGTCAAAGCATTTTTGCTAAAAGCTAAAGGGCAGTTCAATAAATTCCAGTCTTCAATAAACCTAATTTCAATTAGGTTTTTGCTCATTTTCGTGTTTTCTCTAGAACTTTCTCTCTTGGTTAACAGAGAGAGAAAGTTTGTTACAAGATGAGGATGCTCTGGAGTTTTCGAAGAGCGTTGATGGAATCAACGGTTGTGGTAGGTCTTAGCTGGTGTGTTTTCTGTTTTTTGTTCTTCTGTATAAATCGAATCTAATGCTTGGTTATTGGTGTGGTGTATGAGAGGTGTTTGAGATCTGGGTTTACGAGGGTGTGTACTTTGTGTAAAGGGTGAGCGTATCTGTAAGAATCTCTTATTCTCATAGTGAAAACTTACTTATTGCCCTGGAGAGTGGATGTAGGTAATCTATAAGATTACCGAACCACTATAAATCTCTGTCTCTTTTATTTTCATCTTTTATTTGCTTCATATTTTGTGGATTATATCTGCTGGTTATATGTTGTTGTTATCTGCTGTTGAATCTTGTTTTTGCTTCCATTTGGTTCTGTGATTTGGTCTCTTGAGTTGTAACAATTTCACGTTCAAAATGGTAAGCCACTCCAAGTCTTTGTAAGTTTTCAATCAGCTCAAGCTGATCCAATGGGTTGTCCATACTATTGATTATCATCCTCACTTCTTCCACGCCTTTTCTGCTTTTTTTTCGTAAGCTTCTCCCTGAAGAAAATTAAGTTTTTGGTAATTAGTTCCTGAACTTGAACTAATTAAATTCAGCAAAGAACAAATTAAGACCATAAAAAGGAAAAAAAGACCATGAATACCGTGTACTCATTAGTCAATTCTGGCAGATAATCTTCGTTAAAAATGCAAGGTTTGTAGTTTCGATCGCCTTACAACAGTTGAAGCACTAAGTTAGGGTTAGCGATGCCTGGAGTTGCTTCTTCACACCGATTCTGCTGGTTGGTGTTTTAAAAACAAGTAGTTGACGTTGTTGAAAAATAGCACCAGAAGGAATATTACAGGTTGTTGCAATACAAAAAGCCATTATTAATTTGTGAAGTTCACTCTGGCATAAACTTGAGAGATGCAAGCTGATATTTATAGAATTAAGGGGTCACCAGGAGTTTTTGGTGCGAAAGAATTTTGTAAAATGGCAATTTTGGCCCAAACACTTTATACAATTGCAATTTGTGAAACTCTCAAAAAGGAGTTGATACTGCTCAATAATTTTTGAAAATTCTCCCTCCTCATAATTGCTTCATATAAAAATCATTTATCTTTCTTCTCATGTTCAGTCTGCTCTCTCTAATAGGTTTTTTTTTTTTTTCCCTAGAAAGACATGTAGAGATAAGCAGGGCAGATCCAGAAATTTTTGTGAGGGTAGGCCAAATAAAAACTAATTTATATAACATTCATATTTTGTTTTTCCAGTCAATATTGTCACAAAAAAAATTACATTTGCTATTGTCTTCGGCGGGGCTTCATATTGAGGAATCGTTGCATGACCATCTCCTTATTAACACTGTCAAATATATCTTTCTCAACATATGAAATTACGCTATCATTCAAGAATTGATCTCCCATCCGATTGTGTAAATGAGTCTTCACAATTTTCATAGCAGAAAATGCCCTTTTTACACTTGTAGTTGCAACTGGTAAAGTTAAAGCCAATGTGATGAGCAAATATACCAACGAGTAAATAAGATGCTTCTTCTTTTCAACCATTTTCTGAGCAAGATTGGTAATATCATTTAGTTCTGAAAAATCACTATTTGAGCGCATATCATCAATGTAATTATCAAGTTGAAGTTCAAGTGCCTTAAGATCAGTAGAAGAAAATTCAAGTGAATAAAATTGAGCAAAACGAACTAATTTTCCCTTATCAAATGCTTGAAAGCATTCACTTTGATTTAGGGAGGCCATGCAAATAAGTAATTTTGTATTACCTTCATTAAAATGACCGTTAAGCTCTGATAGTTGCAAATCTATTATGGCATAGAACAACTAGACACGATAATGAAATAAATTTGTCATCTCTTGAACATTACGCCGCGATCTCCCTTGTGCAACAAATTTCTCTTCCATATTTGGCACATTTATATTATGAGCAATGCAAAAATGAGAAACTTCATCAAGTAGATTATCCCATCCATTATTTCTTATCAACAATAATCTTCTTTTCGACGAGTGAACCAAAGACATAGCATTTATAATATCTTGATCCTTCCTTTGCAATTCTTGTCAAAGTTCAAATGTGATTCCCAAAATGTTTTTCATTATGGGCAGGTTAAAAGCAAAATCAAAAGAAGTCATATAATCCACCAAATCACTTGCTTCAACTCTATTATCAGAATTTTCAGTAAGATCCTCAAGCACTTTAATAACAGATGAAAACAAATTAATCAAGCTTAACAAAGTTCCATAATGTGAACCCCACCGTGTTTCCCCTGGTCGCTTAAGACTAGATCTTGATTAAGGCCTTGCCCTGTTGAAAGCTCACCACTTTCAATAGCTTTTTTCACCTTCAGAGCTTGTTTCTCATTAAGAAGATCCCTACGTCTAGGTGACCATCCAACAATATTTATCACACAGGAAACTTTCAAAAAAAGTCTCTCAATATTTGTATCCTTTTTTGCCACAGCTACAAGTGCCAGTTGAAGTTAGTGAACAAAACAATGAACATAGAAGGCATATTCATTATCTTTCAATATAAGTGCTTTTAACCCACTAAACTGACCTTGCATATTACTCGCACCATCATAACATTGTCCATGTAATATTGATATGCTCAAATTGTATTTAGAGAACAATGTTTGATTCCCATCTTTAGTGACAAAGCAGTCGTACCCGTGACATGCATAATGCTCAATAGACACTCAACAACACATCCTCTTTTATTTGAATAACGTAAGATAATTGTCATCTGCTCTTTGTTGGATCCATCACGAGCTTCATCAACTAATATAGAAAAAAAAAAGCATCTCCAAGATCACTAATTACTTTGTTGATGGTTTCAACTGCTAATGCATTGATTATGTCTTTTTGGATACTAGGAGCAATCAATTTATCATGTCCAGGAGCATTCTCCAGTGCTACTAATCTATATTCTTCATTTTGCTTAGCTGTATAGTGTAAAAGTTCAAGAAAGTTTCCTCGATTCATTGAACTAACAAACTCATCATGGCCACGAAAATGCAATCCTTGCTAAAGAAGAAGACGACTAGCAGAAATTGATCCTTTCAATCGAATACGATAATCTTCTCGCTGTTGGTCAGATTTCTTATTAATAATTGTAGTCACATGCTGCTTTTGGTTCATTAAAGCTTGACAATTTTTCAAAGCTTGGTTATGATAGCTGTTAGGACCTCCAATATGATATTAAAATTTTTCAAGTCTCTTCCAATTGCGAAACCCATCAAGAACAAAAGAATCATCGCCACTTTGCTCACCTTTATCTAGTTTGAAAAGATAACAACATAAACAATATGCAACATCATTCTCAACACTATATTCCAACTAGTAAGGATATTTGTCAAACCAAGAACGTTGGAAACTCTGTTCATGATTACTAGATTTTGATTTGGGAAACTTATGGTTGCGAGGTTGACAAGGACCCTTTTGTAGATAACGCATTCTGACTTGGTCTCAAACATTAGGATGATAAAACATAATTCTTGGTCGAAATCCAGGATCAAAAGGAAGATTTTCCAAGTCAACTTTGAAGCAATTTTTCTTTGAAGAAGGTTGGTTTTCATGATAATTGACACTAGAACAAAGTTGACATGTCTCAGCAATTCACTTTCTTTTAAAATATTTTTCCATATCTAAATACAAAGAAATAAAATTATATAAATACAAAGAAATAAACTAACTCACGAATTGAATTCTATAATAACTATAGAAATTCTAAATTTTCCAACTTAAAGTTTTTCAATCATCAACTTAAATTCTTAAAGACTTAAACAATACATAAAAATAAAAGCCTCCTTGATTCTATCTATATTTTTATTTCTATTATCTATATATTATTTTTCTTCCAAATTTTTGGACCTAAAAACAATCATTTACCTATCACAAAATATTGGAATCTAAATACTTCCCCTTTTTTCCTAAAAGTTTTCTCAATAAAAAATTCAATGTACAATGCTATTATGCTAATACACACAAATAAAAGAAAAGCATTATACACAAAGAAAAAAAGTACTAACCAGAGAGAAAATAACTGATAGAATTTTGTTGAAGTCTAAACTAAGAAGAATTAGGGAGAGTAGCAGAGGAGTTGTGGAAGATGCGAGCGACCACCGGATTGAGGGTTTGCAAATTGCAACTGTAGAGGAAGATTCTACTTTTTGAAGTTTTATTAAAAAATTGAAGGTGGGCGATCGGCCAAGTTTTTTATATTAAAATGAAGAGTGGGCAAAGACTTTTAGTTCTAAAATTGAGAGTGGCCACATTTTTTAATATTTAAAAATAAAAATTAAGGGTGGGCCAAAGTCAAACCAAATAGAATAACATATTTAATGTTCTTTTTTTTTTTAAATTGAGGGTGGGCCATGACACACTTTGGATCCGCCCCTGGAGATAAGCGTTTGCAATCATAGATATAGTTATTTCATATAAAAATCTTTTATCTTCTTCTCATTTTCAGTCTTCTCTGTCTAATAGTCTTTTTTTTTCTTCCTTCTAGAAGGACATGTAGAGATAAACGTTTGCAATCACATACACAGTTATTTCATATAAAAAACATTTATCTTTCTTCTCTTATTTAGTTTCTCTATCTAACAATCTTTTTTTTAAGAGATAGGGGTTTACAATCATATACACAATTATTTTATATAAAAATCATTTATCTTTCTTCTCATTTTCAGCTTCTTTGTCCAATAGTCTTTTTTTTTTTTTTTTTTCCTCTCTAGAAGGACAAGTGGAGATGGGCATTTGCAATCACATACCCAATTATTTCATATAAAAAACATTTATCTTTCTTCTCTTTTTTAGTATCGCCATCTAATAGTCTTGTTTTAAGAGATGGGCGTTTACAATCACATAAGCAATTATTTTATATAAAAATCATTTATCTTTCTTCTAATTTTTAGTTTCTCTGTCTAATAGTCTTTTTTTTCTAGAAGGACAAGTAGAGATGGGCGTTTGCAATCACATACACAGTTATTTCATATAAAAATAATTTATCTTTCGTCTCATTTTCAGTCTTCTTCGTCTAATAGTCTTTTTTTTCTTCTAAAAGGACAAGTAGAGATTGGCGTTTGCAATCACATACACAATTATTTCATATAAAAATCATTTATCTTTCTTCTCATTTTCAGTCTTCTTTGTCTAATAGTTTTTTTTTTTTTTCTTTTTCCTTCTAGAAGGACATGTAGAGATAAACGTTTGCAATCACATACACAGTTGTTTCGTATAAAAAACATTTATCTTTCTTCCCTTTTTTAGTTTCTCTATCTAACAGTCTTTTTTTAAGAGATGGGCATTTACAATCACGTACACAATTATTTTATATAAAAATCATTTATCTTTCTTCTCATTTTCAGTTTCTCTGTCCAATAGTCTTTTTTTTTTTTTTTTCTAGAAGGACAAGTAGAGATGGGCATTTGCAATCACATACCCAATTATTTCATATAAAAAACATTTATCTTTCTTCTCTTTTTTAGTTTCGCTATCTAATAGTCTTTTTTTAAGAGATGGGCGTTTACAATCACATACACAATTATTTTATATAAAAATCATTTATCTTTCTTCTCATTTTCAATTTCTCTATCTAATAGTCCTTTTTTTCTGGAAGGACAAGAAGAGATAGGCGTTTGCAATCACATACATAGTTATTTCATATAAAAATAATTTATCTTTCTTCTCATTTTCAGTCTTCTTCGTCTAGTAGTTATTTTTTTTTTTTTTTCTTCTAAAAGGACAAGTGGAGATTGGCGTTTTCAATCACATACACAGTTATTTCATATAAAAACCATTTATCTTTCTTCTCATTTTCAGTCTTCTCTGTCTAATAGTCTTTTTTTTTTTTTGTTCTAGAAGGACATGTAGAGATAAACATTTGCAATCACATACACAGTTATTTCATATAAAAAAAAACATTTATCTTTCTTCTCTTTTTTAGTTTCTCTATCTAATAGTATTTTTTTAAGAGATAGGCGTTTACAATCAGGTACACAATTATTTTATATAAAATCATTTATCTTTCTTCTCATTTTCAATTTCTTTGTCCAATAGATTTTTTTTTTTCTTCTAGAAGGACAAGTAGAGATGGGCGTTTGCAATTATATAGACAGTTATTTCATATAAAAATAATTTATCTTTCTTCTCATTTTCAGTATTCTTCGTCTAATAGTCTTTTTTTTTTTTTTTTCCAAAAGGACAAGTAGAGATTGGCGTTTGCAATCACATACACAGTTATTTCATATAAAAATCATTTATCTTTCTTCTCATTTTCAGTCTTCTCTGTCTAATGGTCTTTTTTTTTTTTTTTTTTGAAGGATGAGTAGAGATGCACTACAACATTATATACATATAGTTATGAAAATTAGCTATTGAAAGGAAAACTGTTACAAATACATATTTATGACTACAAAAGTCAATATTTATAGCTAATTGAAATAATTTTAGTGATAAATTTCCTCCTTCGAAGCTAATATTAATCTCTTGTTTTAACTTATTAAAATCATGGCAATAACTAATCATTTCGCTACAATGTATTAGCTATGGTAAAACATTATAGCTAATTAATATATTTAGCTATAAACATTTTATTTACATGGCATATGATATTATTATTAGCTACGAGTTTAACTATATAGCTATTATTTGTGTATTAACTATAAAATATTGAAATTTTGTAGCTAATTAAGGTATCTAGCTATACAAATTTTATTTTCATGGTAGTACCAGTATTATAGTATCATTATTAGCTACTAGTTTAAATATATAACTCGTATGTGTGTATAAGCTATAAATTATTTGAATTTGTAGCAAATAAAGAATGCAAAAATTAATTTGTTACAATCCTTATAGTATGTAGTTATAGATATTCTAATTTATCCCGTGAGTAATTATATTTTTATTACTTATGAATTAAATAGTTATAGTCAAACATAGTGTTAATCATACCGCTAAGGTCCATAGTAAATTGGAACCTTCAACCAATTGCTAACTTAAAAGAATTATTCAGTGAACTAAGAGTGTGGGCTTTTGTAAAATAAAATTTTATTTTAAAGGATCTCTAAGGTTTTTTTTATTTTCTATGATGATTTAAAACTAACACTTTAGGAAATATAGATGATTTTATGTATTAGATATGAGATATTATAAAAATTGGTAATGTTACATATTTATATATATGGACTTGTACGTATGTTTTAGATGATGATGATGATAGCATTAATAATATTGTTAATATTTGAGAATGACAAGCATTTGTTTATTATTAATTACATATAGAAAATGCAAGAAAATAGAAAAAAACAAATTAAATCATATAAAATATGGTTAAAATTATAGGAGATATGATATAAATTAAATCATATAAAATACTGGAAAATTACCTTCTTAAAAACTTTATCATTGTTTATGTGCTCCTTATCTTTGATTGCGAGGGCTCTCCTTGTAGCTGAAACCTTTATTTCTTTTGCTCTTAAGGTTTCTCTTGCTAACTCCAACTCAGTTTCTACAATTGGAAGTTATCATTTAGTCTTTCCAAAACTCGTTGCAATAATGTGGGTCCATGTAGTCAATTGTTCTTGGTGTATTATATCATTTACCCTTGTTGGTGATAAACTATTTGCTTGAAAGATCAATAATGCTTCCAATAATGGTTTTAGCTTTAGAGACTTTTAGCTTTACATAATCCTACTCGTCTTGTAATATTTGAGCATGTCCTTCTTTTTCGTTTAGCATAGTAGTTACTTGAATAAAGCTATTATTTACTGCTCATGGTTGCCTTAAGCTCAGCAAAACTTCCCTCGACTTGGATCAAGTACCCCAAAAGGAGAGACAACTCAGCCCTGACCAATCTCACCCCAATCCACACAAAGCTCAATTGTTCCAGCAAGTCGAGTGGAACCGACTTGTCAAAACACAACATCAACAAGACTTAGCTACATATCGAAAAACCACTCGACTCGACTCTGTCTTGCAAAACCAACAGACACAAAGAGCATTATCATCATTCAGGTTTAAGATTACAAGACTCTCCACAAAAGACACGTTCAAAGGCTGCATCCTCTAACAACACTTTAGATCTTGGTATTATGCGTGTCATAATCTCCCATGACACTTGGTTGTTTGAGAACAATTTAAC
The DNA here is from genome assembly GCA_026229545.1 of Pistacia atlantica. Lineage (NCBI taxonomy): Eukaryota > Viridiplantae > Streptophyta > Magnoliopsida > Sapindales > Anacardiaceae > Pistacia > Pistacia atlantica. The sequence continues at coordinate 31,385,216 of CM047908.1, read as the reverse complement.
TTCAAAAAATCAAGTCCACCAAGCCGAGTCGTTTACATAGTCGGTCTAAATTTGCCTAATGGATGTGTTGGTTGATCTTTTATCTTTTCACTCATCATGGGTTTACTCAGCCAACCCTAAGGTAAAAACATCCATCCGGCACTACCCTTCAAGCTGAATGGATGTTCACATTTAAAAATCGTTAAGCGGCCTAAAGCATCCTATCGTCCATCTATTTGACCACTCATTTGGCCCCTTCACGAGATGATGGGAGACTTCACTAATCCTACCATATTTGTCTCCATTCAACCTCAAATTCCCATTTGGCACCACATAGCTCCATCACACTATGAGCTTCACTCGACCATGCACCACCCTTTGGCTCCGTAGAAGTTCATTAGGTCTTTGAATCGCATTCGGTCTCGTCAACATCCTTCATTTAGCTTTATGAAGTCCTATAGATTCAACCTTTGGCAAAACAAGCTCTCTCGGCTCCATCTTCCACAAGTACAATAAATGAGTCACATATGTTATTCGACTCGACCCTTGAATTATGTAATCCCCTTAATTCGAGTCAGCCTATGAACAAATCACCTACTTACTTGGCCTTACCTAGTTGACACTCTTGGCTTCCCTCGACTCACCCATGTAACATCGTTCAACACTCTCCAATATCCTTCAGCCGGCCTAATTCAACTCTTATTCAACTAGTTAAACAAATCTCCACCTACACATCACTTAACATGCATAAGACGCCACAGCATAACAAGTTACCAAACACATCATTTGGTAAGTGTCCTCCATTCGAAACCCCAAGAAGAGCCGAATGACCTGTCAGTTTTTATTTTTTTTGCTTAAGATTAAAACTTCATGGAGGATAAACTCAAACATTCCCACTCGGTGCGCCTTCTTCACTCGGCATAATGAATCGAGTTGAGTGGGCCTTAAGCTATCTCTTTTTGCATGAACGCCATGCAGGTCACTCCTCTAGTTAAGTTTCATTTTTCATTTTGTCTTGCACTTGCAAGCCATGCATGTCATTTCTCCATTTAAGTTTTATTTTTCATTTGGTCTTGCACATGCATGTCATGAAAAACTTCTCCATTAGGCTCAGTCACCTTCAAACGACCATCGACGACCTCATGTGCACAACCTCCAGCTCCAAAGACCAACACTATACAAGCTCATTCAGTCATGCACCATCATTCAACTCCATACAAGCTCCACTAAACATACACCGTCTACTCATGAACATGAGTTGAGCCGAGTGGGAGGTGCATACCATCTCATCTTTATCACCGACAAATTCCCTGTTTGGCTAGCACCATCCACTCATTAGCATGAGCCAAGCCGAGTGGGAGGTACACATCACCATCTTAAAGTGACTCCATAATACTTTGTCCCAAACCCATATGTGGATGGAACCAAGTTGAATTGACTCGACCCTTAGAGGGCTATGATTCACATAGTCATACATCTACGGAAGGAACAACATGCTCGCTAGGATACTCGGTATTTCCAACTCAGGTTGGTCGAGCAAACTCCTCCTAACCCAGGTTGGTTGAGCGAGTCTTCACATTTCTCCCAACTCAAAGCAAACTCCTCCTAACTCAAGTTGGTCGAGTGATGTGTGATTTCACAAACATGCATATGTAGCTAGTGCATTAGTCGCAAAAAGTAATAAAGTGATAAGTAGAGTATCATTCCCACAAGGATAGTGTTACTAAGTACCGATTTCTCTAGTTTAAGTCCTAATTGAAGCAACAATAAATTGGATTGATGGAAAATTAATAAACTAAAAACAAATTAACAAATATAAATAAATTATAATGAAATTAAAGCGAAACCTAACAGCTTAACTAATTAAACAATGCTAAAAAATGCTAGGGTGTTGATTTCACCTAGATACGCTAACCCAAATCATAGAATCTATTACCCAAGTTCTAATTCCTTGATTGAAAATCAAATTCCCTAAGTTGTTTGGTACTCCTTCTCGGGTTATACCACACCACCTATTTTGATTAACCTTCCGAACCCAAAAATTGAAGTTTAATGGTTCAAGGTCTCTTAAGCTTTGTAAAATTCTATCTAGATTTCATAGATCTCGTTTATTTATCTCTAGTTTTCGCTCAATCTATGGTATTTATCCCAAGAGGCACATATCATAAATCACTTCTCAGTCTCATTGTGAACAACATACATTTGAATGGTGATCAAGCATCCAAAAGTCATTAAGCAAAGAGATAAACACTCAATCATCAAATTAAAACTCAAAGTAAATCAATTCATATAAATTTAAATCATTGTATCAAGGTTACATCAAACCCTAGCTAAACAACTCAGTTCATACTAAAAAACAAAACAAAACAAAATTACAAAAACAAACTGAATCAAGGTTCATCATTGAAAAACAAGCAAAAGATGGAGAAAACTTCTCTAATTTAAAGCCCAAACTTCAATAATCTTCTCCTTCCAAGAGTTGCCTCCCACATGACGAACCAAGATCCTTTTCCCTTCCTTTTCATGCCAATTTATGTGTCTCTCATTTAAGGATGAAGTCTTAGTAAGCCAAAATGCGTCATTTAATTTTTTTCGCATCTGAAGTAGTTTTGCCGCGACACTTTTTCTTTGCCACGGCGAGGATATTTCTGGCCCAATTTGAGCATGATGAAAATATGAATTTGGAAAAGTGGTTAGCATAATAATTGTATCCCTTTAAATTATATTTCTACTCGTTCAAGAATAATCCAAATCCGAGGTCTACAGCTCAAGTTATGGCCAAAATACTGAAGCACATCCAAAGACATTTTTCTTCAGTTCCCAACATGTTGTTCACGACTTCAAGCCAATTTTTCACCTTGTTCCAGTCAAAATTAGGAAAAACCCAAAACATGAAAGTTGTAACTATGCTTCTTAGGTTTTCATAGCTTCTAAATTTAGGTTATTCAGAGTTTCCAAGCTCAAGTTATGAAATTTACGCTCAAACTCATTATTTATGCTCAAAATCATCGTTTAGGCCTGCAAAGAAAAATTAATAGAATTAAGTAGTAATTATGGCCTAAATTGTACGAGAAATATCCTAAATCTTATTGAAATTCAATGCAAAATGATAAGTTGCATAAATTTAGTGTTTAGGTTTGTTTTTATAGCCTTCTAGTTAATTTCTCATTTGTTTTATGTGTTTTGATGTTAGTTTTTGTTAAGTTTGAAATATGAATGGTTAGCTACAGATTTGGAGAATTTTTGTAATTTTTAGGCGTTAATTGAGTAGATTGGAATAAAATTGAAATTCAAAGCTTAAAGAAATTGAGATTAGCTGACAAGTTTGAAGGCCATGGCCTTGCCTTGGTGGTTCACCACGATCATGGTGGTTGAATGAAGATAAAATAACGAGGACAGGAAACACCATGGCCTATGCTGTGGTGATGTACATTTGGACACGACCAGGGCGTGTCGAACACTTTTAGGGTTTTTCTAGTTTTTCTTTCCTTTTTCATTTAGGACTCTTTTGGGTATTTAAGGGTGATTAAGATTACTCCTTAGAGAGGCCGAATTTTACCTATTCTTGAGAGAGAGATTATTGTGTAACAAAAGAGAAAGGAGAATCAAAAACAAAATTCATCACAGAGTTTGTTTTTACTTTTTCAATATGATTTATTTCTTGGATTCTACTCTTGTTTCTTTTATTATGAACTAATTTTCTCAAGCTAAGACTAGGGTTAGTCTATTTATGGATCTGTGATCAATCTTTTACTCTTTGATCAATGAATTATTTTTGTAATGATGAGTCTATATTATGTGCTTAATGCTATTAGGAACTTGATCAATTTTTGATAGAATTGTTTTGTGTGATTGAGACCGAGAGGAGATATCACATGTGTGCTCTAGTAATATAGGTCATGGATTAATTGGATATAGAGATATATGAATTGATACATGCAATAGTCATAGGCATGATTAACTTGTGTTGAAAGCTAGATGATTTCATAAAGCTTAATGCTCGTCTATTTAATTAAATCTATATAGAAATATCTAGGTTGTGAGATAGAAGTAGAATTAATATTGCTTGAGAAAGAATATCGATTAACCTAGGAAATCCCGTTGTCACATTAATTAAATAAATTCATTGACCATAGTAAATTGAGGGGTGTAGAGAAGTTATAGATGAGCCTGAAGTCTTAGCAATTTTCTCTCATTGAATTCTTAATTTTAGTTTTACTGCAATTCATTTCTAATATTCCAGATTTTAATATTTTCAGTTTTAAAGATCACCATTCTAAGTTTTGATTATCTAGATAAAGTTAAGAGTAATTAATATTTCAGTACTTGTTTACACAATCTCTTGGGTAAGATAACCTGTATTTTGTTATACGATATTACTTGAGACTAGTACAGTTGCTAATAGTTGTTGCAAACGACGCAACACAAAATCATGGGGAAAAATAGGATTACCAACGAGCAAACTCCTCCTAAATCAGGTTGGTCAAGCGAACTTTCACATTCCAAAAATGGTCCATCCGACCTAGTGAGCTGCTAGCACTAATGCACCCAGTCTGCACTCATTCAATTAAACCTACTCTCTAAGTTAAGTACCCTTTAACTTAGAGAAGGGGGAGGGGGCTAACTGTATGGACAAAAAATTGTCTTGGGCCTGGCGAGGCCCAATAAGGAAATAAACATTTGACGGCTCAAGGCCTTAGCCCAACCCCGCTTGGGCCTACACTTAAAGTCAACTTGTGAACTAGCCACTCTATGAGTTGGAATATCCTACAAGTTAAGCTAAACTGGGTTCCGGCCCATTAGTCTACTACAGTCCATAAATAGGAAATTAGAATCCTATTCTATTTTCTCTTCTGATAAGATTCTGAATTTTACTCAAACTAGTAAACCTAACCTAATAAGGACAAGAAATCATTTTTCTTTCCTAATAGGGACTATCTCCCAAAGTAGGGCTCAGTGTCCTACTAGGAGTCCAACCCTTTGGTTTCACTATATAAACAGAGGCATGCCCTCCCATAATTCATTCAAGCTCCACTACTTAAAACCACCTACTTGCTCCTAAGTTTTTACTCTCGAGAACCTAATGCCTTCGCTGTAGTCCTAGTCTCTAACAAAACTCCCAGTAATCCTTCTTTCCATTAATTCTTATTAAATAACCTCTTTTAGCCTTGCTGACTTGAGCGTTAGAGTGCCTACGACAAACACCACCCCGATGTTTCTTGTAAGGTTCACGCTTGTCTCTTCGTGTGTGCAGGTCTAGTGGATTGTCAGTGACCTCAACCTTGCAGGATCCATCCTTTCTGTAATCATAGATTTTTAGTGTCTACATCAAGTAAGAACTTATATTCATGGGAAAATTACACAAATTACCCCAAGGGTTTGTGTTTGTATCACTAGGATGAAAACTTTCCCAATTTTTGTCATACTTTTTTGCCTTGGACTTTTGATATTGTATCACAAATACCCTCAGGGCTAACTCAGTAATCTAGAAGTTAGAGTCAAAGGGTTAAAAGAGTAAATTTTAAAACTTACAGACATTTTGTTAATATATCTAAATAATGAATAAATAAATTTGTACTATTAAAAAATACTTCGGTTGGGGGTTATGTGAGATTACTGGAGTTATGTCATCTTATATTACTTGATTACCACGTTTGGTTGTCAAGTAATATAAGATTTTGATAATCTTCAAAATACTAATAGTAGTTACTGTTGGTAATATTGGAGGTAATCTGATTATCTCAATTTTCTTAGATATTGTAAGATTACGAAGGTAATCTTTTTTCGGTTACAATTATATCCCTTATTAATGAAATTTTAGGAAAATAATACCCTTATTTTTAAATTAATTTACATGAATATAGCTTTTACTATTTCACCCCAATTAATTAACTTTTTGGACAAAATTACCCTTGAATTCAAAACAAATTGTAGCCCATCCAAGCCCCCACCCCCACCCCCACCCACCTGCTGCAACCGATCGCCAGTAGCCCCACCCCACCGCAGCCACATCACCGCCGATCGCAGATGTGAGGCCGAAAATGGCCATCGTGTGCCAATATGGCCATTTTCGGCCAGATCTGGTTGGAAATGGCCAAATCTCTGGCCAAAAATGGTCATAGGGCACATGAAGGCCATTTCCTGCCTTCTATGCGCCGTTAGGTTGTCGATTTCCCGCGGTCGACAGTGGTTGGGTTGGTGGGGGTGCATTGTTGATTTTTCAAACTTTTATTATGAGGTTGTTTTTGCTAATTTTTTAAATGTAGGGGGTTATAAATAATTCAAATAATAATTAAATAACAATATTTAATTAGAAGACAATTATGTAATTTAAATAACATATCTAACAATTTATTCAAATTAACCAAACATATTTTCCTAAAGATTCCCAGTAATCTTCGAGGTAATCTAACTTTCTAGTAATCCAACATTTCCCAAGAATTCAATATTCCTTGAACCAAATGCACTCTTGAGGATAAAATATTAGTTATATTAGTCATTTGTCTTATTTTATTAATTTCCACATGTTCAATATTAACATAATCTGAGGTATTTTTTTCTTTAAATTCTTTGATTCTAACTTCTAGATAACAGAATCGATGTCAAAAGGTGTTAATGATACATCATTAAATGTGTAAGAGTCTAATATGATAAAAAATATATATTTATTTATTAAAAATTTTGCACGATCCCAATTGTGGCTGCATCCAAACACTACAACTGTCATGTTTTCTTTACACTTTTTCCTGCTTTTTATTATTTTTAATCATTTTCTGATATTTTAATTTGATTATGTAGAATCCCAATATAACAATTTGTTAATATAATATATTCAAGAAATTTGTATTGAAAACTATTAAATTTAGGGTGCGTTGTTTACCTTTTCTTGCCTATTAGTTCATTTTATTGCATAATATATATATATGGCTCCGTTTGTTTCGCTTTTGGGAATACCATTATTAGTATTCCAAAAAAAGTTAAACAGTAAAATTACATTACTCCCAAAATATTATTCTATAATTTTCAATTTCTTTTAAACCTCTTAAATTTGTTAATTTAACTAAACACCTCCAAATATTTTTTTTTAAAATTGCAAAAACACTTCGGCCACCCTCCGGTAGTGCTGGCCGGCTGTCTGTATTTAATGGTTTGGTTGGGAGTATTTTTATTAACTTTTAATATTTTATTATAGAGGTATTTAGTAAATAAACAAACATATGAGATATTTTTATTAATTTCCAAATCCTAAATCGTAATACTCACCAAATTTAACTTTTTTCAAAAGATTATTGTAAAAACTATCAGAATAATGAACCAAACAGAGTGTATATGTTTGTGACATTTTACCAAGGAAACCAAGAGAGATGGGCCTAGGGGTGTAATCGTGTCAAGTTTTGGGGTAAACAAGTCAGGCTCAATTTGAACAGTGTTGAGTTCAAGCTTAATGAGCCCATGAAAATGTGCTCGAGCTCATGGAATATCGAGCTGGCTCGAACGTGAGCTTGAGCCAGCTCATTTATGAGGGTTAGAGTGGCCTGTGCAATTTCTTAAGCAGGTGGTGGGCAAGGTGAAAATGGCGAATTCCACCGGTAAGGTCAATCACAAAATCCAGTTCAACACTTCCAAATCAAAACTCCAAAACATCAACTTTTCCAATAAAATTTCACACCAGATCCTAAAACATATAGCAAACCATAATCACTAATTAAAGAAAAATTCAACACTTGAACAAAAAGATAAAGAGTTTGAAAAACAGATTGAACATTACATGAATTAGCAACGCCAAGAAGAATTTTTAAACGAAAAAATCATTTATTTTATTTTATTTATAATTTTGTTCTCCTTTAAAACAAAAACTTTCATTTTTTTAATTCAAAATTGTAAACGAAAAATTAACTATTGATATATTAAAGAAAAGTTTTTGAGATGAGTTGATTTGAAATGTTTTATCGATTGTGGAAGTGATAAATTTTGTGTTTTTCATTCTTTTTTTGGTGTTTTCAAACAATATTCTGAAAGATGTTTTCATTTTATACATTTTCAAACATTATCTTTACACAAACATGTCACATGCATTTTTATTTTTGGCCTATACCATTCATTTTCAATACTTTCAAAAAAAAAAAAATTAATTAAATAAATAAAAAAATAGGCATATTTCATGTAAAAATAAACCTTATCTTTACGTATGTATTAGCTTATGATACCCTTTGCACCTAAGATTCTTATATTAATTCGCATTGAAAATTAAATTAGAATTAGAAAAAATAATGAAATTTCTCCTCACCATTATTATTTTCCAAAAGAAAAAATATCTTTGGAAATCTAATGAAATTTCTCATCACGAAAATCAATGGCATTAACCCTATATTTTAAATGAATCTAAAGACCAGACTTTTTGATTGCCTCTTAGGAGTAGAGATGGCAATGGGCTGGGTATTTCCAAGTACATGGCTCGGCCCATCCTGAAAAGGCCAGGCTTTACCCAATGTTAGCGGGCTTGGGCTTGGACCTGAGATTAATTTTAAGGTCTGCCCTCGAGTACGGGCCGAACATGAGTATTTCTTCAGTCCTAGCCCGACCGCCCAACTAGACAATTTTACTAAATTATCCCTTATACTATATATCTAATTACAGAATTATCCTACATATATATAAAAAAAAAATTGAATTTTTTTAATATTTGGTGACTATTAAAAAATAAATTAATATTTAAAATCTGTTTCTAGAATTAAATATATAAAAAAAATTAAAAAATTATTAATATTTAAAAATTCACATTATAAATATGGGCAGGCTTGGGTGGGACTGAGATTACAAAAAGCTTGTCGTGTTGGGCTTGGGCTTTACTTGTCATCCCCGTGACAGGTCTAGGCTTGGATTGGGACCTTTATCTCGGGGGCCCAAGGCCAAAGGGTACCCAGTCTCGGCTCGGCCCATTGCCATCTTTACCTAGGACCTAGGTTTAACCTGAACAAGTCTGACTCGGGTATTTACGTCCCTAATTTTCTAATACCTCAAATATCTTTAAGTATTTATTAGCTTAAAATACCCTTTATACCCCAAGATTCTTATTAAAATAAAATGAGAAAAACTAATATACATATAAAAGTGAAATCCCCCATATAACTATTTTTTTATTAAGAAATATTCTCATATATTTAGTCGTAAGATCATACAACTTAACCTAATTGTCCTTAATGAAAATTAACAAGGATAAAATAACCAAATGGGCCAGGTTATCAAGTCTATCACCATCTACCATGGTCAAGTATGGTTTAACATGTTTTAATTAGATTGCCAAACTGTATTATTAAATCCTAGATTATCAAGTTCTGTATAATTTAGCATTATCTAATGAAAATGTATCATTTGTTATATATGCATGCAGCTGAAAATGGCACTCATTTCAATTCTCCTAAATTTTACATGCAATACATTTGTCAAGCTGAATTGACCCTGCAATTTTTGCCCTTTCAAAGGCATAACCATCAAGGCTTAAGACCTTTCTCTTTTGTAAGTATTTTTTGATAAAACATAAAATAATACCAACACAATCAAGCTAACATAGCAAAAGAGGGACGACGAACCTTGTCGTCACATTATTTCTTATCACCAATAAACTAATAAATAACCAATCTTTATATAAAAATTATAAAACTCTTGATTCCTCAATTAAATCAAACACTAATCTAATAGATAACGCACTAGCGAACCTTTTAGTAAAACTGATATGTTTGATTTATTTTCCAACACAGTTTCCATTTTTCTTCTTCATTCAATGCAACCATCAATATTACCTCCCTCTCTTTCTATATAAACTCCTGAACAGAATTCTCTTTTCATGCATTCAATCTCTCTTTTTCTTCAAAAATATCAGCTATGGCTTCGGGAATGTTCACTAGGGAAAAATGTGTTTGGGTTTTTTATATTTGTTTTTTCAACTTAATCCTTGACGGTTAAAAATTGTTAAGAATTGAGACTACGAATGTCAAGAAGAAAAATAATACAATTTATTTTTGACCAAATCTTTAACAGTTAATAACTATCAAGAATCATCCAAAACGTTAAGGATTATTTCAAATTTTTGACAGTTCATAAACTGTCAAGAATTTGTTAAGAATTATAATTTTTGACATGTTTTTAGAACGGTCAAGAAAATCTATCAACTCATTCTGTCAAGAAATGAGGGTTTTTTTAGTAATAGAAATTCCACAGTGGCAAAGTGGACATAGCTCTCATATAGAGAGTAAACTATTATAAATCTTGTGTTTGTGTGTGTGGTTATTTACTTGCCCTTTGTTCGTATTATTTTTATTTTCATAGGGATTTAGGATTTGTTAGCATCTAATTAAATCCCCACAACAGATTGAAGCTAACACTCATGTCCTTAGGTGAGAGTTAGACAATTCTTTATGTGATCATCAATGACCTTTCCACATGTAACAACGCATCTATGGACAAATGTAAAAATTTTGTAGTCTCAAAGGAACCCAATGGCATTATTTTTAAACATACGATATGTAGATTATATCACATATACCATTCTCGAAACAATTAGGTCACACACTTATAAATGTCTCCACATATCACATGATATCTACAAAGCATGAATTATTAATGAAGATACCTTGGGTGAATCATTCATAATGTTAATTATAACACAATACAGTTCAAATCCTTAAATTTTGCATTTCATGACATGATCACACTTATTCTCCTTGCAACAAGAACATATCGGGAAAAAAAATGTTATTTAATTTCTAGCAATGGAATGGGTTGAAAGAGTGATGAAAACATAACATCCTTAATCTCTTGACCTCCACCACCATGCCCATCTCCACGGCGATAAATGAAATGGGAAGTTCTCACAAGATTTATGATCATTTCAACAATAGGTTGAGGTAAGGGACAATTCGTTGCAGCTCTGTATACATTTATCTTCTTCCATATCTTCCTTGTTAGATCCTTAATGTATTCGCGAGCAACTTCCTCGGAACAACCAACATAATTCATGTAACATTGGATTGCTTTAGGTACATCATCTCTCTTCATCTCATCTTGATTTATTTATTGAAAGAGACACGACCAATTAATTCATAGAGAATTCAAATTAAAGTATATAAAAACAACTGTAAATAAATTAATGCTTGATTTTATACCGGTGAAGTCCCCAAATCATCTTGAAGTCGGAAAGCCGTGGATGAACATTTTATAATATCCGGATTGCTTTCTAGATATTCTAAGTCCTTCTCTAATATCGGATTTGCTGACAATATATATGATAGAGTTGCTATAATAGGACCCGTAATTGATACATAAGCATTATTCAAATATTCATCTAGCATCGGCTTATACTGATAGTGGTACCATCTTGCCTCTATTATTTGGGCTTGCGCCATATTTTTCCACTGATGTAAATGACATAGCGACGAGTAGTGAGATATTTAAACAACAAAACATTCTAAAAATAGAGGAAGAAGATAATTAAATAATATTACCATTTTGATTAGAGTCACTAAGATGTCTGAATTCTTTTCTTTGAGAATGTGATAAGCCACTTCATTAACAAAGTTGAACAGCGAGAGAAAACTTGTTTTCATGTAACTGGGAAGCTGTTTCATTGCTTTAATGTCCCATCTGAAATACGTGTGCAATATAAAAGCATCATATAATTTTTTCTTAGAACTGCTAGGTTTGTATAACAAGAAAATTTTGCCCAACAATTACCTCGTAATAGCATCAGTCAAGAGCTCTAGTTCAGGTAAGGTACCATAAACATCATAAATATCGTCAATTACTGTAATTAGAGCAATAGCCTTTGCAACGAACTTTCTGCGGTAAGAGTACTGAGGTTGAAAAGCTATACCCAAACCCCATAAATATGCTGTTATCAAGCTGTTCCTAGAAAAAGTTAACTCTCGAAGACCAGTATTCTCCCACCACCTTCAAAAGCAAAAGAGAAACATATCAACTTGACTCCCTTAAAAATAGATTACAAATATAAATGTTGACATAGAGATCTAAACAATATAAGAGATTAAATTTTTTGTTCAACTTGTTTGTCAAATCTCGTTACTCATATTTTTACAAATAGCAACATTACTCATACAAAGTTGGAATCCCAATTTTATATGTTAACTTATGTAATTGTTTACGTGTCAACACTATTTATTAATTAATTATAAGTTAGTTACTCACTTATTTGCGTTATTTTATAATCAATGTTGTAATGAAACATAAACAGTTGCATTATTTGGGATGCAAAAGGTACAGTTTCAATAAGTATTTCATTAATAAAGGCTATGCAATCACGAGGACAAAAAGCTGAAGGGTTACTGACCTCAATGTGTCTTTAACATCTTCCTGGTGAAATCCCTGTAAAATATTAAAGTCCACCTTTGCAAGCTCGAGTAAAAGGTGATTCTTGTCTTCCCTTCTCTCATATGAATCTATGAACCATTTGGTCTCTAATCGTGGCGCTCACCAATGAAGAGGAAGCTCCAAGGCATGCTCAACAAGCGGTACAAGATTCTGGTCGACATCCTTATCATCAAGATCTTTAAGATGTTTAGAACTGAATTCCCATGCCTCCTGCATCATTATTTCTCCTTCTAACCCATAGAATGAGGCTTCATAAAAGCTCAGTATTGCCTTCACATCATCACAGACACACGCCGAGAAACTGCCCGTCTTGTCCCTGAAACTCTCAAAAACTTCTGCACTCAACAAGGAAAGTAGAACAAACATATTAGTTTATTCTAATGATGACTACTTTTTTCGAACTTTAATTCTTCAGTACCTTCAATAACATAACAGCCGTGTTGTCTCAGGAGTCTAAACTCTAGAGAGGTTGCATATAGATTTCCTTTCTTCCATTTATGATCGCTGATATCGTGGACACGGTCCTGATGGTTCTTCGCCTGAGAATTGCAAAGAAAAGAAAAGGAGCAACAAAAAGACTGCAAAAGTCTATATTCATTTTCATTTAGACTGACAATATAAGCAAAACTTAACCAAACCATCCACTGTTCAACAACTACAGCAGACATTTACAAGTTTGAATTTAAATTCTAACCACTAACAAAGCATACTTAAAATACATCATTTATATGACTTAATTACACCTAAGCCATTCAACTAAAATAAACCAAAATGTTGCAGCCATGCACGTCAGACCAACTGCAGAAACTAACTTCAACTGGCTCCAAAAAGATCAAACGGAAACCTGTAATGTTGATGCATTTCCAGCAAGGTATCACTGCATCAACAGGTCCAATATGTTCTTTAGTTCATGTTCAAAATGGTAAACCACTCCAAGTCTTTGTAAGTTGTCGGTCAGCTCAAGCTGATCCAATGGGTTGTCCATACTATTGATTATCATCCTCACTTCTTCTGTCAGCTTTTCTGCTTTTTTTCTGTATACTTCTCCCTGAAGAAAATTAAGTTTTTGGTAATTAGTTCCTGAACTTGAACTAATTAAATTCATCAAAGAACAAATTAAGACCATAAAAAAGAAAAAAAGACCATGCCTACCATGTACTCATTAGTCAATTTTGGCAGATAATCTTCGTTAAAAATGCAAGGTTTGTAGTTTCCCCATCGCCTTACAACAATTGAAGTACTAAGTTCTGGGTTAGCGATGCACTGGAGTTGCTCCTTCACACTGATTCTGCTGGTTGGTGTTTTAGAAACAAGTAGTTGACGGTGTTGAAAAATAGCACCAGAAGGAATATTACAGGTTGTTGCAATACAAAAAGCCATTAGTAATTTATGAAGTTCACTCTGTCATCATAAACTTGAGAGATGCAAGCAGATATTTATAGACCAGTTAAGAAGCCAACAGAAGTTTTTCGTGCGAAAGAATTTTATAAAATTGCAATTTTAGCCCAAACACTTTATTACAATTGCAATTTGTGAAACTCTCAAAAAGGAGTTGATACTGCTCAATAATTTTTGAAAATTCTCCCATTACAATTGCAATTTGTGAAACTCTCAAAAAGGAGTTGATACTGCTCAATAATTTTTGAAAATTCTCCCTCCTCATAATTGCTTCGTATAAAAATCATTTATCAGTCTTCTCTATCTAATAGTCTTTTTTTTTTTTTTTTCTAGAAGGACGATTAGAGATGGGCGTTTGCAATCACATGCTGAGTTATATTGTGCTATAACTAGACCTGACAAAACGGGTATGGACCCCCGGGTCGGTCCGTACCCGGGTAAAGAATATAGGGTATGGGTTCAATAAATTAAACCCATTTTTGTTTGACCCGTACCCATACTCGGTCCAATAAATTACGGGTCATACGGGTGAACCCGTGGGCACCCGAGGGCACCCGTATAACCCTTTTATTCTGTTTTGATTCTTTTGAACTAATGAATCCCTAAAACTAAACTAAAACTAAAAGTCCTTCATTTTTTATCACAGATTCACAGTTCACGCCTGACGCGGCGACTCCCTCTCACGCCTGACGCCTCCCTCTCACGGAGTCACAGTCATCACGAATCCATCTCATCTCTGATCTCTCGACTCTCAGTCTCAGATCGCGGCCGCATCGTCACTTCGTCATCACTCATCAGTCTCTCATCAGTCATCGCCTCATCAGTCTTCTTCGATTAATATTCATCACTTCGTCACTACGGTAACGAAATAGAGGCTCAGTCGCTCAGAGAGAGATCAGAAGCGAAGTTCGGCAAAAACAGGTTTCTTCAAAAACAAATCATTTTCGATTATTTTTTATTTTTTTTATTTTTTTGGGAAGCGAATGAATTTTTATTCGAATGAAGAGTTTTTAGGAAGAATTGTTTGAGTTTCTTTCATAGTTGCTTATGTTTGGTTTGGTACAGTTTGATGGACCCGTATGGTTTGGTATAGTTTTATGTTTCAGTTTGTGCTTGGTTTTAAATTTTGTTGTTTGGTTACTTAGAAAGTGGAGGAAAGTTATGGAAATGAATTGGAAAGAGTAGAATAGCAATGGATCTTGTTTATGTGTTCTCTTTATGGGTTTGTGATGATTGAAATGGAAATGAATTGGAAAGAGTAGAATAGCAGACTTTGTTTGGTTGCTTGGAAAATGTGGAATGTGAAACACAATGAAGTTGTAGATACCAATGTGTTCTGCTGATATTTTGAATAGAATTGCAAACTCATTTTAGCAGAAGGGTTGTGTTAGGCTTAGTTTAGTTAGTGCTGGTTTTAGTTATCTTTAGTTTCATAATGGTGAAAAATCTGGGATTTCAAGTTCATGTTATCAGTAATTACTAATTAGGTGGACTATTTATAATTTAACATTAATCAATCTATAAATAACTCACTTATGCATAATTGCTACATAGAATCTATTATGAAATAGACCAATTTTATACAAAGAAGAAATATATATTTAATCATCAATTAATATACACATCACTCAAACATAGTTTGAATAAAACTGAATGACAATGTCCGGGAAATTCCCTTCGAAATTAATTGTCTCTTTCTTGCATAAAATTTGACACCTTAAAGCTTAAGCTACAAGTTACAATTGATACAGTTTCTGAGCTGACCTGATCTTGCTAAACAAGTGTTTGACATTGTAGTGCAAGTAGATTTACTGAATAATTTCTGATTAACTTTAATATGAAGCCAAAAATGGGGCTGACTTTGTTCAATCCGATAAATGTCAAGAAGGAAAAGTTGCAGAAGAAATTTATAATAAAATTGAAGTAGTTTCCATGAAAATGGGTTCACTATATGCCAAGTGAGTGCATGCCAGATGGGAAACAATGAAAACTAAATAACAAAACATGTGTTCAGTCGTTGAGCTGATCTTTAATTATATAATACTAGTTATGTACCCATGTTTTCTTCATATAATTTAATTTATATCAATTCAAAATATTTATATTGACGTCCTCTTTAATTTTAAATCTGTTTGATAAACATGCTATATGAAATTATTCATTTTTGTCCTGGATACTATTTAATAAGCTGTTAAAATATCTTTGTTGGATTACCGTTAAACTTCGTTTTTTTTTTTTTTAATTCTATATGTCTTAAAATCCTTTGGAATATGAAACAAATTTTGTTATAGGTTCAATTAACTTTATAATTATTCATCAAGTACAAATCAATTATCAAAACACATTCTATAATAATTAGATAAAGTAAAATAGAATTCAATTCCCATAAAAAATGAGAAAAATAAGAAGATATATATATATATATATATATATATATATATATATATATATATATATATATATATATATATTAAGTTGAAGCAAGATATATATATGGAAAATTGGAAAAAAGGAAAAGGCTAACATACATATAATATATTAATATTACAATCACAATTTAATGATGAAATGGTGGGAGATGGTCAATAACAAAGTGGTAGCAGGACGTCATTCCCATCTCTATAAGATAAAACAATGTTTGTCTCTAATAACGATTCACATACATAATTGCAACAATTACGTAGGTTACTACAAAACTTATATAGACCCTCTCTTGGTACAAATGGTGGCAAATGGCAATTCCACTCGGTGGCAACTTTCAACTACCATTCCCTCTCCTGCAAAATCCAGAAATCAAGCCATAATTAAACAAAAATGAAAAGATAAATTGGTTTATAAGTACAGTGATTAAATGAATATGATATCAGCACTAAATTCTTGATGTTTGTTTCTTTATTTTATTGTATTATCCTTTGAGTGTGTGTGAGAGACCATATATATATATATATATATATATATATTTTTGTAGTCTCAAGCATTGACATGGCGGATTCAGAAACTATAGATACAGATATGGTTAACGTGAGAGCAAGTGACGATGCTTCTAGGGTAATGCCACCTCCTTCTAGTTTTAGTATTCCTACAACTAGTTCTAGAAATAAACGTAAAACATCAGAAGTTTGGAATTATTTTGAGATATATGTTGAGAATAACACTGAAAGGACTAGGTGTAAGGCATGCAGTAAATCTTATGCATATGGTAGTGCCACACATGGGATTAAAAATATGAAGCGTCATATACAGAATTGTCCAAAACGTGCCAACCATGATGTAGGGCAATTATTGATTGATCATAATCATAGATTGCAAAGTAGAAAGATTAGTCAAGAGACTTTTCGTGAATATATGGCCTTATCAATTATTCAACATAACTATCCATATTCATATGTGGAGAATCAAGGAACTAGGAGAGTCTTTTCATATGTGTATAATGAGCTTGTGCATTATTCTAGGAACACCGCTAAGGCGGATTGCTTAAAAATATTTGAAAGGATGAAGAAAAAAACTAAGCTTGAATTAGGGAGGCTGACAAGTAGAATATGCTTAATTTCTGATGTTTGGACTTCTGGTACAACTGAGGGATATATTTCTTTGACAGCTCATTATATAGATGAGGATTGGGAGTTACAGAATAAAATATTGAACTTTTGTCATATTCCTCCTCCACACTCAGGGGTTGTTTTGGCAGAAAATATCATGAATTTCTTGCAAGAGTGGGGTATTGAAAAGAAAATTTTCTCAATTACTTTGGATAATGCAAGTAGTAATGATAGGATGGAGGATATCTTGAGGAACCAACTTTGTGTGCAGAATGCTTTGTTATGTAAAGGTGAATTTTTCCATGTGCGATGTTTTGCACATATCTGAATCTTATTGTTCAAGAAGGGTTAAGAGCTGCTAGTGTTGCTTTGAATAAGATTCGAGATAGTGTGAAATATATTAAAGCAACTGAGGCTAGGAGAATCAAGTTTGGAGAACTTGCTATACAAATGGGAGTGAAAAGCGCAATGGGGTTGAGATTGGATGTTTCCACTAGATGGAATTCGACATTTTTAATGCTTGATACAGCGTTAATATTTCGTCCCGTGTTTGTGGCTTTGTCAACAATAGATCCTAGTTATAAATTTTGTCCATCAAATGAAGAATGGGATAGGGGGGAGAGGATATGCAAGTTCTTAGAACCATTTAATGATATTACGACTTTATTCTCAGGTTCTAAATATCCTACAGCAAACTTGTACTTGAAATGTGTGTGGGAAATTCAATTGCGTTTAATTGAAGAGAGTACGAGTGAGGATGAAGTTGTTAAGAGCATGGCAAAACAAATGATCCCAAAATTTACAAAATATTGGGATTCTTATAGTTTTGTGTTGACGATTGCAACTATTCTTGACCCACGTCTCAAGTTTCAGTTTGTGGAGTATGCTTTCAACAAATTTTATGATTCAAATACTGCCGTACTGAAGTTGGAGACTGTTAAGAATAACTTGCAAAAGCTTTTTCAAGCTTACGAGGCTAAATGTTGTAAAGAAGTTCCTGCCTTACCTTCAGTTGTTTCTCCTGCGAGTAGTTCTACTTCTAGTAGGTGTGTAGATCATTCTTCTGTAAGTCATTATACTTTTTAGTTTTTATATTCTTATGATAAATAAAGTATTGTTTATTGTTTAATTTTAACTTTTGACACTTAACTGTTTAAATGATGTAGGATTTTGACAGCTATGAGAGTGTTTTCATTTCCACTAAGAAATCCAAGTTAGATCTTTATTTGGAAGAGATGAGGTTTGATCGCGTCAAATATCAGAATTTGGATATCCTCGATCATTGGAAGAATAATCGTGATCGTTATCCGGTACTTACCATGATGGCTTCGTGATATCATGGTAATACCATAACAACCCTTGCCCCCGAGTCCGCTTTTAGTATTGGTAGTAAAGTGCTCAACAAATAAGCTCACTTGACCAAAAAATGCAGAATCTTTGATATGCACTCGAACTTGGCTATATGGATATGAGTTTGAAGGTAACATGTTAACATAATATTTCATATATTTTATTATTTACATTTATTAATATTTGTAGTTGATCATTGTTTTGTAGATAATGAGGTGAAAGATGATTCGGATGATGATCTTGATGTGCCATTGAGTGATCTCGAGACCGTGGAATCAAGAGACTCTATCACGCCCACTGTGGAATGAACATTTGCTGTCTTAAGAATTTTTTTGTTGAATATTGGATTATGTATTTGTTTATTTTAATTGGTATTTATAGTTTATTGACTTATTTGGTTTGTTTATGTGTAATTGTGTATTAGTGATTTTGTATTTGTTTGTTTTTGTTGGTATTTGTAGTTTTGTATTATATGTTATTGTTTGTTTATGTGTTATTTGTTTTTTTTTTTTTGTTCATATTTGTTTATATTCTTAATTGAATTGAATTTAGAGTAGTTGATTTAGGGGGTGTAAATGTAAAAAATTAAAACTACAGGAATTTTGGGGGTGTAATTGTCATAATTGAAAACTGTTAGGGGTGAAACTGTCAAAACTGAAAGCTGGAGAGAGAAAAAACGGTCCACCCTGCGGGTCCACCCGCACCGTGAGGGTAGGGCACGGGTCCAAAATATTGGACCCGTATATATCCACCCGTATAAGACCCGTGCATCGCTTTTACCCGCACTGCTTTACCCTGGCCTTACCCACCCTTTGCTTTTGAGGTCTAGCTATAACTACAAACATTAAGCAAAACAAAATGATTTAGGCGCCAAAATGTATCAACACGTTTTTGTTCTCTTTCAACAAACTACAAGTGGATTGAAGGACTATTATGCAAGTTGACAAGTTGCAGAGTAGGTTGTTATGCAAATTGACAAGTTGCAATGCAACTTACATTGGGAAAACAAATCAAATGCAAACAGTCCTAAGGAAAAATACAATAATTTCAACTCAATTTTTTTTGCTTTCCTTTACTCTTTGTTTCTGTTCAAAGTTGCCGTAAACTTTTCATGGTATCGAGCTTGTTTGACAAATGTCAAATGGTGATCCTAAGTCTTCGCTTCAACTTACATCAATACTGATGGGAAGGTTTCAAGCTTAGTCTCATCTTTTCCTCTGGCCAATGCGCTTCCAAATGTTACCGTAAAGCTGGGAGAGAAGAACTATGCTTACTGGAAATCACAAGTGCTTCCTGTGTTAAAAGCCTATGAACTTGAAGGTTTTGTTATAGGTGATAAACCGTGTCCTCTAGCTCTTATAATCTCTTCAGATGATGATTCTAGGAAAATCATAAATGCATAACATACTATGTGGAAGAAATTAGATCAATTTTTGTTTGGTTAGCTAATATCTTCTATTTCCAAAACAATGTTCAGACATGTTGCTAATAGTGAAACAACTTTTGATATTTGCAAAACCTTAGAGATACATTTTCTCACTGATTCAAAAGCCAAATTATTGCATCTACAAAACCTCCTACAAACCACTAGAAAAGACAATCTAAGCAGTAATGACTATGTACTAAAAATTAAAGAAGTTGCTAGATCTTTGACTACTAGTGCATTGGTTGTAAATGATGAAGAACTGCTCAGGTATATCCTTGATGGCTTGAGAACAAAATATGACACATTAGTAGCCAATTTAACCTGTCGAAGTGGAGAAGTTTCACTACAAGAAGCACAATTCTTGTTGCACAAACATGAGATGAGATTGGAAAAACAACATTAAGCTTATATAGGATTCCATGTTGTAACTTCTTTCCTTGTAACAAACAGCTTGCTAATCCTCAACCACAACAACCAAATTTCAACACACCAGTCCAACAATCCAATCATCCTGTACATGCACTATCCCAAGTACAAATTGAGTCATGAAACTTCTATACAAACAGTCAGGACTTACACTTGATCAATATAGGTTTTGAAAGAGGCCGCAGTAGAGGTCAAAATTTCTACTAGCCAAGAATGATATGTCAACTGTGTGGGAAAACATGACACATGACACTTCAATGCTATCACAAATTTGACACAAATTTTCAAGGAGCTCAAAATCATAGATACCAACTTGCACCAAACTACAATAATTCTCCATCAAACATAGCTTTTGCACAAGCTTACCTTGCAAATTCACACTTTGCATATCCACCTTTATATGCAAACCAGTCCTCTGTGGTTCTCACAAGCATGATAAGTGATCAAACTTCACTAATAAAGTACTAGTCAAGTATAACAAATTCAAAGCAGCAGTACTCTCTAGGACTAGTCACATATGGTTTTGAAAGAACTTTTGAGAATCACCAAAAAGAAAATTCTACAACAACTCATCCTTCACAAATTGCTACACCTCTCATTGTCATGGATCCAAATTGGTTCATTGACTTTGGAGCAACTCATCACATCACTCCTGACATACAAAATCTGTCCTTGAAAAATTAATACAATGGTCCAGAAACTTTACAAGTTGGAAGTGGATAGTGCTTTGGCATCTCTCATACAGGTTTGACTACTTTTCCCTCAAATTGTCTCAATAGATCTCTTTCCCTTCAACATATACTTTGTGTGCCTCATGTAACAAAGAATTTGCTTAGTATTTCAAAAATTACAAAAGATAATAATGTTGTTGTGGAGTTCTCTATTGATGGGTGTATTATTAAGGACAAGATCTCTCAAGAAGTTCTGCTTCAAGGATTTCTAAATAATGGACTGTACCAACTTGCCATACCTACCAGATGCGTTACAACCAAAGCAGATGAAGTATCTCTACAAAATTCTCTCAGGCAAATATCCTTTCAGCCTACTGGAATGTTCTCTCAGCCATCTTTGCATGTTACCTCTAGTACTTTAGCTATGAATAACTCTGAAAATAATGCCACTAAGCTAGCAAATAGCTTTGATGTTATTTTACTTTGGCATAGAAGATTAGGACACCCTCACTTTTCTGTTCTTAAATCAGTTGTGAAAGACATGAATGTAAAACATCATGCTAAAATCAATAAAGTCCATTTCTGTGAAGCTTGTTAATATGGGAAACTTCATCTTAACATTCAGCCATCTTCTTCTTCTCAATCTCTTAAACCTTTTGAGTTGCTGATGTTTGGGGACTAGCTCCCATTGCATCTGCCTTTGGTTTTAGATATTACTTGCTGTTTGTGGATGATTACACCAAATATACTTAGATCCACCCTCTCAAATTCAAATCTGAAGTTAGTTCCACTGTCATTCATTTTACCAAATTAGTAGACCAACAATTTGACAGGAAAATTCGATCCTTTCAATCAGATTGGGGTGGTGAGTTCAGACCCTTGGCAGCTTACTTTACACAACAAGGTATCCATTTCCAGTATCCATGTCCTCATATTCATCATCAAAATGGCAAGGTAGAATGCAAGCATTGACATGTTATTGAAATTGGACTTACACTGTTGGCTTAAGCCTCTATGCCACTTCGTTACTGGTGCTTTGCCTTCCATACAACCGTATACCTGATAAATCGACTTCTTTCAGCTATTTTGATGCCTAACAATCCATTTCAGATGTTATTTGATAAAGTACCTGATTGCAAAGCCCTTAGAACTTTTGGTTGTTAATGCTTTCCCTTCATCAGGCCTTATCAGAAACAAAATTTTCTTTTCATTATGAGGAATGTGTTCTGTTAGGTTACAGCTCCAATCATAAGGGTTATTTATGTTTAAACAATCATGGCAAGGTATATATTGTGCAAAGTGTAAAATTTAACAAATGTCACTTTCCCTTTGCTCACAATTTTTCATTTATACGAAATAAATATATGCTATAGTATGGATGCTTGTAAATAACCAATGCCTTTATTCATTATAAATAATGTTTACAAGGGACAAATTATTGGCTCTAGTGCACATACTCTAACATTTTCCACCTGTACTACCTAGGTTTCCATTTCCTCCCAAACAATTTCACAAGCCATTTCCACCTCCACTGCCTAAGTTTCCATTTCCTCCCAAACCATTTCACAAGCCATTTCCACCTCCTTTGCCTAAGTTTCTTTTTCCTTCCAAATCATTTAACAAGCCATTGCCTCCCTTCCCTTTCAATTCGCCTCTTGCTCCATAAGTAATTTTTCAAAGATGAAGCTTAATTGACTTCAAGTACTATTATACTATTGCTTTTCTCTCATGCATATGTGTGATAATGTAATTTTGCTTTTTATATAATATGCTAAAAAAATATATATATAAGAAATAAAACTTATAGCATGTCAGAGAAATAAGAAATAAGAAATCATGTTTTTAATTTCTTTGTCATTTAATTTGGTTTGTTTTTAATAGTAGCGGGTGTTCTTGGTAAGTTTCCATAGTTATTGGATGCAAAGTGCTAATATTTCAAGTTACAGGGGGTGTAATGTTGTTAGCCCTGTTTTAAATGCATCGTAAGACGACCTGGGCTTTCTAACTGCATCATAGAACCTTGGCGTAACTCGAACAAGCTCGACTCAAGTATTTATGTCCCTAGTTTTCTAAGACCTTAAAATACCGTTTGCACCCAAGACACTTATTTTAATTATAATTGAATATTAAAATTATAAAAACTTGCATATTTAATGCACTTTTAAAATGAAATAATTAAGATTCAATCTCAACCATTCAAGTACTTAAATCTAACGGCTTAAAAATTATGTCATGATTTGTGTAAAAAATGTGGTGCTTACAAACCTTTCCCTATAATATAAGGATGTAAATGAGCCGAGCCAAGCCGAGTCGAGCTTTGGGTTAATCGATCTCGACTCATTTGCCATAGTGTCAAGCTCGAGCTTGGCGAGCATGAAAATTTGAGCTCGAGCTCGACATTAAAAATTCGATTTTGAACTCAAGCTTACAAAAAAAACTTTCCAATTCTCCCTTTTTTCCTTTTCCAATCAAGCTTTTTGAGCTCGAGCTTGTTAAGCCGAAATCTGGCGAACTCAAACTGGGCTAGACACTATAGCTGCTTCATTAATTTAATTAATTCCTAAATTATCGAGGTTTTGTTTAAAGGAGATTTAGTCATAAAATCATTTCACGCCCTACATTTAAAAGATATTAAGGGAGTGATTTTAATGACGTGAACAAATCACAACTGAAATCATGGTTATTAAAAATCCATCAACTATATATTAATTGGAATAATTGAAATCATAATTATCTTAGACAACTTGGAACCGTAGAACCCTTCATGCCAAATCCACTGTGTATTCATTCTTCAATAATATGTGAATGCTAACTTAGTATGAAAACTAGAGTTTTTAATAAATCCTTTTATAAAACATTCTCTTTCAAAACATGTACGTATCACGATATCATTTCACAAAGTTTCTTTCACTTAAGACATAACTTAGTTGACTTTCCATAACAAAGAGGAAATTGAACATAATATAATCAAAATATATAAACAAAAATCTGATTATGGTTGGATCAGAACATATAAATGAAAATCTGACCCGTAAACAATAATCAGCTCCATAAGCAAAGCTATAATCATTGATTCACCAATCATATTTCAAAACAAAACACATATACTTACTATGATTTCTTTAAAACAAATGCCAGTTTACTTCCCTCGTAAAACAAAATAGTATTCATGTCTTTTCACCCAATGTAAATAACCCTAAGGATCCGTTTGGTTCGAGGTCACATAATATTATGGGGGTAATCTTCATTTAATTTTCAAGATTCCCTTGTTTGGTTAGGAAGTAATAAAATATTACAGGTATCTTTTATTGCAAATTGTGTTTACGGTTGGTTAAACAGGAGGTAATTAGATACCCTTCCCAAGACAGTCGCCATAATAGCGCACAACCGGTAGGATCTTGCTGGTTGTGCGACGATAAGGCTGTTTCTATGGCTGTTTCATGACCACACCTTTGGCCATGAAACAGCCATAGAAACGACCAGATCTGGCCATTCCTGACCATGAATCAGATATCCATGGCCGAAAATGGCATTACCTGCACACGATCGGCCAGATCCCACCAGTCATGTGTCATTACGGAGACTTTTGACAGTTGCCGGCAGTGGTTGTTGGCTGTCGGCAATGGCTTGGGGTGGGTGGAGGTGATTTGCTACGAATTAAAGTTTTATATGGCTATGGTGTTTTAGCAAAATTGCAAATGTAGGGGGTTAAAAGAAATGATACAAAAAATAATATTATATTAATATTTTAAAAGGAGGGCAATTTAGTAATCTATATAACATACTCACCCATTTATCCTTCTAACAAAAAATATTAATGTAACATACTCACCAATTTATTCAAACCAACCAAACACATTTCTCTAAATATTTTCAATAATCTTTAAAGTGATCTATCTTTCCATTAATATAACATCTCCATAATAAAACATTATATAAACCAAAAGTTCCTTGAAAAATAAAACTAAACCAAAGAATCATTCACCCAGATCGCTCATAATCCTTTTAAATAGGTAAAAGCAATCACGGAAAAAAAAAAAAAACAATATCGTTATTGAGAGGCGCAACGGCCATTATCTTGGCACAATGTTCGTCGGCACAAGCAAGGCCAAATATGGTCAGTGTAATGTTGATTCCTAGAACATTACCGCATAAGTTGCTAGTTTCTATGCATCTAGACAAATGTAATGTTAAAGGCTATAGAAGAGTTATACACACGGTTTTCACCCCACCAATGGTGGTGGGCAGATCTAGAGGTGTTATCTTGTGATGAATTGGATTCTTCAATATTCTTCTTCCCTCATTCTCTTGCCATTTTCTTTATTCTTTCTTCTTCCCCTCTCTCATTCTTTTTCCATATCCTAAATTCGAGAAATTAGGACACAACAAAGAAGCAAGTGAGGGGTGACTTCTCTCAGTTATATGTGGGCTTGAATCAACAGTGGATTGTGGGTGGTGGCTTCAATACCCACTGTTCAAATCCAGGGTGGGTGGCTTCGATGCCAATTGAATTAGTAGTGGTAGTGTAGGTGGTGGCTTCAACATGCACAAATTCAAGTTCAAATCATCAACTTTCTTCAAAACAATGTGCTATAGATATTACTTTTATGGTGGAAGTTTTATTGAAGAATTTGATTTTTTGTTTTATTGTGTTGAATTTGTGTAATGGAGAAATTGATTTTTTTATACTGTATTGAATTCGTGTATGAAGTTATTGATTTTGTGCTTGTACCGTGTTGATTATGTCAATAAGAGATTTGTGTTAATTCATGTTTTCATGTCTGAAGATTGTACTTGGGAATTGTTTTGATATTTGAGATTGTGTTTGGGAATTAATTAGTTGGAGAGTTTTATTTTTTATTTTTTGGTGTTCAACTTTGTACAGTTGATTTTGTCAATTTGTATTTATTTTAATTTGAATTGATTTGCTGTTTGGTTGGTTGGATTGTGGTTTTCTAGTGCTGGATAGGGCTAAGTTTGTGGTGGTTTGTGGCTTGAAGACTTCCCCACATTAAAGAAACCCAGATCACAGGGGCATATTTGTATGTTTTCAAACCTATAACCTTTTTTTAGAGGTCTATTTGCACATTTGAAAACCTGTAGGGATGTTTTAAAATTTTGTCTGAAGTTTCTTTTTTGTCCTTCTATTTTTATTGAGCAGCTTTAGTAAGGTTAATAAAACTATTTAATACTTTTCATTTGGCTTGAGCCAACGCGATCTTAACAGTGGGGGCTTATTTAAGACTTTCTGAAAATAGTAGGGGCTTATAAGATTGACTGAAAATTAATGTGTCTCTTAAAGACTTTACACAGGGTGCGCATAAAATTAACCCATTGAAGATAATGATTAAATTTCTATTACAATTTTCTTATACGAGGTTTGTTGTTAACTTTTAATCCAGTTTTTTTTTTTTTTTAACTTTTTGGTTGATTTTTATTAATTTGGACATTTATTATTAATGAATTTGTTCAATCAAGATGGAAGTGGAAGAGTGATTGTAGATTATTTGATATTTATTTTAATAATTTAATAATAATAACTAAGGGTAAAATTGACATTTGAATGGTCAAACTCAGCCAAAGGCCAATTTGGATGGAAGGAAACTAATGTTGGTATAAAGTTGATAGATATTTTGAAACTTGGGGTGGGGATATTTGTTTTTTTGTCATACCTAGGATGTAAAAATATAATCGGCCTCTTTATTATTTCATTAAAGGTATAATTGATAAAACAAAACCTTCAAATTTTGGGATTAGTCACGAGATTTTACACCTAGATAGTTTTTTTTAGACAAAACCTTCACATTTTGAGAAATTAATATTATTGGGTTGATTATATATGTCTAAACCTTCACTATTTTTTATATAATACAATTCAATTTAATTTGTTTAAAGATTTTATTAATATTACTCTCAAGACTTAACATTAATGCAATTTAATTGTCATCATGATTATTATTATTTTCCTAAAACAATTTTCCTAAGGTTATAATATGAAGTTATTGAATTGCATTGGGTTATATGCTACCAACAAAATGGAGCGCTAACTCTCATTTCTTATTGAATTACCTTATCAACTTGCAATCGAAGATTTTCTTTTGGATTTGAAATATTTTTTTATTAGGACCTTATCGCTTATATCATTGATGCAATACTGGATGTTGCCATTCCCTAGTCAAGATGTCTAATGTATAGGGCAAAAATCGTCTTGGGCCTTATCAAGCCTAAGCATGAAACATCGACTACATGGTTCAAGGTCATGACCTAATTCCAGTTGGGTCTACATCAAGGTTTATGTCACGGGCCAGACGCATGACACCAACCTAGCCTCTCTAGATTGGGCCTTATCATTAGCCAACCTAAGGCCAAACCCATTGGTCCATGATATCCTTTAAGGGTCTAGAATCCCACTAAAACTCTAATACATTTATTTTCTATTTGGTTTTTATCTTAATTCACTCAAGATCCTGTATCTTGTGGATTAGGACTTTCATTCCTACAAATGCAAGCAAATCGAGTTCTTCCTATTTACTATAAATTTGCCATTATGGACTTAAAGTCCTATTAGATTCAAAGATCCTATGATCATTATATAAAGAGAGGTTCTGCCTATCATTAAGTATCCATTATTCAATACCACCTACTAGCTCCTAAAGTTCTTGCTCTTGAGAACTAACACCTTCACCGAAGCTCTATTCTCCGATTAGACTTTGGTAAACCCTTCCTTCCCTTAGCCTTCACTAAATAGCTTCTTTTAGCTTGCTGACTTAAGCGTCGGAGTGCCTACGGCAGATATCACACCGATGTTTTATGCAAGCTTCATGCTTATTTTCTTTTTATGTAGGTTCAGTGGATTATTAGTGGCTTCAACCTCACAGGATCAGTCCTCCTTCCGTAACCGTAGATTTTACCTTCTACACCTAATAATATTTACAATGCCCTAATAATTAAGGATCCAGATACTGTTAGTCAACCAATTAGTGTGACTTGCTGGGAATGCAGATGAAAATGGCACTCGATCATTTCAATCCTCCTTCTACCGACATTGCATTTAGTAAACCGAATTGACCCTACAATTTTTGCTCTTTCAATTGCAAGAAATCAAGACATATTACCTTTCTCTCCCTCTCTCTCTCTTTCTATGTAAACTCCCCAACAGAATTCTCTTCTTCATGCATTCAGTCTCTCTTTTTCTTCAACCTCATCAGCCCAACGTCATCTTGTTGTTCACCTTGATTTTGGTTTTCAAAAACGCACTTCAAGTTGCAGATTCTCACCCGCTTGTTCATGCAAACAAATGAATCAGAAAGAAGATGAAGATATGGAAGACTCGCCATCTTTTCACATTATTCATGACATCCAATTTTTACAGGATTAAATGATAATAAAATCAATAACAAAGCTTTTTCAGCGTGATCAAGGATCGTACAACAAAGCTTTGGTGAGGAGGATAGATTGAGTATTACAACACTATTTCGTGAGGATTTTGCATTGGTTTGGGATTGATAAAAAAATTAGAATGTAACTGGAGAGTGAACAAAGAACGAACTAAGCTGCAATTGCATTTCAACCAGAGAGCTTTTATGTTTTAAATCTTTTTGGATAGTTGTAACGAGTTCTTTGTTGGTTTGGTCTATGTTTTAATTTTATATAAATGAATCGTAACTATTAGATGATATAACCACGAGATGTCTTAAAATCCCTTAAAGATTATGTAAAATTAAATTAATAGACCATCCAAATTCCGTTGTTAACTGGATAAATATACTATTAATTATTTATATATTTAAATGTTAATTTCATGTAAAAGTATAAAAGATCTCACTATTAAATTAAATTGACATTTTACAGAGAAATCCAATAATATTTAAACATGAGCCTCACAAAATTTGCCTAAGAATGTCTTTCTTAGAGAATTATTATTATTATTATTATTATTATATGAAAAGCTAATGATAAATAATTGATAATTTTAAAATAAGTTAAAATCTATTGAATTGTGTGATGTGGATTTTCATTATGTATTAATTCCCTTGTTGAGTGATTAGATTAATACAGTAAAACCTCTCTATGGTCATAATGGTGGGACTAACTAATTTTATTACTATGAAGAGGTTATAACATAATAAAGGTATAGCTACAAAAATTTCTTATTTCATAATTCATGTTTAGTAATATAATATTAGGATTTCAATTCATGTTTTAATAGTATTAGAGTTTCAATTTAGTGCTTCAATTGCCTATTTTTGAAACGGGTAGAAGATCATATCTTGAAACCAACAAAGATAAGTGTCCTTGATGAAATTGTAAATACAGTTGTTGCTTGGTCAATTAATGTGAAGCCACAGACAATTGCCAATTGTTTTAAACATTATAAAATTAGGACCTCCGATATCGATGAATTGCAAGTTATAAATAAAGTAGATGAGGAGAATCAAAGAGTCATTGTAAAATTGAGTGATCAGATTCGACAACTTCACTATACTAATCGAATGGATATTAATGTTTTCTTCAATCATCCAAATAAGCAACAAGTCATATAGCTTTAATTGAAGAAGAAATCATTGCTACAATAAGACAAAAAAAGAAAGGAAATAATCATGAGGATGATAGTATGAAAATACAAAAAGTTTCTTGCTAAAAAGCACTAAACATGCTTGAGAAGCTAAAAATATTTTGGTTTCAACAAGAATATATTCATTCTAATGAGTAATGTACCCGTAAGTTAAAAGATGTGGTAACAACTCTAAAGTATAAATCATTGTCTCAAATAACTTTAGATGAATATTTTATTTTATCTTAAACCTTTAATATACCAAAGCATATTTTTTTTTGCAATATACAAATAATTATTACTATGTGAAAGCAACTTTCCTTAAGATGGGAATTAGAAAAATTATAACTTATTATAATATGAAATTTATTTTTATTTATAACTATCCCAAATTGGGAATATATTTTTTTATGACTATGTAAAATTTATTCCTATGTAGAGTATCACTATAGAAAGGTTTTACTATATTGGACTTATTGAAATTCATCTAATAAATTTACATATTGCATCCCTAGTTTTCTAAGACCTCAATATCCGTCTATGCATTATTTCGTGTGGGTGAACAAGAATGATTTGATTCTCCTAGAAGATGCACAATTAAGTAACTCCAAAATAATAATAATAATAATAATATAATTCAGCATTTAATTTATTTCTCCCTGGCAAAGTGTGCCATGATCTTATCAGAAACATATTTCTTTATCAAAAATTACACACTTGCAATTGTGGGTGCATCCACACACTACATCTGTCATGTTTTCTTTACACTTGGATTTCTGTTCTATTATTCGGACAAAAATTGTAATTCTTATTTTAATTCGAAAATGAAACTAATATATATGGACCGCACAGTCATTGCTTTTTGTAAGCTGAATAAGAATATGCCCCTGCAATATTTATATATATGGGTTCATCATCTCAACGCCTCTAAGGTTTAATAAAATATCCTTCCGTTTCAGTAATAACATAATTTTTTCTATCGTTGGTGAATCATTAATGTTATATTAGAATTTATAATAGATTTTTGTTATTTAATTATACCTAGGGAGGATTATTGTTGTTAATCTTTTGTGTAATGCAATTTTGATTTGATTTGTTTACTGATTTTATTAATATTACTCTTAAACGCTTATATAATTTAATCAAACTTAGCTATTAGCCAAAAGAGCTTATTTTAAGACATAAACACTCTTAAACAAATTTCATGTTATTTGATTGCATTTCAAAAGCATTTATAAGTTTTGAAATAAGTTATTTTATGATTTATAGGAGAAGCTCAAAATTTGAATTTCTTCCATAAACTCTTCATGATCTTATTTAAAGGGTGGAAATTTGAAAGTATCTTTATTACATTTAATAAATTTGACTTGAATTATTTTTGTATAACAAAACTCTTTTTGGTAAATTAAGAAAACTCTTTTATATTTTTCCAACTAAACTACTAACCACTTTCTCATAGAAACCATATTTTCATAAGCTCTACTCCATTAAACTCTTCTTCTATTAACTCTATTCAAATGGAACCTTAATTGTTCTCATATTATTACTTTCCTAAAAAAAAAAAAGAAAAAGAGAATTTACAAGGAAATAAATATGAAGTTTTGCATGCTGCTGAAAACGGCACTCATTTCGATTCTCCTAAATTTTACCTGCTTTGCATTTAGTAATCTGAATTGACCCTACAATTTTTGCTCTTTCAATGGCACGACCATCAAGATTCAAGAGCTTTCCAGTTCCACCAGAGATGAGATTTTTCTTCTTCATTCAATGCAACCATTCGGTGTTTCTCTCTCTCGATCTCTATATAAACTCCCCAAGAGAGAATTCTCTTCTTCAAAAATAAACTGCAGCCATGGCACCTCAACCTCATCATCATCTTGTTCACCTTGATTTTGGTATTTAAATTTGCATATTCTCGCCCATTAAATCAAACCTCACAGAAGAAAATCAATCGGAAAAGATGGTGAATAATAACTTCAATTTGAATAAAAACAGCAACAAGCAGGAGGCGAAGAAGATGAACCTTAAAGATATGAAAGACTTGCCGTCGTTTCCTCTTCCTGACAACATCCCATTTTTACCTCCGTTGCCAAACTTGCCTTTGCCGCCTCCATTGCCAAACTTTCCATTTCCACCGCCACTGCCTCAGTTTCGATTTCCTCCCAACCCATTTAACATGCCATTGCCACCGTTTCCTTTTACTTTTCCATTGCCTCCCTTTCCCTTCAATTCACCTCCTGCTCCATAAAGTGCCGTCCAAAGAATAAAAAAAGTTAAACAGCTCCGAGTGATTCAGTCATGAAGCTTAATTGACTTCAATTACTGCTGCTTTTCTAGCTAGTCTGCCTGGTCTTCTCTTTTCTTTCATGCGTATGTACCATATTTTAATTTCCACGTTCTTAATTTTCCTTTTATTTTTTCGTTAAAAAAAAAAAGAACTTGTTTGAGAATGTTCATGTTTTAATTTCTTTGTTATTTAATTTGTTTTGTTTAATGTTTTAGATGGATATGTATAATATTAGTCGTATATGTTCATACGAAAATTTGCATCAACTTAAGAGAGTCGATTGACTTCGACGGAATCAAATGGATGAGTGCGTGATTTAAGATAAATTAGCAATTGAATGTAAAATACGGTAAAATAAAGAATACAAAAGGAATTTAAAAGTGGTTCGGTAAGTTAGAACTTGAGCTTACATCCACTGTTATTTTATTGCTTTTAAGGGTTTATAATAACAAGTATAATATGCTTAAACAAATTTGTTGACCCCTCTCTCATCGTTTGAGGGGATTTTTATACAAATTGTGATTCATGGAAAGAGAGAGAAGTTCGGGATTGCAATCAGAGTTGATTTGCAATCATGGAATCTTCGTGATTAAGCATTGAGATTGCGTTGCCAGTGATATTGATCTTATCTATTCCGAAATATCTGAGATTGAAGTTTGTCTTTGATTTCGTTGAGTAGTTGTTTGAATTGGTCATTATGATGAGCTTCACCTGGGTCGAGCTTACTCTAAATCGAACTTATTATAAGCCGAGCTTGCTTTTGGGTTGAGCCTATTCTAGGTTGAACTATCTCTCTACGAGTTTCTGGATCTACAAGCTCTTATGGCAAATCACACCTAACAATATATTAAACAAATGATTAATGCAACTGTAGAAATATAAAAAATCTTCGTATCAAATAAACTATATCTTATAGAATAATACTATTATCATCCAATTAAGTAAAGAAATCATTTTATTAAATTTATATCATGTGTGGTATGACTTGATTTTAAAATTTAAATCTAACCGTGTAAAAACTTAAAACTTAGTTTGGGGACTTTTTTTACAATATTCAAAGTTTCTGCTACTGCACCACCGCTACTGCCACCTTCACTGTCATAGCCATAGGTGCCGCCACTGCCTCCGCCGTCACCTCTCTCTCTTCTGAACTACCCCTTTCCAAAAACTCTTTCGCATAATTTTGTTTGGTTTTGGAAATTGGTATTTTGCATCTGCTTGTTTTCGGAGAAATAATTAGAAAGCCGTCAAGCAGGGGCGGACCCATATTGGGCCTAGTGGGGGCGGCTAAACCCACTGAGCCCAACTGAGCATTCAAATCTGCCATATATATTTTACATTTTAAAAAAATAATGTGAGTTAATTTAAGTTACTTTGACCCCACAAATCATTGGAAATATTTCTCTATTAAATAATTGTAGTCAAAGCAAAATTCATTAATAGATGTTATTTAAAAAAATAAAATGTCATATCTCATTTTGTTTTCTTATTTTATACATTTGTGCTTTAAAATGGACCAAAAGCATTTAAAGATAAAAATTTAATCTTAGTACAGTATATACATTAGTAATTTATAATAATAATAATAATAATATCAATTTAATTTATTATTAAATCGTTATAAAGAATCTAAAAATTATTTCATAATGAAATTATTAAATATTACTTTGAGTAAAAAAAAAAAAAAAAAGCATTAAGGATGTTTGTAAATATATTTAAAAAATATATAATGAATAATGAATATTTATTATTTTTTATTTTTATTTTTATACATACTAGCCCTTCCCTTGCCCCTCGCGTAATTGTTCGGTCTCATGCACTCAAGTTGGCATTAGGGGTGGAAAAAAAAACCCGAAAACCGAACCGAACCGAAAATCCGATTTTTTTTTCTGTTTCGGTTTGATTATTAAAAAAACCGAAAATCCGGTTCAGTTTTTGGCAAAATAAAATCCTGCCATCTGGAACCTAAGGCTTTCGAATGTAATATTAAAAAAAATTATGTGGTATTGTTTTTACGTTTTTTACTCTTGTCACTCTTGTCTAACACTAACACAACAGAATAACACTACACTCATTCTTTGATTCTCAGACTTCTCACTGCTGCACGTCGCAGCTGCATTCTCTGTCTCTCATTCTCTGTCAGAATCATCTCACGGCTCACTCACCTCAGACCTCAGTAAGTCTCGCATTCTCTCGCAGTCTCAGTCTCAGTCTCTCACTCTCACTCTCAGTCTCAGTCTCATTCTCTGTCTCTCACTCTCTATCGGACTCTCACTGTCTCTCCGTTTTCATATCTGTGTTCTCACGTCGTCCGTCCGCCTCATTGCGATGCCGCCGTCGTCGTCTGATTCCGGTGGGTTTTAGATCTAGGTTTTCAAATCTGTGTTGTCACGTCGTCTGTTTTTAGATCTGGGTTTTGACATTGAAGCATTTTGGGTTTAATTTGTATATGTACTGATGGATGGGTTTTGACATTGAAGCATCAACACATTTTGTATAATGTATATCAAATTTTGTGTAGCAAACACAACACCACTAATCTCATCTGCCATGGCCAGACATAAATGATGCATAGGAAAATATCTGTATTGGGAAATTTGGGACCATCAGTCTTTCTCTGCTTCAAGTTCCATTCTCTTCTGCTATGCTTTTAAGCTTTCGTTTCTTCATCTGCAAATGCAAAACCTCCCAATAGAATATGTAGATATAGAAATTCTCAGTGCTAATATCAAATTTGTGTTGCAAACAGAACAAAAAGGAAATGCAAAACAAGATTAAACGATAGAAAAATTACTTGATTAGTACAATATTTAGCGAAAAGAAACAGCTATTCTTGTTGTTTTTGGGCAGAACAAGGCCGTTTAGTTTGCTTGATTAGCAGTTAAAAAGAGAAAACAAATGAATTGGGCTGAAAAATGCAGCCCATAATTCATAATTGGCCAAAAATTGCAGCCCAATATTAATCCTAATTAACCGGTTAATCAAACCGAATTTTGGGTTTGATTCATAACGGTTTTTAACAGAAACCGGACCGGTTTCGGTTCAATTATTTTTTTGAACCAAAAACCGGTTGGGTTCAAGCTTCTGGTTAACCGGTTTTTTCCACCCCTAGTTGGCATAATTTATTTTTATGCTTTATTACTTTAGTTCTATTTTTATTAATTAAATAAAATTAACAAGTTTCAATTTATAAATGGCGTGTGGTACCGATTCACACGGTTGTATTATAGATTTTCTCTAACTTTAAAACTACTTATGATTTTAGGAAATAAGATATTACCAATACAAAAAGACCAAAATAAGTATTTTTAAATAAGTTTGTCTATTATTATTAAAATATATTAAATTTAATTTCTTAAATAAAAAGTTAAAATTTTAAAAATCCAAAAATTGTCATTGGTGGTGGTTGGCCATCGTCCCTTGAAAATATTTTTCCGACATGTGAGGTTATACTACTAGCATCATTTAAATCATTGGTTAATAATCTACTCGATAATGTTAAGGGTTTGCTCAAATCAACTAGCGTTACTCCATAACAAATTGGAGAATTTCGATGAAAATTTCTCAAATCATTGCAACAAACGACCTAGTTACTTATATGAATTGTTGACACTATTGCGTAAATCATCGACCAACAATCCCAATGGTGTTGGCAATACAATCTCACTTATCAGAAAATATATTCCAACGACGGTGGCCGGCAACTCTGTTGGCTAGTCTTTTGGTTGTGTTTGTAATATTTTATTATTATTTTATAATCTAATTTTAAAATTTATTTATACAAAAATTAGAACTTATGATTAATCTTGGGACAATTTGGTAATTGACTTTTATAAAAGCTGATTGTGGATTATAAAAGCTAGAAATATCTTCTTTTGAAATCTTTCAATAAAATAGATTACGGAAGAAGTAGATTATTCAATAATCACTTTTGAAACATGTTTACTTAACACATTTTGGATAATTGCTTAAGAAATAAATGATGATAGGAGAAACTATAGCAACAGTGCAACACCAATCTCGCCTTGAGAGAGTTTTACTTATTGACTTGTGCGATGTGGATTTCATTATGTATTCCCTTGTTGAATTATTAATATGTACCAATGGAAGTAGCCAAAAATTAAATGTAGGACAAGATAAAACTTTAACAAAAATTAAAATTTTAATTGAAATAACAAAAAATCAATATTAATTTATACTGTTTAATTTATTTAGTATTTGAAATATTTTTTAATTTTTTTAAGTGTTGCATGATAATAAAATTATCAATGTTAAAGAAATAAATGTTAGATGTTATAGATTGATATAAAATAGAGTTTTACACGTCTAACTTTAGAAAGAAAATACGTTTCGCAATAAATTTATTGAGAAAGTTAAATGATATTCACATGACAATATTACAACATATTAATGTATTAAGAAATTTAATGACGTCTGCAGTCATCACCTGTTTAATTTTTTTTCCTCCGACCCGGACCGAAGTTGGCCCTAGTTACCGGTCCGACCAGGTTTCAAAACAGAGATTTCATCTATTAATATTCTTCCTCTTTCTTTTTAAGTTTAGCGGGCGACTTAGAATTCTTCCCATACTTAATTAACCTCTACAATTCGTTAACTTGCGTGAAGAGATTGACTTTTGCAAAACCTGTGGGAGGTTGGCGCAGATGGCGCTAATAGATCTTTTTTTAATTTCCAAAATAAAATAAATCTAGAATCTAAACATAAATAATCAAATTTTGTATTCTAAATCTATTTCTCTAAAATATATGGAAAACGACATGATTATTATCCTCCCCTTCCCCTTCCCTTTCCCACTCCGACTATTATTCAACAAGAATAGAAGCAAAGTGAGAAAAGAATAGCAAAGAAAGATCACATACATTAATGTTTCAAGTTTCGACAAAATTAGATCTTTTTGGTGCCTTCACGCAAACAATTTTTAATAGACAAGATATTCTGTAAATCAATGAAACACAGTTAGATTTTAACATGCTCCGAAAATATAAATCAATAAAATACAATTAGATTTTAATATGCACAGAGAATATAAGTAAAATACCCAACAATCCATCAAAAAACTTATTAGAGGAAAAGTTTCAAAGAAAAAGAATAGAACTTGACATGAAGAGATAATAGAATTTTTAAGATAGCATACGTTGTGTAATTTTGGGCTACAAATAATAAAATAACATAATTAATATGAACATATTCAAAACTTTAAAAATTAAATCTTATTAAATATAAATAAATCATAAAAATAATTTGACAAAAATAATTAATTAAATATTTATTTAAATCTATATTCCATAATTTGAAGTAAGGGGATCCATATTCCCATATTCATTCAATTTCAAGTTTCAACCCAAATAAGTACTCAATACATAATTAATTTATTAGTAGAACATTTGTTAGGCAAAAATTAAATTTAACCATATGTTGAGTTAGCATTTTATAGGAGCTAACTTAAGATAATGGTCTTAAATCATAAAAGGTTTCTTTTGAACTGAAATCCATCCTCAACAATTATTTGAGTCTCCTTCTCCTTGCGAGTATAACATACACAAAGAGCATTTTTATTTTTATTTTGTTTGTTGGAACATCTTTCTTCAAAAAAGTGGGACTGAAGCTAGCTGTTTCCATCACTGGACAATCGTAATTCTTGGAATATTATTATTTACTGAATAAGAATATTAGATATTTATTAGTGGTCAACAAGGAACCTGTTATATATCCGTACTCATCCAATTAAATCAACTGACAAAAACTAGTAGGTTTTTTTATTGGATACAAAGCCTTCAAGATTCCCCATCGAACCTATCTGTATGCTTTCTTATAATTAAAACTATTTGACAATTCAAAATATAAATGAGAGAATTCTTTTTGATTGGTTTTGCTTGGTTTGCAATTTTGTGTTTTTGAATTTTGAGTGTCTGCCCTGACAATTTAACTTCAGTTGTTTTAAGTTGGATAATGTTAATTAAGTGAGCTTATTTGGTTTGTATAGAACTGATGAGAGATTTATCTCATTAGATGCATTATAAAAACAGATTGTGACATGTCATGAGAGCTTGTTTGATTTGGTAGTTTTATACGCTTTCAATAGTATCTTGGTTTGTAATTATAATAAAATGAGAAATGCATACTTGGATTCAATGAACTCCCACCCAGATTTGCTTTAAAAAGAGGCCTAAACAAACATGAACAGCCCACATCCAAACCAAAAGCTTGTTTTTTTAGGAATTTGTATTCTAGATTTTGGAATTTTTAAGCTTTGAATACCATGAGAAGGTTGAGTGAGATTCGAAGAAAAATTAGGTAAAGATGGAGAAGAAATTTGTTATTGAATTTGCGTTTTACAACTACAATAGCTTAGCTCACTTTACTCTTTTATATGTAAAAGAGTAAAGTGAGACCCTCATAAGTTTGATAGTTAACAAATAACACCCATTTTACATTACATTCTAACAATGTTGACATCAACATGATGATGCCATCAGTTGACCTGACCAATTGAACCGGTTAACCCAAGATGCAGCCACTTTGCCAGATTTCACCTCGGGTTGGTTATTAAAAAATTGGTATATTGGTTGAGTCAATTTGAATCTTGGGGATTTGAACAATTTTGGCCACTACTTTATTAGCCAAAGTCAATGGACATTGTTGACCAAAATGAAGCTACAAGACTTTGTCGTTTTTTGTGTAATAAAAAAGTAGAAAATGAAGCTATAAGACGCTGTTTTCTGTGTAGTGAAAAAGTAGTCACCATAGCACTTTTATATAAATATGGAACTGAATCCACATTTGTATTTAGTTAAGAATTAATGAACAAAGTTTAGTGATTCATCAAAATACTCTCCCTTTTTCGTTTTCATTCCCTGTTCTTCAAGATCTAGATGGTATCATAACTGTGACTTGTGTCAATGGCTAAAACTTTATGATCCTCTTCTCAACCGCTTAATAGCCTTGAGGAGTTGATACAAGCTGCAACAAATCCCACAACATCTGTTCTTGCTTCAACATTACAAGTAATCAATCTTAAACTCACAAGAAACAACTATTAGGTTCTGGAGTTCACAAGTTCTCTTTATAGTCGGCTCTCATGAGCTAGTGGATCATCTTTTAGGTTGAATTTCATGTCCTTCTCCACTGATCCCTTTTGATTCCGGAACTAATAGTGACCTAGGTCAAAATTAGAGGTGATGAAAGGATCAATCCAGCTTATGTCCTGTGGAAACAAACTGATAAGTTCTTAGTGAGTTGGCTACTAGCTTAGATTTTAGATAGCATGTTTGCTAATGTGTCAAAATGTTGTTTTTCAACTGAGATTTGGCATGTTTTAGAAAACGAATTTGTAACAGAGATTCCAAAGCTAGGGCTTTACATCTAAAGAATCTACTACAAACTACACAAAAAGGCAAAATCTAACAATAAGTGACTATGTTAAGAAGATTAAGGAGATAGCATAAAGTCTGTCAACTAGTGGTTTGATCATCACAGATGAGAAGCTTTTGTAGTATGTGTTGGATGGTCTAGGACCTGAGTATGATGCACCAGTTGTGACTCTTTTATCTCATCTTGAGTCCAAAATCGATAATAGTACCTTACAAGAGGCTCAATTCTTGCTACAAAAATACGAAATTAGACTTGAGAGGTTCAATACAGTTGATGTTTGCAACAACTATGCTAATGCAGTGTCTGTTACATATACTGGTGGTCACAATGTCTCAAACAATCAATCAAGTCAACAGAATTTCCAAACCTCTGAATGTTCACCTACACTTGTTCCTTCACTAGCCTCACTTGGCAATCCTCATTATAATCATTCTTATTTTGTCTTATCTACACAAAATTACCCTACACAATATTATGGTCACCATGTAGCCACTTCCATTTTATCCTCAACCTTCTGGACTTGTAGTGTTTGGTAGAAGCAAAGGAAAAGGAAATGGTCAAGGAAAGATCATTTTTTCGCTTTGTAACAAAACAAGACACTCGGTAGCATAATGTTATCATCGATTTAACTCTGCTTACAATGGCATGTCAACTCCTCTAGTCAACAATCCTCAACAGTACTCTGGTGGTTATGGTGATTCTTCTTCTTAATAGCGGCAACATAATTCAATTTATACTGAATTTCAACAAGGAGATGTTCAATCACAAGTTCCTAACTCTCCTGCTCACACTACACCTCATCCTAGTCTGAGCAATACTAATCAATATGCTACTTTTGGAGTACCAAGCCAACAAATGTCTAGAGGAGGTAGTCAAGCACATTTTGTTTCCACTGGTTCAGGACATCATATTTCTCACACTCCTGGCTCCACTACTAGTCATCTTGGTGGCTCCTCAAGATCTTCTCATAATCAGCAGGTTACATCTACTGCCCTTGCTACTTTATTTACCCCTATTGATCCAATCTGGTATCTGGATTATGGAGCCATAGACCACGTTGCATAAGACTTGAGTCATCCAAGTGTTAACAAAAATTATGAGGGTAAAGATCAACTTCAGGTTGGCAATGGTGAGTACTTGGACATTTCTCACACTAGTCACAAACTTTTACCTAGCACATTACACTCTAAATGTTTCCATCTTAAACACATTTTGTGTGTACCAAAAATTACCAAAAACCTTCTCAACATTTCAAAATTTACTAGAGATAACAATGTTTTAGAAGAATTTGATGCAACTTGTTGTGTTGTTAAGGACAAGTCAACCAAAGCCATTTTATTGCAAGGGGAACTTAAAAGAGGACATTATTAGCTGAATATTCCATCCTTAGAGACTAATCCTCAACAACCCCCTCAATTGATTCTAAACAATAGATCAGTTTTCTAGCTTCCACAAGTCATGCGTCTACTTCAATAGATGTCAAACAATCTATTGAGAGTTTTGCACTAAAATCAAACCATGTTTCCACTTCACCATTACCAACTGTTATCCCTCAATTAGGTAAGCCCAACACTAAATCCAATGTTTTGTCTAATGTCAATAAGTCTGATGTAGGGACAAAGCTTCAGTTCAATGATGTTTCTTCTAATTTTGAGTCTATTAAAGAACAATTTGCTATCTTGCATTGTAATAGTACCTTGCTTAATAAAACATAATCTAATTCATCATGGTTGTTTACACAATGAATATGATCTTACTACTTGTAAGCAATTCTTTTCGTGCTCCCACATGTGATACTAGTACTTGCTCTTTTTTTTCTTTTTTTTTTTTTTTTCTTTTTTGTTCTTGTTGTTTCATTTGTTGCATCTGATATTACTTCTACTGATACACTTGAACTCTATTGTTTTTCTGCCGATAAGCATACAAATGATTATATGGTTTGGCATAAGAGACTAGGTCACCCTCATTCACACACTCAACATGCTATCATGAAAGAGTTACAAAAACTCTATCCTTCTAGATTTAAGATTACCAATAACTTATCTACTGCTTTTTGTGATGCTTGTCAACTAGGGAAACTACAACAAACCAACTTTCCATCTTCATAGTCTTACACTGTTGGCCCCACTTGAATTAGTTCATAGTGATGTGTGGGGTTCCTACCCCTTATACTTCATTTGAAGGTTTCAAATATTATGTTTCCTTCATTGATGACTTTAGTACATTCACTTGGCTTTTTCCTTTTAAAACAAAAGCAAAAGTTAAGTCCATATTTATTAAGTTCCATCATCTAGCTGAAAGACAATTCAATTATAAATTGAAATGTCTACAGTTTGATCAAGGTGGAGAGTTTAAAGCTCTCATTCCTTATCTCATTGACCAAGGCATTTAGATTAGGCACTCTTGTTCATATGTGCATCAGCAAAATGGTAGAAGTGAAAGGAAACATAGGCATATTGTAGAAACAGACTTACCTTACTTGCTCATGCATCCATGCCTTTGACATATAGGTGACTAGTTTTTGAAATAGCTTTTTTTTCTAATAAATAGAATGCCTACACCAACTCAATCATGTATCTCCATATTAGAAATTGTTCAATGTTCAACCTTGTCTGCAAACCTCAAAACTTTTGGTTGTTCTTGTTTTCCTTTCCTTAGAGTGTTTAATAAACATATGTTCAGTTTTCATTCATCTAAATGTGTGTTTGTGGGTTATAGTTTAATACATAAAGGATATAAATGCTTGGGATCTGATGGCAAGTTGTTTATTATATCTAGCATTCGTTTTAATGAAATTGAATTCTTTTTCTTTATAAACCAGATCAGTATATCAAACACAACTCATTTGTCAAACACAAACACAATTCCTTTGTCCACTACCATTGAAGAACCTCTTATTTCTTCTTTTCCTATTGTCACTATGTCCATTCCCACTTCAGCTGGTACTGTCTCTATTCCCTCTACAATAACTAATTCTCAAGACATAGATCCTACTCAACATTTAGCCGGGGGCACTCATTTTGCTCCAACTATCTCTTCTAACAATATTGATCTCAACTTATCCTCATCCGTTATTTCCAAAAAAACCCTCAGTTGTATTAGCACTAGATTTTACACCTCCTACAATTAGTTTAATAACAAAGTGTTTACCTACCACGCTTAGTTAAGGTCTCCTCATTCATGAGTATATTGTACACCAACCACAATCACTTCTCCTTCTTACACTTCACCAGGTTCTCCTTCCAACTTATTTTCTTGAGGTTGATCTAACCTTTTCACAATTTTCTAACACTTCTACTCTGTTGGTTGCAACCAATGCAAACACTCATCCTATGGTTACAAGGTTTAAAAAGATAGCTCAATTGCCAAGTTCCAATGATAGGAGTGTTGCCTTACTTACCACATGCCAGTCTTCTATAGAGCTTGAACCTACATCAGTAGCTGAAGCTTTAGCTTGCAATGAGTGGAAAACTACTATGCAAGCTGAATTTGATGCCTTGGTTATGAGCAATACTTGGACCATTAGTTCCCTCATCTCCCGATTTGAATATGGTAGGAAACAAGTGGGTATTTAGAGTTAAATTCAATGTTGATGGTTCCTTACAAAAATATAAGGCTAGGCTTGTAGCTAAAGGGCTTCCAACAAACACTTGGCCTTGACTACTTTGAAACATTCAACCTTGTTATCAAACCATCAACCATTAGACTTGTACTCACCTTAGTTGTCACCAATGGGTGGGATGTTTAGCAGATAGATGTGAACAATGCCTTCTAAAATGGCGTTTTGGTTGAAAATGTATACATGAAGCAACCTATTGGATTTGAGGATCTTGCTCATCCTACTTTTATATGAAAGTTCAATAAAGCTCTATATGAACTCAAACAAACCCCAAGGGCTTGGTTTGATAAACTGAAATAGGCTTTCCAACTTAAAGGGTTTAAAAATTCAGTCTTTGATTCAAGTTTGTTTACTTTTTAATAAACATCAGGTTTGATCTATGTTCTTGTCTACGTTGATGATATTCTTATCACGGGTTTAGATGGTGCCTACATTAGTCAACTTCTAACATATCTCAATGACCATTGTTCTCTAAAAACACTTGGTTCCTTGAAATAATTTTTAGGTCTTGATTTTGAAAGTTTTAATTCCTTTACCAAGTGAATTAAACCTAATGGAAAGGGTTG
Organism: Pistacia atlantica; assembly: GCA_026229545.1. Taxonomy (NCBI): domain Eukaryota; kingdom Viridiplantae; phylum Streptophyta; class Magnoliopsida; order Sapindales; family Anacardiaceae; genus Pistacia; species Pistacia atlantica. Next base: position 31,341,625 of record CM047908.1, on the reverse strand, counting down.
CTAAGTTGATTTTAAGAGTTTTTTTTAACATAAATACAAAACAATAAAAATGAACCAAAGTAAACAACACCCGGTTTTTACATGGTTCGCAAAATACCTTCATCCATTGGGACCAAGTCCAAAATGAAGTTAATCTACTAGGTATACATTTTAGTTTAATTATAAAGCCAAAGATTAAGCCTCAGTTGCAAGAACACCCCTGCTTTGTAATGCTTCAATCTCAACCCTTTGGTCAAACAACGTACTACCATAGCTAGCTCCAAGTACACACGAAACCACTTGGTCAACCTTGAGCTTCTCTCATGGAACAACAACAAAGATGCACTTTGGTTGAAGAAGCTTATCAAGCTTCATACATCAGATACATGACAAAACATAAAGAGCAAGTACGTATTCTAGGTACTTGAATGAAGGTATTTTGAAGCTTACCTAAGCATAGAATCCTTGCAAAAACAAAAGAAAAATTTAGAGAATTTCATAGTACTTTTTGATAGAAGTTATTTGTATAAATCACATGGTATCAAAGCACCGATCTTAGGGTTTTGTTTTGGTTCACGACAATGTTGTTCATGAGACACTATTCACGCGATACTATTCGCAAGACACTGTTCATGGTTGTTACCTTTTTTCGATGACTAAGTTTGTCGCGTCTCTTGTTTTTTGATCGTGGTTTCTGGTTGGTCATCTGTTTTTTATTATTATGCAGTTTTCAGTTATTGTGTTCCTTTTTTTTTATGTTTATTTGATGACTATTCTGGTTGTGGTGTTGGGTTTGAGTCATGAATTGGTGATTTGGGTTTGCTAGATATTGGTGATTGTAGGTGATCTTGTGTGTGAGCTTAGTAGAGAATTCATTGTTAATTTGATTAAGTTATGGTAGTGGAAGGTAAACAGGTGGTGACTGAAATTTTAGTCCACTTATCTACAAAGATTACTAATAGAAAGTTACTGGGAAAGCAGAATTATGCTCAATAGAGACTAACTATTAGGAGATATGTTTCTAGCGTTGACATGGGGGATCATTTGACCGAGGATCCACCTATGGATTCACTTCCACAAAAAAAGAGTGATAAGCAACCAGAGGGTAGTGATAAGAAATCAGAGAGTGTTAGGAGAATTAGGAAGAAATGGCTCATGGAGGACGATAAATTGTTTAATTAGATCCAGAATGCTTTGGATTCCATAGTGGATGATGTTACTAATCATTGTGATACAATTAAAAAGTTATGGGAGTATCTAGAGTTTTTGTATGCTAGTAAATAGGACTTGTCTAATGTTCATGAGCTGTTATTATGGATTTATCGAGCAAATATGCAAGAGAAGACATTACTTCAATACTATACAGAGGTGAAGCAAGCCTTTCAAGAAAAACGGGCTATATTCCCTGTGATTGCAGATGTTGTGCAAATGAAAAAAACAAGAAGAGCAAGTGGTGGTGCAGTGTTTTCTGGTTGGGCTGAGACCAAAATATGAGATAGTTCAGACACAACTCCTTACTAGTGACAAACTTCCTTCTCTAATGGAAGTTTATGTTCATCATCTCTGGGTTAGTAAATGGGAGGATAGAGGAGCATCAAAAGACAAGGAGACTCTTTAGAATGTTGCTCTAGATCATGTGGCTCTTGCTAGCATGAAGTCTAATAGTAGTAGAGGCAACAAAGGTGCTAGTTGGGATATCGGGGGTACTCGTGATAATGGTAATGGTCCTCATACTTGCCTCCAATGTGGTGCTGAAGGTCATGTCAAAAGAAATTGTTGGAAGTTACATGGAAAGCCTCCAACTATTCGAGCAATCAGAAATATGCTCATGTTGCTGCTCAAGATGGTATTTTACCTATTCCTTCATAGGTTACTATGTTTGCAGATGAGTATGCTTGCCTCACTCAACTTGCTAGCCCCCAGTCATCCATTTCGTCAACTTTTGCTACATTAACTCAACTAGGTAATCCAATAGCTTGTGTATCTACTTCTAGTCATAACTAGGGTCATTGATTTTGGTACTACGCACCATTTGATAGGTGATATAGGTATTCTCTCCTCATTTACACATTCTTTTGATTTATCTTCAATTACTTTAGCTAATGGGTCTACTGTACCGATTATGGGTTGTGGTATTGCTAATCCTACCAAATCTATGTCTCTCTCCTCTGTTTTATGTCTTTCTCACTTTCCCTTTAATCTTTTATCTGTTAGTCAAATCACTACTACGTTTAATTGTGGTCTTTATTTTTTCCCTACTTATTGTATCTTTCAAGATCTCGGGACAAAGCAAATTATTAGTAAGGGTCGTGTTTCAGGTGGCTTGTACGTGCTTGATGACATCTCTACTCCAATGCCGCCACATGTTGCATGTACTAGTGATTTGTCCTCCTCTCTCTTCCATGGTCGTTTTGGTCATCCTCCTTCTTCCAATCCTAAAGAATTTATGTCCTAGTTTACAGTTAATGTCATAGCTTAACTATGAAGCGTGTCAATTTGGGAAATACCATCGAGTGTCTTTTACTCCTAGAACAAATAAATGAGCTATTGCTCCTTTTAATGTTATACATTCTGACATTTGGGGTCCTTGTCATGTTTTATCTAAATCTGGTTATAAATATTTTGTTACTTTTGTGGATGATTTTTCACGTGTTACATGGCTATATTTTATGAAAAATCGTTTTGAATTATTCTCTATATTTTGTGCCTTTTATGCTGAGATACAAAACCAATTTGCTTAATCTATCAAAATTTTGCGAAGTGATAATGCTAAAAAATATTTTTCTACTTTTTTTTTTTTTTTTTTTTTCCATCAGGGATATTATTCACCAATCGTCTTATGTGTATACTCCTTAGCAAAATGGAGTTTCTAAACAAAAAAATCGTCATTTGTTAGAGACTACTTGTACACTTCTCTTTCATATGAAAGTCTATAAAGAGTTTTGGGCAGATGTTGTTTCTATTGCTTGTTACTTAATTAATCGTATGCCTTCATCTATTTTGTCTGGTCAAATACCTTACTACATTCTTTTTCCTTCTCAACCTTTGTTCCCTATTGCTCCCAAAATATTTGGGTGTACTTGCTTTGTTCAAGACATTTGCCTTCATCTTTCCAAATTAGACCCTAGATCCCTCAAGTGTATATTCTTGGGTTACCCATGATATCAAAAGGGCTATCATTGTTTTTCTTCTACTTTAGGTAAGTATATTGTCTCAGATGATGTTTCATTCTTTGAAACTACCCCTTATGTTGACGATTCCATTCTATCTTCTTCTCTAGTCACTGATGATTTTCTTATTTATACCATTACTCACTATAGTTCTCCACCCCTGTCTCGTCCTCCTGTCACTCAAATATACTCTTGCCGCCCTCCACCACAGCAAGTGGCATCGGCACTAGCACCAGTATCGACATCTAAGACACATGAGACATTGCCCCTACTGCCTGCCTCGCCCCCAAATCCAACTCTTCCTTCTTTTGACCTAAATCTTCCCATTACTCTACGTAAAGGTAAGCACTCTTATACTTATCTTATTTTCTCTTTTGTTTCTTATAAATCATTGTCTCTATCTTCCAAGTCGTTTGTTGCCTTCTTTAGATTTCATGTTTGTTCCCCGTTTAGTGTCTGAAGCAGTTGCTCATAATGGATGGCGAAGGGCTATGAAAGAAGAGATGTTTGGCTCTTGAGCATAACAGTACATGGGATCTTGTTGATTTACTTGGTGACAAAAAGGCCATTGGGTGTAAGTGGGTTTTCATGGTGAAGGTTAATCCTGATGGGTATGTAGCCCAATTGAAAGCTCGTTGGATTGCTAAGGGTTATGCTCAAACATATAGTATTGATTATTCGGAGACATTTTCTCCTATTGCTAAGATGAACTTAGTTCGGTTATTTATTTCTCTTGTAGCTTCCTATGGTTGGCCCCTTCACCAACTTGATGTCTAGAATGCCTTTCTTCATGGTGATCTTCTTGAGGAGGTTTACATGGAGCAACCACTAGGGTTTGTTGCTCAAGGGGAGTCTGGACAGGTATGCAAACTGAGGAAATCTTTATATGGTTTGAAACAATCTCCACGTGCTTGGTTTGGGGAGATTTAGTGATGTAGTGAATTGAATTTGGTTTGCACAGAAGTGCTTATGATTATTTTGTCTTCTATAGGCAATCTAGTTTTAGTATTTTCCTCCTTGTTGTTTATGTTGATGACATTGTAATCACTAGTATTGATAGTGTTGGTACTCATAGTTTGAAAATCCTTTTTGGCTTCCAAATTTCACACGAAAAACTTAGGCCCTTTAAAGTATTTTTTGGAAGTTGAGGTTTGTCGAAGTAGGAGAGGGATTGTCTTGTCTCAACGCAAGTATGTGTTAGATTTATTGACTGAAACAGGTCTAATTGGAACCAAGCCTTATGATACTCCTATGGTTCCTAACGTAAAATTGAATGCTGAGGATGGAGAGGTGTTTGATGATCCAGAGTGATATAGATGAATAGTTAGAAAGTTGAATTATCTTATAGTAACTTGTCCAAATATTGCTTTCTCAATGAGTGTGGTAAGTCAATTTATGTTATCTCCTAGGACACCTCATTGGGATGTAGTTCTTCATATTCTGAAATATCTCAAGGGGGCTCCTGGATGTGGGATCCTTTATAGTAATCATGGCTATAGTAAAGAAGAAGGATTTTCATATGCAGATTGGGTAGGATCATCTGGAGACAGGCATTCTGTGACTGGATTTTGTGTTTTTGTTGGAGGGAATCTTATTTCTTGGAAAAGTAAGAAACAACTTGTTGTAGCTAGATCAAGTGCAAAATCTGAGAACGAGCTATGGCACAAGTAACTTGTGAGCTTATATGGACAATATATCTTCTTATAGAAGTTGGAATTGGTGATCCAAGGATTATGGACTTGTGGTGTGATAACCAAGCAGCCATACATATAGCAACAATCCAGTTTTTCATGAGCGGACAAAGCATATAGAAGTCGATTGTCATTTTGTGCGAGAGAAACTTGAACAGAAATTTATTTCCACTAAACATGTTAGAACAGGGGAACAACTAGTTGATTTCTTTACTAAATCTCTAGTTGGAAAAAGGGTAACCTATATTTGTAACAAGCTAGGCATGATAGATATATATACTCTAGCTTGAGGGGGAGTGATAGAAGTTATGTGTATAGAGTTAGGGGTATATGTGTAAATATAAAGTAGTGAAAATTTATATAGGGTGTACTATTATTTTATTTGATTATTTGAATAAACTACAATAGAATATTTTATACTAGCTAGTGGAGTGATAGAAGTATGTGTATTATTTTATTTGATTATTTGAATAAACTATAATAGAATATTTTATCTCACTTTTCAAGGAAAATATCAAGCTTAAAGAACAATTGCATTGGAGAAGAGTTTATATAAGCAAAAACTGGCCAATGCAAAGGACATGTGGCCAACAAGAACTATATGGATTTCAACTTTATAAAAAGTTTATTCTATTATCTTGATGCCACCAATCAAAGAGAATAAAATTTCCAGCACATTGAATATCAATTTGACAAGTCTTATGGACCACATAAATATCTCATAAGAGAATAATAACAGCTCATTGGAATTTAGAAATACAATATGTGTAAACCAAAATACATGGCAGATGCATTGTGATCACTTTGACTTAGAGGTGCTCACCCGATAGCAGATAAACAACTTGATAAAAGGTGGCCACTTTAACACAAGGTGGTCACACCCTGAAGAAAATTAAGTTTTTGGTCATTAGTTCCTGAACTTGAACTAATTAAATTCAGAAAAGAACAAATTTAAACCATAAAAAGGAAAAAAAGAACATGACTACCGTGTACTCATTAGTCAATTTGGCAGATAATCTTCGTTAAAAATGCAAGGTTTGTAGTTTCCTGATCGCCTTACAACAATTGAAGTACTAAGTTCTGGGTTAGCAATACATTGGAGTTGCTACTTCACACTGATTCTGCTGGTTGGTGTTTTAGGAACAAGTAGTTGACGGTGTTGAAAAATAGCACCAGAAGGAATATTACAGGTTGATGCAATACAAAAAGCCATTAGTAATTTGTGAAGTTCACTCTGTCATAAACTTGAGACATGCAAGCTGATATTTGTAGACTAGTTAAGAGGTCACCAGGAGTTTTTCGCGCGAAAGAATTTTATAAAATTGCAATTTTAGCCCAAACACTTTATACAATTGCAATTTGTGAAACTGTAAAAAAGGAGTTGATACTGAATAATTTTTGCAAATTCTCCCTCCTCGTAATTGCTTCATATAAATATCATTTATCTTCTTCTCATTTTTAGTCTTCTCTGTCTAATACTCTTTTTTATTCTAGAAGGACGATTGCAACCACATACACAATTATTTCATAAAAAAATCATTTATCTTTTATCTTTTTTGCTCCTAGAATGACAAGTAGAGATTGGTGTTTGCAATCAGATACACAATTATTTCATATAAAAATTCTTTTTTCTCATTTTCAGTCTTATTGCCTAATAGTCTTTTTTTTTTTTTTTTTTTTTTTGTCTTCTAGGAGGACGAGTAGAGATCCACTACAACATTATACCCATATAGTTACAAAAATTAGCTTGAGAAAGGAAAACTATTGTAAATACATATTTACAGCTACAAAAGTCAATATTTATAACTAATTGAAATAATTTTAGTGATAAGATTTTCTCTCTCGAAGCTAATATTCATATTTTGCTTTAACTTATTAAAATCGTGACAATAACTAATCATTTAACTACAATGTATTAGCTATGGTAAAACATTATAGCTAATTAATGTATTTAGCCGTAAACATTTTATTTAGATGGCATATAGTATCATTATTAGTTACGAGTTTAAATATATATAGTATACTTTCTAGCTAGTAATTCCTTGGAAAATAGAAAATAAAACTCACTAAATATCTCATAGAAAACATATATGTATATAATTAAGTGTGTAATAGTGAGCCCAAAAACTAAATTTATTTTATATACAAATCTCTACATCAAGTAACAAAATCACATAAATAAACACAAAGTGCTATTGGACAATGTTGCCAATCTCCTCCACTACTTGACATTCCACCCGACCGCATCTCATCTATTACCTGCAAAAGTAGTGAAATTAATGGAGTGAGCACTAATTGCTCAGTAAGTAAACCCACTATTCTACTATTCTTCCTCCCTTACTCGTATGCTGGGTTTCTAACGGACTGAACAAATTCTTCTTTTCTATTCTAAGGCCGCTCACTGATGGCGGCGTGCATGTAGGACTTTTCTGCTTCTCTGTCACTCATGGATTCCCCATCGTAACAACCTTCTCTTATCTTTCTTTTAAATAAAAAATTCAGTTTCTATAGATTCTTCAAATGTGTTGTTTAATAGTTTTCTTTCTTTCTCTGTGTTCTTTAATGTTCTTATATATGTATATAGCTTATTCTTGGCTATTCTTTCTAAATTCAAATGCTTGAATTCAAGAATGCAATATGGCATGTAAATATGTCATTCTCTACCATCAACAAGTTCACATCAAGATGACAAGCTAACATACTCATGCAAGCACTTCACTTTGAAATTTCATCAAACAATTTGCATGCACATACAAACACAAAATTAGCTACACTTCCTCATCTATCCCAAGCCGCCAAAATTTGGAGCAAAACTCCCTAAAACCAATATCAAACCTGGCCAGGAATCACACTCGACAATTCTACTCCAATTTTTCATAATTCATCCAGACTTCCACCAATACATCCTCTACATAAACACTATTTCTCATAGCTGAATTTCAACCATCATTCAACATCCATTCAATCAATAAGTCTCACCATATAAAATTCATACATACATATAAGAGTTTTCTCTACACAATTATTGATCAAATCAAAGCTAGAGTTGGATATACGTACAATATACATACCTTAAATGTGAGCAACACTAACACATTAACCTTCCTTTGCTAGAACTCTCTTTCTCTTAAACCCTAAGCATATAAAACCATAAGAATTCAAGACTTTGAAATTAACTCACATATTGGTGCAAAAATCTTACCTATGGATGCTTATGATTGAAATTCTACCAAAAGTGAGCCAAATTCTATGGACTTCCTTTGAGATTGGTTGAAGAAAATTTGAGAGCACTTGGGTAAGGGTGGCGTGAATGAAGGGTAGAATGGCTAGGGTTCCTCTCTTGAATCCTTAATATTACACAATAATATTTATAGATTCCCATTTTACCCTTGCACTTTCTAAGAAATTTCATCTTTGCCTTTTAGTTAAGTACAATAATGCCCTCATTTCTATTATCTTCTTCGTATTATTCTACTTCTTTTCACTCCCCACTCTTTCAACTAATTATGAGTGAAATGACAATGTTACCCCTAAGCAAGTTCTCTAGAATTTTCTTCAAAATTTCAGAGAATTCACTGCTGCGACAAACTTCTTTCCTTGCCGCAGCAAAGTCTACATTTCTACAAACACAAATTTGGGCAGTGAGTTCATTGCTGTAGCAAAAATATTCTATTGCCGCGGCGAAGTGTGAAAAATTTACTTCATGCTAACTTCCAATCTTTCACCTTGAAATAAGTAATACTAAGGGCATTAAGACATAAGTAAAGTTACGTACCTTAATGTGGGCATTACAATTCTCCCCCCCTTATAAGAATTTCGTCCCCGAAATTCAAACGAAGGATAACAGTTCTGCATATCTTGCTCTACCTCCCATGTAGCTTCTTCTACTTTATGATTCCTCCATAGGACTTTTACTAATGGAATACTCTTGTTTTGGAGCTCTTTAACCTTTCTATCCAATATTGTACTAGGCGCTCCTCGTAAATAAAATTCTCTTCTAGGTCCACTTATTCTACTTTTAATATATGGGAGGGATCGCTGACATATCTTCAAAGCATTGAGACATGAAAAATATTGTGCACTCTATCCATATTCGGTGGTAGCGCCAATTTATAAGCTACCTTTCCTACTCATTGCAACACTTTAAAGTGGCCAATGTATCTAGGAGCTAGTTTTCGTTTACCACCAAAACGCATTAAACACTTTATCACCCATTTCAAATTCTACATCTTTTCTCTTTAAATCTGCATAGCTCTTTTTTCTGTCGTGGGCTTGTTTGATTCTATTTCTGATAAGTTTGATGTCTTCTACCATTTTCTGAGTTATCTCTGGTCCAAGAGCTGTATTCAAAACATCTTTCTCTCCTACCTCATTCCAATGTAGTGGAGATCTACATCATCTACCATATAGGCTTCATAAAGAGCCATCTTAATTGTAGACTAATAACTATTATTATAAGCAAACTCCACCAATAGTAACATCTCATACCAGGTCATTTTATAATCCATACAACATGCTCTCAGCATGTCCTTCAGTACTTGATTTGTTCTCTCAGTTTGGCCATCTGTTTGAGGATGATATGTTGTACTAAATGCTAGTCTGGTACCTAAATTTCTCTGTAGACTAGTCTAGAAAGCTGAAACAAATTTGGAATCTCTATCTGATACTATTGTCTTGGGCACCCCATGGAGTCTAACTATCTCCCTGATGTAAATCTGGGCCAACTGATTTGAGGTGGCACTATCCTTTACTGGAAGAAATGTGCTGATTTGGTTAATCTATCTATTATTACCCATATCGCACTATATCCCTTTTGAACTCTTAGAAAGCCTATGATGAAATCCATTGATATATTTTCCCATTTCCATTCAAAAATGTTGAGTGGTTGAAGCAATCCTGATGGCCTCTGATGCTCTGCTTTCACCTGTTGACAAACCAAACATTTAGCCATATAATCTCTTATATCTCTCTTCATACCTGGCCACCAATAATTCTTCTTTAGATCTTGATACATTTTGGTTCCGCCAAGATGAGTAGTGTATGGTGTGTCATGAGCCTCCTTAAGAATCTTCTTCTTCAACTCAGCATCTTAGGGAATACATATGCGATTCCGAAAACGGAGGACACTATCTAAAAAGTGAAATTATGGCATCTTGCCCTTAGGTACTTGTCGACTTGTTTTCTAATACCACTCGTCGACATCTTTCTTTTCTTTAATCCAAATCATAGAATCTATTACCCAAGTTCTAATTCCTTGATTGAAAATCAAATTCCCTAAGTTGTTTGGTACTCATTCTCAGGTTATACCACCCTACTATTCCTATTAACCTTCCGAACCCAAAAATTGAAGTTTAATAGTTCAAGGTCTCTTAAGCTTTGTAAAATTATATCTAGATTTCATAGATCTCATTTATCTATCTCTAGTTTTTGCTCAATCTATGGTATTTATCCCAAGAGGCACATATGACATATCACTTCTCAGTCTCATTGTGAACAACATACATTTGAATGATGATCAACCATCCAAAAGTCATTAAGCAAAGAGATAAACACTCAATCATGAAATTAAAACTCAAAGTAAATCAATTCATATGAATTTGAATCATTGTATCAAGGTTACATCAAACCCTAGCTAAACAACTCAGTTCATACTCAAAAACAAAACAAAATAACAAAAACAAACTAAATCAAGGTTCATCATTGAAAAACAAGCAAAATATAGAGAAATCTTCTATAATTTGAAGCCCAAATCTTCAATAATCTTCTCCTTCCAAGAGCTGCCTCCCAAATGAAGAACCAAGATCCATTTCCCTTCCTTTTCATGCCAACTTATACCTCTCTCATTTAAGGATGAAGCCCTAGTAAGCTAAAATGCGTCGTTTTTTTTTTTTTTTTTTTTTTTGGCATCTGATGTAGTTTCGCTGCGGCGATGCTTTTTCTTTGCCCCAGTGAGGATCTTTCTGGCCCAATTTTAGCATGATAAAATCTGAATCTGAAAAAGTGGTTAGCATAATAATTGTATTCCTTTAAATTATATTTCTACTTGTTCAAGAATCATCCAAATCCAAGGTCTATAGCTCAAGTTATGGCCAAAATACCAAAGCACGTCTAAAGATGTTTTTCCTCAGTTCCCAATGTGTTGTTCACGACTTCAAGCCAATGTTTCACCTTCTTCCTGTCAGAATTAGGAAAAACCCTAAACATTAAAATTGTAACTCTACTTCTTAAGTTTTTGCTCCCGAGAGCCTAATGCCTTCGCCGTATTCTTGGTCTCTGACAAAACTCCCAGTAATCCTTTCCATTAATTCTTATTAAATGACCTCTTTTAGCCTTATTGACTTGAGTATCAGAGTGCCTACGAAAAACACCACCCCGGTGTTTCCCGTAAGGTTCACGCTCATCTCTTCGTATGTGCAAGTCTAGTGGATTGTCAGTGGCCTCAACCTCACAAGATCCATCCTTTCTGTAACCATAGATTTTCAGCGTCTACATCAAGCAAGAACTTATATTCATGGGAAAATTATGTAAATCACCCTAAGGGTTTGTGTTTGTATCACTAGGATGAAAACTTTCCCAATTTTTGTCATACTTTTTTACCTTGGACTTTTGATATTGTATCACAAACACCCTCAAGGCTAACTCCGTAATGTAGAAGTTAGAGTCAAAGGGTTAAAAGAGCAAATTTTAAAACTTACAAACTTTTTGGTAAGTATATCTAAATAATGAATAAATAAATTTGTACTATTAAAAAATACTTGGGAGGGGTTTGGTTGGGGGTTATGTGGGATTACTGGGTTATGTGATCTTATATTATTTGATTACCATGTTTGGTTATCAAGTAATATAAGATTCTGGTAATCTTCAAAATACTAAGGGAGTGGTTGGTTTAAAGAATGTTATATTACTGAGGAATGTTATATTAGTGGAAAGATATATTACTAGGGAATCTTTAGAGAAATGTGTTTGGTTGGTTGGAATAAATTGGTGGGTATATTACAGTAATATGTTTTGTTAGAAGGATAAATGAGTGGGTATGTTACATAGATTACAAAATTGCCCTCCTTTTTAAATAATAATATAATATTATTTTTTAAACTATTTCTTTTAACCCCCTATATTTGAAATTTTGGTAAAACACCCCAACTATATAGAACTTTAAATTGTAGCAAAATCACACCGACCCACCCCAAGCCACCGCCGACAATCACTGTAATGGTGCACAACCAGCCGAATCTAGCTGGTCGTGCGTGAATAAGGCCTAATCCCACTAGATTTGGCCTTGAATATGGTCATTTCACCACCAGATCTATGGCGTTTCACAACCACACCTTTGGCCATGAAATGGCCAAATCTGGTCGTTCCAGCCATGAATCACAAATCCATGGTCAGAAACGTCCTTACTGACACACGACCGGGAAGATCCTGCCTGTCTTGTGCCTATATGACAACTTTCACTGATGGCCAGAGGTGGTGGCTAGCGGCTGGCGGTGGTCTTTGGTGGTTGGGGTATTTTCTTAACTTTTAAACTTTTTGTAGCAAGGGTGTTTTAGCTAAATTCTCAAATATAGGGGGTCTAGGGTAATTGTTATTTGGTAGACATATGAGGGCAAAAGTGTTCGAAATGATAAAAGATTAAGGGCAAAATAGGGTCAAAATTAAGATTACCTCAGTAATCTTATATTAACACCCCTTGGAAAGGTAATCTGGTTACCTCGAATATTATCAACAATAAACACTATTTACAATAAAAGATTACGTAATATTTTTTTACTTGACAACTAGGGATGGGCACAAAACTTGGCCCCACAGGGATCCGCCCCGACGCATCCCGAATTTTTCGGGCTTCGGGCCGGGATTGGTTTTGCCTCTGCTCGCCCTGCCCCTTCCCCGTCCCGTATATTATATATATATATATATATTAATTTTACTATTTGAAAATCAATTATACATTATACAATAACAAATTATAATTGTGTAAGTATTTTATGAAACTATATACAAATAGGTAATAAATAAAACTAGATTAAATATAATAAATTAATTTTACTATTTGAAAATCAATTATAACAAATTATAATTGTGTAAGTATTTTATGAAACTATATACAAATAGGTAATAAATAAAACTAGATTAAATATAATAAATCATTATAAATATTTGTACTCTATATATATATTATACATAATATGATAATGCTATGAAACAAAAGTTATATATTCGACATTATATATTATATATTATATATGATATACAAAGGGGCGGATCTAGCCACTTTATGGCCCACCCTCAATTTTTTTTTAAATACTAATATGTATAATTTATATATTTTGGCCCACCCTAACAAAAATATTAATGGACAAAACTATTAATGTATAATTAATTTTTATTTTGACCCACCTTAAAAGAAATTCCTAGATTCGCTACTGAGTATACATTTAACATTATATATTATATAAGGTATACATTTGACATTATATATTATACATTATACATTGTATATTATATATGATATATACTATATAATAAGTATAATATATATAACACATATATGTTGTACATTATAATTTATACATAATATGCTATTATCTATAATCTTACGTTAATATATAATATATATGTAATATATTATTTGTTGTTTTGATTGATTATAATGAATCAATAAATCACTACAACTTTTTTTTTTTGTCCCTCATTAAATCATTATTTCAATTCTATTACCTAATTACCTTTGTTATATTGTGAATTGTGATAGCTATTTATTTAGAATTTATTATAATATGTATGGTAGTTATTTATTTAAAATATATTATAATATATATGTATAATGTATATTATATATTAAAGAGACATTATATATGTATACTTATTACTTAAGACAATAATGCATAATATTATACTTATATTTAATATGTACATTATAGATTTAATTTCTTTTTTGATAATATGGTCTTTACGTTTAATATATATATATATTATATATTTAATTTCTTTTTTAGTTGGTATATATAACTGGGAGAAAAGAATAATAAAAGTATAAAATTAAGGATACAAAAATACAAAAACCTCCCAAACGGGGAATGGGCATTTTCGAGGATTCCCCGAACGGGCTTTGGACCGGGATCGGGGAATCCCTTCGGGCTTTCGGGCCAGGGTCGGAGACAGTGGTCCCGGCCCGGCCCGCCGGCCCCGGCCCGTGCCCATCCCTATTGACAACTAAACGAGAGAATCTTGAAAATTAATCAAAGATTATAGGATTAATCTTATATCACCCCGAACCAAACACAACCTAATAGTAGTTACTATTGGTAATATTAGAAGTAATCTGATTACCTCTATTTTCTTAGGTATTGTAAGATTACTAAGGTAATCTTTTTTTTGTTACAATTTTATTCCTTATTAATAAAATTTTAGGACAATAATACTCTCATTTTTAAATTGAATTTACATGAATATGGCTTTTACTATTTCACCCCAATTAATTAACTTTCTGGACAAAATTACTCTTGAATTCAAAACAAATTATAGCCCACCCAAGCCACCACTCCAACCCACCTACTGCTATTGGCCTGCTGCTATTGGCTTTCGGCAACCACCATCGGCGGCCAATCGTTGCCGCCATCGGAATGGCCATCGTGTGCCAACATACGAAGGCCATTTCCTACCTTCCGTGCGCCGTTAGGTTGTCGATTGCCGACCGTCGGTAGTGGTTGGGTTGGTGGGGGTGCATTATTGATTTTCCAAATTTTTATTATGGGGTTATTTTTGCTAAGTTTTTAAATGTAAGGGGTTATAAATAATTCAAATAATAATCTAAATAACAATATTCAATAAAAATATTTAATTAGATGACAATTCAATAATTTAAATAGCATACCCTCCAATTTATTCCTCCCAACTAAACATATTAATAAAACAGACCCATCAATTTATTCCAACTAACCAAACATATTTTCCTAAAGATTCATAGTAATCTTCAAGGTAATTTAACTTTCTAATAATCCAATATTCTCAGTAATTCAATATTCTCTTAACCAAATGCATCCTTTAGAACAAAATAGTAGCTATATTAGTCATTTGTCTTATTTTATTAGTTTCCACATGTTCAATAACATAATCTGAGGTATTTTTGTCTTTAAATTTCTTGATTCTAACTTCTAGATAACAGAATCAACGTCAAAGGGTGTTAATGATACATCATTAAATGTCTAAGAGTCTAATTTATTAAAAATTTTACACGACTGAAATTGTGGCTGCATCCAAACACTACAACTGTCATGTTTTCTTTAGACTTTTTCCTGCTTTTTATTAATTTTAATCATTTTCTGATATTTTAATTTGATTTTGTAGAATCTCAATATAACAATTTGTTAATATTATACATTCAAAAATTTAATATTGAAAACTACTAAATTTAGGGTGCGTTGTTTACCTTTTTTTGCATATTGGTTCATTTTATTGCATTTTTTTACCCAGGAAACCAGGAGAGATGGGCCTATGGGTGTAAATCGTGTTGAGTTTTGGGGTAAACGAGTCAGGATTGATTTGAACAGTGTTGAGTTCAAGCTTGACGAGCCTAGCAAAATGTGCTTAAGATCGAGCTTGTGGAATATTGAGCTGGCTCGAACTCAAGCTCGATAAACGAGCTTGAGCCAACTCATTTATGATGGTGAGAGTGGCCTGTGCAATTTCTTAAGCACGTGGTGGGCAAGATGAAAATGGCAAATTCCACCAGTAAAGTCAATCACAAAATCCAGTTCAACACTTCCAAATCAAAACTCCAAAACAACAACTTCTCACAATAAAATTTCACATCAGATCCTAAAACACATAGCAAACCATAATCACCAATTAAAGAAAAATTCGACACTTAAACAAAAAGAAAAAGAGTTTGAAAAACAGATTGAACATTACATGAATTAGCAACGCCAAGAAGAATTTTTAAACGAAAAAATCATTTATTTTATTTGTTTTTTATTTTTTTCTCCTTTAAAACAAAAACTTTCATTTCAAATCAGAGTTTTTAATCCGAAATTGTAAACGAAAAATTAATTATTGATTTATGAAAGAAAAGTTTTTGAGATGAGTTGATTTGAAATGTTTTTTGGCTGTGTTTGGGGCATTATTCAAACCCTATCTTATCCTAGTATCCTATCAAAAAAAATGGAAAATGCATTTGTTAATATTCTCAAAATCCAACCCTATTCTATTTAACTAAAAACATTAACAATTATTTTCCTTAATAAAAGTTTTAAAATTAAGAAAAATACCTCCACCTTTCTCAATAAAAGTTTTCAAATTAACAAAAGCACCACCACCCATACAAACCACTATCACTCGCCAGGAGCCACTACTGTCGCTAGCCACCGTCGCTTCCGTAGTTGGATGCCGGTGTCGTAACGATATACGATCGACCATATTTGGCCAATCGTGCACTGATCTATCCATTTCTAGCCATATCCACCATGGATCTGGCCAGAACGGCCAGATCTACGGTGAAAGATTTGATCGTTAATGACTATATCTGGCTAGATCTAGCTATCATCAATGGCCAGATCTGGCCGTTTCCGGTTGGATTTGGTTGAAAAGGCCAAATTGGCACACGATCGGCCAAATCCAACAGATCATGTGCCATTCTAGCGACTTTCAGCCACCATCCGATAGTGGTGGTCGGCTGCCATCAATTATTGGGTGAGT
The DNA here is from genome assembly GCA_026229545.1 of Pistacia atlantica. Lineage (NCBI taxonomy): Eukaryota > Viridiplantae > Streptophyta > Magnoliopsida > Sapindales > Anacardiaceae > Pistacia > Pistacia atlantica. The sequence goes on along the minus strand of CM047908.1, from coordinate 31,325,091 downwards.
GGGGGTATTTTCGTTAATTTATAAACTTTTCTTGTGGAATTAACAAATGTAGGGGGTTAAAAAATTATTTGAATATTTTTAGAAAATGTTTTTCAAAAATTTGCCAAACACATTTTGAAATTCAAATCTTATTTTCGTAAAAACAACCCAACTTAACTTTTTCAAAAATACTATTCTAAATGCTCAAACAAACACAACCTTTATCGATCAATTATGGAAGTGATAAATTTCATGTTTTTCATTCTTCTCTTGGTTTTTCAAACAATATTCCGAAAGATGTTTTCATTTTATACATTTTCAAATATTATCTTTACACGAACACGTCACATGCATATTTTATTTTTTTCGCCTATACCATTCATTTTCAATACTTTGAAAAAAAAAAAAAAAAAAAAAGGGAAAATTCATATAAAAATAAAACCTTTTCTTTACGTATGTATTAGCTTAAAATACACTCTGCACCTAAGATTCTTATATTAATTCGAATTGAAAATTAAATTAAAATTAGAAAAAATAATGAAATTTCTCCTCACGATTATTATTTTCCAAAAGAAAAAATATATTTGAAAAACTAATGAACTTTCTCATCGTGAAAATCAATGGCATTAACCCTATATTTTAAATGAATCTAAAGACCATGCTTTTTGAATGCTCCTAGGACTAGAGATGGCAACGGGTCCGGTATTTCCGGTACATGGCCTGGCCCATCCCGAAAAGGCTAGGCTTTGCTCGATGTTAACGGGCTTGGGCTTGAGTCTGAGACTAATTTTAAGGCTCGCCCTCAAGTATGGGCCGGGCATGAGTATGTCTTCAGTCCCGGCCCAACTCGGCCCAACCTGACAATTTTACTAAATTAGCCTTATACTATATATTTAGTTACAGAATTATCCTACATATATATATATAAAAAAATTAAAAAAAATTGAATTTTATTAATATTTAAAAATTCGCATTATAAATATAGGCAGGCTTGGGCCGGGACTGAGATCACAAAAAGCTCGTCCGGCCGGGCTTGGGCTTGGGCTTTACCTATCATCCCCATGACAAGTCTTGGTCGGGATTGAGCCTTTAATGTGGGGTCGGGCTTGGGCTGGGCCAAGGGGTACCCGGTCTTGAATCGGCCATTTGCCATCTCTACCTAGGATCTAGGTTTAACCCGAACAATTCCGACTCGGGTATTTACGTCCCTAATTTTCTAATACCTCAAATATCTTTAGTATTTATTAGCTTAAAATACCCTTTACATTTTACACCCCAATATTCTTATTTTAATTGGAACTGAAAATTAAAATAAAATGAGAAAAACTAATATACATATAAAAGAGAAATCCCCCATATAACTATTTTTTTATTAAGAAATATTCTCGTATATAATCATCCTTACTAATTTTAATTCCCAAAATATCACAGTTTTGTTTTAAGAACATATTTAGTCATAAGATCATGCAACTTAACCTAATTATCCTTAATGAAAATTAACAAAGATAAAATAACCAAATGGGCTAGGTTATCAAGCCTATCACCATCTAGCATGATCAAGTATGGTTTAACATGTTTTAAACAGATTGTCAAACTATATTATTAAATCCTAGATTATCAAGTTCTGTATAATTTAGCATTACCTAATGAAAATGTATCATTTGTTATATATGCATGCAGCTGAAAATGGCACTCATTTCAATTCTCCTAAATGTTACATGCATTACATTTTTTAAGCTGAATTGACCTATTTTGCAATTTTTCTCTTTCAAAGGTGGTATGCAGGAGTGAAGAGCGGTTGAGGTTTCCAAACCCGTTTCCGAAGTAACCCTTTTGCCCCGTTTTCAGAAAACATGGGGTGGCGTCCGAACACCAATACAATGAAGCTCAACTGCGATAGTCTACTGCAAAAGACAAGTCATGCGAATCGCCTTGAAGGGCCAAAGCGGGATGTGACGAAGGATCATTATCACGAACAAATCACCAACAAACTAAGTAAGAAATAAATGATGAATTAAATCAAACGCTTCATTGATATAAATGGGGGTTAAAGAAAACTCCTTCAATTAGATGAACCAAATCAATAACACACTCCTCTCGCTCTCTGTTTTAGAGCTTTGAGTTTACTTTCATTTACTTTCTTGTATGCGATTTCAAGTTCGGCAGGCGGTGACCGGACCACCACCACCTACATCGATACATCGAAAGTGAACGGTAAGGAACTGCTTTTACTAGCATTCAGACACTACTTTTTCTTCAAAAATATCAGTCATGGCTTTGGGAATGTTCACTAGGGAAAAATGTGTTTGGGTTTTTTTATATTTGTTTTTTTCAACTTAATCCTTGACGGTTAAAAATTTTCAAGAATTGAGACTACGACTATCAAGAAAAAAATAATACAATTTATTTTTTGACCAAATCCTTGACAGTTAATAATTATCAAGAATCATCCAAAACAGTTAAGGATTATTTCAAATTCTTGACTGTTCATAAACTGTCAAGAATTTATCAAGAATTACAATTCTTGACATGTTTCTAAAACGGTCAAGAAAATCTGACAACTCATTCTGTCAAGAACGGAGGTTTTTTTAGTAGTGGAAATTCCGCAGCGGTAAAGCGGACATAACTCTCATACAGAGAGTAAACTATTATAAATATTGTGTTTGTGTATATGGTTATTTGTTTGCATTATTTTCATTTTCATAGTGATTTAAGATTTGCTAGCATCTAATTAAATCCCCACAAAAGATTGAAGCTAACACTAATGTCCTTAGGTGAGAGTTAGACAATTCTTTATGTGATCATCAATGACCTTTCCACATGTAACAACGCATCGATGGACAAATGTAAAAATTTTGTATTCTCAAAGGAAAATTTTGTAGTCTCAAAGGAACCCAAGGAAAATTTTGTAGTCTCAAAGGAAAATTCTTTCCATTATTTTCATTATTTTTAAACATACGATATGTAGATTATATCACATATACCATTCTCGGAACAATCAGGTCACACACTTATAAATGCCTCCACATATCAGATGATATCTGCAGAGCATGAATTATTAATGAAGATACCTCTGGTGATCACACTTATTCTCCTTGCAACAAGAACATATCGGAAAAAACATGTTATTTAATTTCTGACAATGGAATGGGTTGAAAAAGTGATGACAACATAACATCCTCAATCTCTTGACCTCCACCACCATGCCCATCTCCGTGGCGATAAAAGTAATGGGAAGTTCTCAAAAGATTTATGATCATTTCAACAATAGGTTGAGGCAAGGGACAATTTGTTGTAGCTCTGTATACATTTATCTTCTTCCATATCTTCCTGGTTAGATCCTTAATGTATTCGCGAGCAACTTCCTCAGAACAACCAGTATCATTCATGTAACATTGGATTGCTTTAGGTACATCACCTCTCTTCATCTCATCCTGATTTATTTATTGAAAGAAACACCACCAATTAATTCATAGAGAATTCAAACTAAAGTACATAAAAGCAACTGTAAGTAAATTAATGCTAGATTTTATACCGGTGAAGTTCCCAAATCATCTTGAAGTCGGAAAGCCGTGGATGACCATTTTATAATATCCGGATTGCTTTCTAGAAATTTTAAGTCCTTCTCTAATATCGGATTTGCTGACGATATATATGATAGAGTTGCCATAATAGGACCTGTAACTGATATATAAGCATTATTCAAATATTCATCTAGCGTTGGCTTATACTGATAGTGGAACCATCTTGCCTCTGTTATTTGGGCTTGCGCCATATCTTTCCACTGATGTAAATGACATAGCGACGAGTAGTGAGATATTTAAACAACAAAACATTATAAAAATAGAGGAAGAAACGAATTATATAATATTACCATTTTGATTAGAGTAATTGAGACGTCTGAATTCTTTTCTTTGAGAACGTGATGAGCCACTTCATTAACAAAGTTGAACAGCGAGAGAAAACTTGTTTTCATGTAACTGGGAAGTTGTTTCATTGCTTTAATGTCCCATCTGAAATACATGTGTAATATAAAAGCATCATATAATTTTTTCTTAGAGCTGCTAGGTTTGTATAACAAGAAAATTTTGCCCAACAATTACCTCCTAATAGCATCAGTCAAGAGCTCTAGTTCAGGCAAGGTACCATAAACATCATAAATATCGTCAATTAATGTAATTAGAGCAACGGCCTTTGCAACGAACTTTCTGCAGTAAGAGTACTGAGGTTGAAAAGCTACACCCAAGCCCCATAAATATGCTGGTATGAAGTTGATCCTAGCAAAAGTTAACTCTCGAAGACCAGTATTCTCCCACCACCTTCACAAGCAAAAGAGAAACATATCAACTTGACTCCCTTAAAAATAGATTACAAATATAAGTGTTGACATAGAGATCTAAACAATATAAGAGATTAATTTTTTTGTTTAACTTGTTTCTCAAATCTCGTTACTCATATTTTACAAATAGCAACATTACTCATACAAAGTTCGAATCTCAATTTTGCATGTTAACTTATGTAATTGTTTACGTGTCAACGCCATTTATTAATTAATTATAAGTTAGTTACTCACTTATTTGCTTTATTTTATAATCAATGCTGTAATGAAACATAAATAGTTTCATTAGTTGGGATGCAAAAGGTACAATTTCAATAAGTGTTTCATTAATAAAGGCTGTGCAATCACGAGGACAAAAAGTTGAGGAAGGGTTACTGACCTCAATGTGTCTTTAAGTTCTTCCTGGTGAATTCCCTGTAAAATATTAAAGTCCACCTTTGCAAGCTCGAGTAAAAGGTGATTCTTGTCTTCCCTTCTCTCATATGAATCTATGAACCATTTGGTCTCGAATCGAGGCGCCCACCAATGAAGAGGAAGCTCCAAGGCATGCTCAACAAGCGGTACAAGATTCTGGTCGACATCCTTATCGTCAAGATCTTTAAGATGTTTAGAACTGAATTCCCATGCCTCCTGCATCATACTTTCTTCCTTCTAACCCATAGAATGAGGCTTCATAAAAGCTCATTATTGTCTTCACATCATCAGAGACACACGCCGAGAAACTGCCCGTCTTGTCCTTGAAACTCTTAAAAACTTCTGCACTCAACAAGGAAAGTAGAACAAACATATTAGTTTACTCTAACGATGACTACTTTTTTCGAACTTTAATTCTTCAGTACCTTCAGTAACATAATAAGCCGTGTTGTCTCAGGAGTCTGAACTCTAGAGAGGTTGCATATAGATTTCCTTTCTTCCATTTATGATCGGTAATATTGTGGACACGGTCCAATATGTTCTTTATTTCACGTTCAAAATGGTAAGCCACTCCAAGTCTTTTTAAGTTGTCAATCAGCTCAAGCTGATCCAATGGGTTGTCCATACTATTGATTATCATCCTCACTTCTTCTGTCAGCTTTTCTGCTTTTTTTCTGTAAGCTTCTCCCTGAAGAAAATTAAGTTTTTGGTAATTAGTTCCTGAACTTGAACTAATTAAATTCAGCAAAGAACAAATTAAGGCCATAAAAAGGAAAAAAAGACCATGAATACCGTGTACTCATTAGTCAATTTTGGCAGATAATCTTCGTTAAAAATGCAAGGTTTGTAGTTTCCTGATCGCCTTACAACAGTTGAAGCACTAAGTTCTGGGTTAGCGATGCACTGGAGTTGCTTCTTCACACTGATTCTGCTGGTTGGTGTTTTAAAAACAAGTAGTTGACGGTGTTGAAAAATAGCACCGGAAGGAATATTACAGGTTGTTGCAATACAAAAAGCCATTAGTAATTTGTGAAGTTCACTCTGGCATAAACTTGAGAGATGCAAGCTGATATTTATAGAATTAAGAGGTCACCAGGAGTTTTTGGTGCGAAAGAATTTTATAAAATTGCAATTTTGGCCCAGACACTTTATACAATTGCAATTTGTGAAACTCTCAAAAAGGAGTTGATACTGCTCAATAATTTTTGAAAATTCTCCCTCCTCATAATTGCTTCATATAGAAATCATTTATCTTTCTTCTCATTTTCAGTCTGCTCTCTCTAATAGGTTTTTTTTTTTTTCCCCAAGAAAGACGTGTAGAGATAAGCAGGGCAGATCCAGAAATTTCTGTTAGGGTGGGCCAAATAAAAATTAATTGTATATAACATTCATATTCTGTTTTTCCAATCAATATTGTCACAAAAACAAAAAAAAATTATATTTGCTATTGTCTTCGGCGGGGCTTCATATTGAGGAATCGTTGCATGACCATCTCCTTATTAACACTGTCAAATATATCTTTCTCAACATATGAAATTAGGCTATCATTCAAGAATTGATCTCCCATCCGATTGCGTAAATGCGTCTTCACAATTTTCATAGCAGAAAATACCCTTTTTACACTTGCAGTTGCAACTGGTAATGTTAAAGCCAATATGATGAGCAAATATACCAATGAGTAAATAAGATGCTTCTTCTTTTCAACCATTTTCTGAGCAAGATTGGTAATATCATTTAGTTCTGAAAAATCACTATTTGAGCGCATATCATCAATGTAATTATCAAGTTGAAGTTCAAGTGCCATAAGATCAGTAGAAGAAAATTCAAGTGGATAAAATTGAGCAAAACAAACTAATTTTCCCTTATCAAATGCTTGAAAGCAATCACTTTGATTTAGGGAGGCCATGCAAATAAGTAATTTTGTATTACCTTCATTAAAATGACCGTTAAGCTTTGATAGTTGCAAATCTATTATGGCATAGAACAACTAGACACGATAATGAAATAAATTTGTCATCTCTTGAACATTATGCCGCGATCTCCCTTGTGCAACAAATTTCTCTTCCATATTTGGCACATTTATATTATGAACATTGCAAAAATGAGAAACTTCATCAAGTAGATTATCCCATCCATTATTTCTTATCAACAATAATCTTCTTTTCGACGAGTGTACCAAAGACATAGCATTTATAATATCTTGATCCTTCCTTTGCAATTCTTGTCAAAGTTCAAATGTGATTCCCAAAATGTTTTTCATTATGTGCAAGTTAAAAGCAAAATCAAAAGAAGTCATATAATCCACCAAATCACTTGCTTCAACTGTATTATCAGAATTTTCAGTAAGATCCTCAAGCATTTTAATAACAGATGAAAACAAATTAATCAAGCTTAATAAAGTCCCATAATGTGAACCCCACCGTGTTTCCCCTGGTCGCTTAAGACTAGTATCTTGATTAAGGTCTTGCCCTGTTGAAAGCTCACCACTTTCAAAAGCTTTTTTCACCTTCAGAGCTTGTTTCTCATTAAGAAGATCCCTACGTCTAGGTGACCATCCAACAATATTTATCACACAAGAAACTTTCAAAAAAAGTCTCTCAATATTTGTATCCTTTTTTGCCACAGCTACAAGTGCCAGTTGAAGTTGGTGAGCAAAACAATGAACATAGAAGGCATATTCATTATCTTTCAATATAAGTGCTTTTAACCCACTAAACTGACCTTGCATATTACTCGCACCATCATAACGTTGTCCACGTAATATTGATATGCTCAAATTGTATTTAGAGAACAATGTTTCGATTCCCATCTTTAGTGACAAAGCAGTCGTACCCGTGACATGCATAATGCTCAATAGACACTCAACAACACATCCTCTTTTATTTGAATAACGTAAGATAATTGCCATCTACTCTTTGTTGGATCCATCACGAGCTTCATCAACTAATATAGAAAAAAAAGCATATCCAAGATCACTAATTACTTTGTTGATGGTTTCAACTGCTAATGCATTGATTATGTCTTTTTGGATACTAGGAGCAATCAATTTATCATGTCCAAGAGCATTCTCCAATGCTACTAATCTATATTCTTCATTTTGCTCAGCTGTATAGTGTAAAAGTTCAAGAAAGTTTCCCGATTCATTGAACTAACAGACTCATCATGGCCATGAAAATGCAATCCTTGCTAAAGAAGAAGCCGACTAGTAAAAATTGATCCTTTCAACCAAATATGATAATCTTCTCGCTGTTGGTCAGATTTCTTATTAATAATTGTAGTCACATGCTGCTTTTGGTTCATTAAAGCTTGACAATTTTTCAAAGCTTGGTTATGATAGCTTTAGGACCTCCAATATGATATTTAAATTTTTCAAGTCTCTTCCAATTGCGAAACCCATCAAGAACAAAAGAATCATCACCACTTTGCTCACCTTTATCTGGTTTGAAAAGATAACAACATAAACAATATGCAACATCATTCTCAACACTATATTCCAACTAGTAAGGATATTTGTCAAACCAAGAACGTTGGAAACTCCGTTCATGATTACCAGATTTTGATTTGGGAAACTTATGGTTGCGAGGTTGACAAGGACCCTTTTGTAGATAATGCATTCGACTTGGTCTCAAACATTAGGATGATAAAACGTAATTCTTGGTCGAAATCCAAGATCAAAAGGAAGATTTTCCAAGTCAACTTCGAAGCAATTTTTCTTTGAAGAAGGTTGGTTTTCATGATAATTGACACCAGAACAAAGTTGAAATGTCTCAATAATTGACTTTCTTTTAAAATATTTTTACATATCTAAATACAAAGAAATAAAATTATATAAATACAAAGAAATAAATTAACTCACGAATTGAATTCTATAATAACTATAGAAATTCTAAATTTTTCAACTTAAAGTTTTTCAATCAACAACTTAAATTCTTAAAGACTTAAACAATACATAAAAATAAAAGCCTCCTTGATTCTATCTATATTTCTATTTCTATTTCTATTATCTATATATTATTTTTCTTCCAAATTTTTGGAACCAAAAAACAATCATTTACCTATCACAAAATATTGGAATCTAAAAACTTCCCCTTTTTCCTAAAAGTTTTCTCAATAAAAAATTCAATGTACAATGCTATTATGCTAATACACACAAATAAAAGAAAAACATTATACACAAAGAAAAAAAGTACTAACCAGAGAGAAAATAACTAATAGAATTTTGTTGAAGTCTAAACTAAGAAGAATTAGGCCGAGTAGCAGAGGAGTTGTGGAAGATGCGAGCGACCATCGAACTGAGGGTTTGCAAATTGCAACTGTAGAAGAAGATTCTACTTTTTGAAGTTTTATTAAAAAATTGAAGGTGGGCGATCGACCAAGTTTTTTATATTAAAATGAAGAGTAGGCCAAGACTTTTAGTTCTAAAATTGAGAGTGGCCACATTTTTTAATATTTAAAAATAAAAATTAAGGGTTGGCCAAAGTCAAACCAAATAGAATAACATATTTAATGTTTTTTTTTTTTTTAAATTGAGGGTGGGCCATGACACACTTTGGATCCGCCCTGGAGATAAGCGTTTGCAATCATAGATACAGTTATTTCAAATAAAAATCTTTTATCTTTTTCTCATTTTCAGTCTTCTCTGTCTAATAGTCTTTTTTTTTCTTTCTTCCTTCTAGAAGGACATGTAGAGATAAACGTTTGCAATCACATACATAGTTATTTCATATAAAAAACATTTATCTTTCTTCTCTTATTTAGTTTCTCTATCTAACAATCTTTTTTTAAGAGATAGGGGTTTACAATCATATACACAATTATTTTATATAAAAATCATTTATCTTTCTTCTCATTTTCAGCTTCTTTGTCCAATAGTCTTTTTTTTTTTTTTTTTCTAGAAGGACAAGTAGAGATGGGCATTTGCAATCACATACCCAATTATTTCATATAAAAAACATTTATCTTTCTTCTCTTTTTTAGTATCGCTATCTAATAGTCTTTTTTTAAGAGATGGGCGTTTACAATCACATACACAATTATTTTATATAAAAATCATTTATCTTTCTTCTCATTTTTAGTTTCTCTGCTAATAGTCTTTTTTTTCTAGAAGGACAAGTAGAGATGGGCGTTTGTAATCATATACACAGTTATTTCATATAAAAATAATTTATCTTTCGTCTCATTTTCAGTCTTCTTCGTCTAATAGTCTTTTTTTTCTTCTAAAAGGACAAGTAGAGATTGGCGTTTGCAATCACATACACAATTATTTCATATACAAATCATTTATCTTTCTTTTCATTTTCAGTCTTCTTTGTCTAATAGTTTTTTTTTTTCTTTTTCCTTCTAGAAGGACATGTAGAGATAAACGTTTGCAATCACATACACAATTGTTTCGTATAAAAAACATTGATCTTTCTTCTCTTTTTTAGTTTCTCTATCTAACAGTCTTTTTTTAAGAGATGGGCGTTTACAATCACGTACACAATTATTTTATATAAAAATCATTTAAATTTCTTCTCATTTTCAATTTCTCTGTCCAATAGTCTTTTTTTTTTCTAGAAGGACAAGTAGAGATGGGCATTTGCAATCACATACCCAATTATTTCATATAAAAAACATTTATCTTTCTTCTCTTTTTAGTTTCTATCTAATAGTCTTTTTTTAAGAGATGGGCGTTTACAATCACATACACAATTATTTTATATAAAAATCATTTATCTTTCTTCTCATTTTCAATTTATCTATCTAACTGTCCTTTTTTTCTGGAAGGACAAGTAGAGATAGGCATTTGCAACATACATAGTTATTTCATATAAAAATAATTTCTCTTTCTTCTCATTTTGCTAGTTTAGTTTTCAGACAGAGATTTGCGGGCATTTTCACATTTAGCTTATCTTCTTCATCACTGCCTAGTAGTTTTTTTTTTTTTTTTTCCTAAAAGGACAAGTGGAGATTGGCGTTTTCAATCACATACACAGTTATTTCATATAAAAACCATTTATCTTTCTTCTCATTTTCAGTCTTCTCTGTCCAATAGTCTTTTTTTTTTTTTTTTGTTCTAGAAGGACATGTAGAGATAAACGTTTGCAATCACATACACAGTTATTTCATATTAAAAAAACATTTATCTTTCTTCTCTTTTTTAGTTTCTCTATCTAATAGTATTTTTTTAAGAGATGGGCGTTTACAATCAGATACACAATTATTTTATATAAAAATCATTTATCTTTCTTCTCATTTTCAGTTTCTTTGTCCAATAGTCTTTTTTTTTTTTTCCCTAGAAGGACAAGTAGAGATGGGCGTTTGCAATCACATAGACAGTTATTTCATATAAAAATAATTTATCTTTCTTCTCATTTTCAGTCTTCTTCGTCTAATAGTCTTTTTTTTTTTTTCTAAAAGGACAAGTAGAGATTGGCGTTTGCAATCACATACACAGTTATTTCATATAAAAATCATTTATCTTTCTTCTCATTTTCAGTCTTCTCTATCTAATGGTCTTTTTTTTTTTTTTTTTTTTTGAAGGATGAGTAGAGATGCACTACAACATTATATACATATAGTTATGAAAATTAGCTATTGAAAGGAAAACTGTTATAAATACATATTTACAGCTACAAAAGTCAATATTTATAGCTAATTGAAATAATTTTAGTGATAAATTTCCTCCTTCGAAGCTAATATTAATCTCTTGTTTTAACTTATTAAAATCATGGCAATAACTAATCATTTCGCTACAATGTATTAGCTATGGTAAAACATTATAGCTAATTAATGTATTTAGCTATAAACATTTTATTTACATGGCATATAATATTATTATTAGCTACGAGTTTAACTATATAGCTATTATTTGTGCATTAGCTATAAAATATTGAAATTTTGCAGCTAATTAAGGTATCTAGCTATACAAATTTTATTTTCATGGTAGTACCAGTATTATAGTATCATTATTAGCTACTAGTTTAAATATATAACTAGTATGTGTGTATAAGCTATAAATTATTTGAATTTGTAGCAAATAAAGAATGCGAAAATTAATTTGTTACAATCCTTATAGTATGTAGTTATAGATATTATAATTTATCCCGTGAGTAATTATATTTTTATTACTTATGAATTAAATAGTTATAGTCAAACATAGTGTTAATCATACCGCTAAGGTCCATAGTAAATTGGAACCTTCAACCAATTGCTAACTTAAAAGAATTATTCAGTGAACTAAGAGCGGGCTTTTGTAAAATAAAATTTTATTTTAAAGGATCTCTGAGGTTTTTTTTCTTTTCTATGTTAAAACTAACACTTTAGGAAATATAGATGATTTTATGTATGAGATATGAGATATTATAAAAATTGGTAATGTTACATATTTATATATATGGACTTGTACGTATGTTTTAGATGATGATGATGATGATAGCATTAATAATATTGTTAATATTTGAGAATGACAAGCATTTGTTTATTATTAATTACCTATAGAAAATGCAAGAAAATAGAAAAAAACAAATTAAATCATATAAAATACGGTTAAAATTATAGGAGATATGATATAAATTAAATCATATAAAATACTACAAAATTACCTTCTTAAAAACTTTATCATTGTTTATGTGCTCCTTATCTTTGATTGCGAGGGCTCTCCTTGTAGCTGAAACCTTTATTTCTTTCGCTCTTAAGGTTTCTCTTGCTAACTTCAACTTAGTTTCTACAATTGGAAGTTATCATTTAGTCTTTCCTAAACTCGTTGCAATAATGTGGGTCCATGTAGTCAATTGTTCTTGGTGTATTATATCATTTACCTTTGATGGTGATAAACTATTTGCTTGAAAGATCAATAATGCTTCCAATAATGGTTTTAGCTTCAGAGACTTTTAGCTTTACATAATCCTACTCGTCTTGTAATATCTGAGCATGTCCTTCTTTTTCGTTCAGCATAGTAATTACTTGAATAAAGTTGTTATTTACTGCTCATGGTCGCCTTAAGCTTAGCAAAACTTCCCTTGACTTGGATCAAGTACCCCAAAAGGAGAGACAACTCGGCCCTGACCAATCTCACCCTAATCCACACAAAGCTCAAGTGTTCTAGCAAGTCGAGTGGAACCGACTTGTCAAAACACAACATCAACAAGACTTAGCTACATATCGAAAAACCACTTGACTCGACTTGACTCGACTCGACTCTGTCTTGCAAAACCAACAGACACAAAGAGCATTATCATCATGTAGGTCTAAGATTACAAGACTCTCCACAAAAGACACCTTCAAAGGCTGCATCCTCCAACAACACTTTAGATCTTGGTACTATGCGTGTCATAATCTCCCATGACACTTGGTTGTTTGAGAACAATTTAACTTCAAAAAATCAAGTCCACCAAGCAGAGTCGTTTACATAGTCGGTCTAAATTTGCCTAATGGATGTGTTGGTTGATCTTTTATCTTTTCACTCATCATGGGTTTACTCAGCCAACCCTAAGGTAAAAACAACATCCATCCGGCACTACTCTTTAAGCTGAATGGATGTTCACATTTAAAAATCGTTAAGTGGCCTGAAGCATCCTATCGTCCATCTATTTGACCACTCATTTGGCCCCTTCGCGAGATGATGGGAGACTTCACTAATCCTACCATATTTGTCTCCATTCAACCTCAAATTCCCATTTGGCACCACATAGCTCCATCACACTATGAGCTTCACTCGACCATCCACCACCCTTCGGCTCCGTAGAAGTTCATTAGGTCTTTGAATCGCATTCGGTCTTGTCGACATCCTTCATTTAGCTTTATGAAGTCCTCTCGATTCAACCTTTGGCAAAACAAGCTCTCTCGGCTCCATCTTCCACACGTAAAATAAATGAGTCACATATGTTATTCTACTCGACCCTTGAATTATGTAATCCCCTTAATTCGAGTCAGCCTATGAACAAATCACCTACTTACTTGGCCTTACCTAGTTGACACTCTTGGCTTCCCTCGACTCACCCATGTAACATCGTTCGACACTCTCCAATATCCCTCAGCTGGCCTAATTCAACTCGTATTCAACTAGTTAAACAAATCTCCACCTACACATCACTTAACATGCATAAGACGCCACAGCATAACAAGTTACGAAACACATCATTCGGTAAGTGTCCTCCATTCGGAACCCCAAGAAGAGCCGAATGACCTATCAATTTTTTATTGCTTAAGATTAAAACTTCATGGAGGATAAACTCAAACATTCCCACTCGGTGCGCCTTCTTCACTCGGCATAATGAATCGAGTTGAGTGGGCCTTGAGCTATCTCTTTTTACATGCACGCCATGCAGGTCACTCCTCTAGTTAAGTTTCATTTTTCATTTTGTCTTGCACTTACAAGCCATGCATGTCATTTCTCCATTTAAGTTTTATTTTTCATTTGGTCTTGCACATGCATGTCATGAAAAACTTCTCCATTAGGCTCAGTCACCTTCAAACGACCATCGACCACCTCATGTGCACAACCTCCAGCTCCAAAGACCAACTCCATACAAGCTCATTCGGTCATGCACCATCATTAAGCTCCATACAAGCTCCACTGAACATACACCGTCTACTCATCAACATGAGTTGAGCCGAGTGGGAGGTGCATACCATCTCATCTTTATCACCGACAAATTCCCCGCTTGGCTAGCACCATCCACTCATTAGCATGAGCTAAGCCAAGTGGGAGGTACACATCACCATCTTGAAGTGACTCCATAATACTTTGCCCAAACCCATATGTGGATGAACCAAGTTGAATTGACTCGACCCTTAGAGGGCTATGATTCATATAGTCATACATCTACGGAAGGAACAACATGCTCGCCAAGATACTCAGTATTTCCAACTCAGGTTGGTCGAGCAAACTCCTCCTAACCCAGGTTGGTTGAGCGAGTCTTCACATTTCTCCCAACTCAAAGAAAACTCCTCCTAACTCAAGTTGGTCGAGTGATGTGTGATTTCACAAACATGCATATGTAGCTAGTGCATTAGTCGCAAAAAGTGATAAAGTGATAAGTAGAGTATTGTTCCCACGAGGATAGTGTTACTAAGTACCGATTTCTCTAGTTTAAGTCCTAATTGAAGCAACAATAAATTGGATTGATAGAAAATTAACAAACTAAAAACAAATTAACAAAATATAAATAAATTATAATGAAATTAAAGCAAAACCCAACAACTTAACTAATTAAACAATGCTAAAAAATGCTAGGGTGTTGATTTCACCTAGATACGCTAACCCAAATCATAGAATCTATTACCCAAGTTCTAATTCCTTGATTGAAAATCAAATTCCCTAAGTTGTTTGGTACTCCTTCTCAGGTTATACCACACCACCTATTTTGATTAACCTTCCGAACCCAAAAATTGAAGTTTAATGGTTCAAGGTCTCTTAAGCTTTGTAAAATTCTATCTAAGATTTCATAGATCTCGTTTATCTATCTCTAGTTTTCGCTCAATCTATGGTATTTATCCCAAGAGGCACATATCATAAATCACTTCTCAGTCTCATTGTGAACAACATACATTTGAATGGTGATCAAGCATCCAAAAGTCGTTAAGCAAAGAGATAAACACTCAATCATGAAATTAAAACTCAAAGTAAATCAATTCATATAAATTTAAATCATTGTATCAAGGTTACATTAAACCCTAGCTAAACAACTCAGTTCATACTAAAAAACAAAACAAAACAAAATTACAAAAACAAACTGAATCAAGGTTCATCATTGAAAAACAAGCAAAAGATGGAGAAATCTTCTCTAATTTGAAGCCCAAACTTCAATAATCTTCTCCTTCCAAGAGCTGCCTCCCACATGACGAACCAAGATCCTTTTCCCTTCCTTTTCATGCCAATTTATGCGTCTCTCATTTATGGATGAAGTCTTAGTAAGCCAAAATGCGTCGTTTAATTTTTTTCGCATCGCAGTTTTGCCGTTGCGACGCTTTTTCTTTGCCACGGCGAGGATATTTCTGGCCCAATTTGAGCATGATAAAATATGAATTTGGAAAAGTGGTTAGCATAATAATTATTTCCCTTTAAATTATATTTCTACTCGTTCAAGAATAATCCAAATCCGAGGTCTACAGCTCAAGTTATGGCCAAAATACTGAAGCACATCCAAAGACGTTTTTCTTTAGTTCCCAACATTCTGTTCACGACTTCAAGCCAATTTTTCACCTTGTTCCAGTCGGAATTAGGAAAAACCCAAAACATGAAAGTTGTAACTATGCTTCTTAGGTTTCCATAGCTTCTAAATTCAGGTTATTCTAAGTTTCAAAGCTCAAGTTATGAAATTTACACTCAGACTCATTATTTATGCTCAAAATCATCGTTTAGGCCTGCAAAGAAAAATTAATAGAATTAAGTAGTAATTATGGCCTAAATTATATGAGAAGTATCCTAAATCCTATTGAAATTCAATGCAAACACTACAAGAAAACTGGCATTCTGCGTCTAGCAAAATTAGACGCAGAAAGTCACATTTAGACGCTAAGCCATTTTTAGCGTCTAAATTCGGTTGTCGCCCCTTAGTTGCGTAGAGGGCTGGTCAGATTCATAGCGCGTCTATATTGTAGTTTAGACGCAAAATTTTTTTTTGCGACTATCAAAATAGTCGACAAATGTTGTTCAAAATAGTCCCCCAACTTAGACGCTAAAAGTTGAAGGGTAATTTGGTAAAATTGCATAGTGACTAATCAATTAGTTGCAAAATGTTAGTTTTAGTGTCTAATAATTTGTCGCGAATCCCACACAAATTAGACGCCAAAGGTGTAAGGGTAATTTCGTCAAAGGCTTTCGCAACTATTTTATTAGTCGACGAATGTATCTTTTTGTGACCAAACTTTAGTGGCTAATTGTAACTCTTTTAGATGCTGAATGTAGAATCCAAACGGTTTTCGCGACTATTATATTAGTGGCCGAATGTATCTTTTGGTGACTAAAATTTAGTTGTTAATTATAGTAATTTTAGATGCTGAATGTGGAATCCAATAGGTTTTCGCGACTATTTTATTAGTGGCCGAATATATCTTTTGGTGACTAAAATTTAGTAGTTAATTATAGTCATTTTAGACGCTGAATATGAAATCCAATAAGTTTTTGTGACTATTTTATTAGTGGTCGAATGTATCTTTTAGTGACAAAAATTTAGTGGTTAATTGTTATCATTTTAGACGTTGAATGTGAAATCCAATAAGTTTTTGTGGCTATTTTATTAGTGGCTGAATGTATCTTTTAGTGACAAAAATTTAGTGGTTAATTGTTATCATTTTAGGACGCGAATGTGAAATCCAGAATGTTATCGCGACTATTTTTTAGGACGCTGAGTATGGAATCAATTATACTAAATTACTTTTTGCTACTAAAACATTAGTTGCAGAATGTGTTTTTTTTTTAGCATTTCATATTGACATCCAACGGAATGCA
Organism: Pistacia atlantica; assembly: GCA_026229545.1. Classification (NCBI taxonomy): domain Eukaryota; kingdom Viridiplantae; phylum Streptophyta; class Magnoliopsida; order Sapindales; family Anacardiaceae; genus Pistacia; species Pistacia atlantica. The sequence continues at coordinate 31,307,926 of CM047908.1, read as the reverse complement.
ATTATGCTAAATGACTTTTTGCTACTAAAAAATTAGTTGCGAGAATGTGTTTTTTTTTCAGCATTTCGTATTGACCTACATTATACATTCAACATGAACAAAATAATAGACACAATATAAAAATTTGATCACTAAATCAAAAATCATATTTTCATACATATATATATAGTCCATACATGGATTTTTATGCATGATGAGCAATAAAAAATCCAAAATGCACTATCACATGTGCATAACCCAAAAGAACAGCATGCACCCATATTTTCCTTTCTCTACCTATCTATATGTGCATAACTAACAAAAAAATGCCCACCCATGTACACCATCTAACACATATATGCAAACAATCCTAAAAAGATGGTTCTACCCCCATGTCAAAATATCTTTTGTCCATACAAAACAAAAAAAACCTTCAATACCGTTAGCATGTCAAGTGTCACCACTTCCGGTATTTGAAATAGCTGTAGCTGATGAGGACGAGTCATCATCACTTCGAGAAGGCAAGTGTTGTCGAGTTGGAGCTTTATCAGATTTCTCTAGCTCAAGGGCTATAGTTAGCTGCTTCATCATCTCTAACAGGATGAATTGTTAGTGTTCAAGGCTTTTTATTTTCTCTTTTTGTTGATCAAATAAGATTAGCTGCTCCTCCAACTGTTTAATCTTATTTTCTTGTTGTTGCACAATGCACCTTAACTCAACTGTGCAGGTGGATTGATGCTCAATCGTGAAAATGCAAAATTCTTGTTAAATCCGGAAGCTTTACCCGAACTTCCTCACATATCTCACTGCTTTTTCACTTTCCCCGCTTGTGTTTCCTCTTCAGCTCTATCATTTTTTCCTACCATCAATTGAATGCATAATAAATAAGTCAACCAACAAACTAAATAGCAACATAAAAGAATACTACAGCAGCAAAGAAAAATAAGTCTGATGGAGTAGAGAAGCAAGTATCTCAAACATTATCAATCTAATACTAAAAGGAAATTTCTGACATAAAGTTTTTCTTATACACATATAAGCAACTGATTTACTTGTATATGTTTCAGTCGTGCACTTCTATGACATGCAAACATGGTAATTGTGTTGAACAAAAGTTTGGAATGGCTATTCTGAAAATTTGATTTGATGGATCTTGAGGAAAAACTGAACAAGATTCTATGGAATGTATAGATGGATTCTTTTTTACTAATTGGAGGTCAAAGTCTAATATATCAATTCTACTGGGCATAATTGGAGTCCTACAAATGAAATTATATTGTTTATAAATAAAAGAGTACTTGTGGTAAAAAAATTGTTTAGGTGTCAAAAGGTGTTTTGTTTAATGTATTGTCAATTATGTTACCATCATACCACCAAAAAATTATCAAATTGATGGATAACTGATGGTGTCAACAGTATTTATTTCATCTAATTGCTTTCCAATTCTCATTCAGTTCTCTATTACAAAATAAGTTAATAAGTAGGTATATTAAAAATTTTAGTTGTCAGTTGTGGTGGGTATCTGAGAAGACTCCTAGATGAGAAGTGCCATTGGCTTTCACATGATTAGTTAATTAATTAATTATTTAATTTCGTGAAAATTTGCTACTATAAGATACATATTCCTGTCTCATGATAGCCTCTTTATTGAACGACTATACCTTGTACATTTCAAGTTTTTAATTTATATGGGAACCATCTAACTCAAAACTTCTGTTTCAAATTATAGTGTTGCTTTACTGAAGCTTGTCGAAATGGAATATTGCAAGACTACAAGGTATCCAGATTTATTATATCAGCACAAAAAGTGCTTGTCTCAGATGTGCATGTGTTTTTACAAATGCAGTGAGTGTGTGCATGGTGTGCCTTTGTGTGCAAAAGTGTAACTTTGAGTTGAGTATTAGAAGTGGAGACATGTGCATGGTATGATTTGAACATTTAACTGACCGAGAAGAGAAGTAGAAAGAGAATTTGTCAGGGATAAGATATCATGGATTCTTCATATCAAAAGTTCTGATTCAAAATGCATAGCCTAACAATACATTATAATTATAATACGTAAATTCTATGTATGTACAACGCCTACATGCAACATTGAGATGAGAAACAAAGAGATTGATATCTCTGTATGGATCTAGGTTTTAGCTGTAGCATGTAAATTGAGAGACAACTTAATCAAATTAATGCTCTGTAAAGGATATTAGATTCTTTGGAGGCATCTCATTTTTATTGTTGCAGAATGATCTGAAAATTACTTCATAATTTTATCTTTTTAATTTTTTGCAGCTACTTCATAAAACTCCCCATGTATCTATGTTTCTCGGGACTGTAGTGAACACAGAAAAATCATACTAAAAGTGGAAATTATAGCAAGAAGCATCATTGATTGACCAAATAAAGTATGTTCAAAGTAAAATACCCTGATGGTTCTAGATTTCATGCTTTATGTTCCTCTTTCATATCATCTAGATGATGTTCTCTATTTGAGGCAGAAGGGATGTTAACTATCTTCATCATCTTTCAAGTCTAGAAAATTCAAAATTCCACCCAAATGATTTATTAGATAAAACCAGCCTACTCTGAACCTTATTTAATTTATTTTTTGCTCTAATTTATCTACATCATTAAATCCAGATTGTTAAGTTCAATCCAAACAGATTATAAACCATGATACAAGTTTTTCCTACTAGCCAACCACAGCAAAGTTATAAAAGTTTGGTAACACTCAGGAAAACTAAATGCCAATATCAAACAAATGCATAAGCAGCAACAAAATTACAGGTGATCAAAAGATGACAGAGAAATGCAATGAGACTCAAATAAAAACAAATCCAGCATGGCAATATGGAACAATTACGAAAAATGATCAACTTACATATAGCTCTCTTGCTTGTTCATTAATCCACCCTTTCTCTGCGCTCCAACGAGTGTCATGAAATAATTGTATAGGACCGACTGATTCCCCAACTTGTTGCGCCTTAACAGTTCATATCGTCATTGACCATAAATTGAAATAAATTTAGTAAACAGGACAACAATGTTGTATATTTGTATAGGTGAATCATATTAAATACCTTTTCCTTTTTGTGCTGGATAAAGTTCTTGGAACCACCGCGGTGGTTACACCTCATCTTCGATCGGTTCTCAGTGTAAGTTTTTGACCGTGCCTAACACCACAAAATCAGGAAATTAAAATACAATACATATATAACAACATTAAAAGCCATGTTGACCTTACCTGAAACTTTTCACTCGAAAAAAGGTCACAAAGATATATCCAATCATCAGGATCTTTAATTTCTTCTGGTCTATTCTGTAATGCTTCCTCCTTAGTAGCATATGCTTTGAATTTCTTGTGTAGGGCACTCCGGAAGCTGTTGAATCTCTTACACAATTTGTGCTTCAGCCATTTCAGTACATGGGGCTCCGTGACATCAATGTCAAACTTGGTCTAAATTCATCAATAATGTACATGCATTAAACTTATATGGGTATTATATATTATTTTCGTAAGGAAGTATGACAATATGGATAATGATATTAAACTACATTACCGTGATCCGAGCAATCATTTGTTTTTCGACATCGTACGGAACTTTCTTCCAAGTAAGCACTCTTACGGGGGCATAGTTCCTTGCAACTATTCCTACCTCAGTACTCAACTTTGATGCATTTACTCCAGTAGGTACTCCATCTTCTTTCTGAAAGTCTACATGCAACTTTGACTGTTGTTTGTAGGAGTCTTTCACATCCAACTCCTCTAGTCTTCCCTCTCACGTTCTTCGCCACTATATTCTCTACAAAATCAAAATAATGCATCAACAGTTAATACTATGTTATCACAAGGACGGTTTACATGTTGGGAAAGTAAAATGTATTCTTAAATTTTAAACAAACATTGTACTCGATATCTAAAACTTTACCAGTGATTGTAGCAATTTCAGGTGTCGGTACAAGACTATGATTCTCTTGAACAACATTTGCACGTCTAGCTACGGTCCTTCTTCTACCAGGAGCCATCTTCGGAATCTGCAAACATCAACATAAGAGAAACTGTACCAGGTAAGATATAAGTCAATTTATACAATTAATCTCACGACATTAGATCATTAACTATATTTACACATTCAGAAAATAGTAAAGAGTACATATAATCATACAAGCATACCATCAGAAGTTGTTATCAGAATCACTCATTAAATCATATTCATTATCAGTACAATAATCAATCAATGTATCATCTTCTTCTTCAACATCAGCATTGGCATCATCTCCCACCACTTCAGCTCCAACATGTGTAATTGTTACATCAACCAAGTCAGGATCAATATCATGTCTAATGAAATGTCCCCTGTCAAACTCATCTTCCTGAACAGGAACAATATCCTCCTCTTCTTCATTTGTGTTATCCATCTCTGGTACATCCCATAGGTTTCTATGTTGAGCTTTTCGAACCACTTTCCAATTAGTCCCGAGTTTGTAATCATCAACATAGAATACTTGTTGAGCTTGAATGGCAAGTATAAAAGGCTCATTTTCATACCACAATTTCCCAACATTAATACAAGTGAGATGATAATCTTTTTGTATCCTCTTTTTTTTGCATCAATGTCAAACCAATTACACTTGAATAACATAACCCGAAACCCATTAACATAATTTAGCTCTAACACACCACTTAATTCACCATAAAAATCAATTGGATCACCATCATGCTCCCCTGACACCATCACTCCACAATTTTGTGTAACTCGACAATGTGATTGATCATTATTATGGAAACGCACTCCATTGACAATACAATTGTTATAACATTTAACACGAAAATCAGGACCACAAGATAAGAAGTACAGTTCCTTAGTTGTATCATTGCACTGTCAACATGCAAGGTGTTCATCTACACAAAAACATCAATTCCAAATCATTAAGCATAACCTAAAACATATTAAACCTTGTTTTGTATGTTTTATAAACGATTAAGGCATACTTACATGATCTGCAAACCATTTAGGAAATAACTATTCTTGTGTTTTGAATATGTTATCACAATTTAGGGCCTCCAACTCTTTTAAGTGTTCTCTGTTTGTTACATAAAGAAAAGAGACAATTATGGTTATAATGCTCAAGTTATATACAGTTTAAAACATTTGTTTGTCAACAGGTTTCACCTAAACTTAAAAAGGGACTCACTCTAGAAAAGGTTGCAGTTCTTCACAATTGTTCAAGACGTACCAATGAGCCTTTTGCAATTCATCTGGTGGAAGTTCGATTAACTTCCTTGAACCCCATGGACGAGCCTTTTGACAGAAAACTGATAATACTCCTTCTGGTTGTCCATGCAAACTGTCATCATTTCTCTCTACTCGATTAAATCTAGTTTCAATTCCCCACAGATACATTGAACAAAATGTTAGTGCTTCATTTACCAAATAACCCTCCGCAATAGAGCCCTCCGGTCTAGCTTTGTTTCTAACATATTTTTTCAATTTTCCCAAAAACCTTTCAATTGGATACATCCACCGATATCCAACTGGACCACCCAATTTAGCTTCCAATGAAAGGTGTATAGCCAAATGAACCATAATATCAAAAAATGCAGGAGGGAAAACCATTTCAAGCTTACAAAGAATTAGGATTATATCTTGTTCCAATCTATTTAGATCATTTACAGACAACGTCCTAGCACATATTTGTTGGAAAAAGTAGGACAACTCAACAAGTGCAGTACAAACGTCTTGACGCAAAAATGGACGTATTCCAACGGGCAGCAGTTGTTGTAACAGGACATGACAATCATGACTCTTTAACCCATGAACCTTGCCGTCTTTCACATTGACACATCGGGAGATATTACTTGCATAACCGTCTGGAAACTTCACTGATTTCAGGAACTGGCAAAATTGTCTTCTCTTATCTAATGTAAGAGTATAACATGCTTGTGGTTTCAAATATCTATCACCATGAGGTTACAAATGTAACTCTGCGCGTATGTTCATATCAGCCAAATCCAGTCTAGCTTTATCAGTATCTTTTGATTTCCCTTCCATGTTCAATAATGTACCAATGATGTTGTCACATATGTTTTTTTCAATGTGCATCACATCAAGGTTATGTCTGATTTTAAGTTTACACCAGTATTCCAACTCAAAGAATATACTTTTCTTTGTCCAATTTGATGCACCAGGACTCTGTTTCCTTTTTCTACCTCTATCAACTGATAATAAATTTTTCCCGAAATGCACATCGTTCACATGAGATTGTTGTTCATGAATTTCATCCCCTGAATATAGTTTTGGCGGAGATCTAATTTCTCTTTTCCCATCGAATTGCTTGCTTCGCCTCCACCGATGATCTAGAGACAAGAATCGCCGATGTCCCATGTAGCATATTTTACTTCGCAACAATTGGGATGAAGTATTCTCATTACATACAGGACAAGCCTTATAGCCTTTGGTTCTCCATCCAGACAAATTGCCTAAGGCGGGAAAATCATTAATTGACCATATCATAGCGGCGTGTAAACGAAAATGTTCTCCCCGAGCTGTATCATAAGTCTCTACACCATCAACCCATAACTCTTTTAATTCTTCAATCAATGGACGCAAATACACATCAATATCTCTTCCAGGTGCTTTAGGCCTTGGAATGAGTAATGACATCATACAGTAAGGGTCTTTCATACACTTCCATGGAGGCAAATTGTACGGGACAAGTACCACTGGCCACATGCTATAAGATAGACTCATGTTCCCAAAAAGATTAAAACCATCAGTTGCAATACCCATCCGGACATTTCGGGCATCTTGTGCAAATGAAGGGTATATCTTGTCAAATTCTTTCCAAGATTCAGAATCAGCAGGATGCCTCAACATATCTTCTGTATTTAATCGTTTTTCCTTATGCCACACCATATCTTCAGCTGTGTGCCTTGACATGAAGAGTCGTTAGAGTCTAGGTTTCAGTGGGAAGTAACGCAAAACCTTATGTGCAATTTTTTTGCCCTTTCCATCATTAATCTTATATCTAGGTTCATCACATACAGGACATTTATCAACATTCGCATGCTCCTTCCAAAATAATGCACAATCAAACCTACATGCATGTATTGATTCATAGCCTAAGCCTAATTGTTGCATAATTTTTCTAGCTTCGTAGTAGGATTCGGGGAGATTGGATCCTTTAGGCAACACACTTTTTATCAACTGTATTATCAAGTCACATGATTTATCAGTCATGTGAGTAATGGCTTTTATATGCAACAATTTAACTATGAACTCTAGGATTGACATGTTGGTGCACCCTGGATACAATTCTTGTTGAGCATATGCAAACATGTCATCAAATTTCTCATAGTCTACAGTCCTAAAATTATGGGTTGTACTACCACCTACATTTGATGAATCCCCATCCATATGCATGTTTACTGGACCACGAGCATCATTAAGCATGTCCATGATGTCATCATCATCTTCATATTCATTGTCAACTTCGTCGCCAGACACGACATCAAATATGGTTCCAACATTCAAGTGTTCCCCGTGAAAAGTCCATACATCATAACTTCTTGAAAACCCATCACTACAACAAAAAGGGTTTTTAGCTACGAATTTTTTTGTTGCTAAAAACCTAGAAATTGTTGCGGTATACGTTTAGCGATGAAAAAAAATCGTCGCTACGATCGTCGCGGTAGGCATGTCGCGCTTGATTTTAGGTGACAATTTGTTAAAATTCGTCGCTAAATTTGGCGACAAACCAAAAAATTGTCGCCTATACCATTTTCGTCGCTAAAACCAATTACCGGTGAAATATTAAATGTCGTCGCCTAAAGTTAATAGCGGCGTACTTCTATTGTGTCGCCTACACTATACAGCGACGAAATGTGTGTTTGTGCCGCCTAACGTATACCACAAGAAAATGTAAATTTTGCTCGCCTATGATATACCGCGACGAAATGTGTATTTTTGTTGCATAAAGTTAGTAGCAACGTCATAATTGTGTGTGTCGCTTAAAGAATATAGCAACAAAATATAACATTTTGTCACCTAACATGTAGTGCAATAAAATATGAGTTGTAGCCTAAAGTTAATAACTACGTAATCTTTATATGTGTCATTTAAAGTATAGCACGACAGTACTTTATATTTCGTCAGTTAAAACTATTAGCTATGAAACGTAAAATGGTAAAAGTCATCAACAAAACTTTTCAACGATGAATGTTTTTTATAGCTAAAAGTCTACAACATCGAAATATAATAGTCATCGCCCATTTTATAATATATGATTAAATAATATTTAATTTATTTGAGACATTTTAAAATTTAATTCTAAAACATAAACATTAATTTGTAAATGTATTAATTGAAATCACACAAATATATCAAACCAAATATATTATAGAACTATATAAGTTTGTTTTCAAATAAAAAGTTGACTAAATTGTAATATTCAACAAAAAGTAAAAACTGAAAACTCAAATTGTTGCAGGTGGTGGAGGATCTGGTGGAAATTGTCCTGAAAATGTCTGTGAGCCATCAGAACAAAAACCCATATTAACTGAGCTGAACTGCTACATTTTCTCCATCATTTGCCTATATTGGCAAAATTCTTCCCCTATGCCTCGTAGTTCTTGCACCTCCTCACACAAGTGTGTGAATTCCTCTAAAACTTCTTGATTGGCTCGCCTTGAAGTCTTAGAAGATATAGGCGGTTTTGGACCATAACCCAATCCACGATTTGTTCCTACAAAAATAATATATATGTACATACACACAAATATATAAATTAAAATAATATAATTTTATAAATTAAAAAATTAAAAGGTATTAGGTTATAATATAAAAATATAATCAACTTTTATACAGAAAAAAAAATGAAATACACTACATAATACTTACATATCGAACCTTGGCTTCGTCATTTATCCAAGTATTTCTTTTACTGCTAAAATGTGTCATGGAATAAATGCACCTCCCCTTAGAGTTGGCCTTAAGAAAGATCCTAATATTAAAAAAAAAAAACAAATAAAAGATAATTAATATTAAAAAAAAAACAAATAAATAACAATTACAACATATACATTAAATAAAAAATTATTCAAAAATAAATATTTCAAACCTTTGAATTATTTGTTCGGTGAAAAACGATTGTCGAAATAAACCCTACCCATAAGCTAATTCAGGTACTCAAGGACTAAATGATCATTCAAATCAATATCAAACTTTGTCTACTAAAAAAACAATATTCAATATATTAGTAATTAATAAAATTAAAAACAAGTTTACCACTAAGCGAGCATAATCAATTTTTTATCATCAAGGTCAATCTTCTTGCTCCAAACAAATCCAAAAGTCAGTTTCTTTCACTAACACTAATCTAACAAAGAATCAATCACAAACAAATCTGAAAGATTAAAAACAAAAATTAATTCAAAAACCAAAATTGCCTCAGCCATCTCAACATTTCCAGCGGTTTCAAACAAGCCAGCAAGCTGGGCACTGTCATTTGAGGTCCCTTCTTCATGCCATATAAGCACTTCACAATTTAGTATTCAAACTCATCCTATTACCTGAAACTGCTCACGGTATAGCTTAACAGCCTTGGCATGTGACAGTAACACGTTGTGCATAACATTGAGGGGCTCTACATCAGAGTTGCCAGCAGAACAATTTCCAAATGGTGCTGAACAGTGGGCTGGAGGGTACCATCCCCTAACATATCCCATTACACTTAACAGGCTCAGCTCGTTGATGGTTGCCCAAGTCTTAACTCCATCACCAAAATTCTCAAAGCATATTTTGGCAAAATGTACGAAATCTTCAGAACACTGAAATCACATACTGTACCAACAAAACTGATTCATCATAACTAAATGAACATGAAAGGGATTAAGGGATCTTAGAGCAACCAGGTATTGCAATCTTAAAAGCAAAATTACTGAAGAAACCCCTTTAGAGAATGGTAGAACTTAGTTACTAGGCATATATTCAGAACCTATTGAAAATAGAGTCGAGCGTTTTTTTTCAGGGAAACAGAAAAGCTTATAGAGTGTGAACAGAAGTTAAATGAATTAGAGGGCTGAGCCAAGACCCATATCTATCTTCTAGTTCTTGTGGTAAACCAAATGGAATATGGTCACAAACGGCTCAATTCCTGCATTAACCAAAATTCATATTCGTCATCTTCAAGAATATTGTAAAAAAAAACACTAGTGCTTAAGTTATAGATTCATTGAAAAGGATATTACCTCTGAGCAAGAGATGGTCTATAATATTATTATAAGACATGATTCCACTTGGATTAACTTCACCAAGTCTGCCTTCTGTTACAGCTCAGGAACATTATCATCAAGTAGTTGAATATTAATCTCACTACATTAACATTCAATTAATTGCTACTAAGAACATACTTGGTAAAATTCTAACCCATGAAATTGAGAACCGGTATGCATTTACACCAAGTGAATGCATAATCTCAATATCTTCCTGGGAAAATAAATAAGAAATTCATATATGTTGAATAGAAGTTGCAGGTAAGTAAAAAATTAGTAAATTTAACCATTCATTTACCAAGAATCGGTGGTAATGATCATCAGCAACATCTCCATTATCATTAATTTCTTTAATTGACGAATCTGTTCAAGCGATTCTTGAGTTCAATTGGCTCCTTCTTGAATACGACGCGATATAGAAGGTGATGTAATTGCCCAAAAGGAGAAGTGACGGATTCAGGGCAGAAATTGGAGAAGAAGTGGCGGCCGGAGTGGAGAAGTGGATCCGCAACGGCGTCGTCGGTGGTAGGGTTTTGTGGTTTGGCGATTTTCGATGCCAAAGTGACGAGGACTGTAGATTTTAGGAGTTAATATTTTTTTTAACTTTTTTTTTACTTGTAAGGGTTCAAACATTTTTCCATTTGGGGCAAATTCTTTTTTTTTTTTTAAACCGGGTTTGGGTTTTTGAGATTCTCTTCAATTTTAGATTTATAATCTTTTAAATTTAAATTTTTTCTTTTTTAATTTTAACGAAAAATTGTTTAATTTTTTTTTAAAATAAAATCAGAAATTTGGTTTTCTCTATTTTTATCGACCAAAACCAAACAAGTTTTTCGGATAACTAGAAAACCACTTCAATTCCCAGTTTGGATTGGTTTCTACATTTTTCTAAGCATCCCTATATTTGGGTGTTGGGGATACGCCTCGATAATAACTCACTGAAGTTAACAAACTCCATTGGAATAGGCACAGAGTCACTGAGCCAATCGTCATCTACTAAACGGGAGTCATAGAAATGAGAACTTTTTTGTTCAATGTCGGAAATAGGTCGACTATAAGGGTTTGCAAAAAAGAGTGAAATAGGGGATAAGAATAAGTTTTAAGGAAAAAACTGTGAGAAATGTGAATGAAAAATTGGTGGCAAAAAATGGGCGGGAAAAGTTTTAGGCAAATTTTTTGTTTTTTATATACACCAAATAATCCTAAAGTAATTGCTAGTTTCATTTTAATTAGTAGCATGTCCTCAAGTAATCCTAAATTACCCAAGAAATCCTAAAGTAATAATTTTACTCAATGTAAAATAAATAGTGGCTAATTTTTCCTACCCTAGTGTATATATAGACAATTAAAATACTGTAACCACAAATAGATAATGTTATCTTGTGATAGACCATGTTCTCGAGTTTTACATGTATCACATTCTTATGATGTGAATACCTACATCCACTGTTTAAAGAACTGAACCGAACCGTACCTATCGATCGGACCAATCGAATTGGAACCCGGTACCTTTAATAGTCTGGTTCTCTCTGAAAACCAAAATACACGTCAGCCTGGTTTTCATATTGATGCTGAAGTTAATGAACAAGAAGAACTTCGTAGGGTGGATGTGGAACCAGAGGTTGTTCAATTTGTGGAGCCAAGTGGTAGAGTTAGTGATGATGATACCAGTTTCATAAATGATGATAGTGAAAATGAGATGAGTGATGAAAGTGAAGATGTATAAGTTGAAGATGATATTGAGAATTAATAATATTTATTATTGTCATCCAAATTTAATTTGCATAATTGTGATGTGGTTTTTCTTTGTGCATTAATTTTGATTTGTTTGCTTTATATTATTAATTTAATGTACTAAATTTAATATTTAAATATAAACATTAAATAATATTATAAATTTATTATAATAATATTATAACAAAATAAAAAAATAATATTAACAATAAACTAATAATAAATAATAAAGATTCTAAACAGCAATAAACAAGTATCAAACTTAAGCTGCCAATTAATAGTGGAAACTTGAAAAACAATTTAGCCATTGTGCTTTTCGTATTTACAAACTAAATAATAATAATAATAATTTTGATTTCTTTTATTAATTACAGATTAGTTTTACGTTTTCAGTTACTGTCATATAAATATAAAATTATATTAAAAATTAAATTCTAACAAACTAATGGCAATGATTTTAAGAAAATTGACACCAAATTTTTTTCATGACAAAACATAGATTGCGTTGCAAAACGTTTTTAGCATTGTTTTTTATATTTGCTTTGCCAAAAACGTTTCTCGACAAACCATTTGTTGTGTAGCCAGATGAATTTTGCGTCGTTTTTAATATTTTCGTCGCCAAAAAGGTTTCCCAACGAACAATTTGTTGCGTAGCCAGATAAATTCTACGTCATATTTTATATTTTCGTTGCTAAAAACCATTCTTGACGCATAATTTTTTGCGTAGCTAAATGGATTTTACATCGTTGTTTATATTTTCGTCGCCAAACACGTTTCTCGACGCACAATTTGTTGCGTAGCCCGATGGATTTTGCGTCATTTTTTATATTTTCGTAGCAAAAAACGTTTCCCGATGCACAATTTCTTGCATAGCTAGATGGATTATGCTTTGTTTTTTATATTTTCGTCGCCAAAAAGGTATTACGACTGGCCTTTTGTTGCGTAGGTAAACTTTGTTGGCGTCGCTTTATATATGTTCGTCGCCAAAAACATTTTATGGCGCCATGCATTTGCGTTGTTAAATAACTTTTGGCTACGTTTTGTATTATTTTCGTCTCTTAAAAGTATCCACGACGACATATAGTTACATTGCGAAAAAACTAGGGCGTCGCTTTTTTTATTTTCGTCGGCAAAAACATTGTATGACGAATTATGTCGTCGCTAAGTCCGTCGCCAATTTGCTTCCCGCCATATCATGGGAGGATTAGAAAGTCCGCGAAACTATTGGCAACCAATTTCATATTTCGTCGCTAATAGTTATCTTTGGCGACAATTTTTGAAACCGTCGCTAACAAAATCGTAGCTAAAAGCCTTTTTTGTTGTAGTGCATGTCTATACAAATGTAGCTGAATGGTGTATATATCATGTGATCTTGTATTCAAACAAGATCTACATGGGCAACGGGTCTTACCCTTAGTATCCAAATGTTGTTTTGCAATGTCTATGAAAGAGTCAATTCCTTGAATATATTCATCGCACAACCTATTAGACAATCCAAATCCATCTTCTATCCATTGTGACCTTCTAGGTTCGCAAACAAAACATAAATTCAGTATCATAAATATGTTCTATCACAAAGACAATACTCAACCCAAATAAACCACATTCATCCATACAAAGAATATAGTACTAGTGATAATGTAAATGGGTATAAACGATCAATAAATTAATTAATTATCAATTTACGTAACTTATACCTTTGTTTTATGGTTTTAGTAGCAGTGGTGCCCGCACTCTCCTTAGCCTCGGTCTTCAAGTCAACTTTAAGATTCTTAAATACCTTTTACAACAAAATAATTGGGTTATAATTTTATAATTTATCAAGAATATGTCATTTTCCTTATATGAAAATAAATACCACACTCTAAATTAAATGAATCAGCAAGCAATGGCTAAAATTAAAGTCAAAGGAACCTGACCTGCAAATTATGCTTAATTTAAAATAATCACCATTGAAGGGAGAACTAAATTAGAATATTTTGAATATGTTGTCGTGGCCCTATCTAGTTAGATTAAGGGTAAAACAATAAAAAAAACTAAGAGTAACAAAGACAGAGGTCAGGTTCCATCACATTCACATTCTGATAGAACCTGACCTGCAAATTACTCAACACAGCAAGAATCTATCCAACAATCCACAATCAAATCCAGAACCAGAATGAAGTAATTCTCTATATTGATATCAACAGAACATTACATCCAGAAATAGCAAGCTACTCTATATTGAGAAAGCACCTAGATGTTCTACGGGCATGCTACTATATTCTGAAGTCTGCTTATAATCAAAACGACTTTGCTATTGAGGTTATTTACTTAGGTTGATAAAGTTTGCTGCATTTATTTACTTCCAGAGTGTATGTATTTTCACCCTTAAACTCCTCAACTGGGTGTTTGTTTCATATTTATGTAGCATTTATTTGATGTTCTCATTACAAAAGATAGAGGCTCTATTGAGATTAGTTTAATGAATGGCATTGGCAATAGCACCTGTAGTTTCGAATCACGGATCGGCTTGTTTTATCTGTGATATTTTTGTTACATTACTGTTTATCTATGTACCAAATATAATATGGATGGTACTTTTGGTTCATGTGGTTAGTATTTGGTCTGGAACCTCCAATTTGATAGCTATACCAGGTGCTTTGATTACTGATACATACCTGAGTAGGTTCTGCACCCTCCTCTTTCGTTTGGTTTTATCCAGAATGTTACATTGTCCAAAAAGACATGGTATCAAAGAAAGTCACTTTAAAAAACAGCTTGATATAACCAATTTCATAAGCAACCTGCGTGTGGGCCTTGAACCAGAATGAAGTAATTCTCTATATTGATATCAACAGAACATTACATCCAGAATAATATAAGCAAACACTAGAATGATCCAAGAAAAAGAAAAGCATGGCACAAATGACTTTAGATGTAAAATAAATTGGGGATATTCATAGAAGAAATTAAATAAGCTACAAAAGGGAGTTTGTATTTTGCGCACAGAATGTACAAAGATTTAGAACCCAGTAGAGCTGAAATCAGATAACAGTTTCCTAACATAAAACATACCAAATCTGACATGGTGCATCAATCCATCAAATGAGCAGCAACTGAAACTTCTTCTATTGGGGTAATCACCAGGGATTTGCGTGGAGAAGAAAATCAGAATTTGGGGAAACAGGGAGGGATTTGCGTGGAGAAGAGAAGAGGTAGGTAAGGTTATGAGATTGGGAATTTGGGGAAATAGGGTAGGGATTTGCGTGGAGAAGATTGGGAATTTGGGGAAAGGTTTGCTTTATATAGGTTAGGGTTTTTTGTAAATAACTTGAAAAGAATGACTAGTAATTAGTTGTTTAATTTTGTAACGCCCCGCTTGAGGTACGTTGTTATTGTTTCTTCTTTCGCTCTTTTTTTTAAGTTGGGTTTTGGTAATATTGGTTGATTGAATGTTGTGTTGAATGTTTGCCCTGAAATTGGTTGAAAATAGAAGAAGTTTAGTGTACCAAGCTTCGCCGGGGCGAAGAAGAATCTTCGCCATGGCGAAGATGTGTTGAAACCACGGGAAACTCTCTGGACAGTTTCGCCGCGGCGACAGAAGTTTCTTCGCCGCGGCGAGGCCGTTTAAAATGTTGATTAAGTTTTAGATATTTTCTTCCCTAAGGGCAATTTGACCATTCTACCCCTAATTAGCAGGAAAAGTGGGGAGTTAATTGTAAGGATTTTTCATGGAGAATATGTTGATATGGGGGTGAGTTTGTAATGAATCAAAGGATATAGATGGAATTCCCAAAGAAGAGTAAGGGCAAAAGGGGAATGCTTTGGTATAAATTTCATTAAAAGGAATTAGAATTAGCAAACCCCTCATTCTTCTTCTCCAAAAACGCAACTCTCTATCTTTTCTCCTCTCAACTTCTCTTTTCTTTTGATCAAGGATTTTCAAGGGGTTTTTGAAGTGGTTTGGGGTAAAAAAGCAACCTAAGGCTTTCTAAGGTAAGGATTCCTACTTAAGTTGTGTGATTTGTGAGTTTTAGGTTTTATTGAAGTTTGAGAGTTTTTATTCTTTTGGTTAAGAGTAGAGAAAAAGGTCAAGCAAACCAAGTGAAAGGAAGAGTTGGTGAAGTCTCTCCATAACAAGGTAAGAAAAACCCAACCCAAGTTGAGATTTATGAATTTTCTTGATTAGGGTTTTGATAGAAATGGTGTATGTATGTGATGTACATGTAATATGCCATGTATGGAGGTTTAAATAGAGATTTCTATGCCTTAAGAATGCTTACATCTTGCAAATATGAGAAATGAGTTGTTGGGTTGGAAATGTAGTTTGAGATGATATTGAAGGGGGGTTATGGATCCCTTTTTAGAAGTATTTTGTTTGACAGGTTTTATGGCTTTGTAAAGGGGTTTTTCCCCATTTTGGATGGTTAGAAAAAGTGTTAGAATCATTGCTATAATAGAGTTTTATATGCACATGAGATGTTCGATGAAATGCCTAATAGAGGTTTGAGTGTGAGTAATGAACCTTAATTCTTGCAACATTGCATGTTGGCATCTCATAAGTGCATTGGTGAAGTTGAACCATCCATAGGCACTAGTTGTATATGGAAAAGTGACCTAAGAAAGTGTAGGAAAATTGTATATGCAATTACTCTATGAGTAGATAGCTTGGTGAATACAACTACTCTAAGGTAGAGAGAATTGAAAAATGCTACAATAGAGTGAATTAGAAGAGTAGTATAGTTGGGATGATGCTTTGTGATCATCACCCGATCGGGTTGATGCTTTGTGATCACCACCCGAATAGCCCTTAGAGATGGGTCGACGCTTTGTGATCGTCACCCGATGAGTAGTAGAAATGGGTAGATGCTTTGTGACCACTACCCGGTTAGTAATAGATAAGTAGGTTGATGCTTTGTGATCATCATCCGACAGTTAGTAGAAGTGGGTTGATGCTTTGTGACCATCACCCGATAGTGACTAGAGAAGGGTAAATGCTTGGTGATCGTTACCCAAAATTTATGAGGAACGGGTAGGTGCTAGGTGATCTCCACCCGATAGTTTAAAAAAAAAAAAAAAAAAAAACCAAGTTGGTGCTTTGTGATCCTCAGTCGGTAGTCACTAAGAACGGGTTGGTACTGTGTGAATTCCACCCGATAGCCATAGAGAGTGAGATGGTGCTGTGTGAACGCCATCCGGCTGTACCTCCGGTAAGATGAGGCCATGATGTTTAGTAGAAACAGAGATAGAATCAGAAATAGTATAAGGAAATAATTAAGAGTTATACATACGAGGACGCACAGATAGAGGGTTTTACTTACGAGCATTATTTTGTGCTCACCCCGTTATTTTCCTTTGTGGATGCAGGGATCTAGGTGATGATGCAATCGGAGGGCGTCGGCAAGCGAAGAGAGATAGCTACACTTGTTTCCCTGTTTTGTCTTTTAAAACGGATTTTTTGTAAACAGTACTCTTTGTATATAAAAGACATATGAATTATAATGAAAAGAAAATTTTGGGGCCCAACTTTATATTGTTATTATGCATGCATTGTACTAGTTTTCAGTAGTTGTTACAAATTTTTAAATATAATTATATTTTGCAAACAAATCAATTTGTAACTAAATTTTTAGTCAGCAAAAAATTAGTTATAGTTGCAAGTCTGGCGGGAACAAATAATTTGGGGGGAAGATGAATTTTTCAACTTAAATTGGCAACTAAAACCGAATTTAGTTGCTGTATATAATTTTTTGCAACTAACACAAACATTTGTCGCTAAAAATGCCTCAGGGCCCTTGTAATTATTGTCCAAATATGGGATATTTTGGTAATTTAATTTTTCTGTAACTAATCATAATAGTTACTAATACATTCTCAATTAATTGCAACTAATTTAGCAACTAAAGGATAGTTGCAAAAAAAGGTTTTTTTGTAACCAATAATGTAGATGCAAAATAAAATATTTTAGATGCAAATTGTCAAATTATGTAGGGAAAAATGGTCAACCAAAAATTGTAACTAAATTTATTAGTCACTAATGCAACTTGTTCTGCAACTAACAAAATAATCGCAGAACATTAACTTTAGACGCCAAAAGTTGGAACATGTGGAGCCCAAAATTGAGTTGCTCTTTGCCCGACTAATGGCAATTCAGTTGGTAAATGTAGCCTTTTTGCAACTAATTCTGGTTAGTTGCTAAAAAAATGGTTGCAGAATGTCATTTTTCTTGTAGTGAAAATGATAAGTAGCATAAATTTAGTGTTTAGGTTTGTTTTTATAGCCTTCTAGTTAATTTCTCATTTGTTTTCTGTGTTTTGATGTTAATTTTTGTTAAGTTTGAAATATGAATGGTTAGCTACGGATTTGGAGAATTTTTGTAATTTTTAGGCGTTAATTGAGTAGATTGTAGCATTGGAATAAAATTGAAATTCAAAGCTTGAAGAAATTGAGATTAGCTGACAAGTTTGAAGGCCATGGCCTTGCCTTGGTGGTTTACCACGATCATGGTGGTTGAATGAAGATAAAATAACGAGGACAGGAAACACCATGGCCTATGCTGTGGTGATGTACATTTGGACACGACTAGGGCCGTGTCGAACACTTTTAGGGTTTTTCTAGTTTTTCTTTCCTTTTTCATTTAGGACTGTTTTGGGTATTTAAGGGTGATTAAGATTACTCCTTAGAGAGGCCGAATTTTACCTATTCTTGAGAGAGAGATTATTGTGTAACAAAAGAGAAAGGAGAATCAAAAACAAAATTCATCACAGAGTTTGTTTTTACTTTTTCAATATGATTTATTTCTTGGATTCTACTCTTGTTTCTTTTATTATGAACTAATTTTCTCAAGCTAAGACTAGGGTTAGTCTATTTATGGATCTGTGATCAATCTTTTACTCTTTGATCAGTGAATTATTTTTGTAATGATGAGCCTATATTATGTGCTTAATGCTATTAGGAACTTGATCAATTTCTGATAGAATTGTTTTGTGTGATTGAGACCGAGAGGAGATATCACATGAGTGCTCTAGTAATATAGGCCATGGATTAATTGGATATAGAGATATATGAATTGATACATGCAATAGTCATAGGCATGATTAACTTGTGTTGAAAGCTAGATGATTTCATAAAGCTTAATGCTCGTCTATTTAATTAAATCTATATAGAAATATCTAGGCTGTGAGATAGAAGTAGAATTAATATTGCTTGAGAAAGAATATCGATTAACCTAGGAAATCCCGCTGTCACATTAATTAAATAAATTCATTGACCATAGTAAATTGAGGGGTATAGAGAAGTTATAGAGGAGCCTGAAGTCTTAGCCATTTTCTCTCATTGAATTCTTAATTTTAGTTTTACTGCAATTCGTTTCTAATATTCCAGATTTTAATATTTTCAGTTTTAAAGATCACCATTCTAAGTTTTGATTAGCTAGATAAAGTTAAGACTAATTAATATTTCAGTACTTGTTTACACAATCCCTTAGGTACGATAACCTGTATTTTGTTATACTATATTACTTGAGACTAGTACACTTGCTAGTAGTTGTTGCAAACGACACAACACAAAATCATGGGGAAAAATAGGATTACCAACGAGCAAACTCCTCCTAACTCAGGTTGGTCAAGTGAACTTTCACATTCCAAAAATGGTCCATCCGACTTGATGAGCTGCTAGCACTAATGCACCCAGCCCGCACTCATTCAATTAAATCTACTCTCTAAGTTAAGTACCCTTTAACTTAGAGAAGGGGGAAGGGGGCTAACTGTATGGGCAAAAAATTGTCTTGGGCCTGGCGAGGCCCAATAACGAAATAAACATTTCACGGCCCAAGGCCTTAGCCCAACCCCGCTTGGGCCTACACTTAAAATCAACTTGTGAACTAGCCACTCTATGAGTTGGAATATCCTACAAGTTAAGCTAAACTGGGTTCTGGCCCATTAGCCTACTACAGTCCATAAATAGGAAATTAGAATCCTATTCTATTTTCTCTTCTGATAATATTCTGAATTTTACTCAAACTAGTAAACCTAACCTGATAAGGACAAGAAATCATTTTTCTTTCCTGATAGGGACTATCTCCCGAAGTATGGCTCAGTGTCCTACTAGGAGTCCAACCCTTTGGTTTCACTATATAAACAGAGGCATGCCCTCTCATAATTCATTCAAGCTCCACTACTTAAAACCATCTACTTGGCTCCTAAGTTTTTACTCTCGAGAACCTAATGCCTTCGCTGTAGTCCTAGTCTCTAACAAAACTCCCAGTAATCCTTCTTTCCATTAATTCTTATTAAATAACCTCTTTTAGCCTTGCTGACTTGAGCGTTAGAGTGCCTACGACAAACACCACCCCGATGTTTCTCGTAAGGTTCACGCTTGTCTCTTCGTGTGTGCAAGTCTAGTGGATTGTCAGTGACCTCAACCTCGCAGGATCCATCCTTTCTGTAATCGTAGATTTTTAGCGTCTACATCAAGTAAGAACTTATGTTCATGGGAAAATTACACAAATTACCCCAAGGGTTTGTGTTTGTATCACTAGGATGAAAACTTTCGCAATTTTTGTCATACTTTTTTGCCTTGGACTTTTGATATTGTATCACAAATACCCTCAAGGCTAACTCAGTAATCTAGAAGTTAGAGTCAAAGGGTTAAAAGAGCAAATTTTAAAACTTACAGACATTTTGGTAAGTATATCTAAATAATGAATAAATAAATTTGTACTATTAAAAAAATACTTGGGGGGTGTTTGGTTGGGGGTTATGTGGGATTACCGGGTTATGTCATCTTATATTACTTGATTACCATGTTTGGTGGTCAAGTAATATAAGATTTTGATAATCTTCAAAATACTAATAGTAGTTACTGTTGGTAATATTAGAGGTAATCTGATTATCTTAATTTTCTTAGGTATTGTAAGATTACGAAGGTAATCTTTTTTTGGTTACAATTCTATCCCTTATTAATAAAATTTTAGGACAATAATACCCTTATTTTTAAATTAATTTACATGAATATAGCTTTTACTATTTCACCCCAATTAATTAACTTTTTGGACAAAATTACCCTTGAATTCAAAACAAATTGTAGCCCATCCAAGCCCCCACCCCCACCCCCACCCACCTGCTGCAACCGACTGTCGGCAACCACCACCGGCGGCCATTCATCGCCGCCATTAGAACGGTATGCAGAAGGCCAGATCTGGTTGGAAATGGCCAGATCTCTGGCCAAAAATGGTCATAGGGCGCACGAAGGCCATTTCTGTCTTCCATGCACCGTTAGGTTGTCGATTTCCCGCGGTCGATAGTGGTTGGGTTGGTGGGGGTGCATTGTTGATTTTCTAAACTTTTATTATGAGGTTGTTTTTGCTAATTTTTTAAATGTACGGGGTTATAAATAATTCAAATAATAATTAAATAACAATATTTAATTAGAGGACAATTATGTAATTTAAATAACATATCTAACAATTTATTCAAATTAACCAAACATATTTTTCTAAAGATTCTCAGTAATCTTCGAGGTAATTTAACTTTCTAGTAATCCAACATTCCCAGTAATTCAATATTCCTTGAACCAAATGCACCCTTGAGGATAAAATAGTAGTTATATTAGTCATTTGTCTTATTTTATTAATTTCCACATGTTCAATATTAACATAATCTGAGGTATTTTTTTCTTTAAATTCTTTGATTCTAACTTCTAGATAACAGAATCAACGTCAAAAGGTGTTAATGATACATCATTAAATGTCTAAGAGCCTAATATGATAAGAAATATATATTTATTTATTAAAAAATTTGCACGATTGCAATTGTAGCTGCATCCAAACACTACAACTGTCATGTTTTCTTTACACTTTTTCCTGCTTTTTATTATTTTTAATCATTTTCTGATATTTTAATTTGATTATGTAGAATCTCAATATAACAATTTGTTAATATAATATATTCAAGAAATTTGTATTGAAAACTATTAAATTTAGGGTGCGTTGTTTACCTTTTCTTGCCTATTAGTTCATTTTATTGCATAATATATATATATGGCTCCGTTTGTTTCGCTTTTGGGAATACCATTATTAGTATTCCAAAAAAAGTTAAACAGTAAAATTTAATTACTCCCAAAATATTATTCTATATTTTTTAATTTCTTTTAAACCTCCTAAATTTGTTAATTTAACTAAACACCCCCAAATATTTTTTTTAGAAATTGCAAAAACACTTCGGCCACCCTCCGGCGGTGGTGGCCGGCTGTCCGTATTTAATGGTTTGGTTGGGAGTATTTTTATTAACTTTTAATATTTTATTATAGGGGTGTTTAGTAAATAAACAAACATATGAGATATTTTTGTTAATTTCCAAATCCTACATCGTAATACCCACCCAATTTAACTTTTTTTCAAAAGATTATTCTAAAAACTATCAGAATAATGAACCAAACAGAGTGTATATGTTTGTGACATTTTATTGAGGAAACCAGGAGAGATGGGCCTAAGGGTGTAATCGTGTCAAGTTTTGGGGTAAACAAGTCAGGCTCAATTTGAACAGTGTTGAGTTCAAGCTTAACAAGCCCATGAAAATGTGCTCGAGCTCGTGGAATATCGAGCTGGCTTGAACGCGAGCTTGAGCCAGCTCATTTATGATGGTTAGAGTGGCATGTGCAATTTCTTAAGCAAGTGCTGGGCAAGGTGAAAATGGCGAATTCCATCGATAAGGTCAATCACAAAATCCAGTTCAACACTTCCAAATCAAAACTCCAAAACAACAACTTTTCCAATAAAATTTCACACCAGATCCTAAAACATATAGCAAACCAAAATCACTAATTAAAGAAAAATTCAACACTTAAACAAAAAGATAAAGAGTTTGAAAAACGGATTGAACATTACATGAATTAGCAACGCCAAGAAGAATTTTTAAACGAAAAAATCATTTATTTTATTTTCTTTATAATTTTGTTCTCCTTTAAAACAAAAACTTTCATTTTAAATAAGAATTTTTAATCCAAAATTGTAAACGAAAAATTAACTATTGATATATTAAAGAAAAGTTTTTGAGATGAGTTGATTTGAAATGTTTTATCGATTGTGGAAGTGATAAATTTTGTGTTTTTCATTCTTTTTTTGGTGTTTTCAAACAATATTCTGAAAGATGTTTTCATTTTATACATTTTCAAACATTATCTTTACACAAACATGTCACATGCATTTTTATTTTTCGCCTATACCATTCATTTTCAATACTTTCAAAAAAAAAAAAAAAAAATAATAGACATATTTCATGTAAAAATAAACCTTATCTTTACGTATGTATTAGCTTATGATACCCTTTGCACCTAAGATTCTTATATTAATTCACATTGAAAATTAAATTAGAATTAGAAAAAATAATGAAATTTCTCCTCACGATTATTATTTTCCAAAAGAAAAAAAATCTTTGAAAATCTATTGAAATTTCTCATCACGAAAATCAATGGCATTAACCCTATATTTTAAATGAATCTAAAGACCAGACTTTTTGATTGCCTCTTAGGACTAGAGATGGCAATGGGCCAGGTATTTCCAAGTACATGGCTTGGCCCACTTGAAAAGGTCAGGCTTTACCCAATGTTAACGGGCTTGGGCTTAGACCTGAGATTAATTTTAAGGTATGCCCTCAGGTACGGGTCGGACATGAGTATGTCTTCAGTCTTAGCCCGACCCGGCCCAACTAGATAATTTTACTAAATTACCTTTATACTATATATCTAATTACAGAATTATCCTCTACACACACACACACACACACACACACACACACACACACACACACACATATATATATATATATATAAATTGAATTTTTTAATATTTGGTGACTATTAAAAAATAAATTAATATTTAAAATCTATTTCTAGAATTAAATATATAAAAAAAATTAATATTTATTAATATTTAAAAATTCACATTATAAATATGGTAGGCTTAGGCCGGGACTGAGATTACAAAAAGCTTGTCGTGTTGGCTTGGGCTTTACCTGTCATCCCCGTGATAGGTCTGGGCTTGGATTGGGCCTTTATCTCGGGGGCCTAGGCCAAGGGGTACCCGGTCTCGGCTCGGCCCATTGCCATCTTTACCTAGGTCCTAGGTTTAACCTGAACAAGTCTGACTCGGGTATTTACGTCCCTAATTTTCTAATACCTCAAATATCTTTAAGTATTTATTAGCTTAAAATACCCTTTATACCCCAAGATTCTTATTAAAATAAAATGAGAAAAACTAATATACATATAAAAGTGAAATCCCCCATATAACTATTTTTTTATTAAGAAATATTCTCATATATAACCACCCTTACTAATTTTAATTCCCAAAATATCACATTTTTGTTTTAAGAACATATTTAGTCATAAGATCATACAACTTAACCTAATTGTCCTTAATGAAAATTAACAAGGATAAAATAACCAAATGGGCCAGGTTATCAAGTCTATCACCATCTACCATGGTCAAGTATGGTTTAACATGTTTTAATTAGATGGCCAAACTGTATTATTAAATCCTAGATTATCAAGTTCTGTATAATTTAGCATTATCTAATGAAAATGTATCATTTGTTATATATGCACGCAGCTGAAAATGGCACTCATTTCAATTCTCCTAAATTTTACATGCAATACATTTTTCAAGCTGAATTGACCCTGCAATTTTTGCTCTTTCAAAGGCATAACCATCAAGGCTTAAGACCTTTCTCTTTTGTAAGTAATTTTTGATAAAACATAAAATAATACCAACACAATCAAGCTAACATAGCAAAAGAGGGACGACGAATCTTGTCGTCACATTATTTCTTATCACCAATAAACTAATAAATAACAAATCTTTATATAAAAATTATAAAACTCTTGATTCATCAATTAAATCAAACACTAATCTAATAGATAACGCACTAACGAAACTTTTAGTAAAACTGATATGTTTGATTTATTTTCCAACACAGTTTCCATTTTTCTTCTTCATTCAATGCAACCATCAATATTACCTCCCGCTCTTTCTATATAAACTCCTGAAAAGAATTCTCTTTTCATGCATTCAATCTCTCTTTTTCTTCAAAAATATCAGCCATGGCTTCGGGAATGTTCACTAGGGAAAAATGTGTTTGGGTTTTTTATATTTGTTTTTTCAACTTAATCCTTGACGGTTAAAAATTGTTAAGAATTGAGACTACGACTGTCAAGAAAAAAAATAATACAATTTATTTTTGACCAAATCGTTGACAGTTAATAACTATCAAGAATCATCCAAAACGTTAAGGATTATTTCAAATTTTTGACAGTTCATAAACTGTCAAGAATTTGTTAAGAATTACAATTTTTGACATGTTTTTAGAACGGTCAAGAAAAGCTGTCAACTCATTCTGTCAAGAAATGAGGTTTTTTTTTAGTAATAGAAATTCCATAGCGGCAAAGTAGACATAGCTCTCATACAGAGAGTAAACTATTATAAATCTTGTGTTTGTGTGTTTGGTTATTTACTTGCCCTTTGTTCGCATTATTTTTATTTTCATAGGGATTTAGGATTTGTTAGCATCTAATTAAATCCCCACAACTGATTGAAGCTAACACTCATGTCCTTAGGTGAGAGTTAGACAATTCTTTATGTGATCATCAATGACCTTTCCACATGTAACAACACATCTATGGACAAATGTAAAAATTTTGCAGTCTCAAAGGAACCCAATGACATTATTTTTAAACATACGATATGTAAATTATATCACATATACCATTCTCGAAACAATTAGGTCACACGCTTATAAATGCCTCCACATATCACATGATATCTACAAAGCATGAATTATTAATGAAGATACCTTGGGTGAATCATTCATAATGTTAATTATAACAACATACAGTTAAAATCCTTAAATTTTGCAGTTCATGACATGATCACACTTATTCTCCTTGCAACAAGAACATATCGGAAAAAAAATGTTATTTAATTTCTAGCAATGGAATGGGTTGAAAGAGTGATAAAAACATAACATCCTTAATCTCTTGACCTCCACCACCATGCCCATCTCCACATCGATAAATGTAATGGGAAGTTCTCACAAGATTTATGATCATTTCAACAATAGGTTGAGGTAAGGGAAAATTCGTTGCAGCTCTGTATACATTTATCTTCTTCCATATCTTCCTTGTTAGATCCTTAATATATTCGCGAGCAACTTCCTCGGAACAACCAACATCATTCATGTAACATTGGATTGCTTTAGGTACATCACCTCTCTTCATCTCATCTTGATTTATTTATTGAAAGAGACACTACCAATTAATTCATAGAGAATTCAAATTAAAGTATATAAAAACAATTGTAAAATAAATTAACGCTAGATTTTATACCAGTGAAGTCCCCAAATCATCTTGAAGTCGGAAAGCCGTGGATGACCATTTTATAATATCCGGATTGCTTTCTAGATATTCTAAGTCCTTCTCTAATATCGGATTTGCTAACGATATATATGATAGAGTTGCTATAATAGGACCCGTAATTGATACATAAGCATTATTCAAATATTCATCTAGCGTCGGCTTATACTGATAGTGGTACCATCTTGTCTTTGTTATTTGGGCTTACGCCATATTTTTCCACTGATGTAAATGACATAGCGACGAATAGTGAGATATTTAAACAACAAAACATTATAAAAATAGAGGAATAAGCGAATTAAATAATATTACCATTTTGATTAGAGTCACTGAGACGTCTGAATTCTCTTCCTTGAGAATGTGATAAGCCACTTCATTAGCAAAGTTGAACAGCGAGAGAAAACTTGTTTTCATGTAACTGGGAAGCTGTTTCATTGCTTTAATGTCCCATCTGAAATACGTGTGCAATATAAAAGCATCATATAATTTTTTCTTAGAACTGCTAGGTTTGTACAACAAGAAAATTTTGCCCAACAATTACCTCGTAATAGCATCAGTCAAGAGCTCTAGTTCAGGTAAGGTACCATAA
The DNA here is from genome assembly GCA_026229545.1 of Pistacia atlantica. Taxonomy (NCBI): domain Eukaryota; kingdom Viridiplantae; phylum Streptophyta; class Magnoliopsida; order Sapindales; family Anacardiaceae; genus Pistacia; species Pistacia atlantica. Next base: position 31,280,969 of record CM047908.1, on the reverse strand, counting down.
ACATCATAAATATCGTCAATTACTGTAATTAGAGCAATGGCCTTTGCAACGAACTTTCTGCAGTAAGAGTACTGAGGTTGAAAAGCTATACCCAAACCCCATAAATATGCTGTTATCAAGCTGTTCCTAGCAAAAGTTAACTCTCGAAGACCAGTATTCTCCCACCACCTTCAAAAGCAAAAGAGAAACATATCAACTTGACTCCCTTAAAAATAGATTACAAATATAAGTGTTGACATAGAGATCTAAACAATATAAGAGATTAATTTTTTTGTTCAACTTGTTTGTTAAATCTCGTTACTCATATTTTACAAATAGCAACATTACTCATACAAAGTTTGAATCACAATTTTATATGTTAACTTATGTAATTGTTTACGCGTCAACACTATTTATTAATTAATTATAAGTTAGTTACTCACTTATTTGCGTTATTTTATAATCAATGTTGTAATGAAACATAAACAGTTGCATTATTTGGGATGCAAAAGGTACAATTTCAATAAGTATTTCATTAATAAAGGCTATGCAATCACGACGACAAAAAGTTGAAGGGTTACTGACCTCAATGTGTCTTTAAGATCTTCCTGGTGAAATCCCTGTAAAATATTAAAGTCCACCTTTGCAAGCTCGAGTAAAAGGTGATTCTTGTCTTCCCTTCTCTCATATGAATCTATGAACCATTTGGTCTCTAATCGTGGCGCCCACCAATGAAGAGGAAGCTCCAAGGCATGCTCAACAAGCGGTACAAGATTCTGGTCGACATCCTTATCGTCAAGATCTTTAAGATGTTTAGAACTGAATTCCCATGCCTCCTGCATCATACTTTCTCCTTCTAACCCATAGAATGAGGCTTCATAAAAGCTCAGTATTGCCTTCACATCATCACAAACACACGCCGAGATACTGCCCGTCTTGTCCCTGAAACTCTCAAAAACTTCTGCACTCAACAGGGAAAGTAGAACAAACATATTAGTTTATTCTAATGATGACTACTTTTTTCGAACTTTAATTCTTCAGTACCTTCAATAACATAACAGCCGTGTTGTCTCAGGAGTCTAAACTCTAGAGAGGTTGCATATAGATTTCCTTTCTTCCATTTATGATCGCTGATATCGTGGACACGGTCCTGATGGTTCTTCGCCGGAGAATTGCAAAGAAAAGAAAAGGAGCAACAAAAAGACTGCAAAAGTCTATATTCATTTTCATTTAGACTGACAATACAAACAAAACTTAACCAAACCATCCACTGTTACAACAACTACAGCAGACATTTACAAGTTTGAATTTAAATTCTAACCACTAACAAAGCATACTTAAAATACATCATTTATATGACTTAATTACACCTAAGCCATTCAACTAAAATAAACCAAAATGTTGCAGCCATGCTCGTCAGACCAACTAAAGAAACTACCTTCAACTGGCTCCAAAAAGATCAAACGGAAACCTGTAATGTTGATGCATTTCCAGCAAGGTATCACTGCATCAACAGGTCCAATATGTTCTTTATTTCATGTTCAAAATGGTAAACCACTCCAAGTCTTTGTAAGTTGCCGGTCAGCTCAAGCTGATCCAATGGGTTGTCCATACTATTGATTATCATCCTCACTTCTTCTGTCAGCTTTTCTTTTTTCTGTATGCTTCTCCCTGAAGAAAATTAAGTTTTTGGTAATTAGTTCCTGAACTTGAACTAATTAAATTTTTGAAAATTCTCCCTCCTCATAATTGCTTTTTAAAAAAATCATTTATCAGTCTTCTCTGTCTAATAGTTTTTTTTTTTTTTTTTTTCTAGAAGGACGAGTAGAGAGGGCGTTTGCAATCACATGCAGAGTTATGCTGTGCTATAACTACAAACATTAAGCAAAACAAAATGATTTAGGTGCCAAAATGTATCAACACGTTTTTGTTCTCTTTCAACAAACTACAAGTGGATTGAAGAATATTATGCAAGTTGACAAGTTGCAGAGTAGGTTGTTATGCAAATTGACAAGTTGCAATGCAACTTACATTAGGAAAACAAATCAAATGCAAACAGTCCTAAGGAAAAATACAATAATTTTAGCTCAATTTTTTTTTGCTTTTCTTTAGTCTTTGTTTCTGTTCAGAGTTGCCGTAAACTTTTCATGGTATCAAAGCTTGTTTGACAAATGTCAAATGGCTGATCCTAAGTCTTCTGCTTCAACTTACATCAATACTGATGGGAAGGTTTCAAGCTCAGTCTCATCTTTTCCTTTGGCCAATGCACTTCCAAATGTTACCGTAAAGTTGGGAGAGAAGAACTATGCTTATTGGAAATCACAAGTGCTTCCTGTGTTAAAAGCCTATGAACTTGAAGGTTTTGTTATAGGTGATAAACCGTGTCCTCTAGCTCTTATAATCTCTTCAGATGATGATTCTAGGAAAATCATAAATGCATAACATACTATGTGGAAGAAATTAGATCAATTTTTGTTTGGTTAGCTAATATCTTCTATTACCAAAACAATGTTCAGACATGTTGCTAATAGTGAAACAACTTTTGATATTTGGAAAACCTTAGAGATACATTTTCTCACTGATTCAAAAGCCAAATTATTGCATCTACAAAACCTCCTACAAACCACTAGAAAAGACAATCTAAGCAGTAATGACTATGTACTAAAAATGAAAGAAGTTGCTAGATCTTTGACTGCTAGTGGAGTGGTTGTAAATGATGAAGAACTGCTCATGTATATCCTTGATGGCCTGAGAACAAAATATGACGCAGTAGTAGCCAATTTAACCTCTCAAAGTGGAGAAGTTTCACTACAAGAAGCACAATTCTTGTTGCACAAACATGAGATGAGATTGGAAAAACAACATTCAACTTATATAGGATTCCATGTTGTAACTTCTTTCCTTGTAACAAGCAGCTTGTTAATCCTCAACCACAACAACCAAATTTCAACACACCAGTCCAACAATCTAATCATCCTGTACATGCACTATCCCAAGGACAAATTGAGTCATGAAACTTCTGTACAAACAGTCAAGACTTACACTTGATCAATATAGGTTTTGAAAGAGGCCGCAATAGAGGTCAAAATTTCTACTAGCCAAGAATGATCTATCAACTGTGTGGGAAAACATGACACATGACACTTCAATGCTATCACAAATTTGACACAAATTTTCAAGGAGCTCAAAATCATAGATACCAACCTGCACCAAACTACAATAATTCTCCATCAAACATAGCTTTTGCACAAGCTTACCTTGCAAATACACACTTTGCATATCCACCTTTATATGCAAACCAGTCCTCTGTGGTTCTCACAAGCATGATAAGTGATCAAACTTCACTAATAAAGTACTAGTCAATTATAACAAATTCAAAGCAGCAGTACTCTCCAGGACCTCACATATGGTTTTGAAAGAACTTTTGAGAATCACCAAAAAGAAAATTCTACAACAACTCATCCTTCACAAATAGCTACACCTATCATTGTCATGGATCCAAATTGGTTCATTGACTTTGGAGCAACTCATCACATCACTCCTGACATACAAAATCTGTCCTTGAAAAATTAATACAATGGTCTAGAAACTTTACAAGTTGGAAGTGGACAGTGCCTTGGTATCTCTCATACAGGTTTGACTACTTTTCCCTCAAATTGTCTCAATAGATCTCTTTCCCTTCAAAATATACTTTGTGTGCCTCATGTAACAAAGAATTTGCTTAGTATTTCAAAAATTACAAAAGATAATAATGTTGTTGTGGAGTTCTCTATTGATGGGTGTATTATTAAGGACAAGATCTCTCAAGAAGTTCTGCTTCAAGGATTTCTAAATAATGGACTGTACCAGCTTGCCATACCTACCACTAGATGAGTTACAACCAAACCAGATGAAGTATCTCTACAAAATTCTCTCAGGCAACAATCCTTTCAGCCTACTAGAATGTTCTCTCAGCCATTTTTGCATGTTACCTCTAGTACTTTAGCTATGAATAACTCTGAAAATAATGCCACTAAGCTAGCAAACAGCTTTAATGTTATTTTACTTTGGCATAGAAGATTAGGACATCTTCACTTTTCTGTTCTTAAATCAGTTGTGAAAGACATGAATGTAAAACATCATGCTGAAATCAATAAAGTCCATTTCTGTGAAGCTTGTTAATATGGGAAACTTCATCTTAACAGTCTGACATTTTCTTCTTCTCAATCTCTTAAACCTTTTGAGTTGTTGATGTTTAGGGACTAGCTCCCATTGCATCTGCCTTTGGTTTTAGATATTACTTGTTGTTTGTGGATGATTACACCAGATATACTTAGATCCACCCTCTCAAATTCAAATCTGAAGTCAGTTTCACTGTCATTCATTTTACCAAATTAGTAGACCATCAATTTGACAGGAAAATTCGATCCTTTCAATCAGATTGGGGTGGTGAGTTCAGACTCTTGGCAGCTTACTTTACACAACAAGGTTTCCATTTCCAGTATCCATGTCCTCATATTCATCATCAAAATGGCAAGGTAGAACGCAAGCATGGACATGTTATTGAAATTGGACTTACACTGTTGGCTCAAGCCTCTATGCCACTTCGTTACTGGTGCTTTGCCTTCCATACAACCGTATACCTGATAAATCGACTTCTTTCAGCTATTTTGATGCCTAACAATCCATTTCAGATGTTATTTGATAAAGTACCTGATTGCAAAGCCCTTAGAACTTTTGGTTGTCAATGCTTTCCCTTCTTCAGGCCTTATCAGAAACACAAATTTTCTTTTCATTATGAGGAATGTGTTCTGTTAGGTTACAGCTCCAATCATAAGGGTTATTTATGTTTAAACAATCATGGCAAGGTATATATTGTGCAAAGTGTAAAATTTAACGAATGTCACTTTCCCTTTGCTCACAATTTTTCATTTATACGAAATAAATATATGCTATAGTATGGATGCTTGTAAATAAGCAATGCCTTTATTCATTATAAATAATGTTTACAAGGGACAAATTATTGGCTCTAGTGCACCTACTCTAACATTTTCCACCTGTACTACCTAGGTTTCCATTTCCTCCCAAACAATTTCACAAGCCATTTCCACCTCCACTACCTAAGTTTCCATTTCCTCCCAAACCATTTCACAAGCCATTTCCACCTCCTTTGCCTAAGTTTCTTTTTCGTTCCAAATCATTTAACAAGCCACTGCCTCCCTTCCCCTTTAATTCGCCTCCTACTCCATAAGTAATTTTTCAAAGATGAAGCTTAATGGACTTCAAGTACTATTATACTATTGCTTTTCTCTCATGCATATGTGCGATAATGTAATTTTGCTTTTTATATAATATGCTAAAAAATATATATATATAAGAAATAAAACTTATAGCATGTCAAAGAATCTTGACTGGATTTCAAAAGAAAGTTAACAAGAATTAAGGGTTTGAGAAGAACACAGATGAATACACTTAAAAATGGGTAAACTGAATTTTCATTTACTAAAGAGAAACAGAGCAGATTGTGTTTTTTATATCAGGAAGATGATATAGAAAAACGCCACCGTATTGAGTTAATATAAAACACACCGTATGATGTTTTTTACAATAAAACCCAACTTGCTTCTATTCTTTACACTTTAACCCAAACTGCTATACTCAGCTTCTCCTAATCGTTTCTTTTATCCAATATTTCCCCTTAAACAAAACATCTCTTGATCTTGTTCTTCACTTTTCCTAATATTTCCCCTTAAACAAAACATCTCTACAAATTTATGCACATACAATAACTGACACACAGTAAACATTTTTACTACATAACTTTCCACAGCAGCTTCAGCACAATAGAAAAACCACATCATATCATTTCACAGCAACTTCATTTTTTAGCAGACTTTAGCACATTTCATAGCAACAAAACATTTCTGCAAATTTTCTTCAGCAACAAAACATCTCTACAAATTTCATATCATTTCACAGCAACTTCATTTTTCAACAGACTTCAAAGACATTTCACAAAGAACTTCACAAAGAACAAAACATTTCTGCAAATTTTCTTCAGCACAACAGAAAAACCACACCATATCATTTCACAACACTTCACAGCATCTTCACAGCAACAAAACATTTCTGCAAATTTTCTTCAGCACAATAGAAAACCACACCATATCATTTCACAACACTTCACAGCACCTTCACAACAACAAAACACCTCTACAAGCAACTTCACAAAGCACCAAAACCAAAAAATCTCTACAAATTTCTGTATTCTCAATTAAAACAATCTACAGGCATTAGCAACACATACTGCAGCACCACAATCTTATGACAATCAGCTTAAACACAACACCTGTATTCTCAATTGACCACTTTAAGAGAACAACAAACAATCTAATTAGATAAAGAATCTGTAACAGTAAGTTTCTCCTTCAAGTAATTAAACTGATTTCCAGGTAAAGCTTTGGTTAGAATATCTGTCACTTGGAACTCAGAAGCTACATATTGCACACTTAAGCTTTTATTTGCAACTAAGTCTCTCACATAATGCAAATCAATTTCGATGTGCTTTGTTCGAACATGAAAAACAGGGTTTGAAGATAGTGCTCCAGCACTCATGTTGTCACACCACAGCACAGGACAGTTATTCAAACCAAGACCAATTTCTTCAAATAAATTTCTGATCCATACAAGTTCTGTAGAAGCTTGGCTTAAAGATCTGTATTCTGCCTCAATAGATGATAGAGAAACTACCTTTTGTTTCTTTGAACTCCACTGAACTAAATTTCCTCCAATAAACACAGCATAACCACTTGTAGACCTCCTATCATTAACATCACTAGCCCAATCTGCATTTGCATAAGCTTATGGCAGGAAATGCTCCTTTTTAGTAAACAATAACCCATGATTTAGTGTTCCCTTGACATATCTAAGAACCCGTTTGCATGCTGTCCAATGATTGACAGTGGGTTGCTAAAGAAATTGGCTCAATTTGTTCACAGTAAATGCAATATCAGGTCTGGACAAAGTCAGGTATTGCAGCCCTCCAACAATGCTTCTATACAGGGAAGGTTGATCAAACTGATCACTATCTTCTTTCCCCAGCCGAGTGCCAGTAGCCATAGGGGTACTGCAAGGTTTAAAGTCATTCATACTAGCTCTTGACAGCAGATCTTAAGCATACTTACTCTGTGTGAGCAGCAACTCTTTGACATTTCTCTTAACTTCAAATCCAAGGAAATAACTTACAGGACCTAGGATTTTTAAAGCAAATTTGGTGTTCAAATCTGCCACTATCTGATCAACCAATTGAGGACTATTTCCTATAACTAAAATGTCATCTACATACACCAGTAGATAGACTACAGCAGATTCATTTTTATAAGAAAAATAGACTAACATCAGATATTGAGTTCTGGAATCCCCAATTTAATAGAGCATGTTTCAGCTTTTCAAACCAAGCTCTTGAAGCTTGTTTGAGCCCATATAAAGCTTTGTGCAACTGACAAACTTGCCTTGTTTGAGAAAAATCAGAGAAACCTTCTGGTTGCATCATAAAAACCTGTTCACTCAATTCTCCATTGAGAAATGCATTATTCACATCTAGTTGTTGCCCTTCCCACTGATTATACATAGCTAAGGACAGAATAATTCTAATAGTTGCTGCCTTGACTACTGGAGAAAATGTCTCAAAGTAGTCAAGACCAGGGGTTTGTTGAAACCCTTTGGCTACTAATCGAGCTTTATACTTAGAAAGAGAGCCATCTGAATTTAACTTGGTTTTAAACACCCACTTGCAGCCCACTATATTCATGCCATCTACATAGGGTACTAATGCCCAGGTTTTATTGTTCAACAGGGCTTGATATTCAGCCTCCATGGCTGCTTTCCATTCTGGAGTTTTTAAAGCTTCAGTAACTGAGGATGGTTCAGGTAGTATTGTATGTGTAGATAGAAGAGCCTGAGGTATACTGGTTGAAACACAGCCCTTGGATCGAGTAACCATTGGATGGACATTTGTAGTTTTGCTATTATTTAAGATGGGAATAACAACCTCAAGCTGAATTCCAGGATTGGTTTGTGTTGAAGTGGACACTGCAGATTCATTGTCAGGTGAGGATAATAGAGAACTAGTACTTCCCACAGTAGTGTTAGAGGCATCAACTTGTGGTGACAACTCTCTATAGTTTTGAATGAATTCTTCAGAATCACTCTCTTGACTCATGGTTGTAGGAGTAGCAGGTTTAGAAGTCAAATTTGAAGGTTTGGATGATGATGCAGGGAATGGCAAGATCCAAGACTTAGTACCCTCACAAAATTCAGGTGAAACAGGAGAAAACAGATCAGGTTGAAAGCCAGACTTGAACAGAAAATTAGTTTCATTAAAATGAACTTGCTTAACCACATAACATCTGCCATTAGAGTTCATGCACCTATAGCCTTTATGAACAAGACTATAACCCAAGAATACACATTTTTCAGTGTGAAAAGATAGTTTGTGCCTTTGATAGGGTCTAAGAAATGGATAACAACAATAACCAAACACTTTTAGGTCAGTATAATTTGGTGCTTGTTGGAATAAGGCTTCAACAGGAGATACAAAGTCAATAGCTATTGAGGGAAGTCTGTTAAGAAGATACACAGATGTACTAAAGGCTGACCACCAGAATTTCAAGGGTATATTTGCATGAGCTAGAAGGGATAACCCAAATTTAGTAATAGTCCTATGTTTACATTCTACTCTACCATTTTGCTGATGAAGATATGGACAAGGATGCCTAAACAAGATGCCATGTTTCTCCAAATAACCACTAAAGGGTCTAAATTCCCCTCCCCAATCTGTTTGTAAGCATCTCAATTTTTCATCTAATTGTTTCTCTACAAAACAATGGAACTGAGTAAAAACATTAAAAACTTCAGACTTTAGTTTGAGGGGATAAATCCATGTGTATCTACTAAAATCATCCACAAATATAGCATAGTATCTATACCCTTCAATAGATAGAACAGGGGCAGGACCCCACAAGTCAGAATAAACAATCTCTAAAGGTTTCTTAGTCCTGGAAGCAGAATTAGGAAATGTACACTGCTGTAGTTTGCCAAACTGACATGCCTCACAAAAGAAGTCTTTATTTTCAGTACTTGATTTCCTTACATTCAACTTTGCAAGTACATTATTTAGAATCTTACTACTAGGGTGGCCTAATCTAGCATGCCATAACAAAAAACTACTAGATGGCTCATTAAGTAAGACCTTATTAGTTGAATTACAAGCAGGATTCGGATCTAAACTAGTTGCTGAAAGAGACTCTTTATTGGGTTTAAATGAACTAACTGCATGAGTAGTGAAAGCTGAAACAGAACTAGAATCACCAAGTGCAGACCTTAGGTGAGGATCAGTAAAAGAAGTAGCAATGGTTGGCAATGTAAGTTGGTAGATGCCATCCTTCACTGTCCCTTGAAGAAGAATAGCCTTGCTTTGTTTATCCTTTATCAAACAATGATCAGCATGAAATTCTACTATCACATGGTTATCTTTAGTGATTTGAGATATGCTCAGTAGATTCTTAGCAATACTTGGAACACACAAAATGTTATGGAGTTGCAAAATTCTATTAGAATCAGCAGAAGGTAATAGTAATGTACCTGTATGGGTAATGGGAATGGAGTGACCATTACCAACTTGTACTTGGGACCCTCCTTGATAACTAGACTTCATCAGCATGCTATTTCCATCAACAGTCATATGATTTGAGGCTCCAGAGTCCATGTACCCGGAATGATCTGTGAGTGTTTGTGGTGTAGCAGTGGTTGGAATAGTGGCATTAGGTAACTGAGATGTAGAGGAATTGTTTGAAGGGATGTTTATATTATTGCCTGGTGGGTAGTTCTGAGGTGGGTATGGTTGAAATTGTGGAGAGTTGTAACTTGGTTGAGGACTTCTAGACATTCCAGCAGCAGAGAAATCATGAAACCCTTCATAAGAGTTTGAAGGGTGTTTGGGTGGTAGAGTATTCTGAGATAAAAAGAGAGCTTGAACTGGAACATTAGAATCATGTGAACTTCCTGGATATGGTTGATTATTACTCACTGGAGGTGGAAACGTAGTTATCTGAGCTGAACGAGGGTTGTAGTTACTATGATTTGTATTCATAAACCCTTGATACTCATAGTCAAAATGGTGATAGCATTGTAAGGCTGAGTGACCATTCTTCCCACATACTTGACAGGTCAATCTAGGCCTAAAGTACCCTCTGCCTCGACCTCTGCCTCTCATCCCACTATTGTTAAACTGAACAGAACCAAGAGCAGAATAATGAGTGGGAACAGGTTGAGGAAAGGTGGCAGAATACATGGCTACATTAGGGGATTGTTGAGGATAGCCTCCATGATGTTGATAATTCAACATCCCTTTTGAAAACATAGCTGAAGAGTTGGGATTCTGCCATGTAGTTGATTGAATAACAGGGGAAGAACCAGGATTCTGAGATGCACTTTCTCCAGACCCGACAGTTAGGAATTGTGGTGTAGTAGGGATTTGGAACTGTGACACACCTACAATATCATTTGAGACTTGTTTTGTAGCTAACAGAGCAGACGACATCCCATGATAATTTGACAATGCACTATTCTGCTTCTCAATTCTCATCTCATATTTATGGAGTAGTATTTGTGCTTCTTGAAGAGTGGCAATGCTACTATTAGCCACCAAATTAGCTACCATGGCATCAAATTCCGGACCTAAGCCATCCAGAATGTATAACAGTAGTTCCTCATCTCCAATTTGAACTCCACTGGCCACTAATTCATCCCCTAACTCTTTCATTCTCAAAATATACTCAGTAACACTCATAGACTCCTTCTTAGTGTTTTGCAATAGATTTCTCAAATGAAGTCTTCTTGCCTTTGAGAAAGACTGAAAATGTAACTCTAAAGTACTCCATATTTCATACACACTAGTGCACTTAGCAACATGCCTAAACATAGACTCGGAAATGGAAGAATTTAGCCAACTAACTAGAAATTGATCCGTTCTTTTCCAATCAAAGTACTTAGGGTTAGGTTTCTTGATTATTTGTTGAGAATCTTGAATTTGTTCAGTTAAAAACATGGAAGGACATACATGCACACCTGTGACAAAGCCGTCAAGCTCATAGGAGGTCAACGCAGGTAATACTTGAGACTTCCAGTGACTGTAGTTTCTCTCTCCTAGCTTGATTGACAGAGTTGGAAGAGAGGAATGAGCAATCGAACTCAACGTGTTTGCGCTGTCAGGTAGCTCATCCACTATCTTGGAGCTAGAATTCAAAGATCCAAAACTCAAATTAGCCATTGACGTTTGTCTATTGGCTCTGATACCACAAAGAATCTTGACTGGATTTCAAAAGAAAGTTAACAAGAATTAAGGGTTTGAGAAGAACACAGATGAATACACTTAAAAATGGGTAAACTGAATTTTCATTTACTAAAGAGAAACAGAGCAGATTGTGTTTTTTATATCAGGAAGATGATATAGAAAAACGCCACCGTATTGAGTTAATACAAAACACACCGTATGATGCTTTTTACAATAAAACCCAACCTACTTCTGTTCTTTACACTTTAACCCAAATTGCTATACTCAGCTTCTCCTAATTGTTTCTTTTATCCGATACAATGTAATTAGGGTTAATTTAATTTGCCCATGAGAGATAATTAAGTTTCAAGCACCCTAACAAGTTTTGAAAAGTATTAGATACCCCCTTGAAATTATCAAAAGCTACTAAAAATATCATAAAACTCCTTTAAAATACCAAAAAGACCTATAAAAATATTAAAAAAAAACCCTAATAAGGGGTGTTTTTAATACTTTTCAAAAATCACTGCAGCGCTTGTGAGTTTGCCATCTCTGAGGCTCAAGGGTTAATAAAATAAATTCATGTATTATAAGAAGAAAAAATAAACGAAAAGCTGATACTTTCGCTATCTTTATTTAATAATAATTTTTATTTAGGAAAATAAAAACATTGCAGTACAATAGTCCCCAATGGTACCCTCATTGGTTATTTTATCGATTCAGAAAAAGAGGACTGGCTAGGCATAAAGCCCGCACACGCTAATTAAAAACAAAAACATATTACAGTATGAATTTCTTTGAATAAACGTCAAATCGCGCAGATGATGTTAAGAGAGGCTCCTGCAAACCAAAAAGTAAATTACCTTTGTTAAGGCTTCATTAAAAAGGAAAAAATGGCAATTTAATTACTTTAGCATTATAATCTATAGTCATATTTTGTCTTTCAAATTCATTGTTAAATACTATTTTATTAACAGTAAATTTTTTTTGGTTAATTAATAGTAATAATTATTATAGCTTAAGCAACTTTAATTACTAAGCTACAGATGATAAAAAAATATTAATTATCCAAGCATATAATGTATGAGAGAATAAGAATAATGAAACAGGTTTTGCTACTTTTGTACTAAAGTAGGATAAATCCAGCATCAGCTAAAAATATTTAGTCCTAGTTTGAAAATATATATTATTAATTACAATTAGCACTGAAATTATCAGTAATTAATCAAAATACCTGATTCGACTGGTTGTTTTTCCGAAATGAAGAGCGCAAAGCATTGAAGCAAGCGACCGTACGTTAATACAGGTTCATTGTGAACAGTTTGAGTGAAGCTAAAAGTCAAGGCACCTGCCATTTTGCCAGTAAAAGCCTGCATATTTATATATAATTAGAGCAAATTAAGTAGAAATTAATATAATTAATGCCTCCACATATTATCTAATTAATGAAGGTGATTACTCACAGAAGTTCGTGCTGCGCTTTGGTCATCATCACAAGCACTGAAGCAGACGGCCAGGCCACCTCTTGTTCCTTTGTAAATAGGTCTCGGTGTCCCATATGTTTGATCTTCCCACTCATAAAATCCTTCACTGTTCGATCACAGAATTTAAAATTAACAAAAAAATAAATAAAATAATAAAATAATTCATTCATTCACAAGACCACCTTTTCATCCTGCAAATAAGTGGTAGGTCAAGAACAGTTCCACTGTTGCTTGCATCGACAATAGCATGAAGTTTGGCCCCATGGGGCAGCGGCCTTACGATTGTTTCATTGATTTCATCGTCAACAAGTAGTCCTTCAGTCGCGTGATCGAGAGGACACAGTGCTTCATCGAACCCATCAGGTTCGTCTTCGCTGCAGTCGATCTGCCTATGGCCATGGCCCGATAAATAAAACACTAGGGAATCTCCCGCTTGACAATTTTCTACCAGCCATCGCATGGCTGTCAGGATATTCTGCTTTGTGGGAATCTTCATTGGATCTCTCTCTTCTTCTACACAATTCTTACAGTTATATATTAGCATGTATATATAATTAAAGAAGGTCTTACAACACGTACGTACAAAGCCCACTTATATAAGAAGACGTTTTTGAACTTGCAGAAAAAGAAAATCTATGTCTAAGAATCTAGTTCTCACATTAGAACATGTTTTCGGATGTGATTATTGGGTTTTGCATGTTGCCCAGCGACATGCACCAAGTTTTTTCCTAATATTAGGCTACTTGATTTTCATTTGCCCCGGGCAATTACTGAAAGTAGGGGTGAGCAAATTTTTAGTATAGAACCGGAACTGACGGGTACCCAAGGTGTCGGTTTCAGTTCCAAATTTGATAGAATCGATACTATATCAGGTTTGAGTCTAATTTCACCGCTTCAAAACCAGACCTAGAACAGGCACCCAGAACCGAAACCAAAGTCTAAGTACTTGGGGTGGAACCGATGGTACCCAAGGTGTATTTGTAATTTTTGTAAACAATTGAGGGTGTATTTAATTTTTATAAGGTATATTTGTCATTTTTACGAATATGAGGGATGTATTAAAGTTTGCATAAACAATGTCAGGTACTTGGAACTTGGAATTGAAGCCTGCATTTAGGAACAGAACCAAATGGGCCCGATTCTGGCTCCTAAATCCTAGGAACCGTCAGGTCCAATTCCAAGAGATTGGGTCGAAAACCTGGACCCACTCGCCCCTATCTGAAAGTAAGAATATATTCAAATATAGAGTTATTTGACCACTAAAAAGTTATACCTTTTAAAGCTCTTTGAAATGATTTTTGTCAATTTCAAAAAGGCCGAACGACTTCCACCTACCTAAAGTTTGGCATAAAAACATATTGATACCCAAAAAGTTTCAAAATAACAAACAAATACTTTCTGTCATATTTTATTAAAGATTTTTGGCAGCTAAAAGACAGTATAATAATTTCATCTACAGTTACAAAATTTTTAAATTTTAAATATTTTTCTCTATATTCCATTCTCACCCCAAGCTCATTTGCACAACCCTTTTGCATCATCGATTGATTTTTTGATCGGATTTAGCATTTTTCTGCGAAGTTCGGTGATAAACAGTGACACTGACCCTCGATGGCCCGTTGGGAATGGAGATCGGTGGGTATTCCAGTCTTTTCACTATTTTTGTCTTTTAACAGATAAAAATTCCTACCAGAACATGATGAAAAATAGGTGTTTGTCATTTTTAAATCTTTTGGTATCATTTTATCTATACAGTAAACTTTGGGTATGTATAAATCGTTCCCCATTTCAAAAATTATATTGAAAACCCCATACTCGTCATTTGTCAATTACATACATGAATTCGAATCAGCATCAAAAGGATGAGTGTAACAATTAGTGTCAGAGCAAATCTGTGATTTAATGATTGATTTGTTCGTGATTTGAGGACTTTACATGCATTCGAGCTTAGTGGCTCATGTACAAAGTAAGGAGGCATAGACCCCCTTTAAATTAGAATATTTTAATATAGAAACCTTCATAAATTTTATTGTGGCCTTCAAAATATTTAATACTGTTACTATTTTTTGTATTTTACCTTTTAAAATATTATATATTCTTAACTTTTAATTATTGATTTATATATTATATACTAATTTCTTTTTTTATTTTTTTATTTAATTGATTAAAATACTATCATAATTTCAATAAAATCTTGTTAAAGAGCTCTAATGAACTCATCCATAATTATAGATTAGATTCCGCTTTTAATTTTTTATTATTTTTCTTATGTTATAATCTACTTAGAACTATCTATTGATGTCTTGAACGTTTCTAAAAAAATTTGAAGAATCCATATTTTTTAGAATAGACTTTTAATTATGATATTTTATAGTTTGATAAAATAAAAATTATCACATATGCAAAATTTATTTAAATTATAAATTTCTTATGATGCCCCCTTTCACATAAAGTGTTGAGTTCACCATTTGTCCATAAGGTAGAGTTTATGGCGTCACATATCATGTTTTGGTAATTTATCACATATCAATTGGTTAGTGATATTTTTATGGTATTAATAAACTATTATAATGATCATTAGCCAATGAAAATTTCGGTTAGTTTATAAGTTTTTGATCCTTTCAAATAATAAATAAACATTTTTGCATGAAGGCGCTTTTATGAAACTCAAAAACAAATATGTATGTCGATAACTCTTATTTGATTTGTGATCCCAAAAATCATTTTCAAAAATTAAAATACAATTCAAAATTTAGGGTTGTATCTTAATATTCTTAATAAAAATGGCTTTGATAAAATATTCAGAAAAAAATAGATAAAAAACTAAAGATAATGATAAAAATGACTTTTGATCAATTTCTAGTTTTACACTAGTTTTTAAGATTATATCCAAAAGTTGTTCGATCCATTCCTACAAAACACATTTTCATAAGATTTGTTGCATCATTTATTAAAAAAAAAATTGTAGATTTTTTATTTGATTATTGGTTATAATTAATTATTAGGATATCTAAATAGATAAAATCTAGAAAAACAACCCAAGTATTATCACCTTCCAATGAAATTATAACACTTTTAATTTTTTTTCTCTCCTCTATTTTTAAATTAATTATAATTGGTAGTTATTAAATATAATAATTACTTGTCATGCAACTATTGTATTGTGGTAATAGGTAATAATATCATTGTGATACTATAGATTTTCTCGACGTGAATAACTAGGCGTGTGTATACAAACTTATATATGAAAATGTTTGGAAAAATGTATAAATTTACCTGTAAGCGTGAATACGCACTCGCTAGGAAACTTCAACTTCTCAACGAGAAGATACTTCATGCGCTGAACGTCATTGATGCTTCCTTTGAGCTTGTAAGTAGTTTGAAGATAGCTCACTCCACAAAGCACAGCCCTTTTCTTCCCATAAGCCGGAGGAGCAGGCAACGCCGGTCGAGGTGCGGGATAAGTTTCTGTTTGGACAATAGGCATGGTGTTGTTAACAATGTTAACAAGACCAGCTTCATATGGTCGAACCCAGGTGATGGCCCGACATGCAGGGCAACAGAAGGACTGAAAGTTTGGTGGTATATGATGATACACTCCACATCCGCCGCATTGTTGGCTTCTGCTTGCCATTGCTTGCTGGCTAATTTGTGTGTGTTATATGCTGAAATTACACTAGGATTGGTGAGATGGGTTGGATTTTTTGGTTATCATTCCCATGTATTTATAGCTGATTAGTGAGTGGAGAAGAATCGGATTCACAACTTTTTGGACGGAGAAACTTTATTTTTAATTTTAAGAAAGCATAGAGAGATAGTGTCGGTGGCCTGCTTTGTGAGGAATCTTGAAGACTTTGTATCCAATAAAAAAACCTACTAGTTTTTGTCACTCGATTTAATCGGATGAGTTCGAATTTATAACAGGTTCCTTGTTGACCAATAATTAATATCTAATATTTTTATTCAGTAAATAGTAATATTCCAAAATTACATGTCCAGTGATGGAAACAGCTAGCGACAGGCTCATCTTTAGAAGAAAGATGTTCCAACAAAAAAAAATGCTCTTTGTGTATGTTATAATCGCAAGGAGGAAGAGACTCGTAGAATTATTGGATTACAAAACCATGTTCCAGATGCTCTGTCACCTCAAATTGATCAATAACTTCATTACCGACCCATTCATTCATTGTAACATGCAACGAAATGTATTTGCTAGGCTCTTCTAATTGCTGTGTCAATGAAAAATGCAAGCTCTTTGTCATCGTTGATTTCAACGAGTTTATCATATCCGTGAGTGGCGTACTTCACGGTCAACTTCAATGTATATCAATTGTTGTCAATAAGTAATTTTTCATGTAATAATTTCAGTAGGCCTTCATGGTTCAAATGTGAAGGTATTCATAGAGCTTTTGTTTTGGATGGTTGGTATTTGTATGAACCATCGTTCTGAGACTCCCACCGTCCTCCATACTTTACAAGAATTCATGTTAAGGATCTCATTTTCCTGAAATATAACAAAACAAAAATACTTTAAATTAGATTTTCCAAAAATTTAGACAATGTCAAGTATGTAAATGTTGAAGAACAGGGAATGAAAACGAAAAAGAGAGAGTATTTTGATGAATCACTAACTCTGTTCATTAATTCTTAAGTGAATACAAATGTGGATCCAGTTCCATATTTATATAAAAGTGCTGCAGTAACTACTTTTTCACTGTACAGAAAACGGCAGCGTCTTGTAGCTTTATTTTCTACTTTTTCACTGCACAAAAAACGGCAGCGTCTCGTAGCTTCATTCTGGTCAACAATCTCCATTGACTCAGGCCAACATGCCTTCTCAAACGGAACTACCTCTGATCACCATTCTCTCTTAACTCTGCAAGACTTCATAATACCAATATGCCTTCTCAAAAGAAACTACCTCTGATCACCATTCTCTGGATTAACTCTGCAAGACCTTCATCACACTAATACACCTTTCAATACTACTTTGTACTAAACTAACTTTTCCAGAATTAAAAAAAAAAAAAAAAAAATTCCCAGAAAATGTGTTCAATTTTCCTAAAGAACCCAAAGAACTTGAACTTCAAGCACCAGTAGCTTAACACTATTTGCAGCTCATTCAACTGAGCTTTTCAGCTTTAACAGCATACTCCAAATCACAACAAAGCCACAACTAAGATTTTCAGTTGAACTACAATTCAAGCACCAATAGCTTAACACTATTTGCAGCTCATTCAACTGAGCTTTTTAGCTTCAACTGCATAATCCAAATCATAATACTAAGATTTTTAGCTTCAATGGCTCCAAACCAAGAAATTAACTGAGCTTTTCAACTCAAATATCAACAACGCTCCAAGATTCTCAAGAGTTCAAAACTTTTCAACTCAACATCAGTCAACATCTGCTTCTGATTCACAGCTATTAGAAGATATCACTTTCAATTTCTTTCTTAAATCAACAAACTGAGTAATAGACAAAGCCTTTGTGAGCAGATCAGCAATTTGCAACTTGGAAGGGACATATTGAATTTCAATCATTTTGGCTAACACTTGTTCTCTGATGTAGTCAACATCAATTTTAGTGTGTTTTGTTCGGGCATGAAACATTGGATTGGTTGCCAAACCTCCTACGCTCACATTATCACACCAAATGACAGGTGTGCATGCAAATTTAAGGTCAAGTTCAAAGAAAATACTCTGAATCCAAGCAATCTCAATAGCTGCATGAACTAGTGTCCTATATTCTGCTTTAGTGGAAGAAAGTGCAACAACTTTCTGTTTCCTGGAGCTCCACTGAATCAAATTAGGCCCTAAATAAACAAAAACAAAAAAAAACCACTTGTTGATCTTATGTCTTGTAGACTACCTCCCCAATTTGCATCAGCATAACATTCAACTTGCAAAGAGCTTACTGGTTGGCAATAACAGCCCATGATTTAAGGTACCTTTTAATATACCTAAGAACCCTTTTACATGCTTGCCATTGTAGGTCTGTTAGAGGTTCCAAAAATTGGCTAAGTTTGTTCACAATGAAGCAAATATCTGGTCTTGTAAGAGTGAAGTACTAGAGAGCTCATACAATGCTCTTGTATAATGTAGGATTCTAGAAAGACTCATTGTCAATAGAGAATAGTTTGGTCCCTATAGCCATTGGTGTAGAATTAAGCATGTGCCTCTATCATGTTGGTTTTAGCAAGAAGATCAGAAGCATATTTGATCTATTTCAAATGAATCCCAGCTTATGTTCTGGTAGCTTCTGTAAGTTATTTGTCAACTTATGAATCTAGTGTGGTAACTCTAAGTCATGGTATGAACACCTCACTTTGTCTTTAGCACAATTGTTTTGTTTAAATTCTGGAAAGACTCACTATCAATAGAGAATAGTTTGGTCCCTACAACCATTGGTGTAGAATAAGCATGTGCCTCTGTCATGTTGGTTTTAGCAAGAAGATCAAAAGCATATTTGGTTTGTTTCAAATGAATCCCAGTTGTTGTTATGGAAGCTTCTGTAAGTTATTTATCAACTTATGAATCTAGTGTGGTAACTCTAAGTCATGGTATGAACACCTCACTTTGTCTTTACCACAATCGTTTTGTTTAAATTTCTAATGTGACCACCTTGTGTTAAAGTGGCCACTTTTATCAAGTTGTTTATCTGCTATGGGTGAGCACCTCTAAGTCAAAGTGATCACAATGCATGGTTTACAATGCATCTGCCATGTATTTTGGTTTACACATATTGTATTTCTAAATTCCAATGAGCTGTTATTATTCTCTTATGAGATATTTATGTGGTCCATAACACTTGTCAAATTGATATTCAATGTGCTGGAAAGTTTATTCTCTTTGATTGGTGGCATCAAGATAATGGAATAAACTTTTTATAAAGTTGAAATCCATAAAGTTCTTGTTAGCCACATGTCCTTTGCATTGGTCGGTTTTTGCTTATATAAACTCTTCTCCAATGCAATTGTTCTTTAAGCCTGATATTTTCCTTGAAAAGTGTGATAAAATATTCTATTGTAGTTTATTCAAATAATCAAATAAAATAATAGTTACACCCTATATAAATTTTCACTACTTTATATTTACACATATACCCCTAACTCTATACACATAACTTCTATCACTCCCCCTCAAGCTAGAGCATATATATCTATCATGCCTAGCTTGTTACAAATATAGGTTACCCTTTTTCCAACTAGAGATTTAGTAAAGAAATCAACTAGTTGTTCCCTGTTCTAACATGCTTAGTGGAAATTAATTTATGTTCAAGTTTCTCTCGCACAAAATGACAATCGACTTCTATATGCTTTGTCCGCTCATGAAAAACTGGATTGTTGCTATATGTATGGCTGCTTGGTTATCACACCACAAGTCCATAATCCTTGGATCACCAATTCCAACTTCTATAAGGAGATATCTTGTCCATATAAGCTCACAAGTTACTTATGCCATAGCTCGGTACTCAGATTTTGCACTTGATCTAGCTACAACAATTTGTTTCTTACTTTTCCAAGAAATAAGATTCCCTCCAACAAAAACACAAAATCCAGTCACAGAATGCCTATCTCCAGATGATCCTGCCCAATCTGCATCCCAATGAGGTGTCCTAGGAGATGACATAAACTGACTTACCACACTCATTGAGAAAGCAATATCTGGACAAGTTACTGTAAGATAATTCAACTTGCTAACTATTCATCTATATCGCTCTGGATCATCAAACACCTCTCCATCCTCAACATTCAATTTTACGTTAGGAACCATAGGAGTATCATAAGGCTTGGTTCCAATTAGACTTGTTTCAATCAATAAATCTAACACATACTTGCGTTGAGACAAGACAATCCCTCTCCTACTTCAAGAAACCTCAACTTCCAAAAAATACTTTAAAGGACCTAAGTCTTTCGTGTGAAATTTGGAAGCCAAAAAGATTTTCAAACTATGAGTACCAACACTATCACTACTAGTGATTACAATGTCATCAACATAAACAACAAGGAGGAGAATACTAGAACTAGATTGCCTATAGAAGACAAAATAATCATAAGCACTTCTGTGCAAACCAAATTCAATCACTACATCACTAAATCTCCCAAACCAAGCACGTGGAGATTGTTTCAAACCATATAAAGATTTCCTCAGTTTGCATACCTGTCCAGACTCCCCTTGAGCAACAAACCCTAGTGGTTGCTCCATGTAAACCTCCTCAGGAAGATCACCATGAAGAAAGGCATTCTAGACATCAAGTTGGTGAAGGGGCCAACCATAGGAAGCTACAAGAGAAATAAATAACCGAACTGAGTTCATCTTAGCAATAGGAGAAAATGTCTCCAAATAATCAATACTATATGTTTGAGCATAACCCTTAGCAACCAACTGATCTTTCAACTTGGCTCTGAGACCCATCAGGATTAACCTTCACCATGAAAACCCACTTACACCCAATGGCCTTTTTGTCACCAGGTAAATCAACGAGATCCCATGTACTGTTATGCTCAAGAGCCAACATCTCTTCTTTCATGGCCCTTTCGCCATCCATTATGAGCAACTGCTTCAGACACTAAAAGGGGAATAGACATGAAATCTAAAGAGGCAACAAACGACTTGGAAGATAGAGACAATGATTTATAAGAAACAAAAGAGAAAATAAGATAAGTATAAGAGTGCTTACCTTTACGTAGAGTAATGGGAAGATTTAGGTCAGAAGAAGGAAGAGTTGGATTCGGGGCAGGCAGGCAATAGGGGCAATGTCTCATGTGTCTCGATGTCGATATTGGTGCTAGTGCCGATGCCACTTGCTGTGGTGGAGGGCGGTGAGAGTATATCTGAGTGACAGGAGGACGAGAGGGGTGGAGAACTATAGTGAGTAATGGTATAAATAAGAAAATCATCAATGACCAGAGAAGAAGATAGAATGGAATCTCAACATAAGGGGTAGTTTCGAAGAATGAAACATCAGCTGAGACAATATACTTACCTAAAGTAGGAGAAAAACAACGATAGCCCTTTTGATATCATGGGTAACCCAAGAATATACACTTGAGGGATCTAGGGTCTAATTTGGAAAGATAAGGCAAATGTCTTGAACAAAGCAAGTACACCCAAATATTTTGGGAGCAATAGGGAACAAAGGTTGAGAAGGAAAAAGAATGTAGTAAGGTATTTGACCAGACAGAATAGATGAAGGCATACGATTAATTAAGTAACAGGCCGTAGAAACAACATCTGCCCAAAACTCTTTACAGACTTTCATATGAAAGAGAAGTGTACAAGCAGTCTCTAACAAATGACAATTTTTTTGGTTCAGAAACTCCATTTTGCTAAGGCGTATACACATAAGACGATTGGTGAATAATATCCCTGGTGGACAAAAAAAAAAAAAAAGAAGCAGAAAAATATTTTTTAGCATTATCACTTCGCAAAATTTTGATAGATTAACAAATTGGTTTTGTATCTCAACATAAAAGGCACAAAATATAGAGAATAATTCAAAACGATTTTTCATAAAATATAGCCATGTAACACGTGAAAAATCATCCACAAAAGTAACAAAATATTTATAACCAGATTTAGATAAAACATGACAAGGACCCCAAATGTCAGAATGTATAACATTAAAAGGAGCAATAGCTCGTTTATTTGTTCTAGGACTAAAAGACACTCGATGGTATTTCCCAAATTGACATGCTTCACAGTTAAGCTATGACATTAACTGTAAACTAGGACATAAATTCTTTAGGATTGGAAGAGGAGGATGACCAAAATGACCATGGAAGAGAAAGGAGGACAAATCACTGGTACATACAACATGTGGCAGCACTAGAGTAGAGATGTCATCAAGCACGTACAAGCCACCTGAAACACGACCCTTACTAATAATTTGCTTTTTCCTAAGATCCTAAAAGATACAATAAGTAGGGAAAAAATAAAGACCACAATTAAACGCAATAGTGATTTGACTAACAGATAAAAGATTAAAGGGAAAGTGAGAAAGACATAAAACAGAGGAGAGAGACATAGATTTGGTAGGATTAGCAATACCACAACCCATAATCGGTACAGTAGACCCATTAGCTAAATCAAAAGAATGTGTAAATGAGGAGAGAATACCTGTATCACCTATCATATGGTGCGTAGCACCAAAATCAATGACCCAATTATGACTAGAAGTAGATACACAAGCTATTGGATTACCTAGCTGAGTTAATGTAGCAAAAGTTGATGAAATGGATGACTGGGGGCTAGCAAGTTGAGTGAGGCAAGCATACTCATCTGCAAACATAGTAACCTATGAAGGAATAGGTAAAATACCATCTTGAGCAGCAACATAGCATATTTTGATTGCTCGACATAGTTGGAGGCTTTCCATGTAACTTCCAACAATTTCTTTTGACATGAACTTCAACACCACCACAATGGAAGCAAGTACGAGGACCATTACCATTATCACAGTACCCCCGATATCCCGACTAGCACCTTTGTTGCCTCTACTACTATTAGACTTCATGCTAGCAAGAGCCACATGATCTAGAGCAACATTCTGAAGAGTCTCCTTGTCTTTTGATGCCCCTCTATCCTCCCATTTACTAACCCAGAGATGATGAACATAAACTTCCATTAGAGGAAGGAAGTTTGTCACTGGTAAGGAGTTGTGTCCGAACTATCTCATATTCTGGTCTCAGTCCAACCAGAAAACACTGCACCACCACTTGCTCTTCTTGTTTTTTCATTTGCACAACATCTGCAGTCACAGGAATATAGCCCGTTTTTCCTGAAAGGCTTGCTTCACCTCTGTATAGTATTCAAGTAATGTCTTCTCTTGCATATTTGCTCGATAAATCCGTAATAACAGCTCATGAACATGAGACAAGTCCTATTTACTAGCATACAAAAACTCTAGATACTCCCATAACTTTTTAATTGTATCACAATGATTAGTAACATTATCCACTATGGAATCCAGAGCATTCTAGATCTAATTAAACAATTTATCGTCCTCCATAAGCCATTTCTTCCTAATTCTCCTAACACTCTCTGTTTTCTTATCACTACCCTCTAGTTGCTTATCACTCTTTTTTTGTGGAAATGAATCCATAGGTGGATCCTCAGTCAAATGATCCCCCATGTCAACGCTAGAAACATATCTCCTAATAGTTCGTCTCCATTGAGCATAATTCTGCTTTCCCAGTAACTTCCTATTAGTAGTCTTTGTAGATAAGTGGACTAAAATTTTAGTCACCACCTGTTTACCTTCCACTACCATAGCTTAATCAAACTAACAATGAATTCTCTACTAAGCTCACAGACAAGATTACCTCCAATCACCAATATCTAGCAAACCCAAATCATGACTCAAATCCAACACCATAACCAGAATAGTCATCAAATAAACATAAAAAAAGGAACACAATAACTGAAAACTGCATAATAATAAAAATAGATGACCAACCAGAAACCACGATCGAAAAACAGGAGACGCGACAAACTTAGTCATCGAAAAAAGTAACAACCATGAACATTGTCTTGCGAACAGTATCGCGTGAACAGTGTCTCATGAATAGCATTGTCGTGAACCAAAACAAAACCCTAAGATCGGTGCTCTGATACCATGTGATTTATACACATAACTTCTATCAAAAAGTACTCTGAAATTCTCTAAATTTTTCTTTTGTTTTCGCAAGGATTCTATGCTTAGGTAAGCTTTAAAATACCTTCATTCAAGTACCTAGAATACGTACTTGCTCTCTATGTTTTGTCACGTAGATAATGTATGAAGCTTGTTAAGCTTCTTCAACCAAAGTGCATCTTTGTTGTTGTTCCATGAGAGAAGCTCAAGGTTGACCAAGTGGTTTCGTGTGTACTTGGAGCTAGCTATGGTAGTACGTTGTTTGACCAAAGGGTAGAGATTGAAGCATTGCAAAACAGGGGTGTTCTCGCAACTGAGGCTTAATCTTTGGCTTTATAATTAAACTAAAATGTATACCTAGTAGATTAACTTCATTTTGGACTTGGTCCCATGGATGAAGGCATTTTGCCGAACCATGTAAAAACCTGGTGTTGTTTACTTTGGTTCATTTTTATTGTTTTGTATTTATGTTAAAAAAAACTCTTAAAAACAACTTAGCAACCCTTTCCATTAGGTTTAATTCACTTGGTAAAGGAATTAAAACTTTCAAAATCAAGACCTAAAAAATACTTCAAGGAACCAAGTGTTTTTAGAGAACAGTGGTCATTGAGATCTATTAGAAGTTGACTAATGTAGGCACCATCTAAACCAGTGATAAGAATATCATCAACGTAGACAAGAACATAGATCAAACTTGATGTTTATTAAAGAGTAAACAAACTTGAATCAAAAACTGAATTTTTAAACCCTTTAAGTTGGAGAGCCTGTTTCAGTTTATCAAACCAAGCCCTTGGGGTTTGTTTGAGTCCATATAGAGCTTTATTGAACTTGCATATAGAAGTAGGATGAGCAGGATCCTCAAATCCAATAGGTTGCTTCATGTATACATTTTCACCCAAAAAGCCATTTTAGAAGGCATTGTTCACATCTATCTGCTAAACATCCCACCCATTGGTGATAGCTAAGGTGAGTACAAGTCTAATGGCTGATGGTTTGATAACAAGGTTGAATGTTTCAAAGTAGTCAAGGCCAAGTGTTTGTTGGAAGCCCTTAGCTACAAGCCTAGCCTTATATTTTTGTAAGAAACCATCAACATTGAATTTAACTCTAAATACCCACTTGTTTCCTACCACATTCAAATCAGGAGATGAGGGAACTAATGTCCAAGTATTGCTCATAACCAAGGCATCAAATTCAGCTTGCATAGCAGTTTTCCACTCATTGCAAGCTAAAGCTTCAGCTACTAATGTAGGTTCAAGCTCTATAGAAGACTGGCCTGTGGTAAGTAAGGCAACACTCCTATCATTGGAACTTGGCAATTGAGTTGTCTTTTTAAACCATGTAACCATAGGATGAGTGTTTGCATTGGTTGCAACCAACAAAGTAGAAGTGTTAGAAAATTGTGAAAAGGTTAGATCAACCTCAAGAAAATAAGTTGGAGGAGAACCTGGTGAAGTGTAAGAAGGAGAAGTGATTGTGGTTGGTGTACAATATACTCATGAATGAGGAGATCTAACTAAGTGTGGTAGGTGAACACTTTGTTATTAAACTAATTGTAGGAGGTGTAAAATCTGGTGCTAATACAACTGAGGGTTTTTTGGAAATAACAGATGAGGATAAGTTGAGATCAGTATTGTTAGAAGAGATAGTTGGAGCAGAATGAGTGTCCTCGGCTAAATGTTGAGTAGGATCTGTGTCTTGAGAATTAGTTATTGTAGAGGGAATAGAGACAATACCAGCTGAAGTGGGAATGGATATAGTGACAATAGGAAAAGAAGAAATAAGAGGTTCTTCAATGGTAGTGGACAAAGGAATTGTGTTTGTATTTGACAAATGAGTTGTGTTTGATATATTGATCTGGTTTATAGAGAAAAAGAATTCAATTTCATTAAAACGAACGCTAGATATAATAAACAACTTGCCATCAAATCCCAAGCATTTATATCCTTTATGTATTAAACTATAACCCACAAACACACATTTAGATGAATGAAAACTGAACATATGTTTATTAAACACTCTAAGGAAAGGAAAACAAGAACAACCAAAAGTTTTGAGGTTTGCAGACGAAGGTTGAACATTGAACAATTTCTAATATGGAGATACATGATTGAGAGTTGGTGTAGGCATTTATTTATTAGAAAAAAAGCTATTTCAAAAACTAGTCACCTATATGTCAAAGGCATGGATGCATGAGCAAGTAAGGTAAGTCCTGTTTCTACAATATGCCTATGTTTCCTTTCACTTCTACCATTTTGCTGATGCACATATGAACAAGAGTGCCTAATCTAAATGCCTTGGTCAATGAGATAAGGAATGAGAGCTTTAAACTCTCCACCTTGATCAAACTGTAGACATTTCAATTTATAATTGAATTGTCTTTCAGCTAGATGATGGAACTTAATAAATATGGACTTAACTTCTGCTTTTGTTTTAAAAGGGAAAAGCCAAGTGAATGTACTAAAGTCATCAATGAAGGAAACATAATATTTGAAACCTTCAAATGAAGTATAAGGGGTAGGACCCCACACATCACTATGAACTAATTCAAGTGGGGCAACAGTGTAAGACTATGAAGATGGAAAGTTGGTTTGTTGTAGTTTCCCTAGTTGACAAGCATCACAAAAAGCAGTAGATAAGTTATTGGTAATCTTAAATCTAGAAGGATATAGCATGTTCAGTGTGTGAATGAGGGTGACCTAGTCTCTTATGCCAAACCATATAATCATTTGTATGCTTATCAGCAGAAAAACAACAGAGTCACTACAAGAAATATATTATATTGTGACAAAATTAATTTTATCAAAAGCTATTTCATCACAAGTAATATATGTATTATGACAAAATAAAAAAAATCACATTAAGTATGACAAAGGGAATATACAG
Organism: Pistacia atlantica; assembly: GCA_026229545.1. Lineage (NCBI taxonomy): Eukaryota > Viridiplantae > Streptophyta > Magnoliopsida > Sapindales > Anacardiaceae > Pistacia > Pistacia atlantica. Next base: position 31,253,675 of record CM047908.1, on the reverse strand, counting down.
TGACTAAAAAAAATATTGTCATAATATTTTATCACAATAAAGAAATCCATAAGAAATATATTGAAGAAAAACAATTTTATCATAATATTTCGTCACAAATTTTTGGCGCCAAATTTTGGCATCTAGGTAAATTGTTTATTGTGACAAACAGATTTACTCATAAAACATTTTATTCACTATATTTAGTTATACATGCTATAACTACAAATTATTTTGTCACAAAAGAATTTATTTATTGCTACAAAAATAAATTGTCATAATATATGCTGAAATAGAGATATTAATGACAAAATGTTTGAGTCAAAATTTAAGCACCAAGATAAATTATTTATCGTGACAAAATATTTGTCATAAAAAACTTTAGTCACTATATTTAATAATACATGCTATAATTACAAACTAATTTGTCACAAAAGAATTATTTATCATTACAAAAAAAAAAAAATTATTTATAAATGTTATAATGGAGGTATTAGTGACAAAATATTTGAGTTAAATTAAATGTGATATTTTGTGACAAAATATTTGAGTTAAATTAAATGTGATATTTTGTGACAAAATTTGCTAAAAAAGAAATAATATGGTCTCCTTTAATTTTTATTTTTAAAAACTCAAAAAGGCCAAAAAATTTTAAAAATACAAAATCATTAATAATTTTATAAATGAAAATATTATGTACCATTTTCGGCTTGAATGATAAAAATATTTACATTTTCGGCTTTAATGTTATAGACTTAATATTTGAATCACATGTTAAATATTAATGTACGTATTACAAGTTTACATCAAAGATTAAATTACAAAAATAAATCGATTCAATCATGATTACAAAAGGGAAAAATTGAATTAGGCAAAAAAGGGAAAAAGGGAATGTCTTTATGAACTCTCCTTTGATTCTCCTAATTTTCTTCGGTGTTACAACGAAAAAGGGAAAATTTGAATTGGGTGAAGTGAGCCGTCTTTGGTCTCTTCTTTTATTTGTAAAATTAAATTGGGAAAACCAAATCCTGAAAGAAGAAAAATAAAACACAAGAAGGAGAAGAAGCAGGGAGAGGGGACAAACACTCTCTAAAACGCAATTGTTTTCCTCACATTTCAGATGTGAGTTTGTATTTATAGATAGACATGTAGAACGGAATGTATATATATAATTAGTAAGGAAGAGAAATAGATGAGTAGGTTTGCTTGAGTGGTTAAAGGAAAGAATTGAGAGAAGAGTACATTGGTTCGAATCCCAGTACCGTTCTTTTAAAAAAAAATATGGTTTTTTTCTATGGTCTTTTTTTTAATTATTTTTTTTAAATGGTTTTTTCTTTGCTCTTTTTTTTCTTTTAATTTATTTCATTAATGTTTAGCAGCTCCATAATGATCTTTGCACACAATTTACTCTTAATTTTGAAAAAGAAAAGAAAAAAAGAACCCATTTTAGCATATTAGAATCTATCCTAATCCAATAAAAAATACAATGAATAATCTATGGGTTATGCTTCTTATATAGACTTACAAGTTATCCTAATTTTAAAAGGATTCTAATGATATAATATCCTAATTTTGTAATGAGTTATATTCTTCATCATACCTAGCAATACTTAATCCTAATACTACTCCAACTTCTAATAATAACTCTAAACTAATAAAACTTGACTAAATTAATTAATATCAGAAAACGACCCTACAACCAATATTTGATTGATGAATAACATAATTTTTACACCAACAGGCAGTTGTCTCATCCATTTTGGAACACTTTCATTCTTTTGGGTTGTCACGTACTAAAGTATATACAATATATGATCATATGAAATTAGAAAATTGAGGTAAATTATGCAATTCAAGCTAACCTTAAGGTAGGTGTTTGATATATGGTTTAGTTAATATCCTATTTAATTTAATGCAATTTCTAATTTATTGCAACAAGAACTCAATTGAGTGATTGATTTAAACTTCTAATTTTATAAGACGAATGAGAATATATATGCATGTAAATGATGAATATGTATTAGCTTGAAATTATAACAAAAAATCAATTACAATATTTATAGTTATGACAAATATTAATATATATTTTATATATTAAAGATAGACATTTTTTTTCTTTATAAGTATAAGTAATTGATTAATTAAACGGATATCAAAACTTGAAAAAAGCTTAATTGAAAAGTTTGGGTCGATAAATTTATAAAAATTATGAAATGTTGAATAATATAATTTATGTTGGATATGATGAATAATAATATATATTTTATGTATTAAAGATAAACATTTTTATTTTTATTAAAAATTAGTCTATTAAATAAAAGAAAAAAATTAAGTTTTTTAAACAAAAGAAGAAAACCAATTTTTAATAATTAAGGAAAAAATCAAATTTCCAATAAATAGAAAAAAAATGGCCCAACCCTTTTTTATATTTTCTCCCCACCCCACCGCCTCAAAAACTCCACCCCTAATTTGCTCCTCGCAAGCAAGGATTCACTTCTTTAGGTCATCACGACGATGCCTGCAAGCATCCCTAAAATGTTTCGTTAATCTAGGTTTTGATTCATATTTTAATTTAGTCATCATATCACATGCATTTGGTATATTTACGATTTTGGTCTGTATTCTGTGTTACAATTTTGTTTTTTGTTTTGTAATTTTGAGGATTAGATTATGTCATGAATCGTGAACGGGGCGTGGGAGTTCCTGGATTTGGTATGAAAGGCCTATAAAATTTGGAATCTCTTTGAAGATGAGAGTAACAAGGAAACAGTCTTTGTGCATGTTGTGTTGTGTTTTTGGGTTTATCGAAATGAGAATCTAAATATTTGTTGTCTATATAGTTTGTGTATTTAGAAACATCTTTTTGAAGATTTCAATTGGTGTGATTGACTTACTTGAAAAATTTTGCTTAGATGAGACGGCGAAGTGGGAGAAGATAACATATTTAGGCATTGCTACATGCACTGTGTTTGCCATTTACAACCTCTCAGAGGATCATCCCCACTATGAAGAGCCTCTAGTGAGCTGTATTTTTATTTTTCTCTTTTCCTTAAGATTTTTTCTTGAATTTACAGTGGTTATTTTTGGTTTTTGTAGAGATTTCTACTATATGCATTATGACAAACATCTGAATGCCGTCTACTTGCATGCATCCCTGCCCATATTTACACATTCGCAACAAGGAGTTCCCATGAGGTATGATTTCACAGTTAAATAAATTTATTTGTGTCTAGAGCCCTAGAAGAAGAGATGTCTATTTTGTTTTTACATTGATTCTATGTTTGATGGCACTTTTTGTCTTGACATTCAAACTTTGGGTTGCCTTATTGATTGCTTGTTGAGTTCAGCATTATGTCTTTGCTTTAATTTCTTTGGTTATCCTAAATAACTAGCAGTATTGATTTATCTTTTCTCTGCTTCTTGTGCCTTGTTGAGTTCTTTAACATTATGTATTGAATAGATTTCTATTGCTCTGTTGTTTCTTTCTCACTATTTGTAATATACATATCTCAGGTTGTAGAGAAGCCTAGCATTGCTCTCTCAATTGCTATCGTACTCTCTCGTGGCAAAGTACTTGCCCTTTGCTCTCTTTTGTTGCTTTCTAGATAATTAATTCAACTTCTTTTAATACTACAATGTTTATAGCTCAAGAAAACAAGTGAATTTGGTGTATCAAGCTTATTACGTTTCAGTTGAATGAGAGTTATTGATAAAACATATCTTTGATAATAAGTCTTTTATAATTAGTTTTGTGCAAAACTTAGAGTAAGCAATTTTGGATTGACTGATTGATTATTTTTCATATGCCATATTTTAGACCCATTGGTTATTACTTTAATCTAATTGTCTGCAACTTTAGTTAAGATTTGTATGAAATAAGCTCTTGGTCCTATCTAAAGCTAGTTTCATGTTACTTCACTTCTTAGTGGATTTTTTTTAGGCTCTACTAATTTACAAGGTTTGAATTCCATGCTAATGCTGTATTTCTTGGATCTCAAGTGCATTATAAAGTCACATTGGTCGTTGGGCATGTTTTCAGGTCGTTCTTTTGTTCTAATTATGTTGACTAAAAAGTGTATATATATTTATATTGATGTTCTAGATTTATCCTGCCATTATATTTCTTGTGCTAGGTCCGCAGTTGCTTACACTTGTGATTTTCTAGTAGTGCTTGCTCCTACAAAGTGGTGAGTATTATCGTTTGGTCTGTATATACTTCTATGTCAAAACCTTGGAGGCTTGGAAGAAGACTTTTCTCACTGCTGACCAGAAGCTTTTCCAAAGCTGTTTTATTTGGGGAGGGAATTATTTCTGATTGTAGGTCTCTTGCTTCCTCCTTTTCTTCTTGTTTTGGTTGCGTGTATATGCAGTTGGCTTTTGTAAACTAAAAGTCTGGCATTGTTTTTGTGTTGCTGGTCATTTTGTATGGTCCTCTTTGAGGCTTGCTTGGTGGCTTTTTGGAATGTAAATCCATGCCACTTTTTTTGTTTTCTTCGGCTTGGTTGCTTGGGCTTGTCCAATGGACTTGACTTTGTAGGGGTTGGGACTTATTTTTTTATTCTTTATACAATTACCTTTTACCCAAAAAAATTTACAAGAAATGTTATAGAAATGGAGAAACAAGGTATATTGAGATGACAGAAAATATTTGTCACGCCTATATTATTTTGACAATAAAAAATTTGTCATGTAAAAATATTTGTATTAAAAATTATTTGTCATGTTATTAAATTTTTTACAAAATTATTTTTCTCACTATATAATTTTTGATAAATAATATTATCATATAAACAAACATAACAAATATGTGACAAAGTAAATGTTGTCACAATAAAGTTAATGACAAATAAATTTTGGTCACTATTAAAATTATGAGAAGATAAATTAGTCATTATTCACAATTTTTGATAAAATCAATTTCGTCATCATATATTATTTTCTCACTATAAAGCTTATCATTTGGTATTTAAATGTAAATCAATTATGACAAAATATTATTTATAGTGATAAAAATTGTCTTCTATTGTTATAAATAATTTATCACAATAAACTAGTTTAAAGTGACAAATTATTATTGTCACAATAAATAATTAGGCTATGGTGACCAAACGCTCTTTCGTCATCATACACTTAAGAGTACGAGCTTAATGTGACCAACCTGGTAACCAATATAATTTTTCACATTAAAGAAATGGTCACAATTTTGATATTTATAGTGACAAATTATTTTGTTGTGAGAAGGCTAAATTCTTGTAGTGAGTTCAAGTGTATCAGTAGAAGTAATATCAGATGCAACAAATGAAAAAAAAAAAAAAAAAAAAAAAAGAGCAAGTAATAGTATCACATGTGGGAGCACGAAAAGAATGCTTACAAGTAGTAAGATCACATTCACTGTGTGAACAACCATGATGAATTAGATTATGTTTTATTAAGCAAGGTACTATTACAATGCAAGATAGCAGATTGTTCTTTAATAGACTCAAAAACAGAAGAAACATCATTGAACTGAAGCTTTGTCCCTACATCAGACTTATTGACATTAGACATAACATTGGATTTAGTGTTGGGCTTAGATAATTGAGGGATAACAACTGGTAATGGTGAAGTGGAAACACGGTTTGATTTAAGTACAGAACTCTCGACACATTGTTTGACATATATTGAAGTAGACGCATGACTTGTGGAAACTAGAAAGCTAATCTATTGTTTAGAATCAACTGAGGGGGTTGTTGAGGATTAGTCTTTAAGGATGGAATATTCAACTAATAATGTCCTCTTTTAAGTTCCCCTTGCAATAAAATGGCTTTAGTTGACTTGTCCTTAACAACACAACAAGTTGCATCAAATTCTTCTAAAACATTGTTATCTCTAGTAAATTTTGAAATGTTGAGAAGGTTTTTGGTAATTTTTGGTACACACAGAATGTGTTTAAGATGGAAACATTTAGAGTGTAATGTGCTACGTAAAAGTTTGTGACTAGTGTGGGAAATGTCCAAGTACTCACCATTGCCAACCTGAAGTTGATCTTTACCCTCATAATTTTTGTTGACACTTAGATGACTCAGGTCTTATGCAACGTGGTCTATGTCTCCATAATCCAGATACCAGATTGGATCAATAGGGGTAAATAAAGTAGCAAGGGCAGTAGATGTAACCTGCTGATTATGAGAAGATCTTGAGGAGCCACCAGGATGACTAGTAGTGGAGCCCAGAATGTGAGAAATATGATGTCCTGAAACAATGGAAACAAAATGTGCTTGACTACCTCCTCTAGACATTTGTTGGCTTGGTACTCCAAAAGTAGCATATTGATTAGTATTGCTCAGACTAGGATGAGGTGTAGTGTGAGCAGGAGAGTTAGGAACTTGTGATTGAACATCTCCTTGTTGAAATTTAGTATAAATTGAATTATGTTGCTGCTATTAAGAAGAAGAATCACCATAACCACCACAGTACTGTTGAGGATTGTTGACTAGAGGAGTTGACATGCCATTGTAAGCAGAGTTAAATCAATGATAACACTGTGCTACTGAGTGTCTTGTTTTGTTACAAAGCTAAAAAATGATCTTTCCTTGACCATTTCCTCTTCCTTTGCTTCTACCAAACACTGCAGGTCCAGAAGGTCGAGGATAAAATGGAGTGGCTACATGGTGACCATAATATTGTGTAGGGTAATTTTGTGTAGATAAGACAAAATAAGAATGATTATAATGAGGATTGCCAAGTGAGGCTAGTGAAGGAACAAGTGTAGGTGAACATTCAGAGGTTTGGAAATTATGTTGACTTGATTGATTGTTTGAGACATTGTGACCACCAGTATGTGTAACAGACACTGCATTAGCAGAGTTGTTGCAAACATCAACTGAACCTCTCAAGTCTAATTTCGTATTTTTGTAGCAAGAATTGAGCCTCTTGTAAGGTACTATTATCGATTTTGGACTCAAGATGAGATATAAGAGTCACAACTGGTGTATCATACTCATGTCCTAGACCATCCAACACATACTGCAAAAGCTCCTCATCTGTGATGATCAAACCACTAGTTGACAGACTTTATGCTATCTCCTTAATCTTCTTAACATAGTCACTTATTGTTAGATTTCGCCTTTTTGTATAGTTTGTAATAGATTCTTTAGATGTAAAGCCCTAGCTTTGGAATCTCTATTACAAATTCGTTTTCTAAAACATGCCAAATCTTAGTTGAAAAACAATATTTTGACACATTAGCAAACATGCTATCTAAAATCGAAGCTAGTAGCCAACTCACTAAGAACTTATCAGTTCGTTTCCACAGGACATAAGCTAGATTGATCCTTTCATCACCTCTAATTTGACCTAGGTCACTATCAGTTTCGGAATCAAAAGGGATGAGTGGAGAAGGACATGAAATTCAACCTAAAAGATGATCCATTAGCTCATGAGAGCCGACTATAAAGAGAACTTGTGAACTCCAGAACCTATAATTGTTTCTTGTGAGTTTAGGATTGATTACTTGTAATGTTGAAGCAAGAACAGATGTTGTGTGATTTGTTGCAGCTCAATTTGTTGCAGCTTGTATCAACTCCTCAAGGCTGTTATGCGGTTGAGAAGAGGATCATGAAGTTTCAGCCATTGACACAAGTCACAGTTATGATACCATCTAGATCTTGAAGAACAGGGAATGAAAACGAAAAAGAGAGAGTATTTTGATGAATCACTAAACTTTGTTCATTAATTCTTAACTAAATACAAATGTGGATTCAGTTCCATATTTATATAAAAGTGCTACAGTGACTACTTTTTCACTACACGGAAAACGGCTGCGTCTTATAGTTTCATTTTCTACTTTTTCACTGCACAAAAAACGACAACGTCTTGTAGCTTCATTTTGGTCAACAATCTCCATTGACTTTGGCCAATAAAGTAGTGGCCAAAATTGTTCAAATCCCCAAGATTCAAATTGACTCGACCAATATACCAATTTTTTAATAATCAACCCAAGGTGAAATCTGGCAAAGTGGTCGCTTGGGTTGGCCTTAGTTGAATTCGTGGTCAATCGATGGCATCATCATGTTGATGTCAACATTGTTAGAATGTAATGTAAAATGGGTGTTATTTGTTAACTATCAAACTTATTAGGGCTTGTGTAAAGATTTACAGAAACGTGTAGTTTTGACTACAACAGTTTTAGCTTAAGCTCAGCTCACTGTCTCACTTTACTATTTTACATATAAAAGAGTAAAGTGAGCTAAGCTACTGTAGTTGTAAAATGCAGATTCAATAACAAATTTCTTCTCCATCTTTACCTAATTTTTCTTCGAATCTCACTCAACCTTCTCATGGTATCAGAGCTTAAAAATTCCAGAATCTAGAACACAAATTCCTAAAAAAATAAGCTTTTGGTTTGGATGTGGGCTGTTCATGTTTGCTTAGGCCTGTTTTTAAAGCAAATATGTGTGGCAGTTCATTGAATCGAAGTATGCATTTCTCATTTTATTATAATTACAAACCAAGATACTATTGAAAGCGTATAAAACTACCAAATCAAACAAGCTCTCATGACATGTCACAATCTGTTTTTATAACGCATCTAATGAGATAAATCTCTCATCAGTTCTATACAAACCAAATAAGCTCACTTAATTAACATTATCCAACTTAAAACAACTGAAGTTAAATTGTCAGGGCAGACACTCAAAATTCAAAAACACAAAATTGCAAACCAAGCAAAACCAATCAAAAAGAATTCTCTCATTTATATTTTGAATTGTCAAATAGTTTTAATTATAAGAAAGCATACAGATAGGTTCGGTGGGGAATCTTGAAGGCTTTGTATCCAATAAAAAAACCTACTAGTTTTTGTCAGTTGATTTAATTGGATTAGTACGAATTATAACAGGTTCCTTGTTGACCACTAATAAATATCTAATATTCTTATTCAGTAAATAATAATATTCCAAGAATTACGATTGTCCAGTGATGGAAACAGATAGCTTCAGTCCCACTTTTTTGAAGAAAGATGTTCCAACAAACAAAATAAAAATAAAAATGCTCTTTGTGTATGTTATACTCGCAAGGAGAAGGAGACTCACATAATTGTTGAGGATGGATTCCAGTTCAAAAGAAACTTTCTATGATTTAAGACCATTATCTTAAGTTAGCTCCTATAAAATGCTAACTCAACATATGGTTAAATTTAATTTTTGCCTAACAAATGTTCTACTAATAAATTAATTATGTATTGAGAACTTATTTGGGTTGAAACTTGAAATTGAATGAATATGGAATATGGATCCCTTACTTCAAATTATGGAATATAGATTTAAATAAATATTTAATTAATTATTTTTATGATTTATTTATATTTAATAAGATTTAATTTTAAGTTTTGAATATGTTCATATTAATTATGTTATTTTATTATTTGTACCCCAAAATTACACAACGTTTGCTATTTTAAAAATTCTATTATCTCTTCATGTCAAGTTCTATTATTTTTCCTTGAAACTTTGCCTCTAATAAGTTTTTTGATGGATTGTTGGGTATTTTACTTATATTCTCTGTGCATGTTAAAGTCTAATTGTATTTTATTGATTTATATTTTCGAAGCATGTTAAAATCTAACTGTGTTTCATTGATTTACAGAATATTTGGTCTATTAAAATTGTTTGCGTGAAGGCACCAAAAAGATCTAATTTTGTCGAAACTTGAAACATTAATGTATGTGATCTTTCTTTGCTATTCTTTTCTCACTTTGCTTCTATTCTTGTTGAATAATAGTCGGAGTGGGAAAGGGAAGGGGAAGGGGAGGATAATAATCATGTCGTTCTCCATATATTTTAGAGAAATAGATTTTAGAATATAAAATTTGATTATTTATGTTTAGATTCTAGATTTATTTTATTTTGGAAATTAAAAAAAGATCTATCAGCGCCATCTGCGCCAATCTCCCACAGGTTTTGCAAAAGTCAATCTCTTCACCCAAGTTAACGAATTGTAGAGGTTAATTAAGTATGGGAAGAATTCTAAGTCGCCCGCTAAACTTAAAAACAAAGAGAAAGAATATTAATAGATGAAATCTCTGTTTTGAAACCTGGTCGGACCGGTAACTAGGGCCAACTTTGGTCCGGGTCGGAGGAAAAAAAATTAAACAAGTGATGACTGCAGACGTCATTAAATTTCTTAATACATTAATATGTTGTAATATTGTCATGTGAATATCATTTAACTTTCTCAATAAATTTATTGTGAAACGTATTTTCTTTCTAAAGTTAGACGTGTAAAACTCTATTTTATATCAATCTACAACATCTAACATTTATTTCTTTAACATTGATAATTTTATTATCATGCAACACTTAAAAAAATTAAAAAATATTTCAAATACTAAATAAATTAAACACTATAAATTAATATTGATTTTTTGTTATTTCAATTAAAATTTTAATTTTTGTTAAAGTTTTATCTTGCTCCTACATTTAATTTTTGGCTACTTCCATTGGTACATATTAATAATTCAACAAGAGAATACATAATGAAATCCACATCGCACAAGTCAATAAGTAAAACTCTCTCAAGGCGAGATTGGTGTTGCACTGTTGCTATAGTTTCTCCTATGATCGTTTATTTCTTAAGCAATTATCCAAAATGTGTTAAGTAAACATGTTTCAAAAGTGATTATTGAATAATCTACTTCTTCCCTAATCTATTTTATTGAAAGATTTCAAAAGAAGATATTTCTAGCTTTAATAATCCACAATCAGCTTTTATAAAAGTCAATTACCAAATTGTCCCAAGATTAATCATAAGTTCTAATTTTTGTATAAATAAATTTTAAAATTAGATTATAAAATAATAATAAAATATTACAAACACAACCAAAAGACTAGCCAACAGAGTTGCCGGCCACCGTCGTTGGAATATATTTTAATATATTTTCTGATAAGTGAGATTGTATTGCCAACACCATTGGGATTGTTGGTCGATGATTTACACAATAGTGTCAACAATTCATATAAGTAACTAGGTGGTTTGCTGCAATGATTTGAGAAATTTTCATCGAAATTCTCCAATTTGTTATGGAGTAACGCTAGTTGATTTGAGCAAACCCTTAACATTATCGAGTAGATTACCAACCAATGATTTAAATGATGCCAATAGTATAACCTCACATGTCGGAAAAATATTTTCAAGGGACGATGGCCAACCACCACCAATGGCAATTTTTGGATTTTTAAAATTTTAACTTTTTATTTAAGAAATTAAATTTAATATATTTTAATAATAATAGAAAAACTTATTTAAAAATACTTATTTTTTGGTCTTTTTGTATTGGTAATATCTTATTTCCTAAAATCATAAGTAGTTTTAAAGTTAGAGAAAATCTATAATACAACTGTGTGAATCGGTACCACACGCCACTTATAAATTGAAACGTGTTAATTTTATTTAATTAATAAAAATAGAACTAAAGTAATAAAGCATAAAAATAAATTATGCCAACTAGGGGTCGAAAAAACCGGTTAACCGGAAGCTTGAACCAAACCGGTTTTCGATTCAAAAAAATAATTGAACCGAAACCGGTCCGGTTTCTGTTAAAAACCGGTTAATTGGGATTAATATTGGGCTGCATTTTTTGGCCCAATTATGAATTATGGGCTGCATTTTTCGGCCGAATTCGTTTGTTTTCTCTTTTTAACTGCTAATCAAGCAAACTAAATGACCCTGTTCTGCCCAAAAACAATAAGAATAGTTGTTTCTTTTCGCTAAATATTGTACTAATCAAGTAATTTTTCTATCGTTTAATCTTGTTTTGCAATTTCCTTTTTGTTCTGTTTGCAACACAAATTTGATATTAGCACTGAGAATTTCTATATCTACATATTCTATTGGGAGGTTTTGCATTTGTAGATAAAGAAACGAAAGCTTAAAAGCAGAGCAGAAGAGAATGGAACTTGAAGCAGAGAAAGACTGATGGTCCCAAATTTCCCAATACAGATATTTTCCATGCATCATTTATGTCTGGTCGTGGCAGATGAGATTAGTGGTGTTGTGTTTGCTACACAAAATTTGATATACATTATACAAAATGTGTTGATGCTTCAATGTCAAAACCCGTCCATCAGTACATATACAAATTAAACCCGAAATGCTTCAATGTCAAAACCCAGATCTGAAAACTGACGACGTGACAACACAGATTTGAAAACCTAGATCTAAAACCCACCAGCAGACGACGGCGACTACAATGGAGGCACGACGTGAGAACGCAGATCTAAAAATGGAGAGACAGAGAGAGTCCGATAGAGAGTGAGAGACAGAGAATGAGACTAAGAGTGAGAGTGAGAGTGAGAGTGAGAGAGAGAGAGAGAAGCGAGGTCGAGGTGAGTGAGCCGTGAGGTGATTCTGACAGAGAATTCGGCTGCGGCGTGCGGCAGTGAGAAGTCTGAGAATCAAAGAATGAGTGTAGTGTTATTCTATTGTGTTAGTGTTAGACAAGAGTAAAAAACGTAAAAACAATACCACATAATTTTTTTTTTAATATTTGGTTCAGAAAACCGGTTCCAGGTAATCGGATTTTATTTTGCCAAAAACCGAACCGGATTTTCGGTTTTTTTAATAATCAAACCGAAACAGAAAAAAATCGGATTTTCAATCCGGTTCGGTTTTTTTCCACCCGTAATGCCAACTTGACGACAGTAGCAAACCCGAACAATTACCTGAGCAGGGGCAAGGGCAACTATGTATAAAAATAAAAATAATAAATAATAAATATTCATTATTCATTATATATTTTTCAAATATATTTACAAACATCCTTAATGCTTTTTTTTTTTAATTTTACTTAAAGTAATATTTAATAATTTCATTATGAAATAATTTTTAGATTCTTTATTACCATTTAATAATAAATTAAATTGATATTATTATAAATTACTAACGTATATACTGTACTAAGATTAAATTTTTATCTTTAAATCTTTTTGGTCCATTTTAAAGCACAAATGTATAAAATAAGAAAACAAAATGAGATATGACATTTTATTTTTTTAAATAACATCTATTAATAAATTTTGCTTTGACTACAATTATTTAATAGAGAAATATTTCCAATGATTTGCGGGGTCAAAGTAACTTAAATTAACTCACATTATTTTTTTTAAATGTAAAATATATATGCAGATTTGAATGCTCAGTTGGGCTCAGTGGGTTTAGCCGCCCCCACTAGGCCCAATATGGGTCCGCCCCTGCTTGACGGCTTTCTAATTATTTCTCCGAAAACAAGCAGATGCAAAATACCAATTTCCAAAACCAAACAAAATTATGCGAAAGAGTTTTTGGAAAGGGGGTAGTTCAGAAGAGAGGGAGGTGACGGCGGAGGCAGTGGCGGCACCTATGGCTATGACAGTGAAGGTGGCAGTAGCGGTGGTGCAGTAGCAGAAACTTTGAATATTGTAAAAAAAGTCCCCAAACTAAGTTTTAAGTTTTTACACCGTTAGATTTAAATTTTAAAATCAAGTCATATCACACATGATATAAATTTAATAAAATGATTTCTTTACTTAATTGGATGATAATAACATTATTCTATAAGATATAGTTTATTTGATACGAAGTTTTTTTATATTTCTACACTTGCATTAATCATTTGTTTAATATATTGTTGGGTGTGATTTGCCATAAGAGCTTGTAGATCTAGAAACTCGTAGAGAGATAGTTCAACCTAGAATAGGCTCAACCCAAAAGCAAGCTCGGCTTATAATAAGTTCGATTTAGAGTAAGCTCGACCCAGGTGAAGCTCATCACAACGACCAATTCAAACAGCTATTCAACGAAATCAAAGACAAACTTCAATCTCAGATATTTCAGAATAGATAAGATCAATACCACTGGCAACGCAATCTCAATGCTTAATCACGAAGATTCCATGATTGCAAATCTCTCTCTTTCCATGAATCACAATTTGTATAAAAACCCCCTCAAACGATGAGAGAGGGGTCAACAAATTTGTTTAGGCATATTATACTTGTTATTGTAAACCCTTAAAAGCAATAAAATAACAGTGGATGTAAGCTCAAGTTCTAACTTGCCGAACCACTTTAAAATTCCTTTTGTATTCTTTATTTTACCGTATTTTACATTCAATTGCTAATTTATCTTAAATCACGCACTCATCCATTTTGATTCCGTCGAAGTCAATCGACTCTCTCAAGTTGATACAAATTTTCGTATCAACATATACGACTAATATTATACATATCCATCTAAAACATTAAACAAAACAAATTAAATAACAAAGAAATTAAAACATGAACATTCTCAAACAAGTTTTTTTTTTTTTTTTTTTAATAACGAAAAAATAAAAGGAAAATTAAGAACGTGGAAATTAAAATATGGTACATACGCATGAAAGAAAAGAGAAGACCAGGCAGACTAGCTAGAAAAGCAGTAGTAATTGAAGTCAATTAAGCTTCATGACTGAATCACTCGGAGCTGTTTAACTTTTTTTATTCTTTGGACGGCACTTTATGGAGCAGGAGGTGAATTGAAGGGAAAGGGAGGCAATGGAAAAGTAAAAGGAAACGGTGGCAATGGCATGTTAAATGGGTTGGGAGGAAATGGAAACTGAGGCAGTGGCGGTGGAAATGGAAAGTTTGGCAATGGAGGCGGCAAAGGCAAGTTTGGCAACGGAGGTAAAAATGGGATGTTGTCAGGAAGAGGAAACGACGGCAAGTCTTTCATATCTTTAAGGTTCATCTTCTTCGCCTCCTGCTTGTTGCTGTTTTTATTCAAATTGAAGTTATTATTCACCATCTTTTCCGATTCATTTTCTTCTGTGAGGTTGGATTTAAGTGGGCGAGAATATGCAAATTTAAATACCAAAATCAAGGTGAACAAGATGATGATGAGGTTGAGGTGATGAGGTTGAGGTGCCATGGCTGCAGTTTATTTTTGAAGAAGAGAATTCTCTCTTGGGGAGTTTATATAGAGATCGAGAGAGAGAAACACCGAATGGTTGCATTGAATGAAGAAGAAAAATCTCATCTCTGATGGAACTGGAAAGCTCTTGAATCTTGATGGTCGTGCCATTGAAAGAGCAAAAATTGTAGGGTCAATTCAGATTACTAAATGCAAAGCAGGTAAAATTTAGGAGAATCGAAATGAGTGCCGTTTTCAGCAGCATGCAAAACTTCATATTTATTTCCCTGTAAATTCTCTTTTTCTTTCTTTTTTTTTTTTTTAGGAAAATAATAATATGAGAACAATTAAGGTTCCATTTGAATAGAGTTAATAGAAGAAGAGTTTAATGGATTAGAGCTTATGAAAATATGGTTTATATGAGAAAGTGGTTAGTAGTTTAGTTGGAAAAATATAAAAGAGTTTTCTTAATTTACCAAAAAGAGTTTTGTTATACAAAAATAATTCAAGTCAAATTTATTAAATGTAATAAAGATACTTTCAAATTTCCACCCTTTAAATAAGATCATGAAGAGTTTATGGAAGAAATTCAAATTTTGAGCTTCTCCTATAAATCATAAAATAACTTATTTCAAAACCTATAAATGCTTTTGAAATGCAATCAAATAACATAAAATTTGTTTAAGAGTGTTTATGTCTTAAAATAAGCTCTTTTGGCTAATAGCTAAGTTTGATTAAATTATATAAGCGTTTAAGAGTAATATTAATAAAATCAGTAAACAAATCAAATCAAAATTGTATTACACAAAAGATTAACAACAATAATCCTCCTTAGGTATAATTAAATAACAAAAATCTATTATAAATTCTAATATAACATTAATGATTCACCAACGACAGAAAAAATTATGTTATTACTGAAACGGAAGGATATTTTATTAAACCTTAGAGGCGTTGAGATGATGAACCCATATATACAAATATTGCAGGGGCATATTCTTATTCAGCTTACAAAAAGCAATGACTGTGCGGTCCATATATATTAGTTTCATTTTCGAATTAAAATAAGAATTACAGTTTTTGTCCGAATAATAGAACAGAAATCCAAGTGTAAAGAAAACATGACAGATGTAGTGTGTGGATGCACCCACAATTGCAAGTGTGTAATTTTTGATAAAGAAATATGTTTCTGATAAGATCATGGCACACTTTGCCAGCGAGAAATAAATTAAATGCTGAATTATATTATTATTATTATTATTTTGGAGTTACTAAATTGTGCATCTTCTACGAGAATCAGATCATTCTTGTTCACCCACATGAAATAATGCATAGACGGATATTGAGGTCTTAGAAAACTAGGGATGCAATATGTAAATTTATTAGATGAATTTCAATAAGTCCAATATAGTAGACCCTTAAAGGATATCATGGACCAATGGGTCTGGCCTTAGGTTGGCTAATGATAAGACCCAATCTAGATAATCCAATCTAGAGAGGCTAGGTTGGTGTCATGGGTCTGACCCGTGACATAAACCTTGATGTAGACCCAACTGGAATTAGGTCATGACCTTGAACCATGTAGTCGATGTTTCATGCTTAGGCCTGATAAAGCCTAAGACGATTTTTGCCCTATTCATTAGACATCTTGACTAGGGAATGGCAACATCCAGTATTGCATCAATGATATAAGCGATAAGGTCCTAATAAGAAAATATTTCAAATCCAAAAGAAAATCTTCGATTGCAAGTTGATAAGGTAATTCAATAAGAAATGAGAGTTAGCGCTCCATTTTGTTGGTAGCATATAACCCAATGCAATTCAATAACTTCATATTATAACCTTAGGAAAATTGTTTTAGGAAAATAATAATAATCATGATGACAATTAAATTGCATTAATGTTAAGTCTTGAGAGTAATATTAATAAAAGCTTTAAACAAATTAAATTGAATTGTATTATATAAAAAATAGTGAAGGTTTAGACATATATAATCAACCCAATAATATTAATTTCTCAAAATGTGAAGGTTTTGTCTAAAAAACTATCTAGGTGTAAAATCTCGTGACTAATCCCAAAATTTGAAGGTTTTGTTTAAAATGTTTTGTTTTATCAATTATACCTTTAATGAAATAATAAAGAGGCGGATTATATTTTTACATCCTAGGTATGACAAAAAAACAAATATCCCCACCCCAAGTTTCAAAATATCTATCAACTTTATACCAACATTAGTTTCCTTCCATCCAAATTGGCCTTTGGCTGAGTTTGACCATTCAAATGTCAAATTTACCCTTAGTTATCATTATTAAAATATTAAAATAAATATCAAATAATCTACCATCACTCTTCCATTTCCATCTTGATTGAACAAATTCATTAATAATAAATGTCCAACTTAATAAAAATCAACCAAAAAGTTAAAAAAAAAAAAAAAAAAACAACTGGATTAAAAGTTAACAACAAACCTCGTATAAGAAAATTGAAATAGAAATTTAATCATTATCTTCAATGGGTTAATTTTATGCGCACCGTGTGTAAAGTCTTTTAAGAGACACATTAATTTTCAGTTAGTCTTATAAGCCCCTACTATTTTCAGAAAGTCTTAAATAAGCCCCCACTGTTAAGACCGCGTTGGCTCAAAACAAATGAAAAGTATTAAATAGTTTTATTAACCTTATTAAAGCTGCTCAATAAAAATAGAAGGACAAAAAAGAAACTTCAGACAAAATTCTAAAACATCCCTACAGGTTTTCAAATGCGCAAATAGACCTCTAAAAAAACGTTATAGGTTTGAAAACATACAAATATGCCCCTGTGATCTGGGTTTCTTTAACGTGGGGAAGTCTTCAAGCCACAAACCACCACAAACTTAGCCCTATCCAGCACTAGAAAACCACAATCCGACCAACCAAACAGCAAATCAATTCAAATTAAAATAAATACAGATTGACAAAATCAACTATACAAAGTTAAACACCAAAAAAAAAAAAAAAAAAACTCTCCAACTAATTAGTTCCCAAACACAATCTCAAATATCAAAACAATTTCCAAGTACAATCTTCAGACATGAAAACAATCCGAATTAACACAAATCTCTTATTGACATAATCAACACGGTACAAGCACAAAATCAATAACCTCATACACGAATTCAATACAGTATAAAAAAATCAATTTCTCCATTACACAAATTCAACACAATAAAACAAAAAATCAAATTCTTCAATAAAACTTCCACCATAAAAGTAATATCTATAGCACATTGTTTTGAAGAAAGTTGATGATTTGAACTTGAGTTTGTGTATGTTGAAGCCACCACCTACAATACCACTACTAATTCAATTGGCATCGAAGCCACGCACCCTTGATTTGAACAGTGGGTATTGAAGGCCACCACCCACAATCCACTGCTGATTCAAGCCCACATATAAATGAGAGAAGTCGCCCCTCACTTGCTTCTTTGTTGTGTCCTAATTTCTCGAATTTAGGATATGGAAAAAGAATGAGAGAGGGGAAGAAGAGAGAATAAAGAAAATGGCAAGAGAATGAGGGAAGAAGAATATTGAAGAATCCAATTCATCACAAGATAACACCTCTAGATTTGCCCACCACCATTGGTGGGGTGAAAACCGTGTGTATAACTCTTCTATAGTCTTTAACATTACATTTGTCTAGATGCATAGAAACTAGCAACTTATGCGGTAATGTTCTAGGAATCAACATTACACCGACCATATTTGGCCTTGCTTGTGCCGACGAACACTCAGCCAAGATAATGGTCGTTGCGCCTCTCAATAACGATACTGTTTTTTTTTCCCTGATTGCTTTTACCTATTTAAAAGGATTATGAGCGATCTGGGTGAATGATTCTTTGGTTTAGTTTTATTTTTCAAGGAACTTTTGGTTTATATAATGTTTTATTATGGGGATGTTATATTAATGGAAAGATAGACCACTTTAAAGATTATTGAAAATATTTAGAGAAATGTGTTTGGTTGGTTTGAATAAATTGGTGAGTATGTTACATTAATATTTTTTGTTAGAAGGATAAATGGGTGAGTATGTTATATAGATTACTAAATTGTCTTCCTTTTTAAATATTAATATAATATTATTCTTTGTATCATTTCTTTTTAACCCCCTACATTTGAAATTTTGCTAAAACACCATAGCCACATAAAACTTTAATTCGTAGCAAATCACCCCCACCCATCCCAAGCCACTGCCGACAGCTAACAACCACTGCTAGCAACTGTCAAAAATCTCCATAATGGCACACAACTGGCGGGATCTGGCTGATCATGTGCAGGTAATGCCATTTTTGGCCATGGATATCTGATTCATGGTCGGAAATGGCCAGATCTGGTCGTTTTTATGGCCATTTCATGGCCAAAGGTGTGGCCATGAAACAACCATAGAAACAGCCTTATCAGAGCACAACCAGTAAGATCCTACCGATCGTGCGCTATTATGGCGACTGTCACTAGCGGTGGTCTTTGGTGGCTGGAGGTATTTTGTTAACTTTTAAACTTTTTTGTGACTGGAGTGTTTTAGCTAAATTCCCAAATGTAGGGGGCCTGGGTAATGGTTATTTGGTAGACATATGAGGGCAATTGTGTCCAAAATGGTATTTGATTAAGGGCAAAATAGGTATAAAAATCGGATTACTTGGCAATCTTTTAATAACATCTCCTGGGAAGGGTATCTAATTACCTCCTGTTTAACCAACCGTAAACACGATTTGCAATAAAAGATACCTGTAATATTTTATTACTTCCAAACCAAACAAGGGAATCTTGAAAATTAAACGAAGATTACCCCCGTAATATTATGTGACCTCGAACCAAACGAATCCTTAGGGTTATTTATATTGGGTGAAAAGACATGAATACTATTTTGTTTTACGAGGTAAGTAAACTGGCATTTGTTTTAAAGAAATCATAGTAAGTATATGTGTTTTGTTTTGAAATATGATTGGTGAATCAATGATTATGGCTTTGCTTGTGGGTGATTATTGTTTACGGGTCGATTTTCATTTATATGTTCGATCCAACCATAATCAGATTTTTGTTTATATATTTTGATTATATTATGTTCAATTTCCTCTTTGTTATGGAAAGTCAACTAAGTTATGTCTTAAGTGAAAGAAACTTTGTGAAATGATATCGTGATACGTACATGTTTTGAAAGAGAATGTTTTATAAAAGGATTTATTAAAAACTCTGGTTTTCATACTAAGTTAGCATTCACATATTATTGAAGAATGAATACACAGTGGATTTGGCATGAAGGGTTCTACGGTTCCAAGTTGTCTAAGATAATTATGATTTCAATTATTCCAATTAATATATAGTTGATGGATTTTTAATAACCATGATTTCAGTTGTGATTTGTTCATGTCATTAAAATCACTCCCTTAATATCTTTTAAATGTAGGGCGTGACAGTGATTTTATGGTAAATCTCCTTTAAACAAAATCTCGATAATTTAGGAATTAATTAAATTAATGAAGATGATTGTGTAAGGAAATTTCTCTTCTATATATAGGGTACCAGTGTCGCCAAGTTGAGCCGCTTGCGAGCGCTCAAGCTCGGCTCACATCAGCTATAGTGTCTAGCCCAGTTTGAGTTCACCAGATTTCGGCTCAACAAGCTCGAGCTCAAAAAGCTCGATTGGAAAAGGAAAAAAAGGGAGAATTGGAAAGTTTTTTTTGTAAGCTCAAGTTCAAACTCGAATTTTTAATGTCGAGCTCAAGCTCAAATTTTCATTCTCGCCAAGCTCGAGCTCGACACTATGGCAAATGAGTCGAGATCGATTAACCCAAAGCTCGACTCATTTACATCCTTATATTATAGGGAAAGGTTTGTGAGCACCACATTTTTTACACAAATCATGACATAATTTTTAAGCCGTTAGATTTAAGTACTTGAATGGTTGAGATTGAATCTTAATTATTTCATTTTAAAAGTGCATTAAATATGCAAGTTTTTATAATTTTAATATTCAATTATAATTAAAATAAGTGTCTTGGGTGCAAACGGTATTTTAAGGTCTTAGAAAACTAGGGACATAAATACTTGAGTCGAGCTTGTTCGGGTTACGCCAAGGTTCTATGATGCAGTTAGAAAGCCCAGGTCGTCTTACGATGCATTTAAAATAGGGCTAACAACATTACACCCCCTGTAACTTGAAATATTAGCACTTTGCATCCAATAACTATGGAAACTACCAAGAACACCCGCTACTGTTAAAAACAAACCAAATTAAATGACAAAGAAATTAAAAACATGATTTCTTATTTCTTATTTCTTTGTATTGGATAAAAGAAACGATTAGGAGAAGCTGAGTATAGCAGTTTGAGTTAAAGTGTAAAGAACAGAAGCAGGTTGGGTTTTATTGTAAAAAGCATCATACGATGTGTTTTGTATTAACTCAATACGGTGGCGTTTTTCTATATCATCTTCCTAATATAAAAAACGCAATCTGCTCTGTTTCTCTTTAGTAAATGAAAATTCAGTTTACCCATTTTTAAGTGTATTCAGTTGTGTTCTTCTCAAACCCTTAATTCTTGTTAACTTTCTTTTGAAATCCAGTCAAGATTCTTTGTGGTATCAGAGCCAATAGACAGACGTCAATGGCTAATTTGAGTTCTAGATCTTTGAATTCTAGCTTCAAGATAGTGGATGAGCTACCTGACAGCGCAAACACGTTGAGTTCGATTGCTCATTCCTCTCTTCCAACTCTGTCAATCAAGCTAGGAGAGAGAAACTACAGTCACTGGAAGTCTCAAGTATTACCTGCGTTCACCTCCTATGAGCTTGACGGCTTCGTCACAGGTGTGCATGTATGTCCTTCCATGTTTTTAACTGAACAAATTCAAGATTCTCAACAAATAATCAAGAAACCTAACCCTAAGTACTTTGATTGGAAAAGAACGGATCAATTTCTAGTTAGTTGGCTAAATTCTTCCATTTCCGAGTCTATGTTTAGGCATGTTGCTAAGTGCACTAATGCGTACGAAATATGGAGTACTTTAGAGTTACATTTTCAGTCTTTCTCAAAGGCAAGAACACTTCATTTGAGAAATCTACTGCAAAACACTAAGAAAGAGTCTATGAGTGTTAATGAGTATATTTTGAGAATGAAAGAGTTAGGGGATGAATTAGTGGCCAGTGGAGTTCAAATTGGAGATGAGGAACTACTGTTATACATTCTGGATGGCTTAGGTCTGGAATTTGATGCCATTGTAGCTAATTTGGTGGCTAATAGTAGCACTGCCACTCTTCAAGAAGCACAGATACTACTCCATAAATATGAGATGAGAATTGAGAAGCAGAATAGTGCATTGTCAAATTATCATGGGATGTCATCTGCACTGTTAGCTACAAAACAAGTCTCAAATGATATTGTAGGTGTGTCACAGTTCCAAATCCCTACTGCACCACAATTCCTAACTGTCGAGTCTGGAGAAAGTGCATCTCGAAATCCTGGTTCTTCCCCTGTTATTCAATCAACTACATGGCAGAATCCCAACTCTTCACCTATGTTTTCACAAGGGGTGTTGAATTATCAACATCATGGAGGCTATCCTCAACAATCCCCTAATGTAGCCATGTATTCTGCCACCTTTCCTCAACCTGTTCCCACTCATTATTCTGCTCTTGGTTCTGTTCAGTTTAACAATAGTGGGATGAGAGGCAGAGGTCGAGGCAGAGGGTACTTTAGGCCTAGATTGACCTGTCAAGTATGTGGGAAGAATGGCCACTCAGCCTTACAATGCTATCACCATTTTGACTATGAGTATCAAGGGTTTATGAATACAAATCATAGTAACTACAACCCTCGTTCAGCTTAGATAACTACTTTTCCACCTCCAGTGAGTAATAATCAACCATATCCAAGAAGTTCACATGATTCTAATGTTCCAGTTCAAGCTCTCTTTGCATCTCAGAATACTCTACCACCCAAACACCTTTCAAACTCTTATGAAGGGTTTCATGATTTCTCTGATGCTGGAATGTCTAGAAGTCCTCAACCAAGTTACAACTCTCCACAATTTCAACCATACCCACCTCAGAACTACCCACCAGGCAATAATATAAACATCCCTTCAAACAATTCCTCTACATCTCAGTTACCTAATGCCACTGTTCCAACCACTGCTACACCATAAACACTCACAGATCAGTCCTGGTACATGGACTCTAGAGCCTCAAATCATATGACTGCTGATGGAAATAGCATGCTGATGAAGTCTAGTTATCAAGGAGGGTCCCAAGTTACAAGTTGGTAATGGTCAGTCCATTCCCATTACCCATACAGGTACATTACTATTACCTTCTGCTGATTCTAATAGAATTTTGCAACTCCATATTGGATAAAAGAAATGATTAGGAGAAGCTGAGTATAGCAGTTTGGGTTAAAGTGTAAAGAACAGAAGCAGGTTGGGTTTTATTGTAAAAAGCATAATACGGTGTGTTTTGTATTAACTTAATACGGTGGTGTTTTTCTATATCATCTTCCTGATATAAAAAACACAATCTGCTCTGTTTCTCTTTAGTAAATGAAAATTCAGTTTACCCATTTTTAAGTGTATTCAGTTGTGTTGTTCTCAAACCCTTAATTCTTGTTAACTTTCTTTTGAAATCCAATCAAGATTCTTTACATTGTAATCCTCATATATCATAGAAACCTTTATATAATTCTTTGCAAGTTGTTAAGTTAATTGCTTAAATTATTCGTTGGTCATAATCCTTGGAATAGAAGACTTAAGTTTTAACATTCAGCTAGCAGATACATTATGCAACGTATAACAACCTTAATCTGGCAGTTTTATTGATATACATTGCTTCAATTAAAAAAGAAGAAAAGGGAATTTGTTTTGTTAAACAAAGTATTGCTAATGAAGATTAGTTTAACTTGAATATAAAACACTTTAATTAATTTATCTTTGAAAGTTTATGACTTAACCAAGTTCATTAAACTAATGCGGAAAGTGTTGATTGTGTTCATCAGTGCTTGTAGATATAGTTATTCAACATAATCATCATATCAACCATGACTATAAAGTAAAACACACAAGCACATTTACATGGTTTGGCCAATAGCCTACATCTATGAGACCAAATCTAGATGAAACAAATCCACTATAGCAAACATTCAAGGTTTATTACAAAGTTGAAGTTAAGCAAACAAATGTAAAACACTCCATGTTTTCATAACACTCTGACTTCAGCCTTTAGATGATCCACTGTCTTGCGACAACTTGCTTGAATCCAAGACACCTCCTGGAGAGCTCGAGCTCAACTAAAGCTTCAACGCCGAAGACACCTTTCAATTCCACAACTTGAAATCCTTCCAAGCTTTCATCAATGGAACCATGTTCCAACACAGTCAAACAACTAAGATTAGCAATGTATTTTGAGCATTAAAAACAACAAAGGAACTTGACCTAAAATGAAACAAACCTTTAAGGATTTTCATAGAACAATAAGTGGAATATTCAGGTTCAAACGTAAATGCAAGGATGAAGAAGATTAAATAGAATCCTTGCGCAAGAATTCCTTAGACAACTAGCTGACAAAGTCTTACACATGTTTGGCTATTCAAGGAAAGTTTTCAACAATTTGTTAGGAGCATTTCTGAAAAGCAAAAAAAATTTCTAGGACCATATTTGAAATATTTGACACTTATATATGGACCACTCACGCATATTTCAGTTCTAGATAAAATCATAACAGCTAATGAAAACTCAACATTTGTAGAAAGGTTTGACTAGACGACTTTTTACACATCTGACTTTAATTTGTCTACATATTTTGCGATAAAATCAGACTAAGGAAATGTGCACACATTAATTCAAAATGTCATGACATCTGTAAATAAAAGACACGATTGTGCTTAACCAAAAGATATGCAAACATCAAAGATGAATATGCACACATAACTTCATAAGTTGACAAAAATACCCACAATCTCCCTCTTTGTCAACCTTATGAATAAAGCACAATCTTGATCAAATGATCAACACAAACCTGTCTCAAACAAAGATTATTAATAAAAAACAAAGACAAGAGAGAAAGAAACATACACAAAAACATATCTCATGAAAAACATTATCATTATCAAGCATAGAGATAAGTTAGCCCAAAAAAAAAGAACTTAAACACAAAAACATATTAGTTCATCACCAACAAAAAGAAATCAACATGAAAAAAATAAACATAAATTCCCCCTTCGCAACACTTCACATTCAACCAAATTGTAAAATCCTATATGGCAAAATAGTTGGGGGAAGGGGTTTGGGGTTGGGGGTGGGGGGTGTTGGGATGGGGTTTGTTGGGGGTGTTTGGTTGAATAGGATACTTTGAAAATAATTGCAGAATAAAAACTTTCATCAACCCAATCAAGTTATGTACATACAACACCAACAAACATAGGTAATAAATATGAATAATACTTTGAATCTCTCTCTGTCTTTCTTAGCAATGAAATGCCCTATTTATTTCTTGCCTTCTCCCTTGGATGAAAAGAGTCGTTACTTCATTTAATGCGGTTTTGAAAAAGCCTATAGACACAAAGCAACGAGCATTCCACTATCGCGAACGATCGTTCCTGACACCAGTAGTCAATTATGGTATGATCATTCCACCACGAGAAAAGGTCGTACAACATTATAGACATATAGCTACGAGAATTAGCTGCAGAAAGGAAAACTGTAGCAAATACATATTTACAGCTACAAAAGTCAATATTTATAGCTAATTGAAATAATTTTAGTGATAAGATTTTCTCCCTCGAAGCTAATATTCATCTCTTGCTTTAACTTATTAAAATTGTGGCAATAACTAGTCATTTAGCTACAATGTATTAGCTATGGTTCAATATTGTAGCTAATTAATGTATTTAGCTATAAATATTTAATTTACATGGCATATAGTATCATTATTAGCTACGAGTTTAACTATATAGCTATTATTTGTGAATTAGCTATAAAATATTGAAATTTATAGCTAATTAAAGTATTTAGCTATACAAATTTTATTTTCATGGTAGTAACAATATTATAGTATTATTATTAGCTACTAGTTTAAATATATAGCTAATATGTGTGTATTAGCTATAAATTATTTGAATTTGTAGCAAAATAAAGAATGTGAAAATTAATATGCTACAATTCTTATAGTATGCAGCTATAGATATTCTAATTTATCCCATGAGTAATTATACTTTTATTACTTGTGAATTAAATAGTTATAGTCAAATTAAACATAGTGTTAATCACACAGCTAAGATCAATAATAAATTATAACCTTCAACCAATAACTAACTTAAAAGAACTCTTCCCAACTTATCAAGCTTAGTTTCAATACAATTTAAATATGCCGAGCAAAATATTAGACTCTATTCCATAATGTACCCCTCTGTAGTAGAACCTTCTAGTCGACTTTTATTACGAACATAACACTTCAATTTTCCTAAGAACCTATAAAAATGTTTCTTCAACTAATTAATAACTTATTATAACCACACATTAATTAAAAAAAAAAAAGCAGATATATGAAATAATGAAAACAAAATATTGCTAGCCGTTTGAGTGTCTGATGCTCAGCTCGCTCCATGTACTCATCTGCTACACGTTCCACATCAGTAATCAACAAGTTGTTCGTTCTATGATCAAGAAATAGAGAATTCATTACGAAGCTTAGCAATGGTATGATTTAAGTGGCTCTCATTTCCTTATGATTTAATAAATTGTTTAATAAATCATTCTCAAAGTATCAATTGCAATTGATTTAAACCACACGTGATTTAATCACAATATCTTTTCATATTGTTTATAATAAGAATATAAATTTGCTTATAAAAATTGAACTTAGTGAATCACATGAGACTATGGTTGGCTTGTGTAACAAACCCACTATGTAAAGATTATTTATCTTATTCATCATTTATAATTCAAATTATTTATCTTAAATATGTAGAATTTAATTTTCTTCATCATAATTTATGTAATTTATCTTTTAAATGTGAATAATTTGATAAATAATTTATATACATTACTAATTATAAGATTAATTTAGTTAGATAATTTGTTTAACCTTAGTTATGGTGAACCTTATTATTATTTAATTAGGTTAAGTCTATTGTTGTTGTTTCAATTAAAAATTATATTTACACTTAAAATAAGATAAAGATATATTTTTTCCCTCCTTAATTTTCATATTGCGCCTTTTATGTTTATTTTTTTGGTAATTTTTTTTTTTTTTTTAAAGTGTTTAATATAAAACAAGGACCAACAACTAAAACCTTTGGAAGAATTCCCAAGCAAGATTCAGTCTTCAAAGGTCAGTTTTTCTATTTCCTTTCAATTAGGGTTTAATCCTTTGATCCAAATCACCATAAATTAGGTTTTATTCCATCGAGCTTCTTGACACCCAAATTTGTAATTCAAATTACGAATGCACCACTTAAAATCGAATTAAATTTCTCTTTGTCGTATAAACCTCACAGCCATCTTTTCGTTAAACCCTACACAAGTAGCTGCTTCCGCACCTTAGATTCACATTTGAATTCTCACCCATCTCCATTTAAAGATAAGAAACTCAGAAAAGAACCCAATTTCGTCGATTGTATAGGTATGCATTTCTTTCCAAATCTAAAAATTTCTTTTTTTCCCTCTCTCTTTAGTTGTTTCTTAGTTACGAATTCTTCATGGGTTTATGTTGACTTTGCTAGATATTTGGAAATTGGAAGCTGGGTGATGAGTTGCATTAATTTTTGGAAGTTTGCAGAGAACTTGTTATGTGTTTGATGAAATGCCTCTGAGAGAAGAGTTTTGATGGTTATGATTTAGAAGTTATTAGTTTGAATCTTTAATACATTTTTTGGGTGTTTATTTATCTTTTTAGTGTTAGAACGAACTAAAGAGAATGAAATTCCTTCGATAATTGAACCAGCAGATTATGGGATTTTGATAAATTTTAACAAGTCAAAGTTAATAATGTACTTTTATTTTATTTTATTTTATTTTATTTTTTTTGTGTGGAAATATATAGTTTTGGATAGAAAAGTAGGGGGTTGTAGAACTGGTTGAATGATATATTGACTGAAGGAGTATTGAATTTCTTAGTGCTAGAACAAGTTAGAGAGAGTTATTTTATATTTCTATGATTATTGTGTTTTCAAGCAGTTTCTGATTCTTTGGTTATAATTCTTGCTCTCAGTGATTTGAGTAATTTTGTGATGAACAATTTGGTTCTTGAATTATATTAAAAGAATACGGGATTTTGTGTGAGTACTATTTTTCTAGAACACTGTATCCTATTGATTATAGAAAAATCTTTGAATTTCATGTAGAAGTGGGTTTTGCATAGGAGGGTTGCCCATATTAATTAGCTCTTTCTTTGGTTTAAGGGAAAATTGAGAGCAAATAAAAATAAATGAATGGTGAAGTTTTATGTCTTCTGCAATTTTTCTTGTATAGAGAACATGTTTTTATAGTGGATGAAATATGTTGCATGATTTACTGAGTTGAATATTTTCCAAATAAAAAGAGCTATGTGTTTTTTGGTAGAAATGTTAGGTGAAATCATTACTGATAGACTAAATGTTCAAGAGTATCCGCTGTATAATTTTGTAAGATAATTGCTTTAGAGTTCTTCAGCGAAAGACTTCTTGTGTATATGTTGTTCTTTTATTCTCTTTCTTATTTGCAGTTCTTTAAATGTAGTTGGTAGACAAAGATCCAAGCAGGGCAGTTTCAATGTTCTGGGTTGCTATAAATGCTGGGGACCAAGTTAATAGTGCTCTGAAAGACATGGCAGTTGTGATGAAACAGTTTGATCGGATGAAGCAATTGAGGCGATCAATCTTTTCGTCATCTCTACCCTTATGATTCTCAGGAGTCTCTTGACAATGTTCTTATCAAACTTTACAAAGTAAACTATCATTCTTTTCCCCTAATTTCTTTACATTTTACTAGCACTTTTCTTTCGTTTTCTGATTTAAGTAGTTGCTGTTGGAAGTATAAGACTACTAGTGGAGGTTGGGTAAATCTGAGTGCTTTTGAATTAAGGCATATGTGTGTCATGTTTGATAAGATTTTTTCCTTCCTTAATGTTCCATTTACATCAATTATTATCTGTAATTTATCGGAAAAGTATAATTCAGATTTAGGAGGAGGTTAAGGGATCTTCATAACACTTACCACTTTTTATCTGCTCCAAAAAGGATCTTGGTGAGACAGAAAAAAGTTAATTGATTTGTTTTGTAACCTTTTACATCTAACCAAGATTTTTTGAATCCATAAGCAAGTATTTATCATTCAATATGAAATTAGAATGAAAGTAGATGAAGAACTACTGAATGGTTTCTTAAAGCATATGTGAGTAATATTTTGATGTCTTCACTACACTTCAAAGGATCCATGCTTTATATGAAGAAATTGAACTAGGCTTAAAGTAATGTAGCATCTCACTGTAGGTTTGGATTTTAGGAAATTGTAAAGGCAAGGCATTAGTTTTTTTTCTTCCTAACTGTAAAAGAGCAATGTGACTATTTAATGAATATTGAAAATTTAATTGGAATAGTGGAAAGATTAAGTTTGCAAATGCACACGAAGCTTTATGGGGTATTGTGGAACTAAGAAGCATGAATTTATTTCTTGTGACATGCAGCTGAATCAAGCAGTGTCAATGAGGCTATGATAAGTCTCACTATTCTTGATTTAACCTCTTATGCAACTACTTCTGAGAAAAAAAATCATGTTAATACTCGATAATTTATTTATTTTTTTGTTTTGGCAGAGGTCTGGGAAAATTGCATAAGCGTAGAAATGCTACGGTGCAAATTGAAAAAGATAGAAGAAGGTATAGCTTTTGGATATGATGAAGGGAGTTTGAAATGCGTGTCATCTGAACCAGCAGCAACTTCACAGTTTTCTCCACTTTCTGTGTTCGACAATAATTGGAGGAAACATATGTATCTTGAAAACCAAAGTGGAAGGTCTGGTTTTGCTGTTACGATGAAGGAACATTGGGCTAGTTCATGATGATATGAAACAAGTTCATGATTATATGTATCTTTGCTGGTATGAAACTAAGTACAAACAACTAGGAAGGAAGCAATGAAAGGGTGGAAGAGGCAAAGAGGGAAGCAAATGAGAAATTAGAAGAAGTAAAAAGGCAAATGGAGGAGATGAATAGATGATGGGAAGAGAAGTTCATGATGATGCTTACAACTTAAGGTCAACAATCTTCAACAAATAACCAAATCCCTTATGATGAAATTGTAAGTTATTTTGAAAATTGCATATATACTATGAAAACCAATTTTCTTTTACATTAATAATAAAGTGATATGCAATGATTACATTAGTCTATATGATTAATCTTATTATTATTATTTTTTTAAAATTTGATATTGCAGGTTGGTGAAAATTCTTAAATGGGCAAGAAAGGTTGTTATGACATTGAAGCATTCATATTTTGTAAAAAAAATTAGTTGATAACATTTTAAATTAATAGGATGAATGATTTTATGAATAGACAATTATTTGGTTGAAAATGACTTTATTAATATTTTATTTTTTATATTAGAATTTTTCTTAAGACGTCATATTATCTATTTAATATAAAAATATTGCTATAAATTTGTAATTATTATTAAATTTGTTAATTGTAGCAATATTTGTTACAATTAATTTTAATTGAAATAATGAATTATAAATTTTTGATATAAATTATTTGTTCCATTACAAATAATTATAATATTTAGTTACAAATTAAAAGTATTCATAGCAAGCAATTTCAATATTTAGCTATTAACATATTATATTCGTAGCAATATCTTTTCATATATAGATATGATTTTTATATGTTCATAGCAAATAATTTAATATTTAGCTACCAATTTATTATATTTGTGACAAATAACCTTTTTATTTAGTTACGAATTTAGTGGTTACGTAGTTAAAATGTTTATATATTTGCCACGAGTATTATTTTTGTAACAGGAATTTCAAGCTTTTAGTTATAAATTTATATTTATGTAGCTAAAATGCAAACATAGTTATACAATCTATTCGTCATGGCTATAAAGGCAAAGCTTTTGCTACAAATTTATTACTGTTATGGAAAAAATAATTAAGTTTTTAGTTACATATTAATTTTATCCATAGCAAAAAAGATAAATTGTTAGCTACGTAAGTAAAAAGTTACATGGCTAACTTTTAGCTACGCCACTTCTAGCTACGATAAGCTACAAAACATTGCATTTATAGTTAAACCATTTAGCTACACAAATTCATACTTTTAGCTACAATGAATGTCATAGCTAGAAATACATAATGTTGTAGTAACTATTGTATTGGTGAAATCCAATTCTAGTGAAACTTCAAGGAGGGTGCCTTGAAGAAGTGGATGTAGAGCCTTGTGATTAAAGCTCTAAACCACTATAAAATCTCTGAGCATTTCTCTTCTCTTTACCCATTTATTATTTGTTGTTAACTTGTTCGTTTATTGTTTGTCTTTGAATGTAATAACTGTTGTAAACTAGTACAATGTATGCATAATAATAATAGAAAATGGGCCCAAAACTTTACTTTTTATTATATGTAATAAGTCTTTTATACACAAAGAGCATTATTTACAAAAAGCCATTTACAAAGACAAAAACAGGGGAAACAGTGTAGCTATTGCTCCTCGCTTGCCGACGCCCCTCCGACTGCATCATCACCTAGATCCTGCATTCACAAAAGAAAATAACGGGATGAGCACAAAATAATGCTCAGTAAGTAAACCTTCTATCTGTTTATCCCCGTATGTATTTCTCTTAATTCTTTCCTCACACTTTCTGTTGTTTTCTACTAAACGTCATGGCCTTATCTTACCGGAGGTACGGCCGGATGGCGTTCACACAACACCATCTCACTCTTCATGACTGTCGGGTGGAGTTCACACAGCACCAACCCGTTCTTAGTGACTACCGAGTGGGGATCACGAAGCACCTACCCGGTTTTCATAACTATCGGGTGGAGACCACAAAGCACCTACCCATTCCTCATGACTTTCGGGTGACGAACACAAAGCATCAACCCCTTTCAAATAATTGTCGAGTGATGATCACAAAGCATCAACCCGATTCTCATAACTATTGGGTGATGAACACAAAGCATCAACCCATTTCTAATAACTGTCGGGTGATGATCACAAAGTATCAACCCATTTCTAATACTCTTCTCATTCACTCTACTCTAGCACTTCTCATTCTCTCTACTCTTAGAGTAGTTGCATCCACAAGGTTCTCTACTCATACAGCAAGTGCATACACAAAGTTTCCTGCTCTTTCTTAAGTCACTTCTCAATGCACAATTAATGCTTATGGGTGGTTCATCTTCACTAATGCACTTATGAAATGTCAACATGCAATGTTGCAAGAATTAAGGTTCACTACCCATACTCAAACCTCTATTAGGCATTTCATCAAACAACTCAAGTGCATAACAAAACTCTACTATAACAATAATTCTATGTCTTTCTCTAACCATCCAAAATGGGGGAAAACTCCCTTACATAGCCATAATTCTTGCCATAGAATAGCACTTCCAAAAAGGATTTCTCAATATCCTTCAATTCCATCTCAAACTACATTTCCAACCCATATCTCACTTCTCACAATTGAAGGGTATGAACAACCACAAGCAATAATAATCTCCATTTAAAACTCAATAACATAGCATATAACATGTATATAACATACATACATAATTGCTATTAAAACCCTAATCAAGAAAATTTTCAAATCTCAACTTGGGTTGGGATTTACTTACTTTGTTATGAAGAGATCTCATTAGCTCTTCGTTTCTCTTGGTTTGCTTGACTTTTCTCTACCCTTTAAACAATTCAACCAAAAGCCCTCAATATTCAAATATACTCAAAATCTCACAAAACTTCACATCCAAAGCAAGAATCCTTACCTTAGGATGCCTTAGATTGATTTTCTACCCCAAATCACTCCAAAAGCCCTCTAAAAATCCTTGAACAAATGAAAGAGAATTAGAGAGGGAGTAAGAAAGGAGAGTGGCGATGGAGAAGAAGAATGAAGGGTTTGCAATGACTTAATTCCTTTTAATGAAATTTATGCACAAGCATTCCCATTTTGCCCTTACTCTTCCTTGGGAATTCCATCTATATCCTTTGATTCATTACAAACACACCCCCATATCAACATAATCTCCATGAAAATTCCTTACATTTTACTCCCCACTTTTCCTACTAATTAGGGGTAGAATGGTCAAATTGCCCTTAGGGAAAAAAATATCTAAAACTTAACAAACATTTTGGTCAGCCCGTCGCCGCGGCGAAGAATATTATGTCACCGCGGCGAAACTGTCCAGCAGTTTCCCGTGGCTTCAACACCTCTTCGCCACGGCGAAGATTCTTCTTCTCCCCGGCGAAGCCTGGAACACTGAACTTCTTCTATTTCAACCAATTTCACGGCAAGTATTCAACATATCACTCAAGCAAAGGTCAACCAAACAATAATACTAATAAACCAACTCAAATAAGAGTAAAAGAAGAAACATTAGCTACGTACCTCAAGTGGGGCGTTACATTGAAGTTATTTATTATTCATTTATTTGGGTAGTTGGAGGCTTTTATTATTCCGTATTAAATTGTTAATCTCCCATTCACCCCCCTTCTAGGAGCATTTACCATATTGGGGTTTTACAGAATCGAGTTCAAGAACAACACCCATGGCTCTGGGGCTTTACATGTAACATACCTGAGGTGCCTATTTCGCCATCAACGCCCCTACTGTTAAATGTCACTTCTGCAACTGACAATAGGGGTATTTGGGTTGGAATGATTTATAATTCGAAAAGGGTGATAAGCTACAGATTAAGCCAGTTGGGATTACAAAAGAATTTTGAGTACAAGGTTGCAAGGTCTAATAGTAATCGTTTTGAGGTCGTTTACAAGGACTCAAAAAACCGCAAATGACATGTTGTGCACTTAGTATCAACCAATAATACACACACACACACACTTGCCAAGGAGGTTCTCAAGTTCAAGTTGGAATTGAGCAGGTTGTTCCCGTCACTCACATAGGTATGTCTCTTATACCTTCTAGTTCCTTTTACATAGTACTAAATTTAAAGGATATGTTATGTGTTCCTCAAATAGCAAATAATTTTCTTAGTATTTCTCAAATAAGGGATAATGATGTGATTGTTGAATTGCATTCTAATCATTGAGTGATAAAGGATAAAACTACTAGAGCTACTCTTCTCCAAGGTAGCTTGAAAGATGGTTTATATCAACTACAAGTATCTTCTGTTGCACTTCTTAATTAGATGAGAAGTAAAAGATGAAAATAATAACAAAGGGATTCAATTTTATTTTCTCTAACATTTCATTGTACTGCTTACACTACAAGAATTTATAACTAATGTGAGGCAAGATATTCTGATGCCGACTCTGCTATCGGAATATGAGCCTTTTTTCGGCGCCCCACGACGTCAGAACATATATTTTAGGGTGCAACAATGTCATAATAGTCATTTTCTAAGTAGAATTATTATGATGCCAGGCCCCTCGCATAGTTAAAAATAACGAATATGAAAAAAAAAAAAAAGCAAGCAATACATTTTTATTCTCTTCCATTAAAAATAGAATAAAAAGGACAAAGAAAGTTATCTCAACTTTCATCATTTCTTGTAACCATCTCCATTAATAAATGGAATGGGATCAACAAATAATGACATTATGCGATCTTTACTCGTGTCTTGAATACCATGCCCATCTCCATATTGGTACACACACTGAGACATCCTGCTTATGCTCATCGCAGTTGTAACAAATTCTACAAAATGAGGGTTTCCAAGTCGATCTCTGTTCATCTTCATCCACGCTACAACAATCATTTCTTGTATGTGTTCACGAGCCTCTTCTTCAGACGCTCCAGTTTCATGCATGTAACAGTGGATAGATTTAGGAGCATCTCCTCTTGCTATCTCGTGCTAAATTTAAAATAAAAAAAAAAAAAAAAAAAAACATAGAAGCAAATATTTTACCAAATAATCAAGAAGTGGTAAAAATATTTTATAAACAATTAGAGTTTATGAACTCCTCTTGGGATTTGAGCTTTTACCTAGAGGGACAAATTTATGATATATATATAGCTTACAGATGACGTCCCCATGTCGTTTGCAAGTCGAGTAATGATTGATGAGTGATGAATTATACCGTTATATTCTTCCAAGTATTTCATGGGCTCCTTTGGTAAAGGATTTGTACTTGAAAAATAGGAATTAATTAGTACAAGAGGTGCTCCTATAGAAATCCATGCATTGGCCATGTATTCTTTGAGGGTTGGGGTGTAACCATTCTTGTACCACTTTGCCTCCAATAAATAGGCTTTGCATAAATCAGCCCTCTGAAAAAATTTATAATGACATCAATCATGATGAATCACATATAAATCTATAACATTAAAAAATCATGTTCATAATATATTTTACATAAAGAGACTGAATTAATTACCGATTTCTTTAGATAAGGAATGATGTCAACTGCATACTCTTTGACAGCATCAAAACCTATTTCGTTGATGAAATTATAGAGAGCCAAAAAAAATATCTTCATATAGTGTGGAAGTTGGTCAATTTTATTGACATCCCATCTAAATATCAATGCAAATTATATATAAAAATTTCATGTTGGAAATAGCTACTGTAGAATTAAATAAATATGTGTATCGATCGAAACTTGCGTGACCTGGCACCAACCTGTCAACGGCATCGGTTAAGAGTTCAAGTTCATCCACAGTGCCATAAACATCATACACATCATCCATAATCGTAATCAAAGCATAGACCAATCTGGTCATGCGCCTAAAATATCCATACTGAGGTTCGAAAATCATCCCAGCAGCCCAAAAGAAACTCACCATCCAACTATCTCATGCAAAACTACTAAATTGATCTCCAAGATCCATCTTCTTCCACTTCCTTTATATGAAAAAGAACATCATCATATATACAAGATAAATAAGAAGTTCCAATGAATTTTAGTTTATTAATTGCTTTTATATTTATGTTGTAGTTTCATGTTTAGATGTTAAAGCAACAACTATACCCGCTCTTAATTAGGTATAGCTAGCCTCTTACCTTGATGCAGACTTCATATCCTCTTGGTGCGTTGCTTGCACCATGTTAAAATCGAGTTTAGCAAGCTCAAGCACGATACTGCTCATGTTAGGTCTTGTCTCATATACATCTATGAGCCACCTAGCCTCCAATCTTATCATCCTCCAATACCGTGGAAGCTCCAATTCATGGCTCACTAGAGTGGAAAGATATTGATCTTTGTTTTCTTTCACATATTCCTTGAGGTAGGAGATTGTGAAATTTCTAACATCATCAAAGATAGCGTTCTCTCCTTCTTTCAAAAGAAATGCAGCTTCATACATAGATAACCTCTACAATCATCTTTGAGGCATGGCCTGAAGTTTCCTTTCTCATCCCTGAAATTGTCGAAAATTTCCGGAAAAAGGATGCAAGAATTAAAGGGAAATTAATTACTTTTTCATGATCCATCATGTTGCACTGTAAAAGAATCTCATGTATCCAATAAATTTTATATTTGGTAGAAATTGTCTATAAATGAATAAAAATCGCAACTTTTAGTGTATGTTATAGATATATATTATGTACCTGTAGGTATATCATAGCCATGTTGTCTTAAAAGTCTGAATTCAAGAGCTACTGCATGTAAACTTTCTTTTCTTTGCTTATAATAGTTGGAATTATTGTTGTGTATCTTACTTAGGATTCTCTTTATTTCATCCTGAAAGTGATAAGATACTCCAAGTCTTTCCAAGTCATCGATGAGCTCTAGTTGATGTAAAGGATCCACGGAATTAAGCATCAGCTTAACTTCTTCCTTAAGCTCTTCAACATGTTTGGTAAACGGTTCTCCCTGCATATCTCGGAACTAATTAGTTTTAATAACTTATAAATACTTATGCGAACAATATGCGCAATAAAAGTTAATTGAAAACGGAAATATACCACATATTTATTGGTAAGTGATTGAGCATAATCATGGGAACCAAATGGAAGATTGGTAATTGGCTGATCGTCTAACAATGGTTTCATCAGACATTTTGGTTGCAGCTATACATTTGAGTACTGATCTACTAGCTCGAGTAACGATGTTGCTAGATGATCCAACTAAGGAGCTGTTTAAAGGCGACAATCTTTTAAAAGTTAATGAAGGCGCTAAAGTTACCTGACAATAAAGAACCATTTTGATGTAGGAAGGTTTTTCAGGTCTAAGTGTTGGATGGAATGACTTGTATGAGGTTGTAGTTGCACTCCCAATGCCTCTCTCTATTTATACACATCGTGTGTTACTGTTCTTAACTATTATAATCAATTTCTTTAGTAAATAAATGAAGAGTGGAAGTACCATGGACTGCCAATCAAAAAGAGTTATTAACAGTTGAAAGAATTATATATGCACATTGAAATTACAATCAATTTCTTTAGTAAATAAATGATGTTTTACGCTTACTTTCTTGAAGTGAACCAAATAAGGAAAGAACGTGGAAATTGATGTATTCTAAAAAAAAGTAAATCATTTATGCGTTTTAAGTCAATCAAGACTTATGAGGAAAAGAAAAATAAGACTCATCAAATTTCACGTTTTGACAAGTATAAACTTTACAAGTAGAGTCTGAACATGTATATCCCTTGTGAATTATGATACAAACTAATAATTTTTAACGAAACGATATGAATTGTGAGATACTAACACTTTCTAACAAAACGCTGTGAGATATTAAAACCTCGCCCTCACTTCATCTATCTTGCCAACTTTAGGACTTAAGAACTCATTGATTTTACTATCCTATAATAAGCCACACATAAACAATTTGTTTTTTGAATTAAAAAAACAGTGTGCCGAATAAAAATTTTACATTTTACGAAGAAACAGAAGGAAAACATAAACAAACTTGCCCATGGCTTAGAAAAATTTTGAATTGGTGAGAAGTATCAAAGTTCACGTTTAATAAATGGCAGCATTAAATAATTGTTTCCCAGAGATTCTTAATAATAGTTCATTTACTTATTTAACATGCATGCGTTGGATTTGTTGACTTTTAAGCTATAACACATTCCTCAATTTGAATCCTTTTAAAAAGGGAGAACAACATTTTCCCACCCAAGGTTTGGCGAAACGACACTTTCCCACCCTTCGTTAGGTTTTGTTATGTTTTCTATTAATATTTTACTGAAAAGATAAAAATACCTATAAATATTTTACTTTATAAATTTTTTATTATTTTTTAATTAGCCAAAAGTCAAAAAAAAAAAAATGTTAACCCCACCTAAAAAATTATGAATAATGTTATGAAATTGCTTAAAGTTAAATAACCTTAATATTTATTTATTTATAATGTTATTAATATCCCATCACTATTATTCAATAATTTACTAAATTTATAATGTTTTTCATTTTTACTAATTAACATAGAAAATCAA
The DNA here is from genome assembly GCA_026229545.1 of Pistacia atlantica. NCBI lineage: Eukaryota > Viridiplantae > Streptophyta > Magnoliopsida > Sapindales > Anacardiaceae > Pistacia > Pistacia atlantica. The sequence goes on along the minus strand of CM047908.1, from coordinate 31,215,244 downwards.
TATTCCTAATTAATTAAATAAGTAAAGGAAAAAATTATATATTTATACTTAAACTAATAAATAATAAGTAAACACTTTAACTTAACTAAATTTTAATTGATAATAAACTATTTAAGGTTATTTTCATCTTTTTAGATAAATATTAATAGAAAATACTAACAGAATCTAACAAATTATGAGAAAGTGTCATTTTCAAACTTGACTAGTGGGAAAGTGTCCTTTTGTCAAACCTTGGGTGGGAAAAATGCCGCTCTCCCTTTTAAAAACTATTAAACCTTTCGAAACTAATTATAATTAAAGTATTCAATATTATTCCATATAACCAAATGAAACGATCCTTTTTATTAATCTAAATGAATTATATATGCACATTGAAATGAAGATTGGAAGTACCATGCACATCAAAACCAAGGACGGTAACTCTCACCAAACGTCAAATTAAAGGACCAAAACGTCAAATTAATCAAGGACTGTGGAAATCGGTGTATTCGAGAAAAAAGCAAATCATTTATACATTTTAAGTCAATTAATGGGACTGGAAACTATGATACAACCACAACTGTTTCATATTTACCGGTGATCAAGACTTGTGAGCAAAAGTAAAATAAGACTCATCAAATTTCATGTTTTGACAAATTTAAACTTTATCCGTAGAGTTTGAACGTTTATATCCCATGTGATGCAAACTATAGGCAACAAAAATACTTTTAGAGGTATTTCTTAAAAAATTCATGTAACATGTTACCACCCAATAATTCAATTGAATTATTATTATATTGAGACTGTATTTGGACATTCGTGTAGTGCGATAATTAAACAAAACAAAAGTTTGTGAATTAGATCAAATACAGATACAAACCATATGCTTCTGTCAGTATAAGCAATATAAGTTAATTGACAACAGAAATAGTTACTGTAAGTGATTGAACATAATCATGGGGCCAAATGGAAGGTTGGTAATTGGCTGATCGTCTAACAATGGTGTGGTACTATTCTTAACAATTATAATCAATTTCTTTGGTAAGTAAATGAAGAGTGGAAGTACCATGGACTGGCAATCAAAAAGAGTTCTTAAGAGCTGAAAGAATTATATATGCACATTGAAATTATAAGTCGATGCTTCAGGCTTACTTTCTTAAGGTGAACCAAATGAGGAAAGAACGTGAAAATCGGTGTATTCTAGAAAAAAAAGAATCATTTATGCGTTTTAAGTCAATTAATGTGACTTAAAAAAAAAAAACCTCTATGATATAGCCACAACTGTATGATAATTATTGCCAATCAAGACTTTATAGATGAGTCTGAACATTTATATCCCTTGTTATGTAAACTATAACCAACAAAAGTCTATTTAGATGTATTATTATTATATTATTATTACTAAAACAAAAGTTTGTGAATCAGATTAATTTTAATATGACAAAACATATTATAGATCACAATTGGTGGTCCCAATGAATTATTCGACGCTTGATAATTTATGATTAATTTAATATATATTTTTATTTACATGTGTGGTTTATATGGTGGAATATTTTATGGTTTTACGGATGTATTTGGTTGAGGGTTATATGAGATCACATGTCGTTAATAGCTAAACGGCCAGAACTCTAGCCATTAACGACGACCAGATATCTGGCTGTCAACAACCAAAACTTTGGCCGTTAACGATAGCCAATTCTGGCCATAGATCTGGTTATTTCTAGCTAGATCCATGAAGGATCTAGCCAGAAATGGCCAAATCAGTGCACGATTGATCATATCTAGTTGATTGTGTACTGTTACGGCCACTATCGCCGTCAGTGGTGGCAGACGGTCGACAGTGGCGTCGAATGGATGGGAGTGTTTTTATTAAGTTTTAAACTTTTTTGACTGTTAGGGCGTTTTAGCAATATCCCAAACATAAGGGGCTAAAAGATATGCAATAGATAATATTATATTAATATTTAAAAAAGACCACAATTTAATAAATTATATAATATACATTATTAATTTATTCTTTCTAACCAAATATATTAATATAACATCAATTTTTTTAAATTGTCTAATGTTAAACGTGTACCGAATAAGAAATTTTTATTGTAAATTAAATAAAGATGCCACTTAACAAAGTTTGACTTATTGGACTTCAACTGATACAACCACAAGTTTGTGCAGCAATCAACCAAATGAGAACCCACAAAAAAACAAAACAAAATAAATCAAAATTCAGAAAAATCAGTTGTGCACACTAAGAGCTGGATCAAGTTAGCTCGCTACAACACGTGAAAAAACGCAAGTAAAACGCAGAGATCAGAGAAGAAAGTGAAATTAAACAAAGATTTCGCTAGGTGCTAGCGCGATCGATCGCGCAATCAAGCACGATGGTGGTGTTGCTGTGAGAACGAGGGGTCAAGACATATATTTTGAGCGACGTGACAATGTTGGCTGTGGCCTTTGGGTGTGGAAAGTATACTTGAGCGGCGGAAAATGTAATTAGAGTTGGTTGTGTGGAAAAAATGGGTATATAGATGGGGGCATCTCTGTAATTATTTAAATATACAAGGGTAGTGTGGTAATTTACTGGACCTGGGGCAGGGAGTCCCCTATCCCCGTCCCTAATTTTCCGGGCAATCCTCGTCCAGTACAAGACAGGGTAGGAGAAACGCCCATCTCTAAATAACCATTGCCCCACATAGTTAGGATATACAACAAAAAGTAGATCATTAAAATACATGATTGGTAAATTAAGAAGAAAATGAATTCCCAAAAAGAGATTGAGAAATAATTATTTAAAAGTCCGAAATTAAATAGTCAAGCAAATTCCTCAAAGATTTTATTGCCACATGGTTCATCAATTGTGGGAAGTATGGATTGACCTATGAAGCTTCAAAATTCTAATTAAGGCACACCATAAATTGTTAATATAGACTTCACAATTTGTTATCCAAATCAGAGTTATCCTTCAACATGCAAAATCTCAACTGACAATACACAATCAAATATGGAAAATAAGAAACATTATATTATGTATATCATTTTCATTTTTCATGGAATTATTACTACTAAAAAACTCCAAAAAAAAAAAAAAAAAAAAAAGGCACAATTTGCATTAAACTTCTAGAGGTTCAAGTGACTAAATGGAGTGTTTGGTTGAAAGAGAAAGAATATGATAATCTGTTTTATTATGAGTTCTGTGAGATCCCAAATTGTACAAATTACATGTGACACCTTACTTTTACAAGCACAATTTGCCCTGGAAAGAAAATTTTCAAAAAGTCAATTATATGTTATTAATTTGACAATGTCATTCTTGCAACGACTCATTCTCATAAAAACATGCATAGTAAAATTATATGTAAAATAACATAAGAAGTTGGGCCCAAAAATTTTTCTTTTATTAAACATATGTACTCTTTATACAAATATATACAAGATTTGTATCGTATGCAAAACTATCAAAATAGGGTGGACAGTGTAGCCATTTCTCTTCGTGTGTCGATGTCCATCCGACTGTGTCTTCATCTAGAACCTGCAAAAACATAGGGAACAATTGGATGAGCAAATATCCCCGTAACTCTCTCTCTAATTCTTTCCCTACCATTTAATGACTCTTTCTCTTATACAACTCTCTATTTTCTCTTTCTCATAACTCTTTTCTACTAACTCTCTTTCTAGTAAGTCACGGGCCCATCTGACTGGAGGCACGGCTGGGACTCACTCCCACTTCCTGTGACTTCTACTCATTCTAGCCGATCGGACTTGATTATGCATGGATTCGGAACCTTTGGCCATGTGAGTGCATAGAATCTCACGGGTAAACTCGGGTATAGCCCTCATCCGCATGTACTCTACGGGCTACACCACTTCTCTCTCTGATACTCTGGCCGCTCTCTATGCGGCGTACATGCGGGAATACTCTACCCGTACTCACAGGTTCCCCATCGCACAACCTACTATATTCTCTTATTAAGCACTACTCTAGCTTTTACTCTATAGTGCTCACTCTCTCTTTCTCTTTACTCTTAGAGTAGTCTAAACTCAAAAGTCTCTACTCTCTTTTCTAGCGCATAAATAAAGCATAGTTAATGCACATAAATGACTCATACTCATTAATGCATTTATTAAATGCAACTATGTCATGTAGCAACAATTAAGGCTTTCTACTCTTACTTATGTTTCTCTTGAGCATTTCATCATGCAACTCATGTGCATAAAAACTCTACTCTAACTTTAACTTTTCTCTTCTCTTTTAACCAACCAAATGGGAGAAAACTCCCTCATAAGCTCTAAATTTCCTGTCAAAAGAAAAACACTTCCATAAGCTTGCTCAAAACTTCCTCCAACTTCTATCAAACTCAACCCAACATCAAGCAAATAAAACACTTCTCATAATTCAATTTATGTGTATCACTCAATCATCACTACTAATCTCATTCAACAATTTAATGAATACACACACACACACACACACACACACACACACACACACACACACACATATATATATATATAACTCTACTCAAAAGAGTTCTTAAATCTCAACTTAGGATGAATTCACTTACCTTATGGGGAAAAAGCTTCTTTAACACTTCTTCTTTCCTTTGGGAGCTTGCTTTTTCTCTACAACTTAACCAACAACCACAACATGAGACTCTAATCAAAACATAATAAAACTCACATCTAAAGCAAGAATCCTTACCTTAGGATGCTTTAGATTAAAATCCTACTAAAAGTTACTCAAAAAGGCTCTTGGAAATCCTTGGAAGATTGAAAGAAATTTGAGAGAGTTTGGAAAATGAAGGAGGCGGTGGAATGGGAAAATGAAGAGTTCTCAAAGACTAAACCCCCTTAAATATCTCTTAACAACTCATTCTTCCCCTTTTGCCCTTGCTCTTTCTTGGAAATTCCATTCATATCCTTTGATTCCTTACAAACACACCCCCATACTAACATATTCTCCATGAAATTTCCTTACATTTTACTCCCCACTTTTCCTGCTAATTAAGGGTAAAATGGTCAAATAGTACCCAAGGGAAAAAATATCTAAAACTTAATAAACTTTTCAACCGGCACGTCGCCGCGGCAATGAATCTTCCTTCTGTCGCTGTCAAGCACTTCCCCGTGGCTTCAATACCTCTTCGCTGCGGTGAAGAGTGTCCTTCGCCCCGGCGAGCCCTGTAACACCAAAAACCTTCTAACTTTGACTAAATCGAAGGCAAAAACTCAACATTTCAATACAACCTAAGACCAACCAACCACTATTCACAAAAAACTGACTCAAATAAGAGCGAAGTAAGAAACATTAGCAACGTACCTCAAGTGGGCGTTACAAATCTTCCCCCCTTAATAGAATTTCGTCCCCGAAATTCATACGAACAACTCTGGGAAGCGATTCTGCATGTCTTGTTCTACTTCCCATGTGGCCTCCTCTACTTTGTGATTCCTCCAAAGAACCTTCACTAGAGGAATGCTCTTGTTCCGAAGCTTTTTAATCCTTTTATCCATAATCTGAACCGGCTGTTCTTCATACACAAGGTTCTCTGCTAGCTCAACATCCTCAACACTCAGGATATGGGTGGGATCACTTACATATTTTCGCAACATCGAGACATGAAAAACCTCATGTATTTTATCCATATGAGGGGGTAGTGCTAACCTATAGGTAACCTTCCCCACTCGTTGCAGAATCTCAAAAGGACCAATGAATCTAGGCGCCAACTTTCCTGTGTTTCCGAAGCGCATCACTCAATTATAGGGGGAAACTCTCAGAAATACTTTATCACCCACTTGAAATTCGACCTCTTTTCTCTTCAAGTCAGCATAGCTCTTTTGTCGATCTTGGGCTTGCTTCATCCTGTTTCTGATCAATCTAACATCTTCTATCAGTTTCTGAGTCACCTCTGGCCCAAGAGCTTTAGTCAACTCACCCTTTTCACCTATCTCATCCCAATGTAGTGGAGACCTACATCGTCTACCATACAAAGCCTCGTAAGGTGCCATTTTAATTGTAGACTGATAACTATTATTGTAGGCAAACTCCACCAGGGGTAACATTTCATGCCAAGACGCTCTATAATCCATACAGCAGGCTCTCAACATATCCTCAAGCACCTGATTCATCCTCTCGGTTTGGCCATCCGTCTGAGGATGATAGGCAGTACTAAACGCTAATCTAGTACCCAAGTTCCTCTGTAAACTCATCCAGAAGGCTGAGACAAACCTGGAATCTCTATCAGACACTATTGTCTTGGGCACACCATGTAACTTGACTATCTCCTTAATGTAGATCTGAGCCAACTGATCTGCAATGGTGCTTTCCTTTACTGGAAGAAAATAGGTTGATTTGGTTAACCTATCCACAATCACCCATATAGCATTATACCCTCTCTGGACTCCAGGGAGACCGGTGATGAAATCCATTGAAATACTCTCCCATTTCCACTCTGGAATACTAAGTGGTTGAAGTAACCCTGACGGCCGTTGGTGTTCTGCTTTCACCTACTGACAAGTCAGACATTTAGCTACAAACTCTGCAATGTCTTTCTTCATACCTATCCACCAATAGCTTTTCTTTACATCCTGATACATCTTAGTTGCTCCAGGATGAGCAGTGTACGGTGTGTCATGAGCCTCCATAAGAATTCTCTATCTCAACTCACCGTTCGGAGGAATACACAACCGATTCCTAAAATAGATAACACCATCTCTCACACAGAACTCTGATGTCTTACCTTCAAGCACTTGCTGAACTATTTTCTAACACCACTCATCGGCCACTTGCTTTTCTTTCACTTCCCCCAATAAAGTAGTCTGAATCTCTAACCTTGTAATCCTTCCCGGAATCACTTCGATTTGCTCTCTACACAACTCTTCTATCAACTCTTTTTGCTTAGTGAGTCGGGATAAATAGGCTTTTCTACTTAGGGCATCGGTTACTACATTGGCTTTCCCCGATTGATATTTGATCTCGCACTCATAATCTTTAACCAGCTCTAACCATCTTCTCTGCCTCATATTCAACTCCTTCTGGGTAAAGAAATACTTTAAACTCTTATGATCATTGTAGATGTTGCTCTTCGCACCATAGAGGTAATGCCTCCAAATCTTTAAGGCAAAGACCACGGCTGCCAACTCTAAATCATGTGTAGGGTATCTCATTTCATGCTCTTTCAATTGCCGAGAGGCATATGCTATCACCCTACCTAATTGCATTAACACCGCACCGAGTCCTTGCAAAGAGGCGTCTGTATAAATATCAAAATCTACACCCTCCTGTGGCAACACTAACACTGGGGCTGTTGTTAACCTCTTTTTCAATTCTTGGAAACATTCCTCACAAGCTTCTGACCATACGAAAGGAGTCTTCTGTTTGGTAAGAGCTATCAATGGTCTAGCCAACTGGGCGAATCCTTCCACGAATCGTCCGTAGTAACCTGCCAAGCCTAAGAAACTTCTGACCTTCTTTACTGTCCTCGGCCTCTGCCACTCGAGGATTGCCTACACTTTACTCGGGTCTACCGAGATCCCTTCCTTTGATACAGTATGGCTCAAGAATATTACTCGATCGAGCCAAAACTCATATTTCAAAAACTTAGCATACAACTGCTTTTCTCTCAACCGTTCAGCACTATTCTCAAATGTTCCTCATGCTCTTTTCTCGACTTAGAGTAAACCAGGATATCATCTATGAAAACCACTATAAATTGATCCAAACAATCGTGAAATACCCGGTTCATCAAGTCCATAAAAACTACTGGGGCATTAGTCAAACCAAACGGCATCACTACAAACTCATAATGCCCATACCTTGAACGGAAAGCAGTCTTAGCTACATCTTGCTCAGCCACTTTTACCTGATGGTACCATGACCTCAAATCAATCTTAGAGAATACTGCTGCCCCCTTCAACTAATCAAACAAATCATCTATTCGGGGTAGCGGGTACTTATTCTTCATTGTCACCTTATTTAGCTCTCTGTAATCAATACACATCCGTAGTGACCCGTCTTTCTTCTTGACAAACAAAATTGGGGCTCCCCAGGGAGAATGACTTGGTCGGATAAAACCTTTATCCAAATGCTCTTGGAGTTGCTTCTTTAATTCCTGAAGCTCTGCTGGGGCCATTTGGTAAGGGGCCTTAGATATTGGTGCTATCCCTGGTGCTAGTTCGATACTAAATTCAACCTCTCTTTCCAGTGGCAAACCTAGTAAATCTTCCGGAAACACATCTAAAAACTCTCGAACTATCGGCACCTTCTGAATCTCTGGTTGCGGAACATCACCACTCTGCACTACATGAGCAATATATCCAGAGCACCCTTTTCTCAACATCTTTCTAGCCTTCACACTACTAATTAACATACTCAACTGATGGCCATCTCCAAAGCTAAATTTATCTCCACTATCGAGATTAAATCTCGCTTTCTTCTTTCGACAATCGATCTCTACTCCATACCTCCCTAGGAAATCCATGTCCAAAATCACATCAAAGTCGGGCATATCAAAGACTATTAAATTGATTGCTAACTCTCGACCGTGGATCACTATGGATTCTCCTAACAACATCTCCTAAGTCAACACACTCACCCCATTAGGTAACTTAATCTTACTAGGTTGACTCACTCTGCTAGGTTTCAAACCTAATCTCTCAATCATCCCATGCGATATAAAAGAATGGGTAGCCCCCGAATCAATTAAAGCATATAAAGAAACAGCATAGAATAACAACTGACCAGTTACAGCTAATGGAGTGGTCTCGGCTTCACCCTGTGCCACTATAAAAAACTCTGGCATTAGTACTTCTCGAACTCTAGGCTGCAGGTGGAAAATAAGCTTTACAATCCTTCTTCAGATGCCCTGGCTGTCGGCACCTGTAACACACATTTCTATCTCTTAAACATTCTCCTGAATGGTTCCTCCCACATTTAGCACAAAGGGACAACCCTTCGGTTCTGGGCCGTTTGTTCTGTCAATCCCTCCTGTTACTCTTGGGTTGAAACTTCTTCTTGGCCCTTACTTCTCTATTCCTTGATGTATCCACTCTCTCCCTCTGCAAAGTAGTGGACGGTTCACTGAGTACTGGTAAAGATGACCCTTCTGCGATGTGCTTATTTACATAAATCTCTACCCTTAATGCATTTGTCAAAGCCTCACTATAGGTATGAGGAGGCTCAACTCCTGTCATCACATCTCGGGCAATATCAGATTTCAACCCTTGAACAAATTTATCCCTCCTTAACACTGGAGTGTACACTATCCCGGGTGCAAATCGGGCGAGGGAATTGAATCTTACCGAATACTCCTTCACCGAACTAGTCCCCTGTTTCAAATTAATGAACTCTTGGACTTTCTCATGTACTCGATCTTCCGTTCGATACTCGGCCTCAAACAGTCTCTTAAATTCTTCCCAAGTCATCAGAACCGAGTCATGAGTCTCTTCCATTAGTTCCCACCAAATTCGGGCATCTCCCTGAAACAAGAAACTAGCATATCTAATTCTCTCTCTGTCGTTCATGGGAAACAAGGCCATTGTCCGCTCTACGGACTTAAACCACTCTTCTGCTTCTAGCGGATCCCTTGTACCCCTAAACTCTGATGGTTGGTGCTGGCTTGCAAGCCCCTGAACCGGATCAACTCGATTCGGTATTACCTGAGGTACCGGACCCTCTCGTTCTTGTCTTGTGGGCCGTCCTCTACTAGGGGTCTCAGTTCTTTCTGGTACAACTCTGACTAGGGGTCTCAGCTCGTACAATCTCCCCCGACTCGCTAACACTTCTTGAACAATATTCCGGATCAATGTCGCATCAAGAGTAGGGGGAGTTGGTTCTGGGAGGTTAGAGGGTTTGCCCTCATTCATCACACTCTTACCCTTATTTCGGTTACTACGCCTCATCTACAAAACGACCACACGTAATCAATTCAAGAAAACACTTAACGTAAGGAAAGAATTAACTTACACAGTCGGCTCTTGGACATTGTAGCGATGAGAATGGTACACTGTCAAATCCCAAAATCTTTGCTCTGATACCAAAAATGTAACGACTCATTCTCATAAAAACATGTATAGTAAAATTATATGTAAAATAACATAAGAAGTTGGGCCCAAAAACTTTTCTTTTATTAAACATATGTACTCTTTATACAAATATATACAAGATTTGTATCATATGCAAAACTATCAAAATAGAGTGGACAGTGTAGCCATTTCTCTTCGTGTGCCGATGTCCATCCGATTGTGTCTGCATCTAGAACCTGCAAAAACTTAGGGAACAACTGGATGAGCACAAAACAATGCTCAGTAAGTAAACCCATTTACTCAAATATCCCCGTAACTCTCTCTCTAATTCTTTCCCTACCATTTAATGACTCTTTCTCTTATACAACTCTCTATTTTCTCTTTCTCATAACTCTTTTCTACTAACTCTCTTTCTAGTAAGTCACGGCCCCATCTGACCGGAGGCATGGCTAGGACTCACTCCCACTCCCTGTGACTTCTACTCATTCTAGCCGATCGGACTTGGTTATACATAGATTCGGAACCTTTGGCCATGTGAGTGCATAGAATCTCACGGGTAAACTCGGGTATAGCCCTCATCCGCATGTACTCTATGGGCTACACCACTTCTCCCTTTGATACTCTGGCCATTCTCTCTATGCGGCGTACATGCGGGAATACTCTACCCGTACTCACAGATTCCCCATCGCACAACCTACTCTATTCTCTTATTAAGCACTACTCTAGCTTTTACTCTATAGTGCTCACTCTCTCTTTCTCTTTACTCTTAGAGTAGTCTAAACTCAAAAGTCTCTACTCTCTTTTCTAGCGCATAAATAAAGCATAGTTAATGCACATAAATGACTCATACTCATTAATGCATTTAATAAATGCAACTATGTCATGTAGCAACAATTAAGGCTTTCTGCTCTTACTTATGCTTCTCTTGAGCATTTCATCATGCAACTCATGTGCATAAAAACTCTACTCTAACTTTAAATTTTCTCTTCTCTTTTAACCAACCAAATGGGAGAAAACTCCCTCATAAGCTCTAAATTTCCTGTCAAAAGAAAAACACTTCCATAAGCTTGCTCAAAACTTCCTCCAACTTTTATAAAACTCAACCCAACATCAAGCAAATAAAACACTTCTCATAATTCAATTTATGTGTATCATTCAATCATCACTACTAATCTCATTCAACAATTTAATGAATACACACACACACACACACATATATATAACTCTACTCAAAAGAGTTCTTAAATCTCAACTTAGGATGAATTCACTTACCTTATGGGGAAAAAGCTTCTTTAACACTTCTTCTTTCCTTTGGGAGCTTGCCTTTTCTCTACAACTTAACCAACAACCACAACATGAGACTCTAATCAAAACATAATAAAACTCACATCTAAAGCAAGAATCCTTACCTTAGGACGCTTTAGATTAAAATCCTACTAAAAGTTACCCTCAAAAAGGCTCTTGGAAATCCTTGGAAGATTGAAAGAAATTTGAGAGAGTTTGGAAAATGAAGGAGGCAGTGGAATGGGAAAATGAAGAGTTCTCAAAGACTAAACCCCCTTAAATATCTCTTAACAACTCATTCTTCCCCTTTTGCCCTTGCTCTTTCTTGGAAATTCCATTCATATCCTTTGATTCCTTACAAACACACCCCCATACTAACATATTCTCCATGAAATTTCCTTACATTTTACTCCCCACTTTTCCTGCTAATTAGGGGTAAAATGGTCAAATAGTACCCAAGGGAAAAAATATCTAAAACTTAATAAACTTTTCAACCGCACGTCGCGCGGCGAAGCTTCCTTGCGCGCGAATCGTCTGCCAGCTTCCCCCATGGCTTCAATACCTCTTCGCCGCGGCGAAGAGTGTCCTTCGCCCCGGCGAGCCCTATAACACCAAAAACCTTCTAACTTTAACTAAATCCAAGGCAAAAACTCAACATTTCAATACAACCTAAGACCAACCAACCACTATTCACAAAAAACCGACTCAAATAAGAGCGAAGTAAGAAACATTAGCACCGTACCTCAAGTGGGGTGTTACAATTCTCAAGCTTAATTTCGTGTTTTTTCTTACCAACTCAGTCACCCTTGTCATATTAACCATATTAATTTGTTATCCATTTTTAGCTAGTTTCCTTTCAATTGGGCTTAATTACGCTTTTTTTAGCTTCTTCTAAGATCAACTAATTTTCTTCATAAAGGGGGAATGACAATTTCCCACCTAAGGTTTCGCATAAGTAAGTTTTCGCACCCAAACGGTTTGAAAAAAAAATAATTTCACGCTCATCATTAAGATCCGTCCGTTAACTTTAACTGAAGGATATAATGGTAACTTAATTTATTTTTATCTTTCCTCTTCACCCTACTGCCCCAAAATCCTTCACGCCAAATCTTCATCATAACCCCCACGTCACCATCTCCAACTTAGCAGCCCTAATCACCTTCCAAACACCCTCTAACCCACACCCACCCAACGTCGCGACCCATCCCCCAAGCCGTAACACGCCACTTAGCCTCTGACGCACATATGCAAGTTTTACAACTATAAGGGGGGTTCATGTAATTTTTCATTATCCCAATTCTAAAATCCAAATTCTATCAATTAAAACCCTAAATCCCATTTCCATTGCAATTCTGAAGTCGCGACAGACCCTCTCCCGATTGGCCGTGACCGCCGCAACTCCGACGACTGAGGTTCTCCGCCGAATCCGCCGACCCGACGACTCGGTACTTCCATTTTCTGCGTCTCTTTCTTCTTTTCCTGAACTGTACATGTTGTAATGTTGTATATTTGTTGTATAATGTTAATCCAACATTACTATTCTATTACTTACCACCCGTATTGAAATTTGAAGCCATTTTAAGAGTGTTCTTAAACTAAGAATTGGTTGCTGGAAAAAAAAAAAAAAAAATTCTTTTTGGAAATGGCCTCACCCGACTACCACCACTTTTGGAAAAAGGCTAAGGCCTACCGAGTGTCTCTCTCTGTCTTCTTCCCCTTTCCTCACTTCCTGCTTGCTATGCTAACCCTTATTTCTTCTTCTTTTTTTTTTTTTTTTTTCATAACTATGGAACAGATATGACTCTGATAATAATTGTTCCTCAAGATGTTTGTAGAAATGATCGAATGAAATTTGAAACGAGTGGAGTAACTATGGTATCTCTTAAAGACATAGCACCGTCAACTCAAAATAACATAAATACGCAGTTCATAATCCTAGACAAGAGCAAAACAACGACAATGGAAGGGCAGTACAAAACCTGTTTGGGGGTTGTGGCCGACGAGAAAGCTGTAGTTAACTTCCAGTTCTGGCAAAATGAATGTGAAGCGTTTGAGGCAGGTGACATTGTACGCTTGACTAATGGCATATTCTCATTCTCACATCACAACAATCTGGTGCTAAGAGCAGGCAAGAAAGGGAAAATAGAAAAAGTAAGAGAGTTTACGATGGTATTCGTAGACACCAAATATGAGTGAAATTAGTTGGGTTCGTGATCCTAATAATTCTAACAAGTATGTACAGGCGCAGCAGGCTGTTATTTCAGCTTCAATGCCTTAATTTTATGTTATGCTTCAAGATTCCTCATCAATTTTTGAAACGTCAAGAAGGTATCTTGAAACTCATAAACAGGATGAATACATTATTTGAGGTAAATGTACTTCTGTCCTAAATAGACGATTCAAAAAACAATATCTTGCATCAGGCTGGAATGTTGGCTCCATCATATCTGCTCGATAATATTCCAGGAGTAAGATAGGCCCTTATACCCTTTTTTTTAATTTCTGCATAATTGTTTAAAGAAAGAGTGAATCTTCAATCTACAATTGTTTAAATAAAGGAAGATAGGCCCTTTCATGGCACCACAAGGAGAGAAAAAATATGTACACAGCAAAACATTGAAGGCGAATTTTCAACAATACAGACAGATGCATACATATCTTCTATGCATCATATTACCATAGATTATCACCTAAATCAACAATATGGGGAAAAAAAATTAAAACTTAAGGAGAGAGAATGGAAATATCATGATCAGCCAAAGATAAGATTGATCAGTTTGTGTAATGCCCAGTTTCATGAATTAACAAACTGATATCATTTTCTCTCTCAAGATTGATTATGTTTGTGATGATAGAAGAGGAATTTTGGAAAAATTTAGAGACTGCCGTCACTTCATCTAGAAGACAGCCACCATTGATAAAAGAAGAAGAAGAAAACAGCAAACGAAGGAAGTTGTGAGCAAGAAGACACTAGACTCATATTCTCTCTAACGGTGGGTTATGTTTGTGATGAAGAAAGAGAGTAGAGATTATCGTTATTAAAAGAAAAGGGAAACTATATTAAATAACTCATTTTTGGGACTTGTTCAGTATCTATTGATCAAATTACTCTTTAACTTAAAAACTCAGAGTAATCGATAAACAACCAACTGATAGGTATCCATCAGTTAACTGATAAAAACTGATAGATATTTATCAATCAATCAAGAAATATAGGTTTTATTGAGTTTGTTTTGTTTCGGGACTTTATTTGATAACCCTACCGGTTTCTATCGATGACCAATAAAACCTAATATAGATTGAGTTCTAAAACAAAACAAACTATTTCCAATTTATCGATTAACCGATAGAAACTCTATCTACATAAAAAAAAAATCCTAATTAACATGTTTCTTAAACACTAAATCCAACAAATATTCTATTAATAGCTTTGGTTTTCAAATTCTTCAATGGAGGTAAAGGCTGGTCTAACCTAGAAGAAGATGAGTGAATGGGTTAAAGTTTATTTATATATGAGCGTATTTTCATCCTTCATATTTGTGTAAAATGTCATTTTGCTATTTTATGAGAGTTTTCAAAAAGTATTATTTTTCAACTCCATTAGCTAAATTAGTGTCATTTAATATAATTTCTCATTTTTTAAAAATAAATAGAAGAGTGGAAGAGAAATTTCTAGTCTATTAGAGCGACTCAATTTATAGAAATTAATAGACATATTATTATCTATAAAGAAAAAATATATAATAAACACTACTTGATGAGTCCAAGAATTATTAAAATTCAAACTTAGAACCTTTTAATTTTTTTTTACTAAAGTATACCAAAAAAAAAAAAAAAAAAATTACACCAAATTAATCACATTGAGCATTAAAGGTTTCCTATCACACAAATACATGATTTTACAATGCCATCAATGTCTATGAGAGGAACATATCAGAAGCCAATATTATTGAAGTAAATTTGTATAATGTTTCCTCCGGTCACATAAAAATTTCTGATAATAAAGATTTTTCTACAATATTCATATTCTTATTCTATACCGAAAGAACAAAGACTAGTAATATAGACTATTTCTACTGTCGAATGTGAGATTATGGGTTGTTTGGGGGAGAAGTTAAGCCGGAATTATTGAATCCGGGGCCAAAGGGGAAGGTGGAGATGAAAGGTAAAGGAGGGGCCAAGGTGAAGGAACCATTGGAGCTGTAAAGTTGCATGCAACCTGCTGCAATGGGCTGGAGCTACTCAATGTTGGCTCTGGTTCTGGGAAAGATATTGGCAATGTTGGCAACATTGAATTGTCTTCTGGTATTGGCGTTTGATTTGTCTCTGAAGGTAGTGGGAAAGTCAGGTCAAGAAGTGTTTCGAACGACATTGTCGATGGCTTTTCTAGGTCATCATTCAACAAGTGTCGAGAAGTTGTTGTTATGCGAAAGCTACAAAGAAAGATGAGAGCCGTAATGATAGAGTGAACAAGATATTAGAGGTTGCCATTGATGGATTAGTTGATGAAATTTAGATGATTAAGGAGTGGTGATGGTGATCTTTTGATGGGCTATATAGGTGAAATTAAGAATTAAAGTTAGTAGTGTTGATGGGATTCATGGTAGTTTTACTTCAAACCTATTTCTTTAGACAACTTTTGTGTGTTTTTGACTTTTTACTTGGATTGACTGTTGCATGCTTAATGCATTTTTATGCTAAACCTTAAGAGTGACAATTAATTAATTCTTAAAAATATTTTGTTACATCTTATATCATTAGCGGGTGAGAGTCTGGGTTATTATATAAAACTTTGGACAAGTGTTTGTGTTAGTTGTCAGTCCTTCTTGCATCACGCGTCTATTTTAATAAATAATATTTTTTTGGTCATGGGGTACAAGGAGATTGGCTACTACCGTAGGCATAACTATCGCTATTGCTCTTCTAAACCTTTAATCCCCACACGTTTTGGCTGAAATAACAATTGATTAACTTAAAAAAAAAAACGTGTAGATTAGAATCAAAACGTTAATACTTGTTTAAATTAAAAAAATATTATCATTTGTTTAATAATGAATATGTGTAGATTGTAAGTTTTATTTGTCAACTTATGAAATATTTTAAAACTGTTATTAAGCATAATTGTGATTTTCTTTAATCGTTTACCGATGTAGTAACATCTTGTTGTATGTTCATGCATCGTCTCTTGTTCAAATGATTGTACTGAACAAAAAGTGTGGCACATTTTCGATTTATGTGTATACATTTTATTAACCACCTCTCTCTCTGTATAGGTGCCCTTCTTTAAGATATTTTTTATCTTATTTTCTTTTCGTGAGACTTGTGTGATAAGTCACTTTACAAGTGTCACTCTATTTTTAGAGTAGTCCAAACAAGTTGGTAAAAGGTTCTCACATGTGTACGGTAGTGATTGGTTCTTGCAAGGATATAAAAAGTGTCAACTTCTTCCTTGCATCTATAACCTGGTTTTGCTTTTCATTTTGGTCTGAATTTTTCAAAGTATATTCTTGCACAGGTTCGTTTTGTTTGTTGAGTCTATTGACGATCAATTTATTTGTGGTTGAGTTTTGGAACGTTGTTCCATTTATTGAAAGCTTGAAGAGAGACAAGCTATGGAGCTGAAAGAAGAGATTCGCCATTGTAGCTCAAGTGAAGCTTGAGCTAACCAAGCGGTGTCTTGGGCGAAAGCTTGTTGTAGTAGAACACTTAAGGAATCAGAGGGCAGAGTCAGAGTCAGAGTCTAGTAGAACAGGGAGTGTTTTACTTTGTTGTACTTAACTTTGACTCTGGATTTTCTTGTAATTGTGTCTGTTATAGTGGATCTGTTTTATCTGGATGAGATCCTATAGATGTAGGCTAAAAGGATTTTAGCTGAACCATGTAAATCTCTATGTTCTTTATTTTTGCGCTCATGGTTGGTTGATTAATTTGCTGAATTGGTAAACATCAAGCAAAGACGTTAATCACTCACTATTACTTATTCCGATGTGTGTTAAAAAGAGTCCATAAACTCTTTCAATTGGTACCAGAGCAAGTTATGATAAGTTATTTCAGTTGATCTTGTTTGTTGAGTGATTTTTGTGCCTTGATTTGGTATGCTATGTTTCTGGTTTGTTTTTAACATCTTGTCGTATTTTGTATTCTATTGATCTGCTCTTGCTTGCCTTTAATCTGAACTAATCTAATTTTGTTCTTATTGGTTGTTCAAATTGCCTTGTCATCATAATGAGTTTCTTTAACGAAGGAGGTTCAACAAATCGTCCACCCATGCTAGTAGGACCAAAGTATCCCTATTGCAAACCTAGGATGAGAGCCTTTTTAAAATCCTTAGATGAAAGAGTGTGGATAGCTATAGTTAGAGGCTGGAAAGAACACACTGTTGTTGATGAATAAGGCATTAAACCTAATCCTGTTGATCAGTGGTCTAAGGATGAACTAGAACTAGCAAACTTCAACTCCAAAGCCATCCATGCGATTTTCAATGTTGTGTTAGTAAATCAAATGAAAATCATTACTAATTGTGAAGTTGCTAAGAATGTTTGGGATAAACTACAAGTTAAGAACGAAGGAACTGATAGTGTTAAAAAGACTAGACTTAGAAGACTTGTTACTAAGTTTGAAAACTTGACCATGCATGATGATGAAACTATCACCGAGTTTCATGGTAGGATCTGTGAGGTTTCTAGTGAATGTTATACTTTGGGTAAGACTTATACTAACGTTGAGATTGTCAGGAAAGTGTCATGTTCTTTGCCCAGGAGGTTCTTGTCAAAGGTAACTTCAAATGAAGAGTGTCGTGATGTTGACACAATGGATCTTGATGAAATGATTGGATCCTTATAGACTTACAAACTTAACTTGAAGAGATGGAAGAAACAAAAATCAGGTGATGGTCTTAATCTTAAACATCAAGTTGATTCAAATATGTTTGATAATGTTGAATTTGAGGATGTGAATGATGAAAGTGTTGCATTGCTTACAAAGAATTTTGCAATTTTTTTGAAAAAGGGTTTGAAAAAGTCTGATGCAACTCGAAAAGGAAAACAACCATTTGTGAAAAACTTGTCTGATCGACCTAAATCTGGAGTGTTTTCTCAAAGTTTTTCAAAAGAAAATGAAAAGAGAAATAAAGGCATAAATTGTTTTGAGTGTGAAGGATATGGGCACATCCAATTAGAATGTGCGAACACTTTAAAGAAAAAGGGTAAAGTGATGACTGCTACCTTGAGCGAGAGTAATGAAGATGATGCTAAAGAGAATGGAAATTTCTTAGCCTTTATGGCAAATCAAGGTGATGATGTAAGTGTTTCATTTGATGATTCAAGTGTTGACTATTCTGAGTAACAAAAAGCTTATGATCAAATGCTTGATCAACGGTTAAAGTCAATCAAGAAAATGAAATCTCTTGAAGCTGGCAACTCAAATTTGGTGAAGGAGAAGAAAATTTTGTCTAATAAGATTGTGTCCTTACTTCTTAATTGTCTAACAAGGAATTGCTTTTGAATCAAACTTTGAGTGAACTAATTGAGACTAAGGCCATTGTTGAGAAGTTGAATGTAGGTTCAAGCAAGCTAGATGAAGTGCTTAGTCAAGAAAAATTGTTTGGAGATAGATCTGGACTGGGATTCACTCTAGGTGCTAACACATCCAAATTTGGTGTGTGCACATCCGTCAAGGCCACAAAACCTGTTGTTGTTTTTGCTACTGAGAAACAAGTTGTGAAGGTAAAGAAATTTGTTCATGTTTGTCATTTTTGCAATATGAAAGGTCATTTCAAACCTAGGTGTTTTAAACTCATTGCATATTTGAAAAAATGCCTTGAAAAACATGACATGTCTTCTCACTTGACATCGCACTCTAAGAATGATTTTTCTCCTAAAAAAGTTTGGAAACCTAAGTCTAATGTAACTTGTCAAGTTACTCATACCTCTCTACTTGCATTTCAAAATGATCAATGGTATTTTGACAGTGGATGTTCCAAACACATGAATGGTAACAAATCACTTTTGTTTAATCTTAAAAGTTTAGATATTGGACATGTAGCCTATGGAGATAGGAAAAAGGGTAAGATCTTATGAAAATGTTTAATTGTCATTCTTGGTTTTCCCATGATGAATGATGTCCTTTATGTTGAAGGCTTGAAAGCAAATCTGACTAGTATTAGTCAGATTTGTGACGAAGATTTTGTTGTTTAATTTTCAAGAACCAAGTGTGAAGTCCTGAACAATGAGGGAGTTGCTTTGTTGGGAGGGAAGAGATCTAATGATAATTGTTCTTTGCTATCTAATCATGTTTCTTATTTTAGTGCAAAAAATGAAAATGCATAATTGTGGCACTAGAAACTTGGACATATAAACTTCAAGGATTTGATCAAGCTTTCCAAGAATAAAGTTGTTAGAGGTCTGCCCAAGTTAGAATTACCCAAAGGTAATGTTTGAGGTCCATGCCAACAAGGTTGCAAACCAAAAACTCACACAATTCCTTCTCTTTTCTTAATACTTCTTGTGTGTTGGAGCTGTTTCATATGGACTTGATGGGTCCACTGCAAATCGAGAGTATTAGAAGGAAAAAGGTATGTGTATATGTGTGTTGATGTCTTCTACAGATTTACTTGGGTTAATTTTTTGAAAAAAAAAAAAATCTGATGCTTTTGGTGCTTTCCAAAACTTGGTTAAAAAATTGCAAGTTGAGAGGAATTCCATGGTGAAAAAGATTGTGAGAATAAGAATGACCATGATAAAGAGTTTGAAAACTCTAATTTTGCTAAGTTTTGTTATACACAGCGAATCTCTCATGAGTTTTCAGCACCCAAGACACCCAACAAAATGGGGTTCTAGAGAGAAAGAATAGAGTTCTTCAAGAGATGGCAAGAGTCATGCTAAATGCTAAGAAATTACCCAAAATATTGTGGGCTGAAGCATTCAATACTACCTGCCACATTTCAAATAGAGTATTCCTAAGAAAAGGTACTCTTCATACTCTGTATAAGTAGTGGAAAGGTAAGAAACCTGATCTCTCTTACTTCCATGTTTTCAGATCCAAATGTTATGTGTATGAACGACGGGGAAAATTTGGGTGAGTTTTACTCCAAAAGTGATAAGGGTGTATTTCTGGGATATTCTTCAAATAGTAGAGCCTATGGGATTTATAATATGCATTCTGAGCATCTAATAGAATCTATCAATGTTGTATTCTGTGATATTAAGGATTTCTCAGAGTTTTTACAAGAAGATGAGATTTTGGACATCACTGCTTCATCGAATGTGTCTAAAAGTCAAACGGATATTGAAAGTTTTAAATTTACCAAGTGAATTAAAACTTAAGAGGAAATACTTGCTATGTTGATTTAAGAGTCCATTAAACATAAACATAAAACAATAACATAAACATAAACATAAAGCAACAAACATAAACCAAAGTAAAAACACACAAGTTTTTTACATGGTTTGGCAAAATGCCTACATCCATGGGACCAAGTCCAGAATGAAGCCAATCCACTAGGTTTATTTTATAGTTCAATTACAAAGCCAGAGATTAAGGCTCAATTGCCAAAACACCCCTGTTTTGGAACGCTTCAATCTCTATCGTTTGGTTAAACAACGTACAACCATAGTGAGCTTACAAGAACACACAACTAACATGGTTAGCCTTGAGCTTCTCTCAAGGACCAGAAATGAAGACATACTTCAATGGAGGAAGCTCAACATGTTTGAACATCTCAAGATGAGAAGGGACATATTTTGGGTACTTTGAAAGAGGTATTTTAAAGCTTTACCTAAGCATAGAAACCTTAAAAAATAAAAAAATAAAAAAATAAAAAAAATCAGAGAATACTCAGTATACTTTTCAAAGAGATATCAGGCTTGAGAAAAAATGCAATGGAGAGGAGTTTATATAGGAAAACAGTCGACCAATGCAAGGACAGATGCCAAGCAACCCTTTATATTGAATTTACCTTTATAAAACTTAAATCTAATATCAAGATGTGACTTATAAAAGAGAATAAAACTTCCCAACACATTGAATATAAATTTGACAAGTGTTATGGACGACAAAACTATCACAAAAGAGAATAAAACAGCTCATGCATTCTAGAAGCTCAATACGTGTAAGTCAAATAAAACTGCCAGCTACTAAGTGATCACTCTGACTGAGAGGTACTTACCCGATACTGCACATAACCAACACGAGGTGGTCATACTGGAAGTTTAAACAAAATTGATTGTGCTAAGACAATGTAAGGTGATCATACCAGGACTGAGAGTTACCACTCTAGGTTCATAAGTTGACAAAAAAACTTACAATTTTCCCCTTTGTCAAACTTATGAACAAAGCACAATCTATTCAAACATGAACCTATCTCAAAAAAATCATCAATCATCCAAAGAGAAACAAAACAACAATATCTCATTAAAAGGTATAAACTTATTAAAAGTGAGATATGAACAACAATCAAAATACTCCCCCTTAATTAGTATACTCTCCTTGAGTAACTAATCAAGAAAAAGTTGAAATGAAACACAATAAAGACAATCAACAAACATAAAAGATGGTTAGAAAAGAAATGTTCTCTGCACATGAAATAATAATCCTTAGACAAAAAATATCAAAGATACTGTGAGTAAAAAAAAAACAAAAACTGAATATAAACAACTGAAACTTTAAGAAGTTCTAAACAAGTACTTAAACAGAAATTAAACACTAAACAGAAAAAAAAAATTCAGTTCAAAAGAGTACGTAGGTGATCACTTCAAGACTCAGAGTGACTACCACATCACACGCAAAGCTGAGGGAGTTTTTTGAGACAATTGTTCAGGTTTTTACTCCGTCTCTTTGTTCATAATTCTTCATCCCTTGTGCCTGGTTGATCTTTTAATGGGAAGATTCCTTCCAACCGTTGATTTTGTGCGTCTTTTTGCTGGGGAAGTGACTTGAAGCTGAGCTAAAGGAGTTGAAGCAATGTCAACAGCCGAAGGAGAGGCAACCGGGTTGACCACATTGGTTGGAACCTATTAGGGTGGTCACATCAAGGAGAACTTCTTTGTTAGTGAGCTGCATATTCATATTAGAGGCAACAACATTAGCAGCATCCTTAACTGAAGAACTAGTAACAGCAACATTATCCTTTGTAGAAGCTGTAACTTCATTAGCAGTACTAGATGGATCAAAACTAGAGTCTCTTGGTGCTTCCAATTTTTCAGGGGGATCAGGCAAAGGCTCCTCTTGAATTGTGGCAGATTCTTTGGCCTGATCGTGAGGAATAGAAACAAGGGGGTATAGCTAAAGCACATGCATCTTGAGTTTGAGTTTGAGAAACAAGAGGCACATCATTGACAACATCATTTTGGTCTTGAGGGGCAAAATCAAAAGCAGTCTTCTCTAATTCTTTTCCCAGGGTCGTAACTCTTGTTTCTTTAACCAGATCTTCTAAAGTATCCACACGAGTAGAAAGGTTAGTAAGGAACTCAACCATTTTCTTCTCCATTTCCTGCAAAAAGTCAAAAAGCCTAGATTCCCAAGTGTTAATCATAATAAGGCTGCTTTAGAAGATAAAGAACATACACGGCATGGGCAGTGAAGGGCAGAGATCTTTTGATTGTCTTAGAGGAGATATTCCTCACTTTGAGATGCACTTCATTTGGCTACTTAATAGGACCAGAGGAATCAACAATCCAATGAATTAGAGATGGAAAAACTAGGGCTAGGGTCTTTCCTTCAGTCTCAGCGGCAGTCTTAATAGATTGATAAATCAGAGAAGATAAGTCAATGTTTTTCCCTTTAACAATACCATAAAAAAACTAAGCTTTGTCTTGCCTAATGAATGAGTTATGCCGAAAAGGTGACCAGTTGGTAAGTGCAATTTTGAATAAAATTTTATACAGAGGAGTGACCAAGTTTGCAGCAATGTGACCACTCTTGAGCTAGGTGGTCACAACTCCACCAGCAAGCTCATTGGCTAAAGACCCTAGCTCCTTATCAGGGATAGATAAATCATTAACCAATTCAACAATAGGCAAGTTCAAAAAAGTCCTAATAATATCAGGCATAAAGTCAATCCAGATTCCCCTAACATGGATTTTGTTTTTCTTAGACTTTAATTTCTCCAAATCTTTCCTAAAGTTAGAGTAAAACTCTTGGATGAATCCTTGACATGGAGCAATAGGGTGAACAATGGTTTTTGTCCATTTTATTTTAGACACAAAATGGGAAATTTTAGGAAAATCAGACAACTCAACATGAGATTCACAAATGATAGGCCTAAAAACAACGTTATCTCTAAACCTAGATTCAGCAATGGGAGAACTAAAAGTTTTTCGTTTACCCATGCCCTCAATTTGAGGAGAAGCTTTCTCTTTGCCTTTTGATTCCTTCGATTGAGGCAATTTGCCCTTGGATTTCGCTGGAAGTGCCTTTGATTTCTTCAATTACTTGATTGCTGCTCGTCGGTGGATGCTGAATTCACAATGAGGAGATGGACACAGATTTCATGGAAGTTGGAGAGTTGTCACTTGATGACGCAGAATGGTCACTATCACCTCGTGAGGTCTGCCCAATTATTGATCTCTTCCTTGATTCAACTACTTGTCGAATATCAACAATAAAATCCTCTTGATGATCCATGAGAAATCAACAGATTAGTTCACAAAAAAAGATTGAAATGGAAGTTTTTGAAGAGAAGGGTTTGATGGCACAAATGATCAAATGAAAGAGTTAAAATGGTAACTCTTTATAAAGTAAAACCCTAGAGAAATTCGAGGGGTTTTTAAAAACAAACAATCACTTAAAGGCACAATGAGCACCATTGCTGCAAGGTGCACACACTAGCATCACCAATGTTAAGGTGATGGCCATACTCAAGAGGTGAGCACACAACATAAATGGTAAATAATGTCATTCAGCAGGTGGTGACACACAAGTCAGAGTGAGCATTTTAGAAACAACTTGGCCAAATTAAATATTAAAGAAGGTAAAGTGATCACTGTGAAATAGTAGGTTAGCACATGAAACCTTAAGATGGTGACTTATGAGCAAAGGTAGCAGACAAGAAACATTTTAAACAAAACAAAAAATAATTAAATAAAAACAACATAGTCATGAGTTCAATTCAAATTTTCACAAGATTTAAGAAGACAAGTCATATTGATCTGATTTAAAAATCACAAGAATCATTTCTAAATGTATGAAAGAAACACATAAGGAGTATCCCATCAAAGAAAAATCACAACTCAAAGTGATCACTACGTGTGTGAAGTGTCCTCAAGGGGTGAGTTTGATTCATTGGTCAATTGAAAAGAAAACAACTCCCTCTTCCCTCATGCCCTTTTTCATTTGAATCAATCTATTTCTTTTGAACTTAATCTCAACATTTTGGCTTCTTTTCTTTGAAAGGAGATTAAAGGACAAAACTCTCATAAGGTAACCAAGTGTAGGTTTCACACTTGCAAGTAGGTAGCCCTCTACATGGTAGATTTTCTAAGGACATAGAGGTCTTTACATCCTAGAAAATTACTCAAGTATGACTTTCTCACTACACACAAAGTAGCTCTTTCACATGGTGATAAGAAATATGCATTAAGAACTCAAAAAATGAAAGATAGTCGTAAAACCGCTTGACGTGAAAATCAAAGTGGACACATCATTTACCACACATATTTCAAAGATAAAAACAATTCTTTTAAGACCTAACACAGATCATATAGACTTTATATGTATATATATATATATATATATATATATATATATATATATATAAGTAAGGCAAATATGATCTCATGACATTAAAAAAAAAAAAAAACTCTACTCAAGTTCAGTTAGTCCTATGGACTTTCTCAAATTCACAAAAGTTTGAAAGTCTAGAGCATTTTTAAATAAATTATCAAGTTGAGATCCAGTGTTCACATGAACTAGGGTGATGACCTTATCTTTAACTAAGTCTTTAATGAAATGATGCCTAATATCAATGTGCTTGGTTCTAGAGTGCTAAACTGGATTCTTTGAAATGTTAATTGCACTTGTATTGTCATAGAAAACAATAACACATTTTTTATCAAAACCATAGTCACTCAACATTTGTTTAATCTACAAAACCTGTGTACAACAACTTCCTACAACAATGTATTCTACGTCGGCTGTTGAGAGAGAGATGGAGTTCTGTTTCTTGTTGTACCAAGTTACCATATTGTTTCCAAGAAAAAAACATCTTCTAGAAGTACTTTTTTTGTCGTCCAAGCTACCAACCCAATCTACATCACTAAAACCAACCAAGGTAGAATTAGTGTCGTATGCAAACCATAATCCAAAGTCAATTGTTCCTACAACATATTTCATGATTCTCTTCATTGCAGTAAGATGAACTTCAGTAGGATCAGCTTGAAATCTTACACAAACACCTACACTGAAACACAAGTCAGACCTACTTGCAGTTAAATACAATAGGTTGCCTATCATGCTTCTAAACAATTTGTTATCTAACTTTTTCCCATTCTCATCCTTAGACAATTTTAAGGTAAAACTTATAGGTGTTTTAGAAGGTTTTGCACTTTCAAGATTGAAACGTTTAAGCATGTTCTTTGCATATTTTGATTGTGATACAAACAAACCACTATCAAATTGCTTAATTTGAAGTCCTAAGAACATGTTTAATTCTGCTACCATGCTCATTTCAAACTCTTCCTTCATTAAGTTTATGAACTCTTGCGGTTGAGTGTGAGAAGTGAAACCAAAAATTATGTCATCAACATAAATTTGAGTACAAAGAAACTCACCATTATCATGCTTAATAAAATAGTTTTATTAGCATTACCTTTTCCATATTTGTGATCAAGTAAGAACAATGTGAGTCTTTCATACCATGCTCTTGGATCTTATTTCAGTCCATACAGTGCTTTTTTTAGTTTGAACACATGATCTGATTTGTACAGATCCTGAAATCCAGCTAGTTTCTCCACATAAACTTCTTCCATAAGAATGCCATTCAAAAATGCACTTTTCACATGCATTTGGTAGAGTTTCAAATTTAAGTAACAAGCAACTCCCAAAAGCAATTGGATTGATTCCCAACTTTGCCACTAGAGCAAAAGTCTCATCAAAATCAATCACCTCAACTTGTGTGTACCCTTGGGCAACAAATCTTGCTTTGTTCTGAACAATATTTCCAAATTCGTCAGTCTTGTTCTTAAAGATCCACTTAAGTCCTATGATATTGATCCCTTTCAGGTCTAGGAACAAAACTCCACACATCATTTCTCTCGAATTGTTCAAGCTCTTCATGCATGGCAGCAATCCAACACTCATCTTCTAGGGCTTGTTTTGCATTTTTTGGTTCTAAAAGAGAAACATAGTATAAATGAAAAACTTCATTAAACCTTTCTCTCCTTATAACCATTACCTCTTTAGGATTTCCAATGATAGAAGATGGTGGATGAGCTTTCTTGATCGAAGTGGGAGGATCTTTAGTCTTGGGAGTTCTTATCTGAGTGATTTCATCAGACAAATCAATAACTAAGTCGATTCCTTGTCTTTGAGAAGTAGACTCATGTTGAGCAACAATGGTGCTCATTTTAGGTTCAGGGGTAGTCACTTCATCTTTGGGATTTGTTCCAAAAGGAGTCACAGTGGGCACTTCATCACGATCAATCGTCACTTTAGCATGAACAAATGTATCATCATTTTTATCATCCTATGAAGACTATGAGAAATCTTCTGAATCAGAAAAAACCACGTTAAAAGATTAAATAATACAATCCGTTTATGACAAAAACTCTATATGCCCAACTATTAGATGAATACCTGAGGAAGATTCCTTCATCATTCTTAGCATCAAACTTTTCTAGATGATTTCTATCATTCAACACATAGCACTTGCAACCAAAAACATGAAAATACGAGACATTTGGCTTCTTACCTTTCCATAACTTGTATGGAGTTTGAGATATACCTTTCCTTAAGAAAATTTTGTTTGAGATATGGCATGTAGTATTGATTGCCTCTGCCCAGGGTCTTGGGGGCAGCTTCTTTGCATTTAACGCAACTCTGACCATCTCTTGAAGAACTCTATTCTTTCTTTCCACAACACCATTTTGTTGTGGTGTCTTAGGGGCAGAAAATTCATGCCAAATGCCTTACGAATCATAGAAGTTAGGAAAGTCAGAATTTTCAAACTCCCTCTCATGATCACTTCTTATCCTCATCATTTTCTTAACATGGCAATTTTGCTCAACCTGAAACCTTTTCACAAGACACTTAAAAGCTTCAAATGCCTCAAATTTTTCTTTTAAGAAATCAACCCATGAAAATATAGAAAAATTATCAACACACACATAGACATATCTCTTACCACCTAAACTTTCAATTTGCATTGGACCCATGAGATCCGTATGGGGAAGTTCTAAAACACATGAGGTAGTCAAATAAGACAAAGGTTTGTGAGAGCTTTTAGTTTGATTACCTTGTTGACAAGGTCCACATACTTTACTTTTTGGAAACACAAGCTTTGGCAATCCTTTCACGACATCCTTCTTGGAAAGTTTTACAAGATCTTTGAAGTTCACATGTCCAAGTTTCTTGTGCCAAAGATCAACACAATCTGATTTGGTGCTTAAACAAGAAAAATTATTGGACAAAATATAGCAATTATCATCTGATCTCTTTCCCTCAAGTAAAGAAGAACCATTAGCATTTAAAACTTGGCACTTATTTTTAGAAAATTGAACAACACAGTCTTTGTCACAAATTTGACTAATGCTAATAAGATTTGCCTTTAGACCTTCAACATAAAACACATCATTTAACATTGGGAAACCCAAAAACAATGGAACCTTTTCCAAGGATCTTACCCTTTTGAAATCAAAAAAATAACCTTTTCCAAGTTAAAAGAAAACTTTAACAAAATTAGATAAAATATGGTAAGCTAAATGGGGTGAGTGTTACCAACCCAAGTCACATGCTTAAATATTTGAAATTGAAAAAATAACTAAATCACTATTAAATATGTTAAAGAAACCCCACCAGGGTTGAGTCCAGGCATCAGTTATACCTAGGACCACCAGGCTTGACTTCGGCAGGCCCGACCGAGGCTCTGGTATATTATATAAAATTTTGAAAATTACTATAACCCCCAAAAAAATATATTTAACCCTCTAAAAATTACATACAACTTTTGTAAATTAAAATTTCAGACCTACAACTACCTTATGTGAAATAAATTATTAATACCTCCCTAATAACTTTTAACTAGCCCCCAATCTGTAAGAAAAATCTCAAAAAGATATTTATTTTTTTAACCAATTAAACTAGGGCCGAAAGTCAGAGTAGGAAAGGTTCGGGTATTAAAAACTGCAACTTTTTCCCAAGTTTGGGCTTGAGATTTTTAAGAATGTGATTTTGACTTGAAATTTTTAGTTTTGGAAAAAAAAAAAAACAAGCATGCCAATGGATACTTTTAAGAATCCAATTCTGATTTGAATTCTCTAAACCCTAAACCCGAAACAACCATTTCACTACATCAGTTGACTTGGCTCAACCCACTTCAAACACCCGCCCAACATTATCAAAAGACAACACTGAGAGCAATTTGGATTATTAAACAAAATCTTGAAAAATAACACAATGGGAAAATCTTCTAAATCCAAAGTTTAAAAAATAGATAGAATATATATATATATATATTTTGTTTGTTTGTTTGTTCACGAGTTTATTTAGTGAAGGAGGGTCTACCAATAGACCACCCTTGTTGGAGAGAACCAACTATGCCTTTTGAAGGCCTAGGATGCATGCCTTTTTAAAATCTATTGATGAGAGGGCTGGCATGCTTGTATGGTTGGTTGGCAAGAACCTAAAACTGATGAAGCTAGTGGGAGTTGAGGAAAGTCCCTTGATAAATGGACCAAGGAAGAGTTAGAAGCATCTAATTTTAACTCTAAAGCTCTTCATGCCATTTTTAATGCTGTTCGTATATGAGAAATGAAAAACATTGCAAATTGGGAAACGGCTAAAGATGCATGGGATAGACTCCAAATTAAAAATCATGGAACTGATATTGTGAAAAGACTAGACTAAGAACATTAATATGGATTATGAAAATCTTGTTATGCATAATAATGAAACCATTATTGATTTTCATGGCAGATTATGTGATGTCACTAATGAGTGTTTTGCTTTAGGTAAAATCTTTTCTAATGTTGAACTTGTTAGGAAGGTGTTGTGCTCCTTGCCTCAAAGATTTATGTCCAAAGCAACCTCTATTGAAGAATGTCACAACCTTGATGAAATGCAACTTAATGAACTGATTGGATTTCTGCAAACCTTCGAGTTTAGCTTGAAAAGATGGGAAAAGAAATCAGGTAAAGGGCTTGCGTTAAAGCATGAGGTAACTTCTTATTCTTCAGTTATTTGTGATACTAGTGATAATGAAGATGAAGAACTTGCTCTAATCACAAAATTTTTTTCGAAATTCCTAAAAAGGAACATGAGAAAGCCAACTATGGCTAAAAAGGGAAAACAACCCTTTGTCAAAAGATTTTCTAACTAATTTGGTCAAGGAGGATTTTTGAAAATATTTTCGAGAGAAAATGAAAAAAAAATAGTAAAGGAATCAAATGTTTTGATTGTAAAGGGTATGGCCATATTCAGTCTGAGTGTGAGAACACTCTAAAGAAAAGGGGAAAAACCATGGCTGCCACCGTGAGAGTGACGACTCTAAGAGTGAGGGTGGTGACACACATGAGAATGAACAATTCCTAGCCTTTGCGACTAACCAAGAGGACAATGATAGTGTGTCATCGGATCACTCTAGTGATGTCTACAAAGAGCAATAGGAGGCTTATGACAAGATGTATGAAATTTAGTTAAAAGCCATCAAGAGAATTAAATTTTTTGAATGTGAAAAACTTACTTGTTAGAAGATAAGAAATTTTTTAATGATAAAATGAAAGTCTCATTATCTTATTTGTTTAATAAGGAAATTTTATTGAATCAAGCTTTAAATGAATTAAATGAGGCCAAGACCATTGTTGAAAGTTTAAATGCAAGTTCACACAAGCGTGACGAAGTTCTTGGCCAAGGGAAGATCTTCGGTGATAAATTGGGTTTGGGATTCTCTTCTACTGTGAGCACCTCCAAACTTGGTGTGACCACCTTTGTGAAAGCCACTGAATCAATTCAAAAAATTGTTACTACCCCATGTGATCAAACCTTGACGGTAAAAAGATTCATTTCAATCTGTCATTTTTGTCAAAAGAAAGGTCATATCAGATCAAACTGTTTTAAACTCACTTCGTATTTGAAAAGATGCATTGGAAATCATGATTTTAATTTTGTAAGGTCGCCACTTCAGTCTCTCATGTCACCACACTAGAACAATTTTTTTCAAAAATAGAAAAGTATGGAGACCCAAGCTTTGTGCTAAGTGTCTTGTTGCCTATACCTCTTTGCCTGCCTCTCAAATTGATAGTGGTTGTTCTAGACACATGACAGGTAACAAATCTTTATTAGCTGAGCATGAATGCTTGGAAAATGGTCATGTTACCTATAGAGATGGTCATCTTCATGACTTAGTTGAGGATAAGGTCATTTGACTTGCACATGTAAACACAGAGTCTCAACTTGCTGACTTATTTACAAAGGCTTTAGACTTTCAAACTTTTGTGAATTTGAGGAAGTCTATTGGACTAACTCAACTTGAATAGAGAGGAAAATTTTGGGAGGAAAATTTTCTTAGTTTTTAAAGTTACAAGTATATATGATCTATTTTGTGTCATAAAGATTTGTTTCTCTCTTTGAAATGTGTGTGGTGAGTGATGTGTCTACCTTGTTTTTCACCTCATGAAGTATGATGACTTTCTTTCATCTTTGAATGCTTAGTGCATATTTCTTGTCACCATGTGAAAGAGCTACCTTGTTCGTAGTGTGAAAGTCATACTTGAGTAATTTTCTAGGATGTAAAGGCCCCTATGTCCTTGGAAAATCTACTTGCAAGTGTGAAAGCTACACTTGGTTACCTCTTGAGAGTTTTGCCCATTAATCTCTATTTCTATGAAAAAGAAGCCAAAATATTGAGATTAAGCTTTAAAAGAAAAAGAATTAATCAAAAGAAAAAAGGACATGAGGGAAGGGGGAGTTGCTTTCAATTCAAAAATTGACCAATGTGTCAAACTCACCTCTTGAGGACACTTCACACACATATGATAAAGAATGCTTGATTTTTTTGCTCATATATAACTTAAAGGAGTGATTACTTTAAGTTGTTGAATTTTCATTGGATGAGATACTCCTTATGCATTTCTTTCAAAGGTTGAGGAATGATTTTTTATGTCTTCTAATCAGATCAATATGACTTGTCTCTTTAAATCTTGTGAAAATTTTGATTGATCTCATGACCATCTTGTCTTTAATTTTAAATTTTAAATGTTTATAGTCTGCTACCTTTGTGTCTTTGTCACCACCTTGAGTATTCATGTGATAACCTGCTTGTTTCACGAGGCTTACATGAGTTTTGAAAGTCATCACTCACTGATTTGTTGATTTGAATTGTGAAAATGATCCTAGTATGCTCACACTAACATTTGTATCACTGCCTGGATGATTTGTTTGAAATTCTTCAATTTTATATGCTCACAAGGGTTGAGAAACTATGAACAAGGGGGGAGTTTGAAAGCTGTATCTTTTTTTGCTGATTCTTACTTCTAATGTGATCACTCTGACCAGAAGTGATCACTTGCTGAATTTTTTTTGTTAAACTTTTATAATCTACTTTTGTTGGTACTAATGCAGCTTTTGTTCTTATGGTTTATGGTATGTGTAGCATTTTTTTTAAGTTTTTATATTTTTGACATTGCATGTTTGATATTTATAAGTCATTTAAATGTGACTTGGTTTAGTTACTCAGGGGGAGTATACTAATTGAAGGGGAGTTTTTTAGTTCAATTTTTTATCTTGCAAAATTGTTTTTTAATTGAACCATACTGATTATGTTTTGCTTATTGTCTTTGGTTCATACTTATCTCTATGCCTTGATGATTATGTCATTATGAGATATGTTTTTATGTTGTTTTTATTCTTGTCTCTTGTTGATTGATTGTTTATATGTATTGAGATAGGTTTATGGATGAAAAGATTGTGCTTTGTTCATAAGTTTAACAAAAGGGGAGATTGTAAGTCATTTTGTCAACTTATGATTCTAGTGGTGTAACACTAAGTCATGGTATGGACACCTCACCTTGTCTTGGCACAATTGTTTTGTTTAAATTTCCAGCGTGACCACCTTGTGTTAAAGTGACCACCTTCTATTAAGTTGTTTGTCTGCTATATCGGTTAAGCACATCAAAGTCAAAGTAATCACAATGCATTTGGCAGATATTTTGGGTAACACATGTTGTATTTCTAAAATTCAATGAGCTATCTTATTCTCATATGAGATATTTATGTGGTCCATAACACTTGTCAAATTGATATACAATGTGTTGGAAAGTTTACTCTCTTTGATAGGTGGTCCCAAGAAATAGAATAAATTTTTTCATAAAGTATCTTTTTGGCCACCTATCCCATTGCATTGGAGCCTAAGTTTTCTATATACTCATCTTCTCCAATGCAATTCTTCTTAAGCCTGATTATTCCTCTGATATTACTATGAAAATTCCTTGAGGTTTCTTTTAATTTGAATTAGGTTTCGTAAGCCTTAGGTAGGCTTACAAATACCATTGATAAACTTTGTTTATTTGTTCATGGATGAAACTTGGGTTTCCATTGGTGATGCTTGATGGGATTTCAAGCTTTTGGAGCTGAAGTGCATCTTCGGTGTTGATCCTTGAGAGGAGCTCAAGGTTGACCAGGTGGTCTCGTGAATGTGAAGCTTGCTATGGTAGTTCGAAGTTTGACCAAAGAGGACCAAAGAGTGGAGTTTGAAGCATTGCAAGACAGTGAGTTTTCTTGCAACTAATGATTAACTTTGGCTTTGTAATTGAATTATAAATGTTTACCACAGTGGATTGGCTTCATCTGGACTTGGTCCCATGGATGTAAGCATTTTGCCGAATCATGTAAAAACCCTTGGTGTTCTTTATTTTGTTTCATGGTTGGTTGTTTTGCAATAATGAAGAATGAACACTAAAATCAACTTAGCAACCCATTCCACTTAGGTTTAATTCACTTGGTAAAGGAATTAAAACTTTTAGCTATGTATAATGTATCGTATATAATACATTATGAATAATGTAACGTATTATTTAGAACTTAATGAGACATTATAATATTTACGGTATAATTTATTTAGAATTTATTATAATATATTATATATTATACATTATAGATAATATGCTATTATCTGTAATCATAATATCATATATTCATATGTTAATACTTTCCTTAATACAATAATCCATAATGTTATACTATTAATATATAATATATTAATATATATGTATAATATATCATAATTTTTATTTTGATATTTTGATTCATTATAATAAATCAATAAGTCATTATAATTTTTTTTAATCATTATAAATTTGTTAAAAAAAAATTATAATGCAAAACCCTCAAACGAGGATTTCGGGGATTCCCTAAATTCCCCGTTTGGGGATTGGGCCTAATTCAGGGATTCCCTGTTCGGCCTTCGGGCTAGACCCGGGAATCCCTTTAAGCTTTTAGGTTGGGGTCGGAGACCCGTCCCAACTCGTGCCCATCCCTAATATCACATAAAATTGAAAATTCCAAAAACTTCTCTAATGTGTGAAGAAATTCAGCCATAACAGGAGTAAGTGTTTGAAAGTCTCTCGCTTTCAGGTGTATTTATACATACACAAACTGTTAATAGATTTCTACTATTTTATTATATAAGATAATATATTTTTTGTTTTCTATACGATCTCAAAAAGAATTTTGGCATCAACTTTTCCAAAAAAAAATTAATAATCCAAGAGATTTCGCTCTCTATGATTTAATTGTTGGTATTACAAATAGGTAGGGTGTTGTGTGAAAGGAGAGGAACGTGTTTGAATTAAGGCATTGGCCTTACTCGAAGCGGCATGTTTGTGTTTCCCAATCGTGAAAATCTATGATATCAAAATTATTGATATTGTTTGTTGATTAATGCATAGATATCAAATATTTATTATATTAAATAATAATTAATTAAATTTAATAAAAAATAGATAAGAAAGAAAAAGATTATTTGATAACATAAATCCCATGATCATATAATATTTAATAGAGTAAATGACGTCTACCCACCCAAGGTTTCGCGAAATGGCAAGTTCTCACCCTGGTTTCATAAATTCCAAATTCTCACCTTTAATTTAACATTGTTAGTGATTTTGAGTTCTAACACAGTATAGAGTGCTATCACAAACTACCATTGAACCTTTTACTTTTGATTGTAGCAGCTAAATATCAAAAACCTCCTTGGAAGATGAAAGCATACCCATTGCCCCCCTGCGAGTTGGGCAAACCCTAGCCACCACAATCAGCACCATAGATTGGCTGGAGCCAATGACAGTAGCGATGAGTAGGAGACTGGAAGCGGTAGGTGACGTAAAGAAGGCAAGGAAACAAAGAAGCTGCACAACAATGTTGTCCGAGCGTAGGCCATGATGTTGCATGTTGGAGTTGCACGTGCCAAACAACATTCGGTGAGCTACTAGACACCAGGGTGATGAGGGTTTTTATAAGGGGGGCCGGTGATGCTAGGGTGGTGGCAGGCAAGATTTTTGTTGTCAGAATCTTGCTTAAAAAGGTAGAACTGTATACCTAGTGGCGGTCCACAATTGGTGGGAGCAATTAGGTGGAAATCATGGGGGTTTTGGTGTAGGGAGGACAAGGATGCTAGTAGTGGTGTCCAGAGAGGTCAACAATGCTGGAATCAGGCCTAAGACGACGAGCCTAAGGGCGCTTGTGAGAGAAATTTGATATGTGGAGGATTATTTTGAAATTTTCATTTTCATTTCAGATTTAAAGCAATGCAAATGACCATTTTACCCATTTGACCATTACATTAAACCATTTTTTGTTAATTTAAGGGTGAGAATCTGGAATTTATGAAACCAAAGGTGGGAACTTGCCATTTTGCAAAGCCTTGGGTGGGCACATGTCGTTTACTCTATTTAATGTAAGGATCAAGTTATTATAACACAAATTATATACAAAGATTTGTGACACAAATTTATTACCCTGATTCATGATAATATTGTTAAGATGTTTTTTCATAATCCAATGATTTTGTTGAAACAGAATTGGTACATTGCAAAACTCTAAAGGAAGTGTTAGAATTTAGAGTATGGAATGAAAGATGATGAAACGTGGTTAGATGGGTTTTTGCTTTTTAATGAAGTGGGGTGTGCCAGCCAAGTTCATCTTATGTTAGAAATTGACGCAATTGTCGAAATACTAATGTGGGATGATTGAAAATATTAGGATGCTTTTGTTTTACTTTTTAGAATAGCATTCTATAATAAAATAGTATTTAATGAAATATGATAGGATTCTGAGACTTTATATTAGAAAATATTTTCTAAAAATATTTAGATTCCTTTTTAACCCCTTACATTTGTTAATTTAACTAAATACCTCCCACAAGAAAAGTTTATAAATTAGAAAAAACACCCCCACCCACCGCACTATTGTCAGCAGCCAACTACCACCGCTAGACTATGGCTGGAATTTGTCGAAATGGCACATGATCAGCTGGATCAGGCCTGTCGTGAGCCGGTATGGCCTTCCTCGGCTAGATCCACCATGGATCTTACCAGAAAATGCAGATCAACGGCTAAGATCTGGTCGTTGAGAACAGCCATATCTTGGTCATCATTGATGGCTAAAAGACAGCCATAAATCTGGCTATCAACGATGGCCATCGTTTGGTCGTCTTTGACAACCAAGATGTAGCTGTCAATGCCCAGATCTTTAGCCATAGATCTGGACGGAAATGGACAGATACATGCACGACCGACCAAATCCTACCAGTCATGTGTCATTATGGCGCCGAGCGTCGCATGATGTGATAGCGGTGGTTCTTTGGCGGGTGACAGCGACTTGGGTGGGTAGGGTGTTTTCGTTAATTTATAAAAAAAATTTTAGAAAAGTAATTGTTAAATGTTTTGATTTGAATAGAATAGGATTGGATTTTTGAAGTTGAAGGGAAATATTAATTATTTTATTAGATTGGATAGGATAGGATAGTGAAAAAAAAATCTAAACAAACGCAACCTTAATGTTTTTATAAAAATATTTTTTGTTTATTTGACATAATTGATGAAATACTAATGTGATATGAGATGTGGGATGATTGAAAATCAAATGTTGTCATAATAAATCATGAGTGAACAACTTTTTCCCACCCAAGTTCCTACCCAAAAAGTTTCAAATTAATACAACTTTACTACCCATATTAAGATCCGCCCATCAAGTTTAACTGAAAAATGACATAATAGTAAAATAAAAAAACAGTCAAGGAGTAATTATTTCGTTTTATTCCCTATATATAAACTTTAAAAATAAAAATAAAAACATAAACCCTAATTCAAATCCTTTGCTTTCTTCCCCACCCCACCGCCCCAAAATCCTCCACCCCCACAAATCAGTCGAAATCGTCGAAATTCACCCCCAACACCACCAATTGTAGGCAGGAGAGGTTGTGCACATTGTTGGGAGAGTGCATGCACGATAGTGGCAAAAGTTGAGGGGGTGTTTGGGTGGGGAAAATCCACAAATAGTTGGTGGGCAATTTGGAAGGTTAGCCGAGGGAAGTGTGATCGTGGTTGGAAAATCTAATTACGTACAACTCAAAATATCATCCTCTCGCGTGGGATTTGACTTGAAAAATTTATTTATGAGTTGTAATTGAGGAGATAAATTTTTGAAATTGAGGAGAAAAACTTCAACGCACAGAGAAAATTATATTATGTTGATTTTGGAGATATTTTTCAATAATACTACGCTCACAACCCAATCTCACAACCTACTCTTACAACCCCAAAGTGGTAGCTGAGTTAGCAACTGTCTCGTCATCTCCCACTACACCTCAGGTATTAAATGACTTTGACTAGACACGAACAGTCGTTTCCTAGGGACGAACGGTCGTTCATTCGTAAGGAATGGTTGTTCCTTATGAAGGAAATACCATTCCTTATTAATGGAATGGTTTATGAAGGAACAATCATTCCTTATGAATGAACGGTCGTTCGTCCCTAAGGAACAACCATTCATGTTCAGTCAAAGTCGTCAGTTGACGTGGTAGTGTCAACTCTACTGTCACGTTAGGGTTATGAGAGAAGATTGTGAAATTGGGTTGTAAATGTAGTGTTTTTGGATATTTTTAAGTAGTTTGATACTATTGAAATTGAAGTTTTTCAAAACTATTATATCAAGAGTAATGTCATATCCACAACCTTTTTCTCACAAACTTCTCTTACAACCTCGATGTGGTAGTTGAGTTGGCATTGTCATGCCAAAATGATTTTGACTAGACCAAAGATATGGTCATTCTTTGAAGGAATGACCTTTCCCTATGAAGGAACAACAAAAGGAATGATCGTTATAAGGAACATTCATTCCTAATGGCCGTTCATAATAAGGAACAACCATTCCTTATGAAATGAATGGTTTCCCTTAAGGAATTACAAAAGGAACAACCGTTCCTTATGAAGGAACAATTGTTCGTTTCTAGTAGTGCCTTTGATGTCTTGCATGTAGTGGGAGCTGATGTAACAATGTCAATCTGCTACCACATTAGCGTTGGAAAAGAATGTTGTGAAATTGAGTTGTAAACGTAGCATTTATCTTATATCACAAGGGATAAAGATCTTTTTTATGCAATCTCTAATTAGACCTAGGCAAGGACCGGTCCCAACCAAGTGTAGGTTTGGGCTCGATTGGGACCAATCACTCATGGGCTTGGGATAGGTCCTAGGCCCATGAAAACTTTTAGGGCCCGGACTAATCCTAGGCCCATAGGACCAGTCTTATGGGCTTGGAAAATTTATTTCCCCCTCCCCCCTAACTTTTTTTAAATTTAAGGGGCCAAATGAAATTATGTAGGGGGGTTTATGTAATTTTTAGGGGGAGATTAGTAAATTTTTAATTAATTTTAAAAAATAATAAAATAATAAATAAATTAATGGTTATTTATAATTAATAATTATTTATAAATATGGGGTGTTTTAAATTTAAAATTAAAAGAGGTAATTTAATTAATTAATTTTAACATAGATGTAATATTCACACAATCACACATTAACACTTCACAAATAAACAATTAAATAAATTTGTTTTTATTAAATTATTCATCTACATCATCAAGAATATTTACATCATTCAAATCTATATTCCTAAAGAGTTTGAGTAGTTCAGGATCTTTAGGGTGCTGTTGTAGTCTTCTCTATGCATGAGTCAAATCCCTTAAACACGTTATCCCTTCAATCATCTCATTGATTAAAGAGCATCTTTTGTCTTCAACAATCCGGCCACTCATTGAGAATTCTAACTTGGATGCAATTGTCAAAACCGGCACAGATAAAATGTCACATGCCATTTGGGCTACAATGGGGAATCGACTTTGATGTTGGTTCCACCATTGAAGCACATCCATCTCACGTTTCTCCTTCTTTGTCATGTCGGACATGTCCATTTGTAGGTAACGATTTAGCTCATTTGGTCTATGTATGTACGAGCTGGAGTTGCTACTTCCGCCATGTTTCATATACATCCACATGCTCGATCCATGATAAATTTCTTCATTAGGGTTCTGTTGGTCGTCTCTACTAGGCGTTCTAGTTCTACTTCCATTGTATCTGCTCTGATATAAAGAAAAAAGGCTTTTCAATTTTTGTGTAATCAAATAAGATGTATAATCATGTCCTAAATGCTGGCCCATCTCAATAATTAAATAATTAACTACGTGTAATTTAAACCTAGGATCAACAACAAGGCCTAATCCATATAAAAATGAAATATCTAACCAGTATTTCTCGTATTTTTTTCCATCTTTGCAACAATTTCCATTAAAACGTCATTATATCTATATTTAACAAAAGTTTTAGAAATTTGAAGTAAAATATCTAACGCTAAATTAGCAGTAGGATAATAAATATCACTTAATATATTAGTGGAATCATAAAAAACTTTAAGAAATGAATAAAAAAGTTTGCAAACCGTCTAATCATCATAGTTGACAACTTTCTCCGGATAGTTCTTTCGGTTGACAAAATCTGTAATTTGTCTTGCACTTGGCAAAGCTTTTCCAACATCAAGTAGGTGGAGTTCCAACGGATAGGCATGTCCGTACATAACTTCCAAGGTCGAACTGTGAGTCTTCTCGCTTACAATATTTGATGTACTTCTGCCATTTTTTGTTGCTACAGCCGACGATGAATTTGACAGTCGCGCGCACCCTTTTGAATCCTTAAATTTATAGCTTCTAAACCTATTGTAACAATCAAATTGATAATGTGGCAAGCACATGTCTGCTGAAAAAATTTGCCTTCACCATGCAGATCCAATCTCTTTTCAAATAAAAAGATAGCTACGGTGTTAGCAGCTGTATTATCTAACGTTAGTGCTATAACTCTATCAATTAATACATATTCTTCAAAACTTCAAGAATTGTAAAATAAATAGTGTCAACATTATGTGCAGTATATAATAGTCTAAAACTTATCAATTTTTGTTGTAAACCCCAACTATGATCTAAGTAATGTATTGCGATAGTTAAAAAATTTGTTTTTGATCTACAAGCCCATATGTGTGAAGTAAGTACAATAGATATATTACTAAAATTTTGAAATTTGTTTTTAAGTTGAACATTTGTTTTGTTTTAAAGTTCTAGTACGTCCTTTCTACTTGTACCTCTACTAACATGGGTATATGCTGGACAAAATGATGTTTTAATCATGTGAATAAAATAAGAATTTTCAAATAAAGAAAGGGGAGAGTCCGTTGTAACTATGTATCTTGCTATTTCCTCTCGTGCTTGGAGTGCATTGTACTGCCATGTTGACAGAGTTGAGGATTGTGGATTAGAATTAAGTATAGGTGAATTTGCTTACCGGGTTCAGTTGAAGATGAACAAGACATCTGTATTATTTGGGGGTGCTTCTTCTCCAGGTGTCGCCGCATCGTCGAAGTCTCATTCTCAGCGCCGATAATGGTTCCACAGAAATTACATACCTTGCATGATTCTTCCCCCTCCTCATTTTTCTTTACCCATTTTGATTTGGTAAAGTATCACCATGCATTGGACATGGCCCTCATTGATGGTTGGGGGGCCCGGGGCAGGGGGGCAGGGGTGTCGTGGAGTTGCAACTCGCTTGTGTTTAGCTGCACCCCGTCCCGGTCGAATGTGGTTAGGGGTGTTAACGAGCCGAGTTTTTGGCTTAACGAGCCGAGTTTTGGGCTTAACGAGCTCGGCTTGTGAGAGAGGATTATTAATCGAGCCGAGCTGAGCCGCAAATTTCATGGCTCGGCTCGGGAAAGAGATGGGAATATTTCGAGCCGGCTTATCAAGCCGAGTTCGAGCCTACTCGCGAGCCAACTCTCAAAAATTCAATTTTTTTTAGAAAAATTCAATTGTTTTAAGAAAAAATCAATTTTTTTAAGAAAATTTCAATTTTTTTTTTAAATTACCTAGGCAGGACGCAGGTCTGATACTCTGAAGCTTTTTGTAAAATTTTCATGATTCATTTTCATTTTTGGCCATCCTCAAACAACTTTTCAATTCAACTGATTGTAATTTTTTTCTTCTCATGTCCTCATATATCACCCAACAATTAAACCTACTTAAAATAAACATAAAATCAAATGCTAATGCTATTAACAATTTATCATTCAACATACTATATGTACCACAAATTAAGTTAAGTGAACTAAAGGTTTTTTGTTTAGTTCACTTGACTTAATTAAGTTTTCATCAAAACAAAATGGGGGGTTACCATTGTTAGAGTAGATGCCCTAGAGCCAATCAATTATTGTAGATTTGACTCTTTGTAATAATGTTCATTAATCAATAATAAAAGGCATTTTATTCTATATCGCGTAAACCATTATTATTGCAATATGTATTGATATATGTCCTTAGAATGGTAGAACCGTGACGAGGGTATCAAGTGTTTCAAATCTTGATAGTGAGAACCCTATGAGCACATATGGTGGCCATTCTAGAAACGTCTGTAGCCCCAGTATTATTATGAAGTAAGGGCACATATAATACGGTAAGACTATCATAGTGTTGAACGACCCTGTCGAAAGGCAGTGACTGATCTCACCTGTCAAGGTTGTTTGGTGACAACCTGGTGCAACACATGGGTGTTTGTTGTAGGCGGATATACCGCAGCAAGTTCACTGGACTGGCCCACCAGAGGATTCCATATGGATGGTAACCCCGGTGTCTATGGAACAAATCCTCTAACGAATGGTGGTGCATGTGATCCTTAGACTTGAGATCACCGGAGCGCCTTGTGCACCGATTGGTACAGTTTGACACTAGCCTAACGCAGTTCTACTCAGAGCTGTCAGTACGGTGGTGATTAGTTATATCAAGGAGTGTATCAAGACTATGGTGGATTGATAGAGGATTCATCACTCTCGGGTACATGAGAAGTTATCTCACGGTGCAATTCAGTATATGGCAATGACACTATAACTATGGCTACAGTGGGATTGAGTTGTTGCTCTATCAAGATTATAATACGGGTCATTGGTCGAGAAGCTGAATATATAATATCGAGAGTAACCGAAGGTTGACACTATTTCTATGCCTTCGTCTCGTCGAGATAACGTATGATGAAAGGATCGGGTTGTACATAACCATATCGTTGACAGGCCGCTACTTTGCTTAATCCGAATCTATCGGGTGGCCATGATGCCTTGCTAGGGGCCAATCTTGGTCTGTGTATAAGTGAGACGATTAATTGGTGTTAATTGCGATACTATACACTACCGGTATGATAAGGAGCCTATGGGTCACACACATAGAAGATAATTTAAGAACCAAGAAGAAAGAATGGCGTTTTCGTCTTTTTTGGGTGAAAGGGTATTTTGGTAATTTCACAGTGCAATTAAATTTTCTGAGGTCGTAGCCTTTATTTAATTTGTTAAAAAAATTAAATAAGTGAAATTCCGTTTAAATATATGTTCGCATATATTTAAATAAAATTATCATTATTGTTAAAAATCTATATATATATATATTAAATATATATTAATTGATTTTTAATTGAAATAATAATGAAATAAATAAAATATCTAATTTGGGAGTATTTGGCAACATGGGGTGTTTGGGTTGGAGCCCAAGCCCATTCCATGTGGGAATAGGGCAACTTAGTTTGCCTATAAAAGAAAAATGTGTGTGAAATTAAACAAAGGTTTTTTATTAGTTCATTTTTCAATTAAAACAAACACACACAGCAACCCTATTTTGACTCTCCCATGCCACTTTCATTGTTTGATTGAAAATCAAACCTTTTTCCTTTTGTTCTTCTTGATTTCTTAAGGCCAAGGAGGATCTAGCAAATCCCTCCTTGGTTCTTGTGGTTGTCTTCGTGTGGACTTCTTGGTTCGATCCTATACTTGGATCGATAGCAAACACGTTCAGAGACTATATTGGTGGAGCCTCCAACGTGGGTATGAATCTAAATCTTTGGATTTATTTTTTCTGCAGATTCTTATAAAATATAAACTGTAATTTTCTATGCCCTGATTTTGGGTTCTAAGGAATGATCCATGTTGTAATTTTTGTTTTCCGCTGTGCAATGGGTCGTTTCCTAACAGTGGTATCAGAGCCTAGGGTACTAGATTTATAGTTATTGAATGGTTGATTACATGTGTTTGTTGATAACATGCTGCCTTTATGAATCTGCCATGAAAAACCCAGATTTTGTTAAATCTGAAAAATCTGTAAATCTACTGTTGAATGAATGATTCAAATGAAACCCAGATTTTGTTAAATCTGAAAAATCTGTAAATCCACTGTTGAATGAATGATTCAAATGATAAACTGGTTTAATAATGTGTTGATGAATGTTATATTGGTTGGTTAATATCCTGGTTAAACGTATGTGCGTTTGATTTGATTTGGATTTGTGTTTATACACAAAAATTGCAAAAACGCGAACTGTACGAATTGGGGATTTCCAGGTCTCGCCACGGCGAAGCTAAAAAGTGCCTCAGTGAAGTCTTGCCGCGGCGAAGATAAAACCTTCGCCGCGGCGAAGTCTGTGGCAGCTAGACCTAATGTAAATCCTCGCCGCGGCGAAGTATGCAGCGAGAAGTGCTTACTGTAAATCCTCGCCGTGGCGAAGATAAAACCTTCGCCGCGATGAAGGCTGTAGCTTTCCCAATTCTGTATTTTTCTACAAAGGGACTAATCTGTAGTTTTTAATAACCTATAAAGCTAATGTACATTCTGCACATTTAAGAGGGCAATTAATTAATTAACCCACCCAATTCAAAAATTGATTATTTTTTAAATGTATGCTTTGTACTTGTTTGTATATTGCATGGTGCGCGGTACATGAGCCTTAGACCTAAGGGTGAATGTTTTAAATTATTTTGGGTATGTATGGCTGTAATATTTTAAATAGGGCATGCGTGTCCTACCTTCTCTCTTCTTCTTAATGTACATTCTTTTCTCATCTCATTCCCCTCGAATGTAAATCGAGGTTTCTAAATTTGTTGATGTAAAATTAGTTTAATATTAGTTTTATTGTAAATTTAGAATGATGTTTTTGTAATGTACTTGGAGAAGGAGCGAAGGACGAGGCAACCATACTTGAAGACTCAAGATATTTGTTACAGGATCCCTAGGTGACCCACCGATCCCTCTAGGCTCGAGGAGATCGGTTTTAGTTAGGCCATGTACCGGCACGTTTAATATTTTTCTTAGAATGCATGCTAAGGTTGAATGTTGAATAACATGCCAAACAATGTCATTCTAACAAAGATAATAATCTGATGAGACATTAAATAACAAACCCCTCAACTATGAATATTAAGTCGCGAATGCCTTCCATCACCATGGTTTTAATCAAACCACTGTTCGTCGGAACCTTGATCGCCAAAGCGAAGGGTACACTTCTACCAGTGGGAGGTTAAAATTCATTGGAGTTTTCCTTAATGGTGATGGGTCGACTTAAAATGACGGTTTTGCTTGCTCGCCAAAGCGAAGGTTGATAAACGCGTCATAGGCAAAGTAGAGCAGTACACATATTATGTGTACGTGGTGACATATAGTGTCCACTCTACTGATACCGAGAATCACACTTGAGGACAATGGTTGGAGCTATTAGATTGTGTGATTGGCTTGTTGGCTTTTTCACATTCGAGGCTGATAGTAGGAGCTATCAACTGGTGTGGATTAAGTTTGTTGGCCTACCTAATCAACTCATTTTGGCTTGTTCGCCAAATCGAAGGTTTGAAATGGGCAGGATGGGATCTCGGTCCACTAGGAAAGCCAACGGGCCTTCCCGAGTTAATAGTGAGGGCT
This sequence comes from Pistacia atlantica, assembly GCA_026229545.1. Taxonomy (NCBI): domain Eukaryota; kingdom Viridiplantae; phylum Streptophyta; class Magnoliopsida; order Sapindales; family Anacardiaceae; genus Pistacia; species Pistacia atlantica. Next base: position 31,170,498 of record CM047908.1, on the reverse strand, counting down.
ATTGACTTGAGTAAAATAGTGGGAGCATCATTTAATAAAAGACCATATTAAATTATAATGAACTTAATAATAACTTTATCTTTTCTGCAATTGTAGATTCACCGAAAATGAGCATTATGAACCTGCGACCGATAATCGAAAAAGAAAACAGGTTGGATGGATCCAATTTCTTAGACTGTTATCGTAATCTTCGGATTATACTTAAGTCAGAAAATGTAATCTTGACTTATACATGCTGCGATCACACTAGAAAAGAAATTGTATATCCTTGAAAAGCCATACATGGTGAGCCACGATCCTGATGCCACTCGAAGTTAAGGATACTTATCAAAAGTTCCTTGATGATCTTGATAGCGTACAATGCTTGATGTTAGCATCAATGACACCTATGCTGCAAAAGCAGCATGAGAATATGGATGCTTCTTCCATTATTCTACACCTCAAGGAGCTTTACGAAACAAATGCTCGACATGAGAAGTACAAGGTGTCAAAAGCACTGTTTAGGAGTCGTAACTTAGGGTGCCCAAGTTGGTCCTCATGTGCTCAAGATGATCGAGCACATTGAGAGGCTTGAGACTTTGGGATATGGCTTAGATGCAGAATTACAAATGGATTTAATTCTGCAATCCTTGCCTGACTCATATGCTCCGTTCATAATGAATTTCAATATGAACACGATGGAGAAAACCCCTCAGAACTTGAACATGCTAAGGGATCAGAGCGAGGACTTGAAAAAGTCCAAGCTGTTTCTTGGTTCTTTGCCAGTAAAGCAAAAGGTAACGGCAAGGGTAAGGCCAAGCCCAAGCCCAAGCCCAAGCCCAAGCCCAAGCCCAAAGGACAGGTTGCTCTTGGGCCTGAGAGTGGCATAGGAAAGGGCAAGGTAGTCTGCTTCTTTTGTGGCAAGCCTGGCCACTGGAGGAAACACTGCAAGGCTTTCCTCGCAAACAAGAAGAAGTCAGAGGCTATGAGTTCAGGTACTTTCATGATTGAGATTAACTTCTCTCCCTCAACATCTTGGGTCATGGACACAGGATGTGGTACTCACATTTGTCTTGATGTGCGGGGACTAAGGCGAGTAGAGTGCTCGCCAAGGGAGAGGTGGACCTACGAGTTGGAAATGGAGCACATGTGGCTGCATTAGGCTGTAGGGACTTATTGTTTATCTTTGCCTATGGGCTTATTGTTGGAACTACATAACTTGTTATCACGTACCTTCTATTTCTAGAAATATTATTTCAGTATCCGTTTTGGATAATATGGGGTATCATTTTGAGATATCTAATGGATTGTTGTCCTTTAGTTTAAATGGTATTCTATTTGGAATTGCAAGGTTATATAATGGATTATATGTTCTTGATTTAAACAATAAAGATATTCTCAATATTGAAACTAAGAAAGCTAAACATAGCGATCAAAACCAAACATATCTCTGGCATTGTAGATTGTGTCATGTTAATAAGACTCGCATTGCAAAACTTCAAAGGGATGGAGTTTTGGCCCCTTTTGACTTCCAGTCATTTGAGGTATGTGAGTCATGCCTTTTAGGCAAGATGACCAAGTCTCCTTTCACAGGGACAAAGTGAAAGGGACTGACAAGCTGTTAGGCATCATCCATAGTGATGTATGTGGTCCACTAACGGTTGAAGCCGAGGTGGATATTCATACTTCATCACATTTACTGATGATTTCAGTAGATATGGTTATGTCTACCTTATGAGACATAAATCTGAAGCCTTTGATAAATTCAAGGAATTCAGGAATGAAGTACAGAATATGTTGGGCAAAAGTATTAAAGCTCTTCGGTCGGATCGAGGCGGTGAATACTTAAGCTCAGGGTTTTCAGAGTACCTGAAGGAATGTGGGATAGTATCACAACTCACCCCTCCTTATACACCCCAACACAATGGAGTGTCAGAAAGGAGGAATAGGACCTTACTTGACATGGTTAGGTCCATGATGAGTTTTAGTGATTTACTTGCATCATTCTGGGGTTATGCCCTAGAGACTGCGACTCACGTTTTGAACCGTGTGCCGTCAAAGTCTGTAGATAAGACTCCATATGAGCTATGGAGTAGGCCAAAGCCCAACTTGTCTTATCTAAAGATTTGGGGTTGCGAAGCTTATGTCAAGAAATTGACTTCGAACAAGCTGTGTCCAAAATCCTGTAAATGTATATTTGTGGGGTATCCAAAGGAGACCAAAGGATACTATTTCTACCACCTAGAAGAGCGCAAAATCTTTGTTGCTCGATTTGGTGTCTTCCTAGAAAATAAATATTTTCTAAGAAGTACTAGTGAGAGAAAAGTAGAACTCGATGAAGTTCTAGAACCACAAGATATACTAGACGAAGGACGGGATGATGTGCCACAGGAAGTGGTTGAGCATCATGAGGAGGTTACTTCACAAATTATGGATCAAAGTGAACCACCTCAGGTAGCACAGGAGCTACGTAGATTTGGGAGAGTACGCCATGAGCCCGAGAGATACGGTTATCTCGTGACTCAACATGGTGACGTACTAGTCTATCAAGACGATGAACCCAGAACCTACAAAGACGCTATATTGGATCCAAATTCCGTTAAATGGCTTGAAGCCATGAAATCTGAGATGGACTCCATGTACCAGAACCAAGTGCGGTCTCTGGTGGAACCACCTGAAGGGGTAAAACCCATAGGGTGTAAATGGGTCTTCAAGAAGAAGGCGACATGGATGGCAACGTGCATACTTATAAAGCATGACTGGTTGCCAAAGGTTTCAAACAAATTCATGGCATTGACTGTGAAGAAACCTTTTCGTCGGTTGCCATGATTAAATCCATCCGGATTATGCTTGCAATTGCTGCATATCATGACTATGAGATTTGGCAAATGGATGTCAAAACTGCTTTCCTGAACGGAAACCTTGAGGAGGATGTGTATATGACACAACCTGATGGTTTTGTTCTTGATAGTCAAGCTAATAAGGTATGCAAGTTGCAGAGATCCATTTATGGACTCAAGCAAGCTTCAAGGAGCTAGAATATTCGTTTTGATGAGGCCGTAAAAGAGTTCGGTTTTATCAAAAACGAAGATGAGCCCTGTGTTTACAAGAAAGTGAGTGGGAGCGCAGTAGCATTCCTAGTATTGTATGTCGATGACATACTTCTGATCGGGAATGATATACCGAACTTGCAGCGGATAAAGACTTGGTTATCCAAGTGCTTCTCCATGAAGGACTTAGGGGAAGCAGCCTACATCCTTGGTATAAAGATCTATCGTGATAGATCGTGTAGGTTGCTTGGCCTAAGTCAGAGTGCATATATTGACAAAGAAATCTTGAGCGATTCAGTATGGAAGAATCCAAGAAAGGATTTCTTCCGATGTCACATGGTTTTTATCTCTCTAAGGAATTATGTCCTAAAACACAAGATGAGAGAGATAAGATGAAGAGGATCCCATATGCATCAGCAATTGGATCCATCATGTATGCCATGCTATGCACTAGGATTGATGTCTCATGTGCTTTAAGCACTTGTAGTAGATATCAATCAGATCCAGTAGCGCATCTGGATGGTGTCAAAAACATTCTTAAGTACAAGAGGACTAAAGATATGTTCTTGGTTTATGGAGGGAAGATGAGCTCACTGTAAGAGGATACAGTGATGCTAGTTTCCAAACGGACAAAGACGATTATCGATCACAATCAGGGTTTGTATTTTGTCTCAATGACGGTGCAATGAGCTGGAAGAGCTCCAAGCAAAGCACTGTAGCAGACTCTACAATGGAGGCTGAGTATATTGTATTGTTAGATGTGGCCAAGGAGGCAGTCTGGATTAAGAAGTTCGTCACTGAACTTGGTGTGGTTCCTACTATTGTTGATCCTATAGACATCTGTTGTGACAACAATGGAGCAATTGCTCAAGCTAGGGAACCACGGTCTCATCAGTCCGACACATACTCGACGATTCCATCTCATCGAGAGATAGTTGATAGGAAAGGACGTGCAGATTAGTAAAGTGCATGCGCGACAAGGCGTCGCGATCCAGCCGAGCCTGCATCGCGCGAAGCATGAAAGGCACTTGAAATCATTTGGTATTAAATACATGAATGATTGGCTATAGTGTAAGTGGGAGATTGTTAGAGTAGATGCCCTAGAGCCAATCAATTATTGTAGATTTGACTCTTTGTAATAATGTTCATTAATCAATAATAAAAGGCATTTTATTCTATATCGCGTAAATCATTATTATTGCAATATGTATTGATATATGTCCTTAGAATGGTAGAACCGTGATGAGGGTATCAAGTGTTTCAAATCTTGATAGTGAGAACCCTATGAGCACATATGGTGGCCATTCTAGAAACGTCCGTAGCCCCAATATTATTCTGAAGTAAGGGCACAGATAATACGGTAAGACTATCATAGTGTTGAACAACCCTGTCAAAAGGCAGTGAGTGATCTCACCTGTCAAGGTTGTTTGGTGACAACCTGGTGCAACACATGGGTGCTTGTTGTAGGCGGATATACCGCGGCAAGTTCAACTGGGTGGCCCACCAGAGGATTCCATATGGATGGTAACCCCGGTGTCTATGGAACAAATCCTCTAACGAATGGTGGTGCATGTGATCTTTAGACTTGAGATCATCGGAGCGCCTTGTGCACTGATTGGTACAGTTTGACATTAGCCTAACGCAGTTCTATTCAGAGCTATCAGTACGGTGGTGATTAGCTATATCAAGGAGTGTATCAAGACTATGGTGGATTGACAGAGGATTCATCACTCCCGGGTACAGGAAAAGTTATCTCACGGCGCAATTCAGTATATGGCAATGACACTATAACTGTGGCTACAGTGGGATTGAGTTGTTGCTCTATCAAGATTATAATACGGGTCATTGGTCGAGAAACTGAATATATAATATCGAGAGTAACCGAAGGTTGACACTATTTCTATGCCTTCGTCCGTCGAGATAACTTATGATGAAAGGATCGAATTGTACGGTAACCATATCATTGAGGTAGCTAATTTGCTGAATCCGAATCTATCGGGTGGCCATGATGCCTTGCTAGGGGCCAATCTTGGTCTGTGTATAAGTGAGACGATTAATTGGTGTTAATCGCGATACTATACACTACCGGTATGATAAGGAGCCTATGGGTCACACATATAGAAGATAATTTAAGAACCAAGAAGAAAGAAGGGCGTTTTCGTCCTTTTTGGGCGAAAGGGTATTTTGGTAATTTCACAGTGCAATTAAATTTGCTGAGGTCGTAGCCTTTATTTAATTTGTTAAAAAAATTAAATAAGTGAAATTCCGTTTAAATATATGTTCGCATATATTTAAATAAAATTATCATTATTGTTAAAAATCAATATATATATATATATATATATATATATATATATATATATATATATATATATATTAATTGATTTTTAATTGAAATAATAATGAAATAAATAAAATATCTAATTTGGGAGTGTTTGGCAACATGGGGTGTTTGGGTTGGAGCCCAAGCCCATTCCATGTGGGAATAGGGCAACTTAGTTTGCCTATAAAAGAAAATTTGTGTGTGAAATTAAACAAGGGTTTTTTATTAGTTCATTTTTCAATTAAAACAAACACACACAGCAGCCCCATTTTGACTCTCCCACGCCACTTTCACTGTTTGATTGAAAATCAAACCTTTTTCCTTTTGTTCTTCTTGATTTCTTAAGGCCAAGGAGGATCTAGCAAATCCCTCCTTGGTTCTTGTGGTTGTCTTCGTGTGGACTTCTTGGTTCGATCCTATACTTGGATCGGTAGCAAACACGTTCAGAGACTATATTGGTGGAGCCTCCAACGTGGGTATGAATCTAAATCTTTGGATTTATTTTTTCTGCAGATTCTTATAAAATATAAACTGTAATTTTCTATGCCCTGATTTTGGGTTCTAAGGAACGATCCATGGTTGTAATTTTTGTTTTCCGATGCGCAACCGGGTCGTTTCCTAACAACCATAACTATACATCAAGTGATATCCCCATCCATCAAAAAATATATATAACAACAAAAGATAATTGGTTGTATGTCCATTGTAGCCCCACTCCTGCAAACAAATTAATGTGAAACACATTAAGTACAATTGTCATTTTATATAAACTGTAAAGAAGAAAATGCAAACCTCAACACAAAACTAATAAATATATACCTACAGAATCCTACTGCCACAGCCAATAACTCACAAGTGAATCAACCAATCTGCTGACTCCAATCACTTGACAGAACAGGAAGCTGAATCTCCAAGTGACCCTCCTCTTTCTAAAATGAAAAAGAGAAAAAAAATAATCTATAGGTTAAAATAAAGTAATTTTAAATATTGAATTAAACAAAACATGTAATCAATGAAACTTACTTTGCACAGTCACATCCACATAACAACAGCTCCACTGTAGCTGGTGACAAAAAAGGTTAGTAGCTACCTTGCTCCCAGCACTGAATGCAGACTCTGAAGCAACCGTAGTGATCGGGATGACTAGTATCTCCCGAGCCATCGTACACAATATAGGATATTTGGTTGAATTTGCCTTCTACCACTATAAGGCATCGAATGAGTCATGATCCCCCACACACTTATGGCATCCCTCTCCCAAATAACAGTTCAGCTCAGACTTACTAGGCTCAACAATTTCAACCACGTCCAGAAAACTGCTAAAATCATCCTAGGCCTCGGTTCCCTCACCAATGGCTCCATGTCCATCCCCTTGTGATGTAGAAGCACGGGTGATAGTCACGCCTTGATTACCTTGAACATACTCCCCATATAACTCATATAATGCATCCCGGACCGTCATCATATTTGCCAGCGCTTCTGTCTTAGAATACATCTTAGGGAATGTCCACTTAATAACCCTCATTTTCAACCAAGGATCCAATACAGCAGCCACATACATCAACACATTACATTCCCCCCAATATTTATCAAGCTTCTCTTTCATTCTCCTAACCATTACTCTAATAAAATCATCTTTAGATTCGCTTTTACTATCCAACATACATTTCACTACACACACCTCCTTCAAGAATAAATTAGACGTTAGATAATCACTTCCTGAAATTAGTTTGGTTGAACCACTGAATACTTTTAAAATTTCGCAAACTTTCTCCACTTTCTCCCAATCCTCATCACTCGGATTATTATGATAATTGATATCCCTCTCTTTCAATCTTGGAAAAACCTTTTTGAACTAAATTGTCGTTGCCAACATTTCATAGGTAGAATTCCACCTAGTTTTACAATGGAGAATAAGTTTCAGATACGGCAATTTAAGTTGTTGAACAATCTTAGAAAATACCTTAAGCCTACTTTCTAAACTGTTGATATACAACACACTCTCATGGATGTCATCAATGATGTGCCTAATTTGATAAAGTTCATCTTGAACAATCAGGTTCAAGATGTATGCACAACATCTCACACGAAACGGTTTACCTCCACAAGGGAGTTTCCCCGAAACTTCAAAATTTTCCTTCAAAACCTTAATCGCAACATCATTACTTGAAACATTATCCAAAGAAATAGTATATACCTTATTTTCAATTTCCCATCCCATTAGGCAGTTGAAAATGTCGTCCGCAATTGCAATACCAGTTCGGGGAGAAGGTAGACAAACAAAGTTGAGGATACGTCTATTCAGCCTCCAAGTACTATCTATCCAATATCCGGTTAACACTATATACTCCATCTTTTGATCCCTGAATTCCATAAGTCTGTAGTCAAACTGATTTTTGTCACACTCTTCAACAAGGTCTTCAATTTGGCCTTCTCACTTTCATATACCTTTATACAATCTTTTTTACAACTATGGCGGGTAACCGGAGTCCATCCAAGAATCTCATACTTCATCATATTGTTCAAGCCCTCTTCCTCCACGACTGTAAATGGATGCTCATGCATGAGCACCCAATGGCGATCAATTCCCTCATTTTCAACATGTCAAACTTCCCACTTAAAGCTGGCAAAATAATAGTTGCAACATCATTACCGGCACTCAGAAAAGTAATATGTTGTTGCCTCATGGAAGCTTTTCTCCTTAAACACCGGCTTAAATGTCTATTAAACTATGTGGTGCTTCCGATGGCATTAATACACAACTTTACTTTGCAATGGATACACTCTACCTTTTTGGTACCATTAGGGAGTACCACCTCCTTGAACTCCGTCCATACCACTGATGTCTTCGCTCTTTTTTTCTTCTGAATTGGATTTTCATTTTCATCACCATTATCCGGGCTACTAATAATTTGCTCCATATTTATTATGGTTGCATTCAAGTTAGGGTTACCGCCAAGCGTATCGGTAATTGTATCTTGTATTGTTGGGGTATTTAAGGAATTACCCTCCATTTACAAACCTATAAATGGAAAAAAAAAATTTAGAAATTTAATGCAAAACCATTAATTGCACACCAATATTAATTGTCACCAAACCTATAAATGAAATTACCCTCCATTTGCAAACCTATAAATGGGCCAAAAAAAAAAAAATTTAAGCAGTTTAATGCAAATTCAGCAAGTAGCAGCCATTTTCATCTCCATTAGTAAATAATAAAACTATTACATTGCACACACATCAAACCAATACATTATACATTGCACACCAATATTAATTGTCAAAAATACATCCCAACATTCATTTATTCTTTAATTAGAGATGTTGGTTGAAGAATTAAATGCTCTATTTATTCATTCAAACCCATTTATTCTTTAAATGATTTTGTAGAATTATATGTTTTATGCCTATTTATTCTACTACATAAATCATATTGTCTTTAATACAATTTAGAATTATAAGTCTTATGCCTATTTAGTCCCTTCAAAATGCACAAAGGCCCTAGTCCCCACCACCAAACGCAATTTAGTCTTCATTGCCCTTTACCCTTTTGCAATTTAATATATAACAAAGCCCCTTTACCCTTTTACAATTTACTCTTCACTGCCCTTTACCCTTTTGCAATTTACTCTTCACTATCCTTTACCCTTTTGCAATTTAATATATAACAAAGCACCTAGTCCCCACCACCAAACGCACAACCACAAACAAATGTATAAATTGCCCTTATGCTATTTTCTGTAAAACACATCCCCACAAGTACAAGTCCACAACCGCAACCACAACCACAGTCCACAAACAAATTAACAAACTACTTTGCAATTTCAATTTTCATGTAAACAAATGTCCCACAAGTCCACAACATGTCAACACAACCACAAAAAAATTCAGCAAAGCAATTTAAACAAACAATGAAACAAACTACCCTACAGGCTACATCAGACTGCTCTTTAGTCTTCACAGATAGCTCCTCACAGACAGCACACAAACAGTTCTTGTATGGGTTTCACAGGAATCACAGCAACACCACGACCACAACAAGACCTTGATACATTGTTTCACCGGAAAAAGCCCTTTGTTACAAACAAGCAATTCAAGAAAATGATTCAATCATGACAAACAGCTTAAAAAATCAAAAGGGAAGCATGCAACACAACACATAATATTACTTGTGGAATACTATTTGTGGATTGACAATTTAAACAATGGATTGACAAAGTCACATTTCATGCACAACAGCAAGCAAAAGAACTAATTAAATTTCTCAAGATATATACAACACTAAAGACAATTAGTTCAGTTAGAAACTATGGAATACTTGATTACTCGCTACCTACCAATACTTTATTAGTTGTGGAATTGATGGTCGATGATGTCGCAGATCTATTTCATGGCGAACAAAGAAAACGATAAGAATCGCGGCCAAGCGTCGGCGAGACTTCAATAGGTCTGACAACGACAGCTCTGCGATGCAAATTTGATGACAAATATGTGGTTCATGGCGAAGAGTTGACGGCGACATGTAATATCCCACTTGAGGTATGTATGTAAGATTTGCTGTATTAGTTAAAATTTTACTGTTTCAGCTTCAATTGGGTTTGTATGTTGTCATGGTATGTTGAGTTGGTTGAATGGTTGCCTTGAAATTGGTTGAGTTTTGGTGAAGTTTGGAAATCCAATCTTCGCTGGGGCGAAGAAGAAGCTTCACCGCGGCGAGGAGGAGCTGCACCCACGGGTAGGTTCTGCCCTGTTTCGCCGAGGTGATGGAAAGTTCTTCGCCGCGGCGATGAGCCTAATAAAAAGTTTCTTGAGTTTTCTAGAGAATTCTTCTTTTGGGGCACAATGACCATTCTACCCCTAATTAGTAGGAAAAGTGGGGAGTAAAATGTAAGGAAATTTAGTGGAGATTGTGTTTGGATGGGGGTGTATTTGTAAAGAATCAAAGGATATAGATGGAATCTCCAAGGAAGGGCAAGGGCAAAATGGGAAATGATGCTTTTAATATGAGCTAAAAAGAGTTAAAGTGTAGAGAAACCCTTTATTCATTCATTTCCACCGCCTCTTCCATTTGCCTAATTTCTCTCAATTTCTCCATCCAATCTTCCAAGATTTCTAAGGGAATTAAGAGAGCTTTTGAGTAGAGATTTCATCTAAAGCATCCTAAGGTAAGGATTCATGCTTTAGATGTGAGTTTTCTTATAATTATAGTGAAATCTTATTTGGTTGTTATTGTTCTTGTTGTTGTTTTGAGTTGTAGAGAGGAGAGACAAGACAATAAAGGAAATGAAAAGTGCTAAAGAAGTCACCTTTTCACAAGGTAAGTAAATCCAACCAACTTGAGTTTTGAATAAGTTTTTGAGTAGAGATTTAGAGATTGAGTAGAGATGTATGCTTGTGTAAGTAAGTTATGTTGTTGAGAATTTAGTTGAGATGAGATGATATGAGAAGTGTTTTTGATGTGTGATGGGAGATGGAACTTGAGATGAAGTTTGAGAGATGTTGTGTAAACAGATTTGGAAGTGCTTTTTTTGACAGGGATTATGGTTATTTGAGGGATTTTTCTCCCATTCTGTATGGCTAGAGAATGAAGTATAGTAGTAATTTTAGTAAAGTGTTTATATGCACATGAGTTGCTTGATGAAATGCCTAGGTGAAATCTGCCTTGTCACTTCCGTGACTTTCTACATAATTTTTGGGCATCTTACGCACTGAACTGGGCTGAGACCAAAACATAAAAGTTATAGCCCTGTTTCCAAGCTTTAAAACGAGACCAAAACCGTAGCAATCTGAGTTGTATAACGCAATTTATGGCCTTTTTAGTGTGACTTGTGCAGAATGACTATTTTGAGGAAATCTTGTATTTGGCATTTCATAAGTGCATTAGTGAGCATGTGCTAGCTATACACATTTGTTTATACACTTAAGAAGTAGCTTGAGACTTAGTAAAGAATTAAGAGCTAAGAGAAAGAGAATAGAGTAGGTTGTGCGATGGAGAACCCGTGAGTAATGGGTAGAGTATTCCCGCATGTACGCCGCATTGAGAGAGCGGCACGAGTATGAGATAGAGAAATGGTGCAGCCCGTGAGAGTGCATGCGGATGAGGGCTATACCCGAGTACCCGAGAGAGAGATTATACACTCACATGGCCAGGGGTTCCGAATTCATGCATAACCGAGTCCGATCGGCTAGAATGAGTAGAGGTCACGTAGAGTGGGAGTGAGTCCCGGCCGTGCCCCCGGTAAGATGGGGCCATGACTTACTAAAGAGAGTTACTAGAAAAGAGTTCTAAGAGAAAGAGAAAGAGAAAGAGAAGTTCCAAAGAGAAATTGAATAAGAAGTTGTGAGGAAAGAATTAAAGAGAGAGAGTTACGGGGATAGATGAGTAGAGGATTTACTTACTGAGCCTTATTTTAGTGCTCACCCTGTTATTTCCTATGTTTTGCAGGATCTACGTGAGGACACTGTCGGATGGATGTCGGCGCTCAAGGAGAAGCGGTTTCACTGTCCATTATGTTTTTGATGACTTTTGTACACATTATAATTTTGTAAAAATGTATATGTTGGTAAAGAATATATATATAAGAAAAATTTGGGCCCAATTTCTTTATATTATTTTATATATGTATTTCATTATGAGTATTTGAGTAGAAAGTGGCTATTACACGACAGCTCTGCGACGCAAATCCGATGAAGAAGACGTGGTTCACGGCAAAGAGTTGACGGCGATTGGGAGGTGTGCTGGTGTTGTCGACAAACCGTGATGGGGATCAATGAAATTTAGGGATTACGACGAAGAGTTACGGCAAATGAGAAAGTGCCATGGTTTTAGGGATTAAAAAATCGGGGGATTTTGTCATTTTCATTTAATCCCCTGTACTTCAGAAAACCCTAAAAAACCCCCTATTTTTTCAAGCCAGGCTTAGCTCGCGAGCCTAACGAGCCAAGCTGAGCATGGCTCGAACTCGGCTCATTCTATCTCACGAACCGAGTCGAGCCGGCTCGTTATCTGACGAGCCGAGCCGTTAACGAGCCAGACTCAAGTTGAGTCAAGCCGGCTCGAGAGCGACTCAACCCGTTAAGCACCCCTAAATTTGGTCGTTGAATTGCAGTTGCTACCTTTGGAAAGAGTGAAAATGGATCGAACCATTTCATTTCTTTAGTGGATGAAACGTAAAACTAATTTGAGGATAATCCTCCGATTGCATAATTTCGGGAATCTATTGTGAATTTATGGTAAAATAATAAATAATTAAAATGAAAAAAAATATGAATAAGAAATGATATTGAAATATAGAAAAAAATTGAATAATATAAATAAATAAATTATAAATATAAATATAAATTGAATTGAAGAGAATATGAATGAGAATTGGATTGGAGTAGAGAGATTGGGAGTTAGTGTGAAGAAAATGGAGGTGTGAGGGATTGATTTAGTGTAGTTTTTTTTTTTTTTTTTTTTTTTGAGGGGTGAGGGGAGGGAACTACTACACGACCGTTGGTTGCAAACGGTTAACAGTCATGTGCTGTGTGTATTTGTTTTTTTTTAATTTTATAAAATATCAATTTAACCTTTAGTATTTTTATTAATTTCAAAATTTACGTAGATTTTTGGTTATTTTTCAGGAGGCTTTTGAAAAAAAGAAAAGAGGTTTAGGCTTGGGTCTAGGACCGATCCTAAGCCTAAGCCTTAGAAAAGGGTCGATCTAGGGACTAGTCCCTCTTTCATGGGTCTTACTTGGTTTGAGACCAGGCCTCCAAAAACTAGTCCTTGTGCGGACCGGATTTTTGAGCCAGTCCCAAATGCTTAGTTTTATCTCTAATAGAGATCCATTGGAAACAGTGTCCAATCAACGGATGCTGGAAAATCTCAATAATCGAGGCACATAATTTACCATCTGAATTCAATGTACACATATTCACTGTCTAAGCAACTTTCTAGATAGGCCTCGTGGACCCAGATTCTTATCCTATCTAACTTCAATTATTGAAGTTTTTCTCCTCGATCTTATCATCTTTGTCTCTTGTTTTTGTCTCTGCATCTGTGGTAAAAAAGATAACAAGGTTGCTTAATCAAACTTTTGATTATGAATAGTTAAAAAATAACACCTAGGGGTGAGCAGTTTTGGGTATTCTATATTTTTTGGGAGAACCGGAACTAGAACCACACAGTGCAGGTTCCCAAAAAAAGAAATCGGAACCGGAACCGCACAGTGTAGGTTCTTCAATTCAAGGAACCGGAACCTAAAATACAGGTTCCGGTTCTTTTCCAGAGTACCCTATAAAAAATCAATTACCCCCCTATTAGTTTAAAAAATAACAAAAACACCTTATAAGTTTACAAATACACCCTTAACAAATTTTCATTATTCATTCATCTGTGTCCAATGTAACTCATAACCTATAATCTCTAAGCAACACTTAAATTGTTAATCATTTAATTAAGTATTGTAATATTGTTTATAATAGAATGTTATAATTAATTAAATAATCATACCATAAATTTATAATATAATATTATAATAATTTGATTAAGTATTGTGTAAATTAGTAAATTACTAATGTTTATAATATAATATCATAATCAATTAAGTAATCATTTAATTATGTAATGTTATATTAATTATATGATCATACTATAATAACATAATGTAATGTTATAATGAATTAAGTAATCATACTATAAATCTATAATTTAATATTATAATTAATTAAATTTCAAATCATTTTATTAATATACTAATGTTTATAATGGAATGTTATAATTGATTAAGTAATCATATTACAAATATATAAAGTAATGTTATAATTGATTAAATTTTTAATTGTTTAATTAAGTAATATAATGGTATAGTAAATTACTAATTTTTATAATGTAATGTTATAAATTCATAACTAATTAAGTAATTATGTAATCATTTAACTATATAATGCTATAATTAAGTAAGTGATCATAATATAATGTAATATAATAATATTATAATTTAATTGAGTAATTATTTAACTATAATGTAATGCTTAATTAATGTTTATAATGAAATGTTTATAAGGTAATGTTATAATTAATTAAATTTCTTATCATTTAATTAAGTATTGTGTTAATGTTTATGTAGTAAATTAGTAATTACTAATATTTAAAACATAATATCATAACTCATAATCAATTAAGTAATCATTTAATTATGTGATATTATATTAATTATATGATTATACTATAATAGTATAATATAATGTTATAATGAATTAAGTAATCATACTATAAATCTATAATTTAATATCATAATTAATTAAATTTCAAATCATGTTATTAATATACTAATGTTTATAATGGAATGTTATAATTGATTAAGTAATCATATTATAAATATATAAGGTAATGTTATAATTAATTAAATTTTTAATCGTTTAAAGTAATGTAATAATATAGTAAATTACTAAATTACTAATGTTTATAATATAATGTTATAAATTCATAACTAATTATATAATTATGTAATCATTTAACTATGTAATGTTATAATTAAGTAAGTGATCATAATATATAATATAATATAATAATATTATAATTTAATTGAGTAAGTGATCATAATATATAATGTAGTATAATAATATTATAATTTAATTGAGTAATTATTTAACTATAATGTAATGCTTAATTAATGTTTATAAGGTAATGTTATAATTAATTAAATTTCTTATCATTTAATTAAATATTGTGCTAATGTTTGTGTAATAAATTAGTAATTACTAATGTTTAAAACATAATATCATAACTTATAATTAATTAAGTAATCATTTAATTATGTAATGTTATATTAATTATATGATCATACTATAATAGTATAATGTAACATTATAATAAATTAAGTAATCATACTATAAATCTATAATTTAATATTATAATTAATTAAATTTCAAATCATTTTATTAATATACTAATGTTTATAATGGAATGTTATAATTGATTAAGTAATTATATTATAAATATATAAGGTAATGTTATAATTAATTAAATTTTTAATCGTTTAATTAAGTAATGTAATAATATAGTAAATTAGTAAATTACTAATGTTTATAATGTAATGTTATAAATTTATAACTAATTATGTAATTATGTAATCATTTAACTATGTAATTCTATAATTAAGTAAGTGATTATAATATATAATGTAATATAATAATATTATAATTTAATTAAGTAATTATTTAACTATAATGTAATGCTTAATTAATGTTTATAAAGTACTGTTATAATTAATTAAATTTCTTATCATTTAATTAAATATTGTGTTAATGTTTATGTAGTAAATTTGTAATTACTAATGTTTAAAACATAATATCATAACTCATAATCAATTAAGTAATCATTTAATTATGTAATGTTATATTAATTATACGATCATACTATAATAGTATAATGTAATGTTATAATGAATTAAGTAATAATACTATAAATCTATAATTTAATATCATAATTAATTAAATTTTAAATCATTTAATTAATATACTAATGTTTATAATGGAATGTTATAATTGATTAAGTAATTATATTATAAATATATAAGGTAATATTATAATTAATTAAATTTTTAATCGTTTAATTAAGTAATGTAATAATATAGTAAATTAGTAAATTACTAATGTTTATAATGTAATGTTATAAATTTATAACTAATTATGTAATTATGTAATCATTTAACTATGTAATGCTATAATTAAGTAAGTAATCATAATATATAATGTAATATAATAATATTATAATTTAATTAAGTAATTATCTAACTATAATGTAATGTTTAATTAATATTTATAATGAAATGTTTATAAGGTAATGTTATAAGTAATGCTTAATTAATGTTTATAAAGTACTGTTATAATTAATTAAATTTCTTATCATTTAATTAAATATTGTGTTAATGTTTATGTAGTAAATTTGTAATTACTAATGTTTAAAACATAATATCATAACTCATAATCAATTAAGTAATCATTTAATTATGTAATGTTATATTAATTATACGATCATACTATAATAGTATAATGTAATGTTATAATGAATTAAGTAATCATACTATAAATCTATAATTTAATATTATAATTAATTAAATTTTAAATCATTTTATTAATATACTAATGTTTATAATGGAATGTTTATAATGGAATGTTATAATTGATTAAGTAATTATATTATAAATATATAAGGTAATATTATAATTAATTAAATTTTTAATCGTTTAATTAAGTAATGTAATAATATAGTAAATTAGTAAATTACTAATGTTTATAATGTAATGTTATAAATTTATAACTAATTATGTAATTATGTAATCATTTAACTATGTAATGCTATAATTAAGTAAGTGATCATAATATATAATGTAATATAATAATATTATAATTTAATTGAGTAATTATCTAACTATAATGTAATGTTTAATTAATATTTATAATGAAATGTTTATAAGGTAATGTTATAATTAATTAAATTTCTTATCATTTAATTAAGTATTGTGCTAATGTTTATGTAGTAAATTAGTAATTACTAATGTTTAAAACATAATATCATAACTCATAATCAATTAAGTAATCATTTAATTATGTAATGTTATATTAATTATATGATCATACTATAATAGTATAATGTAATGTTATAATAAATTAAGCAATCATACTATAAATCTATAATTTAATATTATAATTAATTAAATTTCAAATCATTTGATTAATATAATAATGTTTATAATGGAATGTTATAATTGATTAAATAACCATATTATAAATATACAAAGTAATGTTATAATTAATTAAATTTTTAATCGTTTAATTAAGTAATGTAATAATATAGTAAATTAGTAAATTACTAATGTTTATAATGTAATGTTATAAATTCATAACTAATTATGTAATTATGTAATCATTTAACTATATAATGCTATAATTAAGTAAGTGATCATAATATATAATATAATATAATAATATTATAATTTAATTGAGTAATTATTTAACTATAATGTAATGCTTAATTAATGTTTATAATGAAATGTTTATAAGGTAATGTTATGATTAATTAAATTTCTTATCATTTAATTAAGTATTATGCTAATGTTTATGTAGTAAATTAGTAATTACTAATATTTATAATATAATGACATAATCAATTAAGTAATTGTTTAATTATGTAATGTTATAATTAATTATATAATCATACTATAATGTAATGTTATAGTGAATTAACTATTAAATAATCATACTATAAATTTTTAATGTAATATTATAATTAATTAAATTTTTAATCATTTAATTAAGTTTGTACTAATGTTTATAATAAAATATTATAATTGATTAAGTAATTATACTATAAATCTATAAGGTAATGCTATAATTAATTAAATTTCTAATGATAAGTCAATTAATTAACTATTTAATTATGTTATAACTTATAAGTCAATTAATTAAGTAGTAATCAATTAATGTAATGCTATAATTAATTATACTATAAATCAATTAAGTAATATTATAAAATTATAATTAATTAAGTAATCATTTAACTATAATGTAATGTTATAATTGATTAAGTATGATATTTAACTAGTAATTAAATTTATTAATGTTTATCAATTTATCATAAATAATTAATTAATTACTAATTTATTATAGATATACTTAGAACTTGATAATTGAAGTAAATAACTAAATATATTATTACTCAATCAAATATACTATTTTATTCAAAAATAATTCTTTTAATAACATTAAAAATGTAAAACACTTTTAATTTGATCATAATCCCAATTATTCACTTAATTGATCAAAACTTCATTATTAATGTATTATAATATATTAAAGCTTTTAATATGGTATAATTTATATGTAATAAGCATAATTGTATTTGTATATTTATTTAATTAGGTTATTCTAAAAATTTAACTTTTTCTATTTTAAATTTTTTTATATGTAAAATAATAGAAACTCCTCCATTATTTACATTTCACAAATATTTCATTATAGTCCATGTTCCAAAATAGGTTCTAAACAGGTTCCAAAACAGGTTCCAAAACAGGTTCCAAACAGGTTCCAAAACAGGTTCCAAACCGGGTACCCCCTACAGGTTCCAAACAGGGTATCCTTTTTACAGGTTCCGGTTCCAGTTCTGGTTCCTCCACATGCAAGAAGGCGGCCGGAAGCCGCACGATAGCGGTTCCAAAAAATTGGAATCGGAACCTACCCGCACAGTACAGGTTCTGGGTAGGTTCCGGTTCTGGTTCCGGTTCTTACCCTTGGTTCCGGTTCTATCCGCTACCCGTGCTCACCCATTAACACCTAGTTCTCCATAATCATCTCAATATAACTTCAGCTAGGGAAGTTTTTCTCCACAATTCTAATATCTTTGTCTCTCTCTTTTTCTCTTACCCCTCCTAATGTATCACGTAAAATTGAAAATTCCAAAAACTTCTCTAACGTGCGAAGAAATTCAGCCATAGCAGAAGTCAGCAAGTTTTCCAATTTTTTTTTTTTAAATAATCGAACAGATTTCGCTCTCTATGTGGTAATTGTCGGTAATCGGTCTTACAAAGAGGTGATGGGATGTGTGAAAGGAGAGGAACGTGTTTGAATTACAGCTTTGCTTTTACACCAAGTGGCATGTTTGTGTTTCCCAATCGTGAAAATCTATATGATATCAAAACCATATTATTGATATTGTATGCTGATTAATGCATGCATATCAAATATTTGTTATATTAAATAATAATTAATTAAATTTAATATAAAAATAGATAAGAAAGAAAAAGATCTAACGTAAATTCAATGATAATATAATATTTAATAGAGTAAACGACGTCTACCCACCCAAGGTTTCACAAATGACAAGTTCTTATCCCTTGTTTCATAAATTTCATATCCTCACCCTTAATTTAACATCATTAGTAACTTTTGAGTTCCAACACAGTATAGAGTGCTATCACCAAACTGCCATTCAACCTTTTGCTTTTGATTGTGGCAGCTAAATATCAAAAACCTCCTTGGAACATGAAAGCATGCCCATCGCCCCCCTGCAAGTTGGGCAAACCCTAGCCGCTACAATCGGTACCATAGATCGGTCAAAGCCAATGACAGTAGCAGTGGGTAGGAGACTAGAAGCGGCAGGGGACACAAAGAAGGCAGGGAAACGAAGAAGCCGCACAACAACGCCGTTCAACGTGGACCGCGATGTCACATGTTGGAGTTGCTCGTGGCGGATAGCGTTCTGCAAGCTACTAGACACCGGGGTGTTGGGGGTTTTGATAAGGGGGGCCGATGATGCTAGGGGTGGTGAAAGGTGGGATTTTTACCACTGGAATCATACTTGAAAAGGCGAAAACCTAAACCTAGTAGCAGTCGGTGATTAGTGGGAGCAATTAGGTAGAAATCATGGGGGTTTTGGTGTAGAAAGGACAAGGATGCTGGTGCTTGGGGTTTTGAATTAAGGCTTTGCTTTTACACAAAGTGGCATGTTTGTGTTTCCTGATCGTGAAAATCTATGATATCAAAACCATATTATTGATATTATATGTTGTTTAATGCATACATATCAAATATTTATTATATTAAATGAAAATTAATTAAATTTAATATAAAAATAGATAAGAAAGAAAAAGATTCTTAGATAACATAAATTCAATGATAATATAATATTTAATATATGGGTGAAGTCATTAATTATAACACAAATTTTTTATAAAGATTTGTGACATAAATTTATGATCCTTATTCCTGATAATATTGTTAAGATGTTTTTCTAATAATCCAATGATTTTGTTGTAATTGTATTGGTACATTGCAAAACTCTAAAGGAAGTGTTACAAACTTAGAAGTATGAAATAAAAGATGATGAAACGTGTTTAGATGGGTTTTTGTTTTTTAATGAAGTGTCAGCTAAGTTCATTCTATGTTAGAAATCGACATGTTTGTTGAAATATTAATATGATAAGTGTTGTGTATGATTTTGTCAGAAATCTTGCAGATCCCAAAAGCTCGCAGAGATGTAGTTCGACCCATAATCAACTCAACCCAAGAACAAGCACAACCCAAAATCAATACGATTCGAAATAAGCTCAATTCAGTTGAAGCTTGTCACAACGACCATTCCCAATAGCTGTTCGACAGAATCAAAGATAAGCTTTAATCTTAGATATTTCGGAAGGGATAAGATCAATACCGCTGTCAGTGCAATCTCAGAGCTCAATCACGAAGATCATGGGATTGCATATCAAATCTGATCGCAATCCTAAACTTATCTCTCTTTCCTTTTGCCAAAACTTGTACAAATACCCCTCAAACCATGAGAGGGGGATTAGCTAATTAGTATAGGCACTTTCATAGTTTTCTCTTGTAAGCTCTCTAACGAAATAAGAGAACAATAGGCGTAGACTTAAGTTCTAGCTTGCCAAACCACTTAAAAATTGTTTGTGCTCTTTGCTTTATACATTTTTACATTATCATTGCTAGTTTATCTTAAATCACGCGCACACCTGTTCCAATTCCATAAGGTCAATCGGATCAATCCAGTTAGTACGAGTTTTCATATCAATATTTTGGCGCTAGAAGGATGGCCCTCGACTAGCTCTCCTTTTTCTAGCAAAGACAAGCAATTTCAGTGAACAGCCGATCACTTGAAATCCCCAATGAGTCGTACGAGATCCAAGGCAACCATTGGAAACAATGACAATGTAGAGGCCACCCACCAAGAGGTAAATCATATCATTGTTCAAGGCCAATCACTAGCACATCCAATGTAGTAGGTCGCTAATCAGCTGGGGGTAGGGACCATTAGCCCAGAAAATGGCCAGCTGATGGAGATGATAAGGTCGCTAGTTGTACACGTGGTGCAACCAAATGTGGCAGAGTTGAGAACGAGCAGTAGGCCAACCAAAACATCGATTAGCCACACTTCACAGAGCCCATACCCATCAGGCAGAATAACTCAGTTGGCAATCAATCTGGCTCGTCGACAGCAGGGAATGACTATCAGCCCTAACTTCAAAGGGCACATTTTGCTTACGAGCGTGAATCTTGGGAACAAGCTAATCCTAGGAGGCGACCAAGCAAACAGCCCATGGAGGAGAATGAAAACAATGGTCACCAGAGAGATTCTCGTCCTAAGCGACAAAATAACCAACGCCAATGTGCTGATTTTAACCCACACCAAAGGCAAGCTTAAACCTCTCAAACACGCAAGGTCAACCATGTACGTCAATCTGGCGATAACCAACGTTGCGATTTTAACCAACATCGCTAGCAACGAACTGAGGAGCATGATAGCACTTACTACCCTAGACATCATGATTCCACCTCGCGCACCAATGCGCAAGATAGAATTTGCTAGCAAGTGATCGATCTCAGGGCTCATCTGCTCGAGGTAAGATTGAACAGAGCTCATGAGCAGAATCTTCCTCATAATAAGGATTTAGATTAGGTGTAGAAAATGCTCGATGATCTGAGAGCTTGCCAAAATAACTTAGCGGAAAAGATAGTGAGCTCTTCATTCACAGAGGAGGTCGGTCAACAAGCACCACTTCCCTAGGGATTTAGGGCGCTAGAGAATGAGTTTGATGGGAAAGGAGATCCCAGAGACCACCTAGATACCTTCAACAACCTAATGGAATTACATCAGGTCTCTGACTTGGCAAAATGTCGTTGTTTTATGGTCACTTTAGTAGGAGATGCCAAAAAGGTGGTACAAAAGGCTGAAGGTGAACTCAATCCAATCTTGGTAGTTGTTCTCCTCGCTCTATCTCCAACAATTCGAGGTGAGGAGACAGTTCGCCATGGTGATGGACATTACATGCCTATTCATGCATTTTAAATATTCACTACTCTACCATGTCTCTAGTTGTACTTATCAACCCTTTCACGGAGGCAAATCCAGCAAAGTACACCTACTTAAGTCATAACCCGTCACCATTAAGGAAAAACTCCAGTGACAATTAACCTCCCAAAGGCAGAAGTGGCTCCCTACGGGGGCAAATGAGACCATGACAAACGATGGTTTGATTAATCTCATGGGATGGAAGGCTCGATTTATTTTTGACTTAATATCTTTTATAAGGGGTTCATGCTTTAAAACCTCACCATTTTAATTATCTTATTTAGCATTTTATTGTTTGGCATTCAACCTTAGCATGTTTCTACAAATAAGACACTTCATAAACTCGTGTTGGTACATGGGCATTCTAACACCAATTTCCTTGAGCTTAGAGGAAGTTGGTAGGTCACCCTTGGTTTATTATTCTATTACAAAGAATAAAACATCTTCAGGATTCATCACGCCTTCGCCTCATCTTCAAAGCCTATTCTGCTTTACATATAAATTTAAAGAAACCTCAAGCTACATTTGAGGGGATTTAGATGAGAAGAGAATTTACATCCAAGAAAAGGAGTAAGGCAGGACACATAGGTCCAATTTAAAAACAAATCCAAAATAATAGAACTTAAAGTCTATGGCCGAGTACCAAACATCATGCATAATAGACACCAATCATATAACGCATCAATTCAAATTTACCATATTTGAAATTTAGGGTAAATTTCACTTTACCCTCTTTAATTTTGCAAAATATCCCATTGGTTCTAAATTTTTCAAAATTTATTTAGTCCCTATCTAGTTTGAAAAATAACTAAGCAGTCCATAATAGCGACAACTTATTCCTCTATTGATGGCTAAGCATAAAATTTCAAAACATTTTTCTCCATTCCCTAAAATACCCTCATCCCGCGTCAACGATTTAAGTCCTTTTCAACGTTCTAAATCCCACATGAAAGATCACGAGGTTTATCCTCATGGATGGTAACAACCATTAAACACTAGTATCCCAAAACAGGCCACTCCCACTAGGCCCATGCACGTTGTGCGAGGCCTATAAGTCTTGAGCGGCTAGGCACGTTAGTGCCTAGCCTTGTCTTGTTGTGGCAAGGCATTGTTGTGCACTTGCACGCACGATACGGGCTGTCGCCACGCGTAAGCATGTAGCATTGGGGTAGTGTGCCACACATGCAAGCACCATGCGCCAAGGGGTAATACATAGTGAGGCGCAAACCCTCGAGTAAGGGTCAGTTGTGCATGAAGGCACGACCAAGGGCCCTTGGGGCTACCTAGTGGATGCAGCAACATGCAGTAGGAGGGACTACCACACGTGCTAACGTGCAGGAAGAGGTAGGGTTGCCACGAGTAGCATATGAGGCAGGTTGCCTTGGGGCTGTGTGCACCCTATTCGAGGGGCTGTGTGCAACCACACACAATCATGGTCAAGGTGGCTATGCACGGTAGTGCACAGCCAAGAAGTAAGAATTGCTTGTACCAACGCACAGCCATGGAAGAAGGTTGCATGCAGCAGTGTGCAGCCCATGAAATTCAGCCACCAAATTAGGGTTTTTGCAAACCCTATTCCAACCAATCTACAAGAAACTCATCAACACAATTAAATCCAAAAACAGCAAGTTTAAAATTAAAATTAAAAACCCCTATACATGCCAATCTAGCACCCAATCACATACATGCAATCAATCGCTGAATCAAAGCTTTGATACCACTTATAGGAGCCGTGTCGTGGCAAGCACGAAATTACAACAAAAATTTTCTTGCCATGGCACGGTCCCGTTACCCAAGATCATGACTTCAACTAAATTAATCAACATATAATATTAACCATACAAGGTTATGTCATTTACCAACGTTGGTGGCTCCGCCTCTGGATCTTTGAAACTAGTCGCTATCAATCCAACGTAGGATTGAGTCCGTCGGTATCCACACAAAGGTAGGCTCGGGATCACCCTATGATTGATTGCTAGATCAATCGGGGGGCTTAAGGGAGGTGGCAGATTAGAGAGAGAATTTCTCTCTCTAGGGTTGGCAGGAGAGTTAATTTTGCTCTTTAATTTGCAAAATTAACTTTTGATTATTAGCTCTCTAAAAATAAAACCCAATGACCCTTTATATAGAAAATCCCAAATAAGAGTCGAATAAGGATTGTAAATCCTTAATTCCTATTTGGATTGGATTACAATCCTTATTTGAATTGGATTGCAATCCTTGATGTAAGGGATTAGAATATCTCTTAAAGATATTCTCCTAAAATATTCTCCTAATTAAATAAATATTCCTATTTATTTAATTCCTATATAAATACATATTCTAATTAAATAAATATCACTATTTATTTAATCCATATATATTTTTATATATTTATCATATTTAATATATGGGTTTTAATATATATTTAATTAAATTAAATATATATTCTCCATATTAATTAAAATTAATATGATTCCAATTTTGCTAAAAATTCTCCCAATAAATTGGATAATGGCATTAACCCCTTAGCAAAATTACCAAAGTACCTTTTTCGCCCATAATGACGAAAATGCCCCTGGAGTCCCAAATTACCCTTTTCAGCCCAAGGACAATATTGTCTTCCATTTCCGTTTCTCACTTAACTACCTTCTATGTGTATGACCCGAAGGCTCTTCACTTTGTCAGCAATGTCCCGCTAACTAATTAAGCATAAAGCAATTAGTGTTTTCGTACACCAATCAAGATTGGTCTCTAGCAAGGCATCATGATTCCCCAATAAGTAAAGAATCAGCAATTTGGGCTTACATTGTCTTCGGTATGGTTATAATGCAATTTGATTTGTTTCATCATCTTTTATCTCATCAAGGTTTGAGGTACAGAAATAGTGTCTACCTCAAAAGCTACTTTGACATGTTCTATAATTGGTTCTTGAATCTAACGACTATTGGATTTGAGCACCAACTCGATTTCATCGTGGCCATGGATTTGAGGTCGTAGTTTGTTAACCAAATATCTCGCCGAGATAATATCTCCTATAACTAGGAGTCATGAATCCTTTGTTAATCCATCATAGCCATAGTGTACTTCTTGATGTAACCAATCACTATCGTTCTGGTTATCCCTAAAAGAGACGGTGTTAGGCTAGTGTCAAATCACATCGATATTTACATACAACGCTCTGGTGATCTCAAGTCGAAGGACCACATGCACCACCATCCGTAGGAGAATATATTCCATAGATACTAGGTTTACCATCTCGTGTGGAATCCTCTAATAGGTCAGTCTAGTGTACTTGCACAAGCAAACACCCATGCGTTGCACTAGGTTGATGCCCACAACCTTGACATGTGAGATCTATCACTACCTTTCGATAGGGTCATTCAAACACGATGATAGTCTCTCATTTAATATGTCTCCTTGGTTAGAATTATACTATGACTATGAACGGTTTAAGAAGGGCCACCTTGTGCTCCTAGGGTTCTCATAATTACGATTTATAACACTTAATTCCCTCGTCACTAGTTCCAACCTTTCCAAGGACATATATTATTTTCTTTACGAGCAGTAAATAGATGCTACAGTATATGCTCATAAACAAGTGATGAATTTTATTCATTAATTTGAAATGAGTTTACAAGAGCTAAATCATTGGCTCTAGTGCACTTACTCTAACAAATTGAAAGTTAAATGTTGTCATAAACAACTTACATTAGAAATTGACATGGTTGTTGAAATATTAATGTGATATGAGATGTGGGATGACTAAAAATCAAATTTTGTCATAATAAATCAAGAGCAAAGAAGGTTTTCCCACACAAAGTTTTCCCTAATGACACTTTCCCACCCAAAAAGTTTCAAAATACAACTTTACTACCTATGTTAAGATCCATCTATCAAGTTTAATTGAAGGAGGACGTAATAGTAAATTCAAAAAAGTCAAAGGGTGATTATGCCATTTCATCCCCTATATATAAACTTAGAAAAAAAACATAAACCCTAATTCAAATCGTTTTACTTTCTTCCCCACCCCACCGCCCCAAAATCTTCCACCCTTACCAATTGGTCGGAATTGTCGAAATTCACCCCCGACACCACCAATTGCAAGAAATGGAGGTTGCACGTGCTATTGGGAGAGCACACGTGATATGGGCAAAAGCCTATGGGGGTTTGGTTGGGGCAAATCCACAAACAATTGGTGGGCAAATTGGAAGGTTGGTTGGGGGAAGATGTG
The DNA here is from genome assembly GCA_026229545.1 of Pistacia atlantica. Taxonomy (NCBI): domain Eukaryota; kingdom Viridiplantae; phylum Streptophyta; class Magnoliopsida; order Sapindales; family Anacardiaceae; genus Pistacia; species Pistacia atlantica. The sequence goes on along the minus strand of CM047908.1, from coordinate 31,144,090 downwards.
GTAATGGACGAAAAATCCAATTACAACTCAAAATCATAGCAACAATCAACACACTTCCAAAATCAATTAACACCAACATCAATTAACATCAAATCAAACTCCAATTAAGCCCAAAATTCAACAATTTTGCAAAACCCTAATTAGGGTGGTGGCCGGCAAACGACAAACTACAAACTACCATAGTCGAGGAAGATGGGGTTTTGGTGAGGGCTAGCTAATGGTTACAAAGGTGGTCTTAGGGAAGGTTTTTGATGACAGAATTAGTTCTAAAAGGGGAAAAACTTATGACACAATTGGGTTGGTAACGGCTAGCAAATGGTGGGTTCAATCGGTCGGAGACCTTAGGGGTCTCGAAAGGGGGGTCAAGGATGTGAAGATGGTGAGGTCATGGGGTATCGACAGTTCTAGAATCAGGTCAATTTTGCCTGAAAATGGTAGTCACACAGTGAGGGAGTAACAGCGAGAATTGGCAAAATCCGATCAAAAATCTGGTTAATCGGGATTGGGGAAGGTGCAATAAAAAATGGGATGGTGTTTCAGCCAAGATGCGATTCTCTCATGCGCTCTCTACCTTTGTGCCATTGCTACTCCCTTGCATTCGTGCCACCTTTGCACGCGTTTGCTGTTTGGTTGACTATGGGTTGTGGATTGATTGCTCAACTATGGGAGTGGGATTCCGGCCAATTGGTGTGATAAGGTGAGAAGATTGTGTTTGTTGATTTGTGTGAGAAGATTGTGGTGAGAAGGCTGGGTTCGATTCAGGCGAATTAGTTAGAATCGCAATCAAAATCAGAGGAGGCAAAGGAGAAAGAAGAAAAGAGAAGAATAAGAGATAAGGGTGTTTTCGTCCTTATACTATTTATACCATGTTAGAGAACAGATTTTCCTAATGGAACATAACAGTGGGTGGGGAAAGTGTTGTTTTGAAATTTGACGGGTGAGAAAAAGTGTCATTTTGAAACTTGATAGGTGGGAAAGTGTCACTAGGCCAAACCTTGGATAGGAAAAAGTTGTTTACTCAATAAATCAATTATATGTAGGAAAATGTAATTATCAATGCCTGTGTGTCACGATTCTCGCCTCAGGGACAATAAATATGTTACAAACATTAATCATAATACCCGCCAAATCTCATTCGATGAAAGGGTAAAATCGGAAAGAAGACAGAGTAGTCTTACTTAAGGGAGTTAGTAGGGTGGATATAGCATCACTAAGGAGTAAATTCAAATTTCATGTAAGGAAAATATTTTTTTTTTCCATATATAATTTTCTCACCAATTACTTACACATCACAAAAAATTAATATTATTTATCAAATGCGTTTCGGTATATAGTAGTAATTGGTATACAAATTAAAACTGCATGGCAATAAAGTTCTTCTATCTGAAAATTATAATGTACCTTTGAGAGATCATCTTTCATCACCATTTAATAGTTAAGAAAACTATTAAAGATTCTTGAGAGATCATATTTTGGTATAAAATTATTATAATCTTCCTAAAAATGATAAAAAATAAAAAATAAAAAACTACATTAAGAGGTGTTTTCTTCTATGGTTTTTGAAATTACTAAACGTTAACGACCAAAAAAAAAAAAAAATTATATGTAATGTGTGTTACGATTTTTATTTGGCGCTAAAACTCTACGTGATAAATTATTTTATAATTTAGTGGCATTTCATTAGTTTATACTATGTGTTATATCAACTTATAATTTTATATATTTAACTATACTTATTTTATTATTCAATAATAACAATATACTCGTAAAGTTCACTTATTAAATAAATTTATATCAAGATGTTCGGATTATATATGTGTGTGTGAGTTAGTCTCTGTTCACCCTGCTCAAAAGATTGAAGAATATTATTTAGAGTAAACCACATGTTCCCACCCAAGGTTTAGCGAAATCCAAGGTTCCCACCCCTAGTTTCATAAATTTTAGATTCTCACCCTTAAATTAATAGAAACTGTTTAATATAACGGTTAAAGGTAAAAAAAAAAAAGACATTTTACATTGCATTAAATATAAAATGAATATAAAATTTCAAAATAATTATGTTTCCACCCATGATTTTTCGTCGAATTCATCACCCTTCACAACTCACCTCCACCTTCGCAACTGCCGATTTGGCTTGATTATGGCACTGTTCATCACCCCTTGACTCCACCTCTAGCTTCCCCACCCTTCACTCATAAAAACCCCTGCCATCTTCACCCCCTCATCACTTGCTGATCACGAGCCAAGGCAACCACGTGATGCAAAATTTTTTTGCTGGTTTCCAGCCGTTTTGAGTGGCAAAAACCCCAACCACCACCACCGTTTGACTCCTCAGCCCCCTTCTACAAAACTCCTAACCTTACTGGCCACAGTAGCTCACCATTTTCCATCCACTACTCCGCCTAGGATTTGTTCGTGTTTGTTGGAATTGGATGTTGATTGAGGAGTTTTTGATGCAATTGAAATTTTGGGTCTGTTTGGCTATTTAATTGGAGTGTTTGTGTGCTTGTTTTTGGCTGAAGAATCCACCCATTCACCACCATGTGCTCATCTTTTTTCGGTGCACATCAAGTGCTCAACGAATTGCCCCAGCCAACCTGACCATCTCCTTTTGATTGTTGTTGACTTGTTATGTGGTGGCTAGGTGGTTAGGCAGTGATTTTCAACTTCGCAAACCTCTATCATTGCAACCATTTTCCGATCGATGCACTCATCGGAAATTCACCTAACCACCTCCATTCAACTCCCCATTCTCCCCTCTTCAAAATCTAACCCTACATCTGCTTCCCTCACTCACCATTTGCTGTCCATCGGCCTATCTTTTGCACCAAGTGGGGGCGGTGGGGGGGCCAAAATCTAGGGGTTAAAACCTCATTTTTTTAATTTATTTTTCAAGGTTGGTTTAGTAATAGTACTATCTATACTGTGCTACAACCAAAAAAATCACAAACGATGTTAATTTAATGGTGGAAATTTTTCTCTGGAATTTATGAAACTAGGGGTGAGAACCTTAGATTTCGTTAGACCTTGGGTGGGAACATGTCGTTTGCTCTATTGTTAATGAGAAATAGTTTTCGGATTTCTATATTTATGGTTTGTTTAGTATTCATTTTCATCATGTGGGCATAAAAATAATACATATATGGTTCTATCATAATTTTTTTACAAATAAATATGTAATCCAGATCTGGAATCTCCTCTCCGTTGTAAAATAATGGTGGACATCCACCGCCTTAACTTTGAGGCGGTGAATGGAGGAGGGAGTGTTGGTTATAAAAAGGCCCCCTCCCCTTCATTTTACCATTACAATGAAGTGAGAAAGAAAATATAGTTTACAACCCCCTTTTAACTTTTATTTCTTCATATTTAGTCCTTCTAGTTTATTACACTTATACAACTACAATTACAACACATTATCAGCACAAAATGCTTAATAAGTGTAATGGTGTATGCCTACTGAAAGTACATATTTTCAACCTACAAGTGTTATTTAATCCCTGTTTCCACCTTTATGGCTGGATTTATTTATTACCATTAAAGGAAATTAAGCCACCTCCATGGTGATTTAATTAGCCTCCTTATTGGTGGATTCCTTAGTTACTTACGTGAAATTAGCCTCCATGGTCAGATTTAATTATTACTGTTAAATTTTGCCTCTATGGTCAGATTTATTTATTACAGTTATTTTCCGCCTCTATGGTTGGATCTAGTTACTACTGTTGAATTTCGCCTCCATGGTCAGATTTATTTATTATTGCTAAATTCCACCTTTATGGTTAGATCTACTTATCATTGTTAAATTTCGCCTTTATGGTCGGATCTTCTCATTATTGTTAAATTCCGCCTTTATTGTTGGATCTACTTATTATGATGAAATTCCGCCTTTATGGTCGAATCTACTTATTATTGTTAAATTCTGCCTTTATGACCGGATCTACTTATTATTGTTAAACTCTACCTCTATGGTCAAATCTGCTTATTGTTGTTAAACTCTGCCTCTATAGTTGGACCTATTTACTATTGTTGAATACCGCCTTCATGGTCGGATCTATTTATTCTTGTTAAATTCAACCTTTATGGTTATATATGTTTTTATTAGATTTTCGATAACCAATGTTAGCAATTGTGCTTCCATCTTATATTTTATAAATGAACTTGAAGTTCCACAGGGAAATATTGTTTTAGAACTTGAAGTTCTAAATATTGATTATAAACATGAAGTTAGTAAAACGGAAACAAAAATGGACCTGAAGTTCATATCATGAGGATGAAATTCTAAATTTTGATTTTGATCTTAAAATATGAAGTTTCAAGATTATGATATCAAAGCCCAAAGTTCTAAAAATGAACTTCATAATTGACAACAGTAATAGACATTTATATAGTAGACGGTGCAACAACGCACACCATCCTTCGGGATAGAAAACATTTGTAACGCCCAACATGGAGGTACATGATTTAAATTATGTTTTATAACCCTTAGTTAATTTTTGTTAAAGTTATTTTAAGAGAATATAAAGAAAATGCCTTAAACTTGCATTAAGGGTAAAATGGATCTTTTCACTCAAAATTAGTTGAAATTGTGGAAAGTGAAAAGATATAGAATTTCATAGAGAATGCAATAAAAATGAGGGCATTAGGGTAATTGACTAAGGGACAAAGATGGAATTTTCAAAAAAGTATAAGGGCAAAATGGGAAAGCATGTTTATAAAATAAAATGATAAGGGTTTGTAACCCTTATTCCTCTCATTCCACCACCACTCTCCTTCTCCTTTTCCTCTCAATTTTTCACTCAATTCTCCAATGATTTTGAGGGCTTTTGAGTGGTTTTTAATAGGGTTTTAATCCTAGGCAACAAGAGATAAGAATTCTTGTTCTATATCTATGATTTATTTGTGTAAAAGTTGAGTTCTTATGAAGTTTATGCTTAGGGTTAAGAAAAGATTCGGATCCAACAAAAGTAGAGAGCTTAATAGAGACTACTCAAGCATAAGGTAAGTAAATTCCACTCAAAATCCAACTCAAGTTAAAGTTTAAGAAAATCAAGTGAGTGGAGATTTCTTTTAAACATGCATATGTTATGATTATTGAGAAATTGAGATGAGATTAATGCTTGTTGTTGGATATATTTGAGTATGAGAAGTGTATGTGATGGTATGATGATGGGTTGAAATTGGAAGAATTGGAGAAGACTTGTGGGAGTGTTTTTGCTGTGGGGATGTGGTGATGATACAAGAGAGTTTTTCTCTCATTTTGGATGGTTTAGGAAACAAATTGAATGATAATTAAATTAGGGTTTGTTTATGCACAATTATTGTTTGATGAAATGCTTAAGAGAAGTATAAGTTTGAGTAGAAACCTTAATTTTATGCAACATTGCATATTTGCATTTCATGAGTGCTTTTAAGTAAGAATTTTAAGCATGAGCCATCCATATGCATATATTTGTATATGTGTAGAATTTTTAAGAATAAAACACTCTAATAAAGAGAAAGAAAGAAAAAGAACTAAAGAATTAAAGAAAGAGAAGTATTAAAAAAAAAAAAAAAAGAATAGGTTGTGCGATGGGGAATCGTGAGTGCTAAGAAGAAATTTCACATACACGCCACCTTAATTGAGTGGCATAAGAAGAAGAAGAAGAAGAAGAATTGTACGACCCATAAGAGTGTATGTGGATGAGGGTTGTACCAAGAAGAATTCCTACATGCACGCCACCTTAATTGAGTGGCCTAAGAAGAAAGACGAATATGTACAATCCACAAGAGTGCATGTAGATGAGGACTGTACTCACTCACAAGGCCAAGGTTCCAAATCCATGAATCAACCGAGTCCGATCAACAAAGAATAAGAATAAGAAAAGAAAGAATGAGAAAGAATAAGAATAAGAAAGAATGAGAAGGCTTGAACAAGCAAAGAAAAGAAAATAAAAGAAAAACAAGAAAAAAAAGAGAAGCTTGGGCAAGCAAGACAAGAAAGAAAAGAATAGAATAGAAAGAGGAAATAAAATGCATTTTTATGCATTCCATTCATGCATATTACCATAAATTCCATCATGGTTAGAAAGAATAGAAAGAGTAAAAAGGAAAGAACAGAAAGAAGGAAAGAATAGAGAGAATTAGAAAGAAAGAAAGAACAGTAAGAATTAGAAACAAAGAAAGAAAAGAGAAAGAATTAAGAAAGAAAGAAAGAAGAAGAGAATTAAGTAAGGAAAGTACCAAAGAAGGAGAAGAGTTAAGGGATTTACTTACTAGGCATTTTTATGCTCACCCCGTTGTTTTCCCATGTTTTTACAAGAAATAGGTGAGCAGCGGTCGAAAGGACGTCGACAAACGGAGAGAATTGGCATTACTATCCACCGTTGCTAAGTTTTGGTACTTGTATTTTGATATATGTAAAGAATTATATTTTGTAAGTAAAGAAAAATTTGGGCCCAACTATTTTCATATGCTAAGTATGTATGTTTTTATTGTATATATTATAAAGTATACTAGTAGAAAGAAGTCATTACAATATTTGTCAGGTTTGACCTTTACTAAGGCTAAAATAAATACCATATCAGGATCTACAAACATAATTAAGGGCTCCGGAAGAGCAACACTCGTGTTTCCAAGCGGAATTAAATTAAGTATCCATGATGCTTTATATTCTAGCAAATTCAGAAGAAATTTGCTTAGTTTCAAAGATATACGACTCAATGGATACCAAATTGAAACTTTAAGTGAAAAGGATAGAGTGTTTCTATGCATTATTGCTAATATTTCATGCCAGAAACATGTACTAGAGAAACTCCCTACTTTCTCATCAAGGTTATATTACATATTCCTAAAGAATGTTGAAGTCTATGCAGTTATAAACAACCTGAACTTTTTAAGATTTGGCACGGCCATCTTGGTCACCCAGGATCCACTATGATGTGTAGAATCATAGAAAACTCACATGGGCACCCATTAAAGAACATGAAGATTCTATCACCTAATGAGATTGCTTGTATTGCTTTCTCACAAGGCAAATTGGCATTTAAGCCATCCATCACTAAAGTTGGTCTAGAACCCCCATCATTTTACAAAGAATTCATGGGGACATATGTGGACCTATTCATCCACCAAGTGGACCTTACCGCTATTTTATGGTACTAATTGATGCATCATCACGATGGTCACATGTTTGTCTACTATTAAATTGTGATGTTGTCTTTGCTAGATTGCTGGCACAAATTATCAGATTAATGGCACACTTTCCAGATTACCAAATTAAAGCAATACGTCTTGACAATGCTAGTGAGTTTACCTCAAAGACATTTGATGACTATTGTACAATAATGTGAATTGATGTTAAGCACCCAGTACTGCATGTACATACCGTTAATGGTATGGCAAAGTCATTTATAAAGCATATCCAATTAATTGCAAGAACTCTATTACCACATACGTAATTATCGACTTTTGCCTGGGCTCATGTTGTTTTACATGCTGTGGTGCTAATTCGCCTAAGAACCACTGCATATCATCAATACTCTCCAATACAGCTTGTATTTGGACACCAACCTAATATATCCCATTTAAGAACTTTTGGTTGTGCTATGCAAGTTCTAATTGCACCCCCTCAACGCATTAAAATGAGACCCTAATGTCGTTTGGGAATATATGTTGGCTATGACTCACCATCCATCATCAGATATCTTAAGCCCCTAACGAGTGATCTATTTACCGCATGTTTTATGGATTGCCATTTTGATGAGACAATATTTCCTCCTTTATTAGGGGGAAAGGTAAAGCCTCATGAAGTAAGACCTAAAATTTCTTGGAAAATAAATTTTATGTCTCATTTAGATCCTTGCACATCTCAATCTAAAATTGAAGTGCAAAGAATAACACATTTGCAAAATATTGCCAACCAAATGCCTGATGCATTTACAAATGCAGCAAAAATAATGAGATCATACATTCTTGTTATCAAAACACTAGCAAGGATTGATGCTACCAATGAATAATCCATACGGGAAGCGATCAATTCATTTGTTACATGCCAAAAGCGTGGTAGGCCGTTGGAGCCAAGAATACTGTTCCTCGGAAACGAAAGGCACATAACCAAATAGGTGTTAATGTTAAAAATATTGGAATAATAGATAATTCCACATCTTCTAAACTAACTCTAGAATAGTTAATAGTTCCTGAAAGGACACAAACCCCTAAAGAGGAACAAATCCCTAAAGGAATGCAAGAACATATAAATGAAAAAATTTCTATAAACTATGCTCATAGTAAAGAAATGTGGAATCATGAAACAACTATTATCGATAACATATTCTCATACGTAGTAGCTTCTGAAATTATGAATGATGAGTTTGAGCCACATTTTATTGATGAATGTCAACAAAGACATGATTGGCCAAAATGGGAAGAGGCAATTTAAGCAGAATTAACCTTCCTAGCAAAACATAATGTATTTGGATTTGTAGTCCAAACGCTTGAAAACATGAAACCTGTAGGATACAAGTGGGTATTCACAAGGAAAGGAAATGAGAAAAATGAGATTGATAGATATAAGGCCAGACTAAAGGCTCAAGGTTTTCGGCAGAGACCCAAAATTCACTTTGATGAGGCATATTCACCAATGATGGATGCTATCATATTTCGATACTTGATTAGTTTATCAGTCTTAGAAAGACTCGATATGCGTCTCATGGATGTTGTCACTACATATTTGTATGGTACACTGGATACTGATATCTATATGAAAATCCCTAAAGGATTCAAGGTGCCGGAAGCAAATAAAAGGAACATGTATTCAATAAAATTGCAAAAATCGTTAGATGGGTTGAAACAATCAGGATGAATGTGGTATAATCGTCTTATTGAGTATCTGATGAAGGAAGTGTCTTTATAAAAAGGTCAGAATCAGGATTTGCAATTGTAGCAGTAAATGTCGATGACATGAACTTAATAGGGACTCCTGAAGAGGTCACAAAAGTTGCTGAGTACTTAAAAAAAGAATTTGAAATGAAGGATCTAGGGAAAACAAAGTATTGTCTCGGCCTACAGATCGAGCATTGTTCAGATGAAATTTTGTTCCATTGATCAAATTATACTGCAAAGATCCTTAAGTGATTTAACATGGATAAATCTCACAACTTAAGTACCCCAATTGTAGTTCGATCTCTTGATCCTAAAAAGGATCCATTTTGTTTTAAAGAAGACGACAAAAAGATACTTGGTCCTGAAGTACCGTATCTAAATGCAATAGGTGCATTATTATATTTGGCACAATGTACGAGACTAGCATATCATTTGCAGTGAATCTATTAGTAAGATTTAGCTCTGCACCAACTCGCCAACATTGGAATGGGATCAAACATGTCTTTCGTTACCTCAGTGGAACAAGAGACTTGGGATTATTTTATCCAAGGAAGTCTGATAATGATCCTAAATTAGTTGGCTATACAGATGCTGGGTACCTTTCTGATCCTCACAAACCCCACTTGCAAACGGGATCTGTTTTCACTCATAATGGTACTACAATATCATGGCGTTCTACAAAACAGACATTGGTTGCTACTTCCTCCAACCACTCCGAGATTCTTGCGCTTCATAAAGCCAACAGAGAATGCGTATGGTCAAGATCTGTCATCCATCATATTGAAAGTACATGCAAATTGCCACATACCTTAGAGGCTCCCACAATTATAAATGAAGACAATGTAGCATGTATTGCTCAAATCAGGGGAGGATATATCAAATGAGACAAAACCAAGAATATTTCACCGAAATTCTTTTACACTCACGAACTCCAGCAAAATCAAGAGATTGATGTCAAACAAATACGCTCCAATGATAATCTTGCAAATTTATTCACTAAGGCCTTACCCACATCAACATTTGAAAAGTTAGTGTATAACATCGGTATGCTGCAGCTCAATAAGTTACAAAATTAATTATACCATTATGAGGGAGAGCATTGATCAAGAAGAGCAACGATTAGGGAGAGTTTTTAGACAAGTATATTGTATTGTTTAATTTACTGGACAATGTGCACTGTACTCTTTTTTCTTTGATCAGGTTTTGTCCTACTAAGTTTTCCTGACAAGATTTTTAATGAGGCAGTATAAAGCACGTCCAACTTCACGTTACAGTTGTATTTCTTTACTTAGGTTTTTCCCACGGGGTTTTTCTTGAATAAAGATAAATACACTTATCTGTAAGCAATGGATGTCCAAGGGGGAGCGTTGTAAAATAATGGTGGACATCCACTGCCTTAACTTTGAGGCGATGAATGGAGGAGGGGGCGTTGGCTATAAAAGCCCTCCTCCCCTTCATTTTACCATTACAATGAAGTGATAAAGAAAATAAGATTTACAGCCCCTTTTAACTTTTATTTCTTCATATTTAATCCCTCTAGTCTATTGCACCAATACCACTAAAATTATAACACTCTCTCCTTATAGGACCTTACTAAAATTTATTATCAATCGTCAGCCTATATATTTCTTAGGTCAAAAAAGGTTACGAATGCAATTCAACAAGACAAAGTGGTATATTTTCTATTTAAATTCTCTCTCACTACACCTAACTAATGCCGGCAGCGCCACCTAACTCATTAAAGAACAAACCAATCATTCCTCTTTCTCAACTAACACACACCCATTTTCGTAACTTTCACTTCTCATTTTCATACCACTCCATTACCATACTTCTCCATTGTAATAAATTTCCTTCTGATCCACAGCAAAGAACTTCAATGTCAGCCTGTAAGTTATAAGTCCTCATTGCTCTCTTCCTCAATATTCTTTTTCTTATTTAATTTTTAGTTAACATCTAAAAATTCATCACATATTAATTTTTACTTCAAAAATTTTTCAATTGTCTTTGGAAGTGTATATAAGCCACTGTTTAAAACCTGGCCCAGCCCGGCCGGTCCGACCGGTCGGACCGGGACCAGGGTCCGAGCACTCTTTATACCCGATTATGCCATTTTAACCCGGAATGACCTGAGAAACCGGATGAATAGTAACAACCCGTCAGTTCAACCGGCCTGCTGCCAAAACCGGGTCACTAAAAAATTAAAAACCCGTAAAAAATTTGGTTTTTGTAACTGCGTCTTTAAAAGTTCAACCTTCAAAGTTTAATTCAACCCGTAAAAATGAAATCTACATCAATGATTCTCTTGATGCGAGCAAGAAGGAGCTGATGATTCTTGAAATAGTTGACTTGGTCGATTTCTTGACACGGGTAAGACCAAAACATTGGGAGATGATTTTGCTGCTGTTGAGGAAGGTGGTAAAAACTGAAAACTGAAAAGGCGCAGCGGCAGCAGTAGCAGCAAGGAAGGAGGTTGGGGTTGTATGTATGAGGAGGATTGACCTTGGTGGGTGCTCCATTGGATTTTGATTATGGCTAAGATTTTTGATGATGATTGTGGATTGGTGATGTTTGTTTGATGATTGAAATGTGGAAAGATGTCAGTTTGTTTGATCGGATGTGGGAGGCGTTTGCAGCGGTGGAGATGAATGAAGAAATGGATGGTTGGGATTTTGTTTGGTAGAAAGAGGATGGGAAGAAATGGATGATTGAGATTTTGTTTGGGAGAAAGAGGATGAAATAAGAATAAGGGATAAGATTGTTTAGACTTTAGATTCTCTTCACGTTTTTAAATTCACTTGTAATTTAATTAATTCATTTATTTGTTTATTATTTTGAATTAAGTGCAAGTTCTTTTTTTCTCTAAAGTCATATTTAATTATGTTTAATTTTTTTAATTACCTAATATCAGCATGATGACATTAGCAATGAACTGATTGGACCGATCAACTGGAGACCCGGGTCAAAGCCTAGGTCGGCTTTGAAACATTAATATAAGCTACTTCAATGGCCTCATTTTTACTGATTCATTTAAACGTTTCTTCCTAAATATTAATTTTAAAAGGAAAATATGTAGGAGGCCAGACTCACTCCAAAATATATAGTCTTATCAATTATGTTATCAACTTGCATCTAAAACCTGCAAAATTCTCTACAAGGTTTACCAGACAATGTCTACGAATGCTGAAGTGAAGGTTGACATGCCACCAGAATACGATGAGAACGAGCTTGATGCATCTCTGCAAGAACATGATGGTATGATTCAACATTATCTTGATAAACTATATTTTTTTATTATATAATCAATGTAATAAATATTCACAGATGAAATAGTGAGGGATTCAGCAACTGCATCAGAAAATGAGCCATCTAGTCAAGAAAAAGGTATGAGTAGGATGTCTCCTCTTCTAGACCAAACGGGTACGGTTTGATTTTATCTTGTAAATTGCTATCTTTTTAATATTTCTGAAAAAAATACATTGTTTTGAGTACTCTTTTATTGTTAAATCTTTAAACTTCTTTAAAAATCGTTTAAAGAAGAAGGATGTATAAGGTTCTTTAAAAATCGTCTAAAGAAGGATATATAGGGCTATATACACCCTTTAAAATTTCTCTACTCCCATTTAATCAATTACACATAACATTCAAATTTAAAATATGATTTATTTTATTAATTATCAACAATTTTTTTTTTCATTTTATTATACTTTTTATTCAATTAACTTGATATACTACATATTCAATTAACAATTGTTTTGGTTTCAATACAACAAAAAGAAAAATTAATTTGTTTCTCTAGTACTGTATAAGATTTATCTCAAATTTTTTACTAATAAAATAGTGAGAAATACAACAACTGCATCAAATAAAGAGATATCTAAAGAAATAGTTCATAACAAGATATTTCTTCCTCACGAAGACCAAGTTGGTATGTTTTTAAATTATCTTGTCAATTTTCTATTATTTAATTTTATAATTTTAAAGATGCATTGTTTCGAGTATCCTTTCATTTTTACTTCTTTAGACTTTTAACCATGTAGATTATATATATGTTATAATATTATTTACTTTCTAAGATACTTTACCTCTTTAGGAGGTGTGTTCGAGTGTGTATGTGTGTGTGTGTTTTTTTTTTTATGTCCTTTTTTATTTTCTGAAAATATTGAAAACATTTGGAAAATGTAAAAAAATAAAAAAATTGTTCAGCATGTTTGTCTAAATAGTATTATTTGCAAATGAGAAAAATAAAAAAAGCATTTAGTATGTTTACCTGAAAGCATGAAAATAAAAACATGTTCCACATATTTCCTTGAAACAAGATTTTCAGTTTATTGTCTTGAAAAATGAGCGCAAAAAAATCACCACCAATATACATTAAAATGGAGCATGTTTTGTTGATCTTCGTACGATCTACAAGTATTTTCTGGTCTTGAATTTATATGGAAGTGAAGATCTGTAATTTTGAATTTCAAACTTTTAATTGACAGAAAATTTCAAGGTAGAAGAGGACATGAGAGAGAAAAGCATTACCTATAAAGTTTTCTCATTTCATTAATCTATTCCTTTGTATTTGTTGTCTTTATTGCTTTTTTTAATAATTATTCTTGGTTAATACCTTTATTGACCAAAACAATTCGTTGCATTTCTTCAAACCCAATTTGCTAAAAACATACAAAAAAATGAAAACAATAAAATACATAAATGAAATGACCTTTAGCAATTGCTTTGGTCATCCTACAACAAAAAGAAAATTAATTTGCTTATCAGTATTATAATCGCATAAGATTTATTACAAAATTTTGACTCATAAAATAACGAGGGATATAATAGGTACATCAAAACCTGTTGGGTCATCAGAAGAAGAAATAAGTTAACCATGCGACATCTCTTCCTCAGGAAGATCAAATTGGTACATTTTGATATTATGCCTGGAAAAGTAAAGGGCTGACGCGGTGCCCTATCAACGCAAGTGGTCAGAGTTTAGGTAGGTCCTGCGATCATTCGGGAGACGCGATCGTCGCGTCGACATGAGCGATGCTCCCACCTGCCGGATGCAATGGGTGCGTGCCAGAATGACGAGAGGCTAGAGGCGCTCCACGTGTCTAATCCCTGCACACGTCGTGTGAATCACTCGCAGGTGGATAACGGGATACAAGGAAGGATCTGCACGGCAACCTGACTCCCACTCCCAGATTTAGTAATCATTACCTCAATTCATCCCACTATAAATAGAGAGCTTTTCTCCCGTTTGTGGGATTAGCTAATTTCTCTCTAGAATAACACATATACTCTCTTTCTTGTAATCCCTTGTAACTCAGCTCGCTGCACTTGACCTGGCCCCTAATATTAATACAACATCAGTAGACGTAGGAGTCACTTGTTTAAGCATCCGAACCACTTTAAAACATTGTCTCTCCAGTTTTTACTCAATTCTATACCCCTATTCACGTGTGTCTTCTGGGCCAGCTCAGCATTTCACACGTGCGTTTAGTTGGTGTCAAAATTAAGCATCAACAGTTTGACGCTAGAAGGAGGGTTTGATTTAGTGTTCATCCTTCATCAGGAGAATCTCTGACTAATCAGTCCTACAACAGCAAATGGCTAGCCGATTCGAATCTGAGCGAACCAATCATGGTGACGAGAAGATCCTCTAGGTACAAGAGGACACTTCTCCCGAGGTGCCCTCGTCCCGTAAAATACCATGGGGGATATCCTTCAAGCTCACGGCTTGACCCAGCCGTCATGAGCTACCTAGAGGTTTAACAATACTCTCCAAACGGTCAGCCAAAGGCTGGACAAGGTTGGATCAGGGTATACCACCCGAATCAAATGAGGCGGTGCAGCCGGCCAAGACGCTGCAGGTCACGTGAAAGCGCGGAAAAGGCAAAAGCCTTATGCCGCACGCATTGTAGCGCGTGAAAGAAAGGGTAAGCAAGTGGTGGACAGCCGCCAGAGGCTCAGAGGCCAAGCGAACACCGACCGCACGGGTAAAATACGTGGCATTAAGGCTCGGTGGCATGTCGTGACCTAAGCCTTCCCGTGCCACATCGCGAGCACTCCCAAAAGTGCAAGGCGGGCGATTCCATCACCGCCAAAATGACAACTTTATTATCATGCGAGAAGTTCCCACACTCCACGGGTCGGTTCGTACCACCGCAGAGGTCGTGAAGGTTCCCCAGATCATTCATCGCCATCACAGCTCTAGCCAGCGTGTGTCGAGATTGGCCGGGACTTCCGACAAAGGCAAGGAGGAATCTGGCCTATGGTTATTCCTCAACTGTAGTCGCGTGCATTGCTAAAAGTGATCCATAAGTAACTCCGCTACCTCGATTGAATAGATGCAATGAGCTCTGGATCAGTTAAAGGCTCAGCAAAATGAGCGAGGGCAGGTCGCAGAGGCGTCTCCCTTTTCTCTGGCTGTATTGGTAGCCCCTCCCCATCGAGATTTAGAATGCCCGACATGTGGGCGTTCGATGGGAATTCTAATCCACAGGATCATCTGTACGAATTCAATGACTTGATGGAACTTCATCAAGTTTCTGACTTGGCAAAATGTCATTGCTTGGCGGTAACTCTAACTTCACATGCCAAGCGATGGTTCGATCGCTCCCAGCGGGATCGATCAACTCGTGGAATCAGATGAGTTCGACATTCTTGAAGACACTTCCAAGCGAATAGGAAGTTCTCAATGCCTTTGAGCTACCTCAACAACATAAGGCAAGAAAGGGACGAATCCCTCCAATCTTACATCGACAGATTCCATAAGGAGCTCCATAAGGTAGCTCACACTCCCGAAGAGTATGTTTGGACACTCATTGCAGGAGTTCGTCCATAGACAGTTATGTGGAAAGAGCTGCAATTAGAGGATGACATTTTCCTCGCCCATTTCTACAACCTTGCGGAGAAATACCTCCGTATTGAAAACTCTATGGTGGCGCTCCATCGCCACGACCTCGGCCCTTCAGGTAGGGTACCTGGTCGAGGGGAGAATAGGAGAGTTGATCGCAGATGGGCTAATGACGATTAGCGAAAAGGAAAGAAACCACGGTTCGAGCCCAAGAGTCAATATACCCCTTTGAATGCATTTGTCTCAGCCATTCTTGACAAGTCAGAAGAGGCCAGCCTGCTGAAGAACTCGAGCCCATGAAAGGTTCCCCTTCATCCAGAAATAGTAAGAAATACTATTGCTATCATCGGGACAATGGGCATCACACCGATAAGTGACGAGCTCTCAAGCAAGCAATCGAACCTTATCAAGCAGGGGTATTTCAAAGAGTATGTTGATGACTGTGCTCCCGTGAGGGAGAAAAATCAAGAGGAACCCGGAAAGAAGCGTCGTGATCGCAAGAGTAATCTTGGTGGGCCGCACCTCGTAGGAAGTTCGTGAGGTGCCCAAGAAAGATATGTTTGCGCAGCCCATCACGACTCCATCAGCGTGATGAACACGATGCAGTGACCACTAAAAGTTTGCAGAGAGAAGGAAATCACCTTCCCCAAAAAAGATGCAATCGTTTGCATCATCCCCATGATGATGCTCTCGTCATCACATCCCAAATAGAAGCGCTTAACGTCCATAGAATGTTAGTGACAATAGAAGTGTTGTGAACATTCTGTTCCAGCCAGCTTTCAAAAGAATGAAATTGGACAAGGCCGACCTTAAGCCTGCCTCAATCCCCCTATATAGGTTTTACAAGGGATCAACTGATCCCCAAAGGAACAATCTTGCTTCCAGTCACGTTGGGTGACTGACGAGGTGACCAAAATAACTGAATTCTTAGTAGTGGATTGCCCGTCCGCTTTCAATGGCATCCTTGGGGCGACCTTTATTGAGAAACTTCAAGGCGATCACTTCGATATACCATCTCAAGATGAAGTTCCCCACCCCGACGGGGATAAGGGAAGTAAGTGGATCTCAGTGCGCATCTGCGACCGGTATGTAAAGGCAGTGCAGATGGCGTGCAAAGAGAAAGGCATCTCGCGTGGCATTCCTAGATAGGCAATGGCGATCAGCAGGATCAAACCACAGCCTGGCCCAGCCGAGGATAATATGGATCCTCATATCCTAAGAATGCCCTTCAGTGGGCAGTTGAGGATTTATCTAAAGTGTCGGTTAATCACAGCGAGTCGAGCCGAGCCAAGTGTTGAGGATTGGAAGCAATCTCAACCCCTAGCTCGCTAGGGGTTTGACCCGCCCCTTTATCGATGTGTTCGTGGATGGCATGGATTAACGAATATCATCGCCATGCCAC
This sequence comes from Pistacia atlantica, assembly GCA_026229545.1. NCBI lineage: Eukaryota > Viridiplantae > Streptophyta > Magnoliopsida > Sapindales > Anacardiaceae > Pistacia > Pistacia atlantica. The sequence goes on along the minus strand of CM047908.1, from coordinate 31,126,985 downwards.
GATCATCGCAGTGAATGCGATCGGTTCGCGAGAAGAGTGATGGATCATAAGCGATATGTTGCCTTGAAACTTGAGGTAGATAATCTCCTTCGCAATTGATCCATTTGGGAAGCACTCTATTCGAGCGGGTTGCCAACCCAGTTCTTTTAAAGAAGCCCAACGGTAAGTGGCGGACTTGTGTTGACTTCACCGACCTCAATAAAGCGTGCCCTAAAGGACAGCTTTCCCCTACCAAGGATCGACCAGCTCATGGATGCTACCTTTGGGCACGAGCTGTTGAATTTTATGGACGCATACTTGGGATACAATCAGATTTCGATGTATGTTCTGGACGAAGAGCATACCTCCTTTGTTACAGATCGGGGGTTGTATTGCTACAGAGTTATGCCCTTCGGCCCTAAAGAATGTGGTGCAACTTACCAACGGCTAGTTAACCGAATGTTTTTCGAGCAGATCGGGAAGTCGATGGAAGTCTATGTCGATGACATGCTGGTCAAGTCGCATGTCGCTTCAGATCACATAGTGCATCTTGCTAAGATGTTTGACATCCTTTGGAAGTACAGAATGAAACTCAGCCCTCTTAAATGTTTCTTCGGAGTTTCCTTGGGAAAATTTTTGGGGTATATGGTTAACCAGAGGGGAATAGAGATCAACCTTGAGAAAATCCAAGCTCTCCTCGATATGAAAAGCTCGGCCAGCAAAAAGCAAGTTCAGAGTCTCAATAGGCGAATAGCGGTACTCAGTCGCTTCATATCGAGAGCAACGGATCGTTGCTTGCCATTCTTCAATGTACTCAAGGCCAACAAGAAGTTCGAGTGGACCCCAGTGTGAACAGGCATTCCAGAGCATTAAAGAGCACCTCGGGAAGCCACCTTTTCTTTTGTCCAAGCCTTTTCGCAAGAACCTCTCCTCCAGTATCTGTCCGTCTCTCAATACGCGTCAGTGCAACATTAGTTCAAGAAGAGAACAAGGGTTCAATGGCTAGTGTATTATGCAAGCAAACATTGTCTGTTGGATGTCGAGATGCAGTATTCGGAAATGGAACGATTAGCTTATGCCCTACTGATCGCTTCTAGAAAGTTGCCTTACTTCCACACCCATATAATTCATACTCAGACAAGTCCTCTAGAAGCTAGAGGCATCAGGTAAATTGCTAAAATGGCCATTGGAATTAAGTCAGTTCGATCTGTAGTATAGACCGAAAGCAACCATCAAAGGGTAGGCTATTGCCGATTTCATCTCAAAATTTTCATATCATCCGACCAAGGAATCCGAGCAACAAGCTAGCAAAGTCAACTAGGAAACTATTCATTTAAAATTTGTCGACCTAGAGCCTATACGTCGACGGATCATCAAACAGGAAGAGGGTTGGGGCAAGTCTTCTCCCCTTAAGTCCTGAAGGGACTCGTATCCATGGCATCCTCCGGTTTAGGTTCAAAGCGACCAACAATGAGGCTGAGTATGAAGCTCTGCTCGTTGGGTTGTGGTTGGCAGAGAAATAGGATCAACCATGATCAGCATCCACAACGACTCCATGCTGGTTGTCAACCATATCTTGGGAGAATACCAGGCCAAAGAAGAAAATATGATTAGCTATCTGAAGAAAGCTAAGGCCGCGCTCGAGCTGTTCAAGCACTTCAGGATCACACAGATTCTTAGAGATAACAATTCTATGGTAGATGCATTAGCAAAGGATAACCTCATCGCTAGACTCAAACGCATCGGAAAAGTATTCCTGTTCGGTTCATAGAGGCCCCCAATGTCAGCTTGATCGAACAGGCCATGAATACCACAAAATCAGTTTCTTGGATGACCCCCATCATTCAGTATCTTCGAGATAAGACCTTAGTCGAAGCTAGGACCCTCCGAACAAGAGCTGCTCGTTACACACTTATTGGAAACCAACTATACGAGCAAGGGTTTAGTGTTCCTTCTCCTCCGATGTGTAACCGGTGAGGAAGTAGACTACGTCATGAGGGAGATACATGAAGGGATCTGTGGTAATCACATAGCCATACGATCTCTCGCTAACAAAGTTGTTCGTCAAGGGTATTACTGGCCCCAAATCTAAGAAGACACCTACAAATTTTTCAAAAGGTGTGACAAGTGCCAACGGTTCGCAAACATACCGCGAACTCTTTCCCACCAGCTGATAACCATGACCACCCCCTGGCCATTCTCCATGTGGGGAATTGATCTCATTGGTCCCATGCCAGTTGGTAAAGGAGGGGAGTCAAGTATGCGATAGTCGCGGTAGATTACTTCACCAAGTGGGTCGAAGCAAAGCCATTAGTTGTAATCACCACCAAAAAGCTCAAGAACTTTGTCTTCAAGAACATTGTATGACACTATGGGATTCCTCATACCCTCATATTTGATAATGGGAAGCAATTCGATAACGAAAAGTTCAAGCAATTTTACGACGAGTGGGTATCCATAAAAAGTTTGCCTTAGTTGCAAGACCGCAAGCAAATGGTCTGGTTAAAGCTATCAACAAAACCATCAAGCACACTCTGAAGGCCAAACTTGGTGCAGCCAAGAGAAATTGGGTCGATGACCTTCCTAAAGTCCTATGGGCATACAGGACAACTGAGAGAACCTCTACCTCAGAAACCCTTTTTTTGGCTAGCATATGGCTACAAAGCGATGATCCTTGTGGAGGTAGGGACCGGTTCACTTCGGAGGGACCTGTTCAATGAAGCCGACAATGAAGCGCTTATGCGCACAAGTTTGGATCTAGTTGAAGAACATCGCAGAAAGGCTCAACTAAGAATAGCAGCCTATCAACAATGCGCGAAAAGGTTCTTTGACTCTAAGGTCAGAAGAAGAGACTTCAGGTTACAACCTCGTTTTGAAAGGAAGTCCTTCCTCAATACTAGAGAACCAAGTGCGGGAGTTTTGGGACCAAACTGGGAGGGCCCATACCGCATCGCCAAAGTGATGAGACCGGGGACTTATCATCTCAAAAGGCTAAATGGTTCCAAAAGTACCACGAGCTTGGAATGCTGAACATCTCCGACCATATTATCAGTAATTCCGAAATCAATTTTTCCTTGTAAAGATTTTTCTTTTTTTAGTCCTTGCGAATGTAAATAACAAGTGTAATTATGTTCTTTTGCAATCATTTTTACATGTATAATTCTATTTGCATAGACTTGTTCCAATGTAATTGTAAACAGTTAGCATGTAATCTCATATATAATACAGGGTACGAAAGTTAAGATTAACAAAAGCGATTATCTTTATTTATTTGTAATAAAAGGGAGAGTACATAAACGAGCACGAAAAAGACTACAAGAGGAGATCACTGATCCTCGTCCCCAAGCTGGTCACTAACCTCATGTTCGGGTGCAGGCTCCTCCAGGACGTACTTCGGGTGCTCCTCTTCCAGGTCAAGTCCCCAAGCCGCCTCCTCAACCTCAGCCCGCGCCATGGAAGTAATTTCATTCTAGTACTCGTCAGGTAGGTCGGACAGATCCATCTTAGGGTTCTTCGATTGAAGGGCGAAGATGGACTAAATCGTCCATTCTACGACCCTCCTCTCGATCTCCGCCTCCTGCTGTTGCATCTCGCAGTTAGCGAAGTGACGCAACCCCGATTGAAGTGGAGCTGGGCCTCAAGCGCCAACTGATGCTTCTCAGTAGTCTCCCGTAGCTCACCCCTTTCCCGCTCTGCTCATAAGGCCTGCTCAGAGGTAGTTTGCAGCGCTGGTCTTTCTTACTAGCCTCCTTGATGAGTCTAGCCATGGTCATTTGGAGGTCCTTTACCTCCTCTTGCGCCTGTCTAGCTCGACCCTGAAGTCCACCATGCAACGAGCAACATCTCTCTCAAACAAATGCTGGCTCGCCTGAACGATGGACGAGTCTCTCTCTGCTCGTGCGGCCTCTTTAGTTCCTTCTTAAACCGCGCATTCTCCTCCCTCAGCTCTACCAATCCCTCAGCCCCCCCCATGAACCTTTTATAGGGACATGTGCATGGATAGCAAGGCCTGCATAACGAAGAGAATAAAGAGTTAGTTTACTTTCCACTAAAAAGCGAACAAAAATCCTCATCGAGGACAACGTTTATACGGCTCAGGTGCTGGAAAGACATGGACATCGGGGCCATGGGGTTGGAGGCCATGAACTACTCGAACACCTCCGCAAGCTCGCATTCCAACAGGGTAAAAACTACTGGCTATAGATAATGGGAGGGGCTGGCCTATCGTGTCCAACACGGGCATGCTATCGACTTAGCGGGAAGAGTCTCACAGAGGGCTTCCTTGCACGACCTTCTTCCCGGGGACAGCGGCCGCCTATTATCTTGTCTGTGGACCTCAGGGGCAATGGAAATGCCGATCGCACCCCTAGGTGGGCCTCCCAAGTGGAACGCTTGGTAAGGCTGCGACCTCTCGGGTTGGACACCCAAGCCCTCCGTTTCAGACTCCAACTCCTCAATCCAAAGTTGCCTCCTCTTCTTGGGCCTCTAGGCCATTGGTTTTTTGCTTCGGGCGAGCAGCCGAAGGTTTGGGGAACGCCTGAGGTCAGACTAGAGCACTCGCCGGTGTCCCTCCAATGGGGGTACCATTGGGACTACCCCAGCTGGTCTAGTAGCACCCATCCAAGGGAAGGAAAATTGTCTTGGTCGCGACGACCTGGGCACCTTGGGAGTAGACCTGGCAAAACAAGTCCAAACCCGCAGGTCGGCCCATACCCGGGTAAAAAATATAGGGCATGGGTTTAATATATTGGACCCAATTAATTTCCACCCGTACCCATCCCGACCCATTTTTTGACAAGTGCCCGCTGGTACCCCTTTTTTCAAAAGTTGAACCCTAAGTCCCTAACCCACTAACACCACCCAACTCTAAAACAAACTTTCTCTTCTCTCGCCTCTCGAATCTCATCTCTCATCACTGATTCATTCTCTCAATCTCTCATCTCATCCCCCTGTTCAGTGTTCACTTCAATAAACTCTCATCACTCATCATTGTCATCATCAATCATCACTTGTTCTCATTTGTGAACCGTGATCCCATTCCTAGACCCACCATTGCTGATCGCCGTCATTCATCCTCGTCGGCTCGTCATTTCTTCTCTCTGTCGTCGTTGGGCGGCTCGTCATCTCCTGTCTTTCTCCATCGCAAGACTCACCTCTCCTCCACACCATTGCAGTTGAAAATCGGTGAGTTGGGGTTTCCCCTTATTTGTTTTTCTTAATGTTAAATCTAATGTTTTGGCTATTTAATGAATTGCTTTATACTCCATCATTTATATAAATCTTCTTTGAAGATAAAAGAGTCTTCAATAGATTGCATCATGTATATTAGCTGGGTTTGAAGATTTGAAAAGTTTGAAGGGTTGTTCTATGTATAATGTACTTGGTTGATGGGTTTTGCAAGTGGGGTTTACTTAAATGTATAAGAGATGAATGTTGTGGTTGAATAATAAGCTTACGGTGAGGGGTTTACTTAAATGTTTTATGAATTGTTTTGTATTATTAGATGATATATTATTATTAACTTGATATCTATGATCTATTATTGAGCACAAATCCCTGATTAACATTTTATACGATTTAGATATTTATTTTGGGGGGTATGCAAGAGCCTTAGTTTAAGGAGAGAGACACAACTTGGAAGAAAAAAGTCAGGTCAGTGGGTGTTTTTTAGTAACCTGTCTCTGGAAATCGAAAGAGAATGATGAGAACTGCAGATTGATGTAGAAACTTCTGAATCTTGTGATAGGGAAACTTCCTAAACTATCTATATAAAGTGGAATGTTAAATTAGTTAAAAGGTTAAATTTTTGAGAAAATTATTTATCATATATTTGTAGAAGGTATTCTGTTTGTTCCGGAATTCTTCAACAAAATTATTTTTGGAGGTGATGTTTCATTGTATGGCATATGAGATGACAAGAAACCTATTCTAAGGAGGGGTAGAGGCAATTTTGAACTAGAAAGCCAGGGCAGGTGTCTTTATGGTAGTATCCCTTTTACAAGATTCAAAAGTCCCTAGTACAAACAGTCTTTCTCTATTTAAGTTAAATTCAATATCAAATTTTCTTTTTGAAGAAAAAAATTTCCATGAAGAAGGGTTGGAGTTAAACTGGATTCAGAGTTCTTATATAATAGCATCAACCGCATCTTATTGTCCTCATAAAGTTATGTTTGAATTCCATTTTCTCTGAAACTTGGAAATTGATAACATATTGGTAAACATAGCCGTTAGTAAAAGTCCTGGAGGGTAGGTTCAGGTAGAATGTCATCCATATAAAATTATTCTCTTTTTCATCCACTTATTATGCCCATAATTGATTAATTTTAAAGTAAGCATGAATGGTTTATGATGTTTAATGTTATATGTATAGACAAAATGATACTAATACCCTTCTTTAGGTTAAATTAAACTTCTAAACTTGAAAAATCGAGGTGATGTTTTCATTTTCCAAAACTAAGTGGTGAGATTGTTCTTAAGAAATGGGTCCGGGGAGTCAATATAGTTTACCATTCACACAATTCCCAGGATGTTAGGATATCATTCTTTTCACCTTTTCCGTGGATGAGTTTGTAAATCCTTTAATCACTTTTTTATTTATCTATGGGTCAATTTCTTTGCTCTTGCGGGTTTGCTTCATTATGCAAGTGAGTTGTAGATAGTATTGAAATATGATTTGGACAAAAAAGACATTGATGACTGCATGATTACCTTCAATGTGCTGGAGATTTTAACATTTTTCTCATACAAGTTTTTTACTAGAAATCGATCCATTGTATCATTAAAATGGGAACATAGTTGTTTGTCAAAGTCAAACATTTTGGTTGGTATTTATAGTTTTGTATTATATGTTATTGTTTGTTTATTTGTTATTTGTTTATTTTGGTTCCTATTTGTTTATATTCTAAATTTAATTGCATTTAGAGTAGTTGATTTAGGGGGTGTAAATGTAAAAAATTAAAATTGCAGGAATTTTGGGGGTGTAATTGTCATAATTGAAAACTATTAGGGGTGAAACAAAAAACTAAAACCTGGAAGAGAAAGAGAAAAGGGTACCCACGGGTCCACCCATACCCGTATAGGGTAGGGTATGGGTCTAAAATATTGGACCCGTATTGGGCCGTACCCATTTGGACCCGACCCGTACCCGGCCTACCTACCCATTTTGCTAGGTGTACTTGGGAGGCATGGTCACTGCATACGAATGTCATTAGTAAAACAGTTCGCTGCATGCAGAATAAAAAAGACGTGCCAAGATTGAGAAGCTTACTCGATGTGGTCTTTAGTGGGTCTCTTCAGAGTTGAAGAAACCATACTTCCCGCAAATTTGAGGTTATCACGAGCAGTCTTGCATCGCGACTCTCTTTCGACAGAAAGCCGAAGGTAGCGATCTTGTCCGGATCCTCGAGAAGCTTTAACCTTGGTCTTTTTGTTAACTGCGAAGAAACAAAAAGCTCATTAGCAAAGAACAAAAACAAGCTCGCAAACTTAATGGAAAGGAGAACCTACCAAGCTCCTGAAAATGGCAAAATGCCATGGTGATGAAAGAAAAAGAACTTCGTCTCATATGCCCCTACGTTGCTCGGGTAACTATGTATCCCTCGCTTTGATGGTAGGTTACCTAGAAAGGCAGTAGGAATCCTTATCCTTACTCTTTTTTCAAAATGTACGAGCAACCGAGGTCTAGTGCGGTCAGCTCACCCAATCCATTTTCATTGCACGTGATGTACATGGCCACGGCTATCATGTACGCGTTCGACATAAGCTTTAATGGTACGATCCCGAAATGATCGAGGACCGACTTGAACAAAAGGGTGGAAAGGGATCAACCCCCGCTCTTGAATATGTTCTCAAAAATCACAACCATCCCTCGTGGGGGACTCCGAGCTATTTGTGTCCTATCTCGGAAGACCTCCACGCTAAGAGCGTATTGGTTTACCTACCACAAGCTCCTTGAGGAGGATCGGCGGTGCATAGGGAGTCCAATTCTTCTGCGGTCTGAAAAGAAAAGCAACATGCAGAGAATCACTCAATCCTCGTACACTGTTTCGTAAGATGACGTGGAGGGAAAAATAAATATTTTCTCCCTTAAACCCTAGAAAAACCCTATAACAATATTTAAAACCACCATCAATGGCTCTAACCCAAAGGAGAGTATTTCATCTCCGATCATTTACTGGTGGACTATTATCGCATGGTAACCATTGAGAACAAAAAATAACAAAAGTGGCAGAAAGGAACCATCCGTACCTCTTAAGATGGGAAGAATAATCCTTCTGCTCCGAATATCATACGAACACCAGTCTAGAAGGCAAAGAACCAAGGCTCACGAAAGCTTCTTGCTCTCTTTGAGAATGTGAATATTGTGACTTTGCCTGAAAAAAGCTTGGGGTTTTATAGTGAAGGAAGCGGCGTTTTGGTTTCGAAGTCAAAAGACATTTGGGCGGAAAAATGCATCTGACCATTGATCGTGACCACGTGTCACAAATCACGAGGAAGAGTGACCATCACGCCTCGAGAAACCAGATCATCATTCCCTTCCGTTGAAACACTCAAGTGACGGCTTGTTTCTCTCCACCACATTTAATGCGCCCACGTCCGCATTTAATGCTTTGATAGGGAATGTCATTTCAACATGGCTAGCATTTAATGTGCATAGGCTGGCATTTATTGTGCAAAAGACACATCTGTCAGGAAAAAAGGTGTTCCATCGATGCGTTAGCTGAAAAAGTGCAATGGATAACATCTGAAGAGGTCATTACATAAAACATTTTTCACCTTATGTCAATCGCGAAGCGACGTGACCATTGAGCTCATCCCGTCAACTACGGCGGCGTGACCGTTCTAGCTATTTCGTCAGTTGCGAAGGGACTTGATTCATTCAAGCTCATCCCATCAGTCATGAAGAACGTGATCATTCGAGTTCATCTCATGACAGTCGTGAGGCGGCGTGACGTTTTGACCTCGATGAACATCACTCGAGAGTGACGTGACTCTTCACCCTTGGCAAAAGTTTTATAAGTGTAATAAGGTCATTAATTCAATCCAGGTCGGAAACATCATTACGGTATGGGTACCTAAAGACAGGTCGCTAACCCAAAAGGTAAAGATCATCCTAGGTCCCCTGCGAGGAAATTTTCTCTTGACCCTTTTGCAACCAGGTTGGATCGACCAGCATCTCTTCAAACACATCAGATCAAGGCATGATTGTATAGTTTTCCAAGGTTCGATTCTCAAACCTTAAAAACTAGGGAATTTTGTTATGCCTGGAAAAGTAGAGCTAACGCGGTGCCCTATCAACACAAGTGGTCAAAGTTTAGTAGGTCTTGCAGTCATTCTAGACACAGCCACGCGCGTGCTGACGTGAGCAACATGCTCTTGCCAGTGTAATGGGTGCATGCCAGAATGACGAGAGTTTAGAGGCGTTCCACATGTCTAATCCTTGCACACGTGCGTGAATCACTCGAGCAGGTGGATAACGGGACACAAGGAAGGATCTGAACAACAACCTAACCCACTCCCAGATTTAGTAATCATTACCTCAATTCATCCCTACTATAAATAGAGAGCTCCTCTCCCGTTTGTGGGATTAGCTAATTTCTCTCTAGAATAGCATATATACTCTCTTTCTTGTAATCACTTTTAAGTCCGTTCGCTGCACACGACCTGCCCCCTAATATTAATATAACATCAGTGGACATAAGAGTCGCTTGTTTAAGCATCCGAATCCACTTTAAAACATTGTCTCTCCAGTTTTTACTCAATTCCATAACCCCATTCACGTGTGTCTTCTGGGCCAGCTCAGTATTTCACACGTACGTTTAGTTGGTGTCAAAATCAAGGATCAACAGCTTTTATTTTTTTTTTTAATTTCATTTTATATTTTTAAGATGCTTTGTTTTTAGTATAAAGAGGTGTTTCCTTTTTGGCCTAAAACCTGAATGCGTATGTTATCTAAATATGTTGAAATATAGATGTTTGACCATTATGTTTATTTTTTATTTTTCAATGTATGTTTATAAGTATTGAATTGTTTGTTTTTATATAGTACAATAAACATCTTAAAACTAGTGTTTTGATGCATATGTCCTTACTAAGTATAATATAGTTTTATATTTTCTATGTTTTAAACAAATTTAAATTAACGAATTTATGAAAATTAAAACAAAACAAATGTATATATATAAACTAAAGATAACTATGTTATTATATTGTTTAATGTAATTAAGAATTTATTATAAAAAATTAAAATAATACTAAAAATACATAATACATAATGCATAAGAGTTTTGTCAAAATTGGAATTATATAAAATTAATAGGGGTATTGTTTACAGAAAAGAAACTTTTATTGATTATGATTTTTTTTTTTTATTTAGATAAAAGTAAAATATTTCAGCTTTTTACTTATATATGATAACAGACATAAGTCATACAACAAACAAACCTAAAACATCTTAATCTATTAAAAAAAGTGACATTCAGACTTAAGATTAAAAAACAAACAATTTTCCCTTTCACTTTATGTCTTTGAACATTCTTAATTAATAATCATTTTCATTTCCCTAAAAAGATTGAAAATTAATAATTTTTTATTGTAATAGTAAAAGCACATAAGTAGTATTTTTTTTAGAAGTAGTACTAATTAAGAAAAAAGATTAACCTTGACATTAGGATGCTCATTATATAAGAGATCAAGTCTTGGCCTATGCAACTTTTGGTTCAGTATATACCTACAAAACTGCATATTGCAGATGTCTTGACCAAAGCCACTTTCAACTTAATGTTATTCTTGTCTCTTGTTCTAACTAGTTACTTGTTGGTTTGTTTTCCTGCTATATTCTCTCTATTCAGGACTTCTCAATGATGGTTCAGTTATCGGAAGGAAGATGTCTGTGTTAATTCATTAGTTCATACTATGTGTTATATCAACTTATAATTTATATATTTTAACGATATTTTATTATTCAATAATAACAACGTACTCGTAAAGTTCTTTTATTAGATAAATTTATACCACTATTTGCCCTGCTCAAAAAAATTGAATAATATATTAATGAGAAACAGTTTTCGGATTTCTATATTTATGGTTTGTTCAGTATTCATTTGCATCATGTGGGCATAAAAATATTATATTTATTGTTCTATCATAGTTATTTAACAAATAAATATGTAGTCCAGATCTAGAATCTCCTCTCTTCCTCATAGAACCTTACTAAAAATTATTATGAAAAGAAGTAACGAATGCAATTCAACAAGACAAGAAGCGGCACTACAACTAACCTAATGCAGCGCCACCTAACTCCTTAAAGAACAAACCAAGCACTCCACTTTCTCAACTTACATTCACATAATTATTTAACAAATAAATATGTAGTCCAGATCTAGAATCTCCTCTCTCCTTATAGAACCTTACTAAAAATTATTATGAAAAGAACTAACAAATGCAATTCAACAAGACAACAAGCGGCATAAATTCGCACTACACCTAACTAATGCAGCGCCACGCCGCCACCTAACTCATTAAAGAACAAACCAATCACTCCACTTTCTCAACTTAAATTCACACATTTTCGCTACTTCGTAGTTCTCACTTCTCATTTTCATACCACTCCATTACCAAACTTCTCCATTGGTGTAAATTTCTTTCTGATCCATAGCAAAGAACTTCAATCTCAGCTTGTAAGTCATAAGTCCTCATTGCTCTCTTCCTCAATATTCTTTTTCTTATTTTATTTTTAGTTAACATCTAAAAATTTATCACATATTAATTCTTAGTTTGAAAATTTTCAATTGTCTTTTGGAAGTGTATATAAGCTACTTCAAGAGCCCCATTATTGTTGTCTTTCACTGATTCATTCTGACGTTTCTTCCTAAATTTTCATTTTAAAAGCTGAAAACATCTAGGAGGCCAGACTCACTCCAAAATAGAGCTAGGCATTTGGGACCGGGCCCAAAAGCCTAGCTCCAAAGCCCTAGTCCTAGGACCAGGACCTAGGAGGCTGGTCCCTCTGCGGACCAGGCCTAAGGAGGAGGGCCCGGGCCCTCCATTGGGCCCTCCTCCAAGGCCCGGGCCTGGGACCGGTCCCAGCCTGGGCCCAAAATTTTTTGTATTTTTACAATATAGTCTTCTGCCAAATTACATAAAACCCCCTGTTAATTTGAAAATAAATATAAATTATGAGGGCTAAAAGAAATTTTACAAAATTTATAATAAAAAATATCTTCCTAGTCTAAAAAATTTATAAATTTTATAAATTTTACCCCAAAAAAAATACTAAAAACCCCCTATAAAATTTCGTTTTACCCCCAAAATATAAAAAAAATTAAGGGGGGAAAATAAAATTATCCAAGCCCCATGGGACCAGTCCCACCAGGCCCAGGCCTAGGCCCGCAAGGGACCGATCCTTGCCCACCTCTACTCCAAAATATATAGTCTTATCAATTATATTCAACTTGCATCTAAATACCTGCAAAAATTCCTTACAGGGTTTACCACACAATGTCCGCTAATGATGAAGTGAAGGTTGACATGCCACCAGAAAATGATGAGAACGAGCTCGATACATCTCCGCAAGAACATGGATGGTATGATTCAACATTATCTTAATAAACTATATTTTATATTATATAATCAACATAATAAATATTCACAGATGAAAATAGCGAGGGATACAGCAACTGCATCAGAATATGAGTCATCTGGTCAAGAAAAAGTTATGAGTCTTCTAGACCAAACTGGTACGGTTCGATTTTATCTTGTAAATTGCTATCCTTTTAATATTTCTAAAAAAAAAATACTTTGTTTTATACTAAAGATGCAATGTTTAGATATCTTTCATGTATATTTGAATTTGTTTCTCTAGTATTGTATAAGACTTTATCGTAAAATTTTAACTAATTAAATAGTGAGAAATACAACAACTTGCATCAGATAATGAGATATCTGAAGAAATAGTTCACACCAAGATATTTCTTCCTCATGAAGACCAAGCTGGTATGTTTTTAAATTATATTGTAAATTGCCTATTATTATTTAATTTTACAATTTTAAAGATTGCATTCTTTTGAGTATCCTTTCATTTTTACTTCTTTAAACTTTTAACCAAGTAAACTACATGTTATAATATTATTTACTTTCTAAGATACAATTTTTTCTAAATCCTTTCACAATTTTAAATCCTTTCTTTAAACCTCTTTAGGGTGTATGTTTTTTTCTTTTTTTTTTTTTTTTTTTTTTGAAATTTGTGTATCCATTTTCTATTTTCTGAAAATATTGAAAACATTTTGGAAAATGAAAAAAAAGTTTCAGCATGTTTTTCTGAATAGTATTATTTGCAAATGAGAACAAAAAAATGTGTATAGTATGTTTATCTGAAAGCACGAAAAATAAAAACACGTTCGACATCTTTCCTTAAAACAAGATTTTCAGTTTATTGTCTTGAAGAAAAATGAGCGCAAAAGAATCACCACCAAAATACAATAAAATGGAGCATGTTTTGGTGATCTTCGTAAGATCTACAAGTATTTTCTGCTCTTGAATTTATGTGGAAGAGAAGATCTGCAGTTTTGAATTTCAAACTTTTAATTGACAGAGGACATGAGAAAGAAAAGCATTACGTATAAAGTTTTCTCACTTCATTAATATATTCCTTTATATTTGTTGTCTTTATTGCATTTTTTAATCATTTTTCTTGGTTCAATATCTTTATTGACCAAGAACAATTCGTTGCATTTCTTCAAACCCAAATTTGCTAAAAACATACAAAAAAATGAAAACAATAAGTTAAATCCATAAACGAAATGACCTTTAACAATTGCTTTGGTCATCCTACAACAAAAAGAAAATTAATTTGCTTATCTAGTATTATAATCGCATAAGATTCATTACAAAATTTTGACTCATAAAATAATGAGGGATATAATAGGTACATCAAAACCTGCTGGGTCATCAGAAAAAGAAATAGTTGGCGATGGGACATCTCTTCCTCAGGAAGATCAAATTGGTACATTTTGATATTTTAAAGATGTTTTGTTTTTAGTATAAAGGAGGTGTTTCCTTTTTGGTCTAAAACCTGAATGCATATGTTATCTAAATCCGTCGGAATATAGATGTTTGACCAATATGTTTTTTTTTTATTTTTCATTTACAATTATTGAATTGTTTGTTTTTATATAGTACAATAAACATCTTAAAACTAGTGTTTTGACGCATATGTCCTTATTAAGTATAATATAGTTTTATATTTTCCATGTTTTAAACAAATTTTAAATTATCAAATTTATGAAAATTAAAACAAAACAAATGTATATAAACTAAAGATAACTATGTTATTATATTGTTTAATGTAATTAAGAATTTATTATAAAAAATTAAAATAACACTAAAAATACATAATGCATAAGAGTTTTGTCAAAATTGGAATTATATAAAATTAATAGGGGTATTGTTGACAAAAGAAAACTTTTATTGATTATGATATTTTTTTATTTAGATAAAAGTAAAATATTTCAGCTTTTTACTTATACAGTATATGATAACAGACATAAGTCAAACAACAAACAAACCTAAAATATCTTAATCTATTAAAATAAGTGACATTCAGACTTAAGATTAAAAAACAAACAATTTTCCTTTCACTTTTATGTCTTTGAACATTCCTTAATAATCATTTTCATTTCCTGAAAAAATTTTGAAAATTAATAATTTTTTTAATTGTTAATAGTAAAAGCGCATAAGTAGTATTTTTTTAGTAGTACTAATTAAAAAAAGAGATTAACCTTGACATTAGGAAAAGAGTAATACTACTCATCTCAAATATTTATCCTAAATTTCACATCTCAAGTGATGTGTCATTACATGGTTATTGGAGTTACTCAATCTATCATTACTTTATTTACAAATCAATGTCACATAATGATGCATTATAAGTTTTGGAAAGAGTGGTATTATTGTTATGAAAATATAAATATTTGATGATTGTTATAATTTAAACTTTTACTATTGGGATAAGTTAAGAATGTAAGGCTGTAGGCTTATAGTGGATATTAGTTAGCTGATCCATAAATTCCGCCTTGATTCTAGTTAATGCATGTAATGATCAGCTTATTGATATCGAGAATCATTTTATAAATTTTCTTAATTTTTACCTAGATTGAATGAATTAGTTTTTATGTATAAAACTTCTTGTTGTTTAACCTTTGCAGATGATCTAAAGACAACTGAAGACTTGAAAAAATTGTATATATATGCGAGAGACGGTAAATGGGATCGAGCTTATAGAGAAATTTTTAAGCGTTATCCGAAAAATTCAAAATATTTAACTGCTGGAATATCGGACAATAGGGACATTGCTCTCCACGTTGCCAGTTGCAGAAAACCACCCTACGTTTGTCAACAACTTGGTGGAATGTATGACAAAAGAAGATTTGGCTACTAAAAATGGTGAGGGCAATACTGCTTTTTTCTTGGCTTGCTGAATCAGGAATACTTGTAAATTCAGCCATGGAACATGTATGAGAAGAATAAAGATTTACCAAGTATTCCTGGAAAAGGGGAGAGGTTTCCAATTTATGTAGCAGCTTATCACGGGCATAAAGCGATGACGGAGTTCCTTTATAAAGTCAAAGTCGAAGGATCCTTAGAAGAAAAGGACATCAACGAATTATTGAAAAAAAATTGTCTGGTAAGCATGCACTTTTCCTCATATTCTAATTGCATATTTTATTGATCGACTTAATTTTAATATGATTCTTTTATTAATTATCAACAAAATAATTTTATTTTTCTAATGCCTTTTTATTTATTAATATTAATATAATACATATTTGTTGAAATTAAGTTATAAATATCTAATTTTTTTTAAAAAATCTGACCGTTTGTGAACTTAGTAATTAGCTGTAAATAAGACTTCAGACTACTAATTTAAAAAGAAAAAAGATCATAAATTTAAATGAAATACCAATAGCTTTGACTCTTATGTATAGATTAATTTTTTGTATGGATAATTCATATGTTTAATATTACTCTATCATGCAATTTACATCAAAACCAGTCTGAATGAATTACTTTTTATATATTAAACTTGTTCTTGTTTCTCCTTGACGGATGATCCAGAGTTTTTTGAAGACTTTAAAAGATTATGTAGACTTGCAATGAGGGATGACTGGGACAAAGCTCATAGAGATTTTTTTAAGGGAGAAACGGAGGAAAATAAAATGTATTCAATTGCTACGATATCAGACAGAGGGAATACTGCTCTCCACGTTGCAGTTGTAGCAAATTCCTCTAAGTTTGTCCGAAGACTGGTAAAATATATGCAGAAAGAGGATTTGGTATTAAAAATCGTGATGGCAATACTGCTTTTTACCTTGCTGCTTTATCCGGAAGGGTGGAACTTGCCAAAGCTGATGTTTAAGAAGAATGACGAGTTACCAAAAATACATGGTGGTTCAAATAAAAAAAAGATGTTACCTATTCACGCAGCAGCTGAGCAAGACCATAAATAAATGGTGGAGTTCCTTTATACAGTTTCCAAGAAACACTTGGAAGAAGAGGATGTCTACCCATTGCTTTGCAGTCTGCTCCGTATGTCTGATTTGTTTGGTGAGCATACACTACATTCCTAATATAATGGTACATTTATTTGATAATCTTAACTTTACCAGGTAGGTTCATATTTGGAATTATAGTATCTTTGACATATGATTAAACATTGTTACATATAAAAACTCATCATCTAAATTTAAACGTGGGCACCAAACATGAAAATCATTTATAGCTGATTCTACATTAAGTGTTTTAGCGCATACCTTAATAACATATATTAATAACATAAATAGGTAAAAAAATTTTGATTATATTTATTTATATTATTTAAAAAATTATATTATACGATGTACTAAAAAAACCAGATTTTTATCTTCTCTTAATATTTTATATATTATCGTGATGTTGGTTGTTGTTTCCTAGATGTTGCGCTGAATTTGCTAAAGAAACTCAAGTGTCCTAGACAAGCAGAGCTATGAAGCATTGGAAGTATTGGCTGGAACACCTATGATGTCTCGTGACTTTGCAAATCAAAATCAGGAAGGATTTTTTAAGAGAGACTTCAAATTATGTACGTTAGTCTTTCTATCATTTATTAACCTCTTGCATTAACTAATTAAGCATGGCTTCCTGAATACTCCAGTACTCTTCCAAAGCATTTTGCCTGTGTGGGTGGGATATCATTACTTAGATACTTCCAGCATCGGGGAATGTATTGGTACGTTGACACCATCACCGGGTTGGTCCACGTTGAGCTTGGCGTCGGGGGGACATCCGGTAGTTATAAGCATTCCTTAGATTAATCATACTGCTGTCTTAGGTTTTATTATCATACAAGCGTCCTCTTCTTAAAGAGTTGGTCACACATCAATTTTCAACTCTTCTCCAAAGGTTAATTAAGTTATACTTTTGTTTACTTTTACAGTTTAAATTCGTTATACATATGATTCTCTTCATATTCATCTTATTTCTAAATCTAAAATATTTTGGAGATTGGATATATGTCATACCACAAACCGATAATTTCTGTTGCGTGAATTTTATCTTTCATTTACCTTTAACTTGAATCAATAAAGGATTTGTAATATATTTATATTAAATTTAATAATTTTTTCTTTGATGTATGAATTTATATTCTTTTCTACTAATTTAATTTTATTATGTATTATTCTTCTTAACTTTGTAGTCAAATTACTCTTAATTCCCACTCCCTGTTTCTGGAAGCGACAAGGTTGCCCCATGAAAAGCTTCCCCCAACGAACACTTGAGCTGCTCAAACTCTTATTGGAAAAAGGGTAGATTCCCAGGGAGGATTGACAAATTAATAAATGTGGCTGTCAAAAAGGAAAACGTTGAACTTCTAAGCATAATTATTTTTGATTATTATCCTGAGTTCTTATTGAAAGCTGGAAAAAAAGGTATTTAGCCTATTAATTCAGAATGCTGTTTCGAAACGTCAAGAAGGTATCTTGAAACTCATAAACAAGATGAATACATTATTTGAGAATGCACTTCCGTCCTACACGTATATCTTGAATCTGGCTGGAGAGGGTTGCCTCCATCATATCTGCTCGATAATATTCCGGGAGTAGCTCTTCAGATGCAGTATGAATTATGGTGGTTTAAGGTAAATTTTGACACGGCATTGATTTTTTCTTGTATAGAAAACAATTTTTTTTTAATTTTTGACGAGACGTTTGATACATTTACTGTAGGAAGTGATAAAGATTGTGAATGCATTGGATGCCCAGGCTAAAAATGACCAAACTCCTATAGCTTTGTTTAATGAGAAGCACAGAGATTTAAAGGAGAAGGGGGAAAAATGGATGAAGGACACTGCTAATTCGTGTATGATTGTGGCAGCACTTATTGCCACAGTAGGTATTTGCTTCAGCTTTCACAATACCAGGTGGAACCAAAGATGAGTCAGGGACTCCTCATTTTCTTCGTAAAGTGTCCTTCACGGTTTTTGTCATATCAGATGCAGTTTCTTTGGTATCATCCATTTGTTCCATTTTAACATTTTTATCCATTCTCACTTCCCGATATGCAGAAGAAGATTTTCTTTTGGCGTTGCCTACAAAGTTGATTGTTGGGCTCTCAACACTGTTGTTATCAATAGTAGCAATGATGGTAGTTTTCTGTAAAACTATTTTCATTGTCTTTAAAGATGGAAACATTTGGGTTCCTATTCTTGTTACTGTAATTTCTTCTTTACCTGCTATCTTATTCGCCATGCAACAACGGAAGCTCCTGATTGATGTTCTAGTTTCAACCCATAAAATAAAGTGTCTTTCCAATGAAGAAGGTAGAGCAAGGGAGCTTAATAAGTTATCAGAAGACAATGATGATGATGATGATGATATCAATAAGGATAATAGAAGCTGGAAGGAAAGATATCTTTACTACAAGAATAGACTGCAGAAGAGTCTTAGGACACTTCTACCGGCACTGTCTTAGAAGATAATGTATGTATGGGACAAGTTGGTGGAAATGTATATAACCTCGCGAGTAATGTGATGGGAATGCGAGTTAGTGTGATACAAATTAAAGACATTTACTTCTTTATGATTGAAATTATTATTGTTATTATCTCTTTTAGCAATTTATTATTTTGTTTCAGAGTTTTTTTTTTTTTTTTTTTTTTGTGGTTTTTTTTTACTGTTATCAGATACCTCTCCTTAAGTTTCAACCATTCTTAAATTTATCCCAAATGTATAAATAATCCTCAAGTTTCTCCCTTGAACTTTCAACTTTCCTCAATAACCTCTTTTGAACACCCTTTTTTTAACAGCAAACTCTGACAGAAATTATGAAAAGTCCATATTACCTAAAAGTCCTCCATTAAGGTCAGTCATTTTTAATCAAATTTATACCCATTCTTACTGTTTGTGACCGTTGGATCCCACGGGTAATTGTGAATGTTCATTTCAAAAGCACTTATTTTTCTAAACAAAAAAAGCCTTCCTTACACACTTTTTCTTTTCAATTTCTGCATAGCTGTTTAAAGAAAGAGTGAATCTTCAATCTACAATTGTTTAAATAAAGTAAGATAGGCCCTTTAATGGCACCACAAGGAGAGAAAAAATATATACACAACAAAACATTGAAGGCGAATTTTCAGCATTCACAACAAAACAGACACATGCATACATATCTTCTATGAAAAAATTTAAAACTGAAGGAGAGGGAATGGAAATATCATGATCAGCCAAAGATAAGATTGAACAGTTTGTGTAATGACCAGTTTCATGAATTAACAAACTGATATCATTTTCTCTTTCAAGATTGATTATGTTTCTGATGATAGAAGAGGAATTTCGGAAAAATTTAGAGACTGCTGTCACTTCATCTAGCCAGAAGACAACCACCATTGATACAAGGAGAAGAATAAAACAGCAAACGAAGGAAGTAGTGAGCAAGAAGACACTAGCCTCATATTCTCTCCAACGGTGGGTTATGTTTGTGATGAAGAAAGAGAGTAGGGATTATCGTTATTAAAAGAAAAGGAAATTATATTAAATAACTCAATTTTGGGACTTAGTCAAAAGTTAGTTTGTTTATGAAAGTATTTTAGAAAACAGTCATGTTCCAAAAATTAAGACCTGTCGGATCAAAATATCATTTCTTTAACTTAAAACACTTAAGAGTACCGATAAACAACCAATAAATATCCGTGAGTCAACCAATAGAAATTGACAGGCATATTTCGTTCAATCAAGAAATATTTAGGTTTTTATGGAATAGAGTTTGTTTTGTTTCGAGATTTTAATTATTTGATAGCCCTATTGGTTTCTATCTATGACCAATAAAAATCAATATAGATAAAGTTCTAAAACAAAACAAACTATATTTGATCTATTAATTGATAGATAAAAACTCTATCTATATAAAAAAAAATCCTAATTAACATGTTTCTTACACACAAAATCGAATTAAGAATCGGTTATGAGAGTGGAAAAGAAATTTTTAGTCTATGAGAGTGACTCAGTTTATACAAATTAATACAAACATATTTTTATCTATAAAGAATAAATAATAAACACTACTTGAGTCCAAGAATTATTAAAATTCAAACTTAGAACATTCTAATTTTACCAAAAAAATAAAAGTTACACCAGATTAAACACATTGAGCATTAAAGGTTTCCTATCACCCAAATACATGATTTTACAATACAATCAATGTCTATGAGAGGAACTTATTAGAAGCCGATATTATTGAAGTAAATTTGGATAATGTTTCCTCCGGTATCATAAAAATTCTTATTTGATACCGAAAGAACAAAGACTATTTCTACAGTCGAATGTGAGATTATGGGTTGTTTGGGGGAGTAGTTAAGCCGCAATTAGTGAATCCAGGGCCAAAGGGGAAGGTGGAGCTGAAAGGTAAAGGAGGGGCCAAGCTAGGAAGTGAAGGAACCATTGGAGTGCAGTTGCATGGAACCTGCTGCAATGGGCTAGGGCTACTCAATGTTGGCTCTGGTTCTGGGAAAGATATTGGCAATGTTGGCAACATTGGATTGTCTTCTGGTATTGGCGTCTGCTGTTTGTTTCTGAAGGTAGTGGGAAAGTCGGGTTAAGAAAAGTTTCGAATGACATTGTCAATGGCTTTTCTAGGTTGTCATTCAACAAGCGTCGAGAAGCTGTTGTTATGCGAAAGCTACAAAGAAAGATGAGAGCTGTAATGACAGAGCGAACAAGAATAAAAGAGGTTGCCATTGATGGATTAGTTGATGAAATTTAGATGATTGAGGAGTGGTGATGGTGATCTTTTGAAAGGCTATATAGGTGAAATTAAGAATCAAAGTCGGGAGTGTTGATGGGATTCAGGGTAGTTCTACTTCAAACCTATTTCTTTAGACAAGTTTTGCATGTTTTTGACTTTTTACTTGGATTGACTAGGGCATGCTTAATGCATTTTTATCCTAAACCTTGAGAGTCACAGTTAAATTAATTCTTACAAATATTTTGTTACATCCCAAATCATTTTTATTTTTTTCTGTAACTGTTAATTTTATAAACAATAAAGAATTACAAACTAAAAACGGAAAGACCCTAAAACATCTCATATCATTTGCGAGTGAGAGTCTAGGTTAATATATAAAACTTTGGACTAGTGTTAGTGTTAGTGGTCAACTTTCTTGCACCATGTGTCTATTTTAATCAATAATATTTATTTTGGTCATGTAGTACAAGGAGATTGGCTATGATATTACTCTTCTAAACCTTTAACGCCCAAAGTTTTTGGTGAAAGAACATTCAATAAACTTTAAAAAAAAAAAAAAAAAAATGTGTAGATTAGAATCAAAAGGTTAAGACTTGTTATAAATTAAATTAAAATAATATAATAATGAATATATATCACTATCTTGGAAAATATAAAAAATCTAATTCACTTGAAAAGTGTGACTAAATTTTATTTATTTATTTATTTTGTTGGATGATATAATCAAGCAAATTAGAACACACCCAAAAATAGGCAAAATTCTTTTTCTTTTCATATACACATTATCAAAATTTATTAATAATTTTTCTTTTTAAATATAATTTTCAACAAAAGTTTTAGTGTTTAATCCGATAAATTTTTTTTTTTTTTTATTAGGAATACAAATACTAAAAAGTAAATATCTAGTTTTAAAGTTAATAATCAAAATACTTAAAGAAAAAAAAAGGAAGTTAGTAGTGTAGTAGGTGTTTGAATTTGATGCATATAACCCACCAACAATTATTAGGGATGAGAAATACTACGTTGACAAGCACAAATTTTATAAATACAATGTGTCATTCTCACCTCCAAGCAACATCAATAGATGGAAAAAATCATCAAAATTTCAAAATTTATTGTCACATTGCGTTAAACAAAATTCAACATCAATAAAGATAAGATTACGTTAAATTTAATTTGGAATACATTAGATAACCAAACATCTTTAATTTAAAACAGGAAATTTTAAACAATTTCTTTTCTAATATATCTTTAAATAAGATTAAAAAAAATAACATGAAAAATATTATAAAAATCATAAATAATATTTTAATTATTAATATTAAAAAAATTAATAGGAGAAACACATTATCCAGTCATTTTATTTAATTTATCATAATCTTATTATTATTATTATTATTATTATTATTATTATTAAATTCTTTATTACAGAATGTTAAATTAAAAATGAGAAAAAAAATATTTATTTAAAAGCCAATATTCTCACCAAACCATAAAACAAAAAAATAAAATTTAAAATAATACTAAAATCCGGGAAATAAAATCCGTTGCTTTGTCGATGAGTGGACTCTGAAGCGGAGCCATGGCGAGTTCAGATCCTCACAAGTTGATGACCAAAGCTGACAAACTGTAAGCTTTCTCTCTCAAACATCAATCAATTTTTATTCAGAGCTAAACTTTTTGGTTTTGTTCCTTTGATTAATAGAATCTAATCGATTCTAGTGATTACGATTGATTTCACTTTGCTTCCCTTAATCGACATTATAAGATTGTGAATGTTATGTGTAGGCGAGCGGGGGTGGATTTGTAATGTTTTACAAGTTTTGAGTTCTTGTATTACAAGATTTGTGTTTAATTTTATAATTCACGCTGTTGTTATGATTTTTTATGTGTTGAATTTCACTTCTATGCATTCCAATTAGAAGAGAAGGCACAGAAGATAACGGTGCATTGATTGATATTTTCTTGGATATTAAAAGTCTAATTTTGAAATTTCTGTAGGACAAAGCTCAGTCTTACAAGATGGAGTGCTGATTGGAAAAGTGCTACTCAGTTGTATGAGCAGGCTGGTATGTGAGGTTTATGCCGTGTTTGAAACTATGAAATTAAGTATATTATTTTGTTTCTGGGTGATTTATTCATTGATATACGTTATGCTGTAGCTAATGGGTATAGGGTTGCCAAGGATTATGAGAAAGCCAAAATTGCGTTTGAGAAAGCTTCAAAAGGGCAAGAGATGCTCTCTTCGTATCCTCATTTCGTATTACTATTATTTTCTCTGTGTCGTGTAGTATTGGGTATTATGTGTTGGATACATATATTTCTGTGTTGGTATATCCTTTACTAGCAAATCAGACCCTGGGATGCTGCTAAGCATATGGAGTCTGCTGCTGTTCTTGCTAAGGATCTGGGTAATTGGACTGAAGTTGCTGACTTCTATAGAAAGGCATCTGAGTTATACACTGAGTGTGGGAGACCACAACCTGCATCAGATGCTCTTGCAAAGGCTGCACGGTAAACAGATGGAAAAGTTTTACCCTCTTCTTATCATACTCTGAATCTCACTTTCTTCTTTCTTGAACTAAAATATTTTTGTGGAATTTAATCGTTTACAATGGATATCTATTGAATTACACCTTTATAACTTTGGGGAGCGGTTGGAAGTTTTGAGAAACTATTATATCTGATTTTATATTCAGTATTGTGCCATATGGTTATCCTATTACTGTCCATTGTTAATTTGAAATTTGTAATGCCCTAATAACATGTCATATATATTAATGGGTTGTCCAAAAATGTGTAATTAATTGCTAGGGATTATGTTCCATTTTGTATAGAGACCCTAATTACTTTACAGTGTTTTAGCGTTTATGCACATACAAGTAATTACTCATAAATATCCTTTTCCTGCTTTTTATGTTTATCACTTCTTTCAAACCCATATTAAATAAACACAGATAAAGGCACATATATTCAAAGGAAAGACATCAAGAATCTTAGGATTACTGTCACTTAGAAAAAAAGATATTCATTTGAGGGTTTCAGTGTCACCAATATAGCAGTGAACAAGATGCTTGCTTGTGGCACACTCACATTTACAAGTAATTACTCATAAATACCGCTTTCTACTTTTTTAAATTTTTCTCTCTTCTTATTTTATAAATATTGGAATTAAGTTATATATAAATTTATGTTTTATCTTTTTGTCTTTATATCTCGGATCTTCTTTGAAATTGGTTGTAATGACAGTTCTCTCTCTCACTCTTCCTGCCTGTAGTGCGCTAGAAGATGCTGACCCAGATGATGCGATTCAACTATACACTGATGCGTGTGATATTCTGGAAGAGGATGGGAAGGAACAAATGGCATTTGATCTTTATCGTGCTACTGCTAATGTCTATATAAAGCTTGAGAAGTAAGAGTTTTTACTTTTAAATTTCTTTATACTGAGGTTTAATATTGGTAATTGTGTTAAATTTGTATGCTTTAGATGATGAAATTTATAGTGGTGTACTTTATGGGTTTGCACTATTAACTTCTGAAACTTGTGAAATCCTCTTTTTAAGATATATCTCGTTGGGTTTTTAGGCAGTTGCTTGGTCATTCTTATTTATAAGTCATGTCTTAATGTATATTATATATGTAAGAGATGTCCCATTTCACCTTTGTTTTGTTTAACCTTTCTTCTTCTTTAAGTATATTTATAAATTACGGTATCATTTTTCTATAAAAGGAGAACATTGATCTCCCGAATTTATGCCAATTTGAAGCTTTTCTAGAACACACTTGCTAAGGACTTGCAAGTTTCATAGTTCATCAAGACTGTAACTATCTTCAATTATAGTGTTGAAAATAAATGTTCATTCATTGACATAATATAATCTATAAAGAAAGTGTGTTCCATTTACTTTTGATATGGTATATCTTTTTCTTGAAATCCATTCTAGTTCATTTGTGTTTCCTTCCTAAAGTTGTTCCTGTGACATGGAATGGAAATGGTTTAGTGAAGTGTACTCAAATACAAAAGTTTATAGACTTGTTAGCTTTGAAATGTGCCACATGTTAGGAGAGAAAAATATCCGGTGTTTAAAGTTCAGCAGTGTCTATTGGATGGTTGATTGCGTTCAGTACTATTTGAAATAAGAATTGGCTATAATGATCATTAATGTTGTGGATGTAAACTCTAAGGTTTAATCTTATTGGTTAGACCTATAAAAATGCTGGGTATAAGAGGGGATGATTGTTGCTTATCTAACGAGAATGAGTATAATTGATGTAGGACAGCCTAGAGATATTAGGGATCTATCGTAATCTCTAGGATTTGTTTTAATTTTCTTTTCTAATTTAAATAAAAGAAGTCTTCCTTGCTTGGATTGATCTTTTTTCCTAGTTGTTGGGAAGATTTTATTTCCTCCTATATAGTTATTTTATTTACTAGTTATTTGTTTCCTTATGTTATTTATGATTGGCTTAATAAATGAATGCCAAAATCCTTATTGTTAGGATGACTTGAAAATTTGAATTGAGTAGATTGGAGAACCTTAATCAGGCGGACATTGCCAATATATGAGAAAACACCAAAGTTGATCTTGAATGATCATTTGAAAGAGATTAATTAATGTGTAAAATCTTGATATTGCATTCTGAATTTAAGTTGAGAAAGTGGTATTTAATTGAAAGTCAAGGGGGTTGAAGTTAGAATTTGTCTTTTTGTGCGGAAGCGGAATCGAGATTAGGCTCTGATACCTGGGATTAGGAAAGGGAGAGAAAGCAAGAAAGGGTAGAAGTAATAGAATAATAGAAAGGATAGACTTGACGGAGAGAAAGCTAGAAAGCGGAGAAGTAGAAAAAGGAACATAAAGGTGGGGAAATGTAGAAAAAGAAAGGAGAGAAAATAGAAATTGGGGAGAAAGCATCTTTATTATCAATTCATATTTTCAAGTCATCCTACAATAACTCTATAGGAAGGAAGTAAAATCTCCTCACAATAGGAAAGAATATCAATCCAAACAAGGAAGTCTTCTTCTATTTAAACCAGGAAATAAATTAAAAACAAGTCCCAGAGATTCACAATAGATCCCTAATGTCTCTAGGTTGTCCTATATTAATTCTTCTCTCCTTTCTTCTAAAATTTCCCCCTTCCTATTCTTCCTCTACTTCTCCCCTTTATTGCTTTCTCTCCATCAAGTCTATCCTTTCTATTCTTCTATTACTTCTACCCTTTCTTGTTTTCTCTCCCTTTCCTTGATCCCATCAATAATTCTTCACATGATTTAACATTTATATTCATTTAATGCAGTGAAGTTAAGTTTTGTGTTTTGTGCTCCATGTGAGCGGATGTAAGTGTAACTGTTCTGAGAATATTTACACTCCTATAGTTTATTTGAATATTGCACAAAATTTCATTATGGCTATTAGAACCAATTTCTTTGTTTCTGGTACCTCTGGCCAAACTGGGGATCTATTTGTGGCAGTTTTCATGGTCTTTTTATGTTCATAATTATACTTTAAGCACTTTAGGCGTCTACAGTTTTCTTTCTAGATAGATACACTTGTCTTTACTCATTCTATGCAAAGAAGCACCCATGCTAAGTGTTGATTTACACCACTACTGTACATGTCATGGTTCTGACATGAATATAAATCACTATTAATTGTGTCTCATTCTTATTGCTTTTCTGATAAGGACCTTGTAAGTGTTAATTACGTTGTCATTTCCAACAGATATACAGATGCTGCGGCTTTCCTGTTGAGATTAGGCTTAGCAGCTGACAAGTGCAAAGCCACCAACAGCCAGTGCAAGGTGTTGACTTACATCATTTGGCTTTCAACCTTTATATCTCATTCATTTCAGCTGTTCTTTTCTTCAATTTTTTAAATTGTTTAAAACACCTTGGGTTTGTTGACTCCATAGTTCTTGATAAATGATTGTGAAGTAATTTGCTTCTACCTAGATTTCTTTGCTTTCTTTTTTCTGTTATTGTTTTGTTTTTTAGAATTTATTTGCTTTAAGTCATCTTGCCACCACCAATCAAGAAATATTATGACAAATACATTACCTTCTAACATATCCAAGTTGATTTCAGGCATATCTTAGTGCCATTGTTGTGTATCTTTATGCTCATGACTTCAAGCAAGCAGAGAAGTGCTACTAATGATTGTTCCCAGTAAGTATAATTTCGTTGCTGCTTCTTTTAGTGAATATTTATGCACTTAAATTTTTGTACTGCTCCATGTCTACTCAAATTGGGATTATTTCTGTGCCCCAAATAGTCACTTTTTTAGTCACAGCCAAGGAATTTAAATGGGTATACATGATATAAATTCGTTTGTGCATTCTGACAATCAAGTCTGTTATCGAATTTTGGAATCTGGATGAAGTCTACATGCTTATATTATATACTTGTGCACAGAAATTATATTTTATGCTCAATGTATACTTAAGTTTGGATGGTTTCTATGGCCCAAACAACCCCTTAGGTAGGCACAGCAGGGTTATCTCTTTCTTTCTCTCTCTGTGTCCCTTTCCTTTTGAGGTTCTTAAGGAACTGCTGAAAAAGAAATGTAAACAAGTGCCCTTAAGTACGCTTAAAAATAGAAATATTGATTATTATCAATACATTGCATTTGTGGAAATACAAAGAAAAACATTTTCCTGCAATTGATATATGAAAAAAATTTTGTACTTGTAAAACATTAACATGTGCTTTAGGGCAGTCATTAAGACCGTTTTATAGAAAACCAACGAAAGCATATAATGCAGCATGGAAATGATATTCAACTTCTAAGAAAAGGGATAATCAAGAAAATCTTGCTACTGATTATGCTGCTATGATCAATGATAAACAATGCACTAATGTTTGCAAATTACAGGCATTTTTAGCAAAGTTGCAAGTTCCACCAAAGTAAATGTACAAATATGGAAGAGCTATGGCTTCACTTGCTATTCTTAGAATTCTTATGTACCGATCCCAAATTATTGTTATATGACATAGAGATGCACATTGCCTCCATGTTAAGATTAATCTTCTCCCAGGAATCGGGGGTTGGCTGCCAGCTGTTGAACCTTCTATATCTAGGTAGAATAAAATTTGATGTGTAGCATTTGTTGAAGGTAACCTGTTGCCACTGCAGCTTTTATGCTTTATTTGTTTCTTAATATTACAATATATGTCTCATAGGGTTGAATGCAGTGTTAAAGTTTTCTATGCAAGAGAAACGATGTCCACTCATTAATTTGAACCATTTAATTAAGTTTTCTTTTCTTAAGATTTTACTCACTGTTTTACTCAAAAAGGAATAAGGGGGAAAATGTTGGCTTACTGCCTTTAGGCTTACTGTAGGATTGATGCTTTTCTGAGAAGTGACCAGAGTCGCTGTGCTAGTAAGCTTCTTTCTGCCTATAGGGAAGGTGATGTTGAAGAAATTAAGCGCGTTGCTCATTCAAGCACTATTTCAAATCTTGACAATACGGTAATTCTTTTTATTTCCTTGCACCCAAGTTATTTGTTTGGAATTGCATCAACTTATCTTAATTTAGTCTGGATGATTGCATCATGTTTTAAGTACCGGGTTTAGGCTTATTTGAATATCTGAAGAAATTTTATCTGATCCAGCATGAATATTCTAACTTTTGATGGGCATAATCCCATTTAGTTCAGGTAAATGTTTGAATTGCCTGTGAAGAGAGATTAATAAACGATTTGATAAATAACTTGGTTTGGGTTGTAGTTCTAAGAAAAATATGATCCTTCGCTTCAACTCCGTCTCCAGGAGTAAGCCGGATTCTATAATCCAAGAAATTTAGATTGGAATAGTGGTTGTGTAAGGGAAGGTGAACGATAACCCCTTTATTTGTTCTGATTTTGACAAATGAATCATTGCAGATCATCAAGCTTGCACGAAAGCTGCCTACCGGAGAAGTTAACTGTTCTGAAAACCGATGATGGTAAAGATGAAGAAGCACTGGATGAAAACGATCTCACATAGTTTCTCGGAGAATCATTGACGGATTGCTACATTTGTTTCATACATGGGTGGGATTTGGCGAATTGGTGTGATTATACAGCATACATAAAAGAGAGAAAATTACAAAGTTTGATGTTACAGTAATTCATGTATGCATTATATTGTGGTGCTGTAAAAATTAATTTTTAGTTGGTAGTTGTATCTAAATGGTTTAGTTTGTTCTTGTTTTGTTTGCTGGAGTGTGAATTCACTGAAGTATTGATGTTCTTTTACTTCATGGGCCGCCATTAGGCCCATTTTCTAGGTTTTAAACGTGAAGGAATATTCTATTGTATTTAATTTCTCTTTTTATGAGAATAAAAAGTTTTGATTTTGTGTTCTTAAATTCAAAAAATGTTTTCATTATCATTTTTTGAAAATAAAATTAGTATAGAAGTGCTTCTTTTATCATTTTCTTATTGGCAAACATGAAAAAGAGAGGCTGAAAACAAAGAATTTTTTTTCTTTTAATCTTTTGTGTGGTTTCAAATTTCAATTTTAGTTATACATTGAATTACTTGTTTTTCATGTTCATGTTTAAAAAAGCAAAAATGGTGACTGACACGTTGGAAACAAATTAAATTACAGGGATAATGTTTTTTTGAAAATAGAAGAAAATGGTCAAAAGTTATAATTCTTTAAAGAGACAAATTTTCATTAATTATAATTAAATTTAATGAAAAAATGTTCAAAATGATTTCGTTAATTATTGTTCAATCAATAAAAAAATATTAACAAATATAAATGTTCATGCACTAATATTTATAGAATTTTTTTTAAAAAATGAAATTTTTTTTAAAAAAAGCTGAAAAAATCAAAAAATAAAAAAATGAAAAGCAAACTATAATATTAACCAAAAAAAAAAAAAAAAAGAAAAGAAGGAGATGAAACACGGTTTAGCGGCCCGGTCCCACGAGGCCCAACTGAACTGAATTTCAACAACATAAACCCTAAAGTACCCTTACCAAGTTCTCAAAATTAGTCAATACAATTGGCGGGAAGAGTTCGTTACGCGGTTAGTTTCTCCGCTCCAAACTCATAATCAAAGAAACCAAGAAACCAGAGAAACCCTTTTCTTCTTCAATGGCCAACCGCCTCCCTCTTGTTCTTCTCCTCCTCACCACCACCGCCGTCATCTCAGCCGCATCACAGCCCTCAACCACCGCCCCAACGTCACCAATCTGGAACTCCCCACAAGAGCAAAAAAACCCCCAACCCCGACACCACCATCGATCGCCAACAGCTTAACAACATAATAGACGCCCTGATCGGAGCCTGGCGACTTCAACAACTGGGAGGAAATGCTCTCCGGTGCTCTTGACACCGCCATGTTCCCGCTTTCCGCCACCTTCTTCATACCCACCAACGATTTCCCGCCAAATCTTTACATGGACCCTTTCATTTTGGCCTACCATATCGTCCCTCAACGCCTCACTTTCTCTGATCTTTGTCTTCTCAAGCCGTTCTCTCGCCTCCCCACTCTCTTGCCCACGAAATCGATTCTCGTTACAAACACTTCGGTTTTGAACTTCACTCTTAACGATTCTGTTCTTTCTGAACCTGATTTTTATCTCACTTCCACCATTTCTGTTCATGGGGTCTATAATTTTCTTGACTACTCAGTTTATGGTGAAAATTACACTCCTTTCCTTGCCTGAACCCTTCACCTCCACCACGCCCGCCTGCTCCAAAGCCCTTGTTTGTTCCCACGGAGGAGGAGATTGGAGGCGGCCATGGCGGCAGCGGCAGCGGCGGCGGCAGCCATGGTGGTGGCAAAAGGTCTGATGCTGCATACTTGTGGTGGGAGTTTCATGTGGTTTTTGGGGGTTGATTGTGGGGTTTTTGGGGTTCAAGATTTTTGTTAAGTGATTTTTCTTGGAGTTTGATGAGAGTCGAAGAAGATGAGTCTCAGGTCTTGAGCCGAAAAGACTAAGTGAGTTGATCAAGATTCTGTTTGGATACTAAGAAACAATTTTCTCTTTGGTAATTAATGTAGTTTTTCATGCAGACGTAAAGAATTGCTGATCTTCTTGTTCATGAATGTGGTTAAAGTCGAAGGAATTAATTGATAAGTTTTTTTCTTGCTATTGTTTCTTTGTTTTTTTTTTCTGGGTTGTTAGGTAATTCATGATTTCTGCTATAATTTTGGCAAACCTTCCATCTTAATTGGGCCCTATATTCTTGCTTCTTGACGTTTTCTTCCATGTTGGATTAAGGTCTATTTGCAGATTTAGAACAAAATTAGAAGTTGCATTGCATTCAACTTTGTAATTTAGTGAATAATGGATAAATGCCCTTAAAAAAAAAAAAAAAAATGTTTCCGCGTCACCTCAAAAAACTCCATGAATCCTGGACATGCAATTCACTGGAAATTTTGACAAAAATTGCATCTAAATGTACACAAATGAAAGCAAAAATAGAAATGGAGGGCTAATCAAACTTCCTGAAGAACTAAAATGGATATATATTTCATCAGGGTTAGTAAGAATTTTCAGTGAAGAAAGGGGCCTTATGTGTCATCAGTTAACAGCAATTGGCACACTACAAATAGAGGGCTCGACTCACGCCCAGGGAGCTCTGTTAGTTCCTTATGGATTCTTAAAAGAATTGGGGCCTAACAAATTGAATAAGAAGCTATGTTGAAAGGGAAAGAATGATGGCACCTATTTCTTTTCGTTTTTATTTTATCTACATTGTTTATGGATCTCCTCAATCAATGCTGTGAACGCTACTCTCCATTCGGCACCTTGTGCCTCGCTGCAGAGTATTCTGTGCATTACTTTTAACTCTTTGGGAGTTGCCTTTCTGAAAAGTCCTTGTAGCACGAGCTGTACCTCTTCGTCAACCGGATTATGGCCTCCTATAGATGGACTGTTCTGATCTTCCTCTTTCAGAGCAATGCCGAAAATTTTTGTCTTGGTTTCTCCAGGAGAGCTACCAGTTCCAAATGAGTTATTCTTGACTTCACTAGTATTGCAGGAAGTCTTCGGTTTGTTGTCCCAATATTCCACGCATTGGTGATCTGGATCAAGAGCCTCAATAGCCTGTGAATAGAAACAAAATGTTGGTCATAAACATAACTAAATTTAATTGCATGTCACAAGACGAAAGAAAATAAAGTTATATCGTTTATTTCTCTTTGCATGTATGTGGACAAGCCCCAAGTTCATGCAGATGTTTGAGAGCGATCTGAAAAAGATACATAACTTTAATGGCACTGAAACAAAGCAGGTCTCTCTGTGTTACAAGTATGTGGAGATCATTTATGTATACAAGCAACATCAAATTTTTTTATTTACATTCTGAAATGTGAAAGGGTCCATGTAGAACAGGTAGTGTGATCTCTATACTCCAAGTAGAGATCCATTCACAATGCAAAGTTGTACTTCCCCGTGCATACAGGAGAGACAGACCTCAAACTTACAGAAGCCAGTATCGAACAATACAACAATAATGAACATGCTTGCAATGGATTTTTAACAAATAAAAAAAATTGAATTTCAGATATAATTCTATCCCATGGGTGCTGACGAATTCAATCCAAACCTTATAAGGAGCAACAGCAACATGCTATGTTTCAGCAATAATTCAGAATTTACCATTTACGAAAAAAGAGGAGGAGATCTAGTAACAATTTGGGAATACCTTAAAGAAAATGGCACGGTAAATAAGAGGATAAAGCACTACATGCTATATGTTATAAGCATCAAACTTTTAAGAACCCTTTTTCTTTCCATGTATAAGGCAAAAGCTTGTAGGATATCGTACTAGAAAAGACATGTTACTGTAGCTATGGTGTTATATCCTACCACTTATCAAAGAACAGTCGATTTATCTGAGTAAGGTAGCATAGAGGAAGCTTTACCTGAATAATGGGTGGCGAAAGAAACCCAAACATTTCAAGCCCATCAATGTGCCGCAAAGACTGCCGAGGGGGCAGCCTTCTTTCCCCTAAGCTGCTCCAGTTTTTAACTTCTTGGTTTAGTCGCTGCAGCACCATATCCCAGCACTTTTGTGCTGAGAAATTTGCAAAGCTTTCACTTGGGAATTCTTCTAATGTAACCTGAAATTTATGGTGCCAGATGAGATAAGAGAACACATAGATATAGGCTGGAAAAACCCAGTACAATGTCAAGCATCTGAGTTCAAAACTTTCCTTGCTAACCAAATGGTACAAATGTCATTTAACAAAGTTACAGTCTGAGAGAAACACCTATCACTATTTTAAAAAAAAAAAAAAATCTCAGCACTTGCAGAACTCAAAAATAATGAATAAAGTTTCATGACGTTTCTGAACCTTAGCTCCAACACAAAGCATTTATTAGCTAATACTCATCTTCAGTATTTTATTTACAAAGCTCTAAATTGGCAGGTGCTAAATCAAAAGTAAAATTCTTTATTAAAGCAACTGCATCTTCTCCTTTCTAACCATAAAAAAATAAATAAATAAACAAAAAAGGAATGGAACCATAAACATGATAAGAGCAAGGAATGCGCTCAAAAACAAATGCATCTTAATTTATTGCCATGTCCCACATAAAACTAAATAATAATATAACTATTTTACAAATAAATGTGGATGGGTAATCTGGAGGATCTGAATCTTGTTTCTTAAACTAAATCATCCATGCATAAGCATTTCAACAATGAAAATTTTCAAATTTTATTTTTAAAAGTGAAAACAAAGAGAAAAGCCCCACCTTAAAGAGCGGACCAAGAAGGCCTGCGTCCACCACTTCAGAAATATAGCTACAAATTTTTCCTGGATTTAGCACGCTATAAAAATTAACACGGCTTCTAAATCCTGCAGAGTGAACAAAATAGCAAGCAACAAAATTAATCCGCCAATGCATTAAAATATTACAATTGAACAATGCATAAAAAATCAATGGAGAAATTCTAATGCAGTATACCTTTTGGGAAAATGGTCTGTTTACTGCTCCATAATTTTCCACACATGACACACCCAAAATTTATTGGTTCAACGGAGAGATTCAACTTTTTCATTTGATAGCTCTCATCCGTCACAGAACTGCTGATGATTTCATTTTTCAACAAGTTGTCTGATGCTGCTTTTGAATGTTGTGGCAACATAAGATCAACCCCAAATAATTTACCATCAAATGAACCAGCATCCTCAAACACCGTTGAACATGAACGTTGAACCTTGTTAGGAAATTCATGAGAACCTGATATATTACCGTCACTATCAAGTTGCATTGTATCTGGCTCTTTCACTGCACCTAAGCTACAGACTTTCTCTGGATTGCACACTGGCATAAGAGTGTTCAGATTTGTGATAGCTTCTTTACCACAGCTGCCAGATACATGCAGCAACTTGCTTTCATTTTCATCAGAGATAACATCAATATTTAAATCAAAACAACTCTCATGCTCAACCTTAGCTTTTTTGTTCATAACCTGAGTTTCATCGTTAACATCATTATGACTATTTATACTCGTATGAGATGCACTTAAACCATACATTCCTCGCTGAGAGTCTGACTGGACTACTTCTGATGAAACATGACTCTGAGAACAGCAACGATCATTAACATCCACAATTTCGTCTGTTCTAGGGGAAGAAGATGAACTTTCCTTTTCCTTTTGTTCACAACACTGCATTGGAAATGGTTTACTCTCCAGATCCCCCTTTGCTAGACAACCATCAGTGTCACTACAAAGAACCAATCCGACATCTACAGATGCCCATTTTCTTAAAGCATCTAATCCTCCTTCCAATGCCTCAACTAGAGTGTTTAATTCATCCACAGTGTATCGGAGAAGGAACAAATCTATGGTCTATTTCACATGAACAAAAAGTTTTTGCATGTTTAAGGCATGCAAATCGGTCAGGAGAGCACTTGCAGCCAGCAGCAGATAGGTGTAAATCATAGAAGCATGAGAAACATTCTCTCTCAGTTTTCACATCAAAGTCTTTTTCCATCTTTTGCAATTTCAGACAAGTTGGGAGCTGCTCTAGTCTTTCTTTCTTCATCTGCACCCTTTTCTAAAGTCAATAAATACAAAAAAGCAAAGAAAGTCAGTCTCTCACTCTCACTTTATGGCCACTTGTAGTCGTCTGTGCATGTGTGTGCATGTGTGTGATTTACTGCAAGAGTGTAAGAGAGAGGGAGAGAGATTTAAACCTTAATTGCCTTGGTAAGCATTCCATCCTTCCCACAGAAGCTTTTCCACCTCAAATTTCCAGGTATCTCCTTTTGAAGCACTGATAACTCCCAAAGGGCCTCGACTGAAGCCCGAGCTGCTCCAAACAGCAACTTGTCATGGGACAGAGATGTCTTGCGATACTGCCTCACTGTAGAGTTCCACTGCTTGTTGCCCATGTGCCAACCAATCAACAGGGGCCACATTCACAGCTTCAGCACAATTAAAGCCACAATTGAATCCAGAATGGTATGCCCTCGGAAATGTTAAAACAAATTCGCCAGAATGCTGAACAGCACGATACACTGGTACACCCTCTGCCTTCAGAACTGATGGAGATAACTGAGTGACCTGGTCCAAGAGAGAAATGATAAATTTTAAGCCTAAATATGCTCGCAATTTAAAGCAGCTGAAGCAGGAATAGAATGTCAGAACCTCCAACGCCGGTGTGAAATCTGGAGAATTGTGTAAGAGACGGTGGAAAATTTTGAAAATTTGACTGGTAAAACAGTCAACTAGTGAATGAAAGTTGAGGGGAAAAACCAGAAAAGAAAAAGAAGGGGGGGGGGAGGGGTGGACATCAGAGAAATAGCCTACACTTATGAAAATTGATTTATAAGGACAATTGTTATTCTAGAACTTCTTAACAGACTTAAGATAAATGATTTATAATAAATGTCCTTATAAATAAATTACTCCAAAGTACTGGCTATTCTCTATTTTGTCCCTTTTCTCGTTTTTTTCCTCAGTTATCTTTTACTAGTGCACTGTTTTGTGGTCCAGTCACATTGATCAGTTTTTCACAACACTCTCTTGCACAGTTCTTCAGATATTGAGTTAATATCTATCATGCTTAACTAATTAAAGTCTATCTAAAAGTTAATTCCAGAAAATAAAAACATAGAAACTGTCCACTTCATCTTGGAATGCAAACACTATAAGTTAATTAATAACTTTATGATCATGTAAAACATCAACGCAATCTGTGTAGCATAAAAAGTAAAGAATTATTTAAAAAGAAAATCAAAGAGTATTTGCATTTTTCCATAATGACTTCATAAAATATATGGTATAACCAAGCACATATAAAAGTGTTGTCCAAGCATAGTAAATAAGCTTTAAAAATCAAAAGAAAATACTCACCAGTTCATGCAATAAGTCAGGTTGTTCTTCAAACAAGTCAGGTAGATGCTTTCGCATTGCATTCTCCAAGGTGGAAGCATGGCTTCCAGGTACTCCATACCATATTTTTGGATCACCCCAGTGTAAGTAGTTCAGTGAATATAGGTGGTGGTCCTCAACATGCTGTCCGAAACCACAACACCACAAAAAAGGAAATAAATAACTAAAATAAAATAAACCTATATAGATATTTGCTTTGAAATTCAAGGACATTAGTTAATTACTTTAATTCAACAGTAGTGGCTAATATGGAAACCATCTATCTACTTTAATGTACACACCCTAAATTTTATACAGTATAGTCACAAGAGTGACATATGACTAGTTTCAGGAAGTGATATGTCAAGACAAAATGTTACAACAATAATTTATTTCAACAAATTTTAGAACCCTGCTTTCTGCTACAAAATAATACACAACAGATGCCCTTCCCTGAATTATTCACAAATTATGCCGACAATCTGCCATTAGAGTTTAATGAAATGCATTCTTCTAATTATCTTATCTACATTCCAGAAGTAAAACTTCACAGTATTAGTGTCTGCATGTTTGTAAGTTAAGTGCATATAAATATAGAAGAGAAAGGAAATGATAACATAAAAAGCTTTTGTAATTTTAATTTGTGCAGGAACTGGCAATGACTTAATGGGTTTGGCAAAAGATAACCCTAGCCTAGATCATCTAAGGAAAAGCAAATAAACAAAATTAATATTTACAACAATATGTCATTTGTAACCAATTAATCATGTTGAACTTTAATAGTACCAATCAGCATTACATACCCAACAAAATGACGAGAAACACATCCCAACATAGAGCCATGGCACTAGAACTCCTGAGATATCACTTCCTTCAAAACATAGTACAGAACCAGGCAGGCGTGGTAAGTTATTCAAATTCCAACCTGACATTGCATACTGATTGGAATCACTTTCAGCTACCATGGTTGATGCCTTAGGAAACCCACTTCCAAAAGGTCCTGTTTCCAGGTCAGCCCCATAGTACACCTACAATATGACAGAATAAAATTCATCCATTATATATTAACAGGCATAAACAAAACCATACAGGGAAGAAAATCTATCAAGTAACCATATTTCATACCTCAACCTCATCTGTCGGTTGCTCGACTATCCGCCAGTATTCCCCTTCAATATCCTCTGCTGAGGGTTCCCATCTCCTGTGTTCAAACCCATCAGACTTTGATTCCTCAGACTCCTTTGTACCAAAATAACACGCTTTAAAATTGTCAGCATATTTCTGAAAATCCTCAAGAGTAAAATCTGATCCTGAATGGAAACCAAACTTCTCATCAGTCTCAGAGGCAACATTGGCTTCTGAACCAGAATTGCTATTTCTCCTGGATGATCCCATTCTTGATTGTCTTCTCCGCTTTCGCTTTCGGCCCCTGGTTTTCTTCCGCATGGGCTCCCTATTTTGCAGCAAGTCAACTTGCTGAATTCGGGTAGAAAACTTGGCACTTTGCCACATATCTTTTGCTTTAAGAGGGCATGGTGGAATCCAGTTAGATGGGGGAACAATTCGACATATACCATAAGATTCTGCTTTTGTGCGTATCTTTGCTATGTATCCAAGTGTATCTTCAAACTCCTAATGAATGGAGAATCACATAATAAATAAAAAGAGATACAAGGTTAGTACTAAAACAAAACAACATCAGATGTGCATTCTTTGTCAAGAGAATACCTCAACAGTTGGATAAAAAACAGGAGCTTCATCAATAATAGGTTTGCATGCTTCAGTTGGATCCCATCTAGCTGAAACCTGAAGCCACCAACAGTCACATCCCTCATATTAGTATCACAAGTTAGCAGGAGAAAGCAATTGCATACCACAAGAATGTCAAATGAGCGGGTAATTTGCAGTAATACTACGATGAGCCTGCCAAACATAATTAATCTCAATTTTCCTAAAATAAAATTTCTTCCAGTACTACAGTCATCAATTCTAGGAATACAGAAGCTTAAAATGGCCTCATTCTATGAATTAGATTTGTGCAATCAAATAGCACAAAAGAGAGAGTTGATGACACCCATAAATGCCCCTAAATTTGGCATTCACCATACCAAGCTATTCATGTAAATCCATCAAGTACCATGACAAAATGAAAAGGGCCTGACATTGGAAATTATGATAATTGCGTACATTTCTACTTCGAGGACTGCCAGAACACTCAACAGTTTTTTCAGTTTTTGGGGTGCGCTTCAAAGAATGATCCTGCCAAATAACTTCCATTAGAAATCAGCATGAACAAATTCAATTTATAATCCTGACCTTATTCTAGCAAAAAGGCAAACTCTATTACATGGTAATGGCAATATTGTTATACAATATTCTCTATCATTCCAGGATCAAATTGGATATGTATATAACAGCACATAATCAAGAAAACAAAGGCAAACTAAATCAACATTCAGGATTGACAGAACTATATACAAAATCATATATTGTTTAAAAATGGCCCAGCAAAGCAAGCTAATTACTGTACAGAAGAACTGAAAATGCATTCAGAAACCCTAATCCACAAACCACATCAAGCAAATGAACCACATCAAGCAAATGAACCACAATATAACATACGTTTTAAGGTATAAAAATATTGGTTACTTTCTGTCATCGGATTCCTCTTCAGATATCTGACATAAGCTCAATATAGTCTTTGTGTCTAAGAGGCCGTATAACCCTCACTTCCAATTTCTAGGTTTCTTAGTAACTTGTGTTTGAGTAGACAATTATTTTTTTATTAAGTAAATGTCTAAATTTACTTGATTGGCAAGGAGACCAACAAAGATCACAGGTAAACTTCCACAAAAGTGACATCACAGGATACTCATCAGTAAAATACCTCCAGATCCTGCAAAGCCATCAATATTTCAATGGCATGCACAAGATAGCAGATTGACAAATCATACTTGGACTGTCAAAGAGCTATACACATGACAGCAAGAGCCATACGAAATATGAATCCTGACAAAAGAGTTGCACAAATTAAGGAGATGATTGGCGGTGGGATCACCATATCTCCACCCTTTTTTCTCCTCGTTGTAGCCAGTAA
This sequence comes from Pistacia atlantica, assembly GCA_026229545.1. NCBI lineage: Eukaryota > Viridiplantae > Streptophyta > Magnoliopsida > Sapindales > Anacardiaceae > Pistacia > Pistacia atlantica. The sequence continues at coordinate 31,087,300 of CM047908.1, read as the reverse complement.
ACCACCTAAGTCTCTTGGAAATATTGACTATGAACTAAAAGGGTGTATAAACCTAATTGGTTTTAATGCAACAAGGTCAACCCTAATCACAAGGCAGTCCAGGCAACAGAAGCTCTTCAGAACTAAAAATTTATAGCTCATTACAGATAAAATTCGTGAAGGCACAGCCACATGCAATGAGCTCTGCGGACCTCACATCACCAAGTTTCATGAACTATCATTAAACTTACATAATATCCAATTCATCCTAGTCAAAATCACATAAACAAAACCTGAAAAACATACAATATTCTTTCAAAAGGGGAATGAAGATCATAACTTATGATCAAATACAGCAATCACCAATTCCCTAATAAACATGATCATTATCATCTGCAAAAGCCAAAAAATGCCTAAAATAATAAATTAAATAAAGTTTCAACTTTACCATAAAAATTAAACAAACAACAGAGATCCACAGAAAATTGTGAAATGCAATTAAACAGCATGAAAAAATTATAAACAACCCACTAAATTTAAAATAAAATAAAATAAAAATAAAAAAAGAGAAACCTAACCTCTTTGCTATGAGATTCTGCAGCGAATTTAGACTGTTCCATAGAAACAAAATTCAAATAATCCCTTTATTCTTCTATCTCTGAAAAACCTAATTGATCAAAAATACCCAACCTCAAAAAAAAAACCAAAACTTTATTTTTAAGAAACCCTAAAAAAGAAAAAACAACCCAATAGATAAAATTGAATTAATTTGCTTAAAGTTAAATTTTTTTTAAATAAATTAGAGATAGAATTGACTTAGTAAACCCTAATTAAGGTAGAAATAGGGATTTGAAAATTGACCCAATTTCCCTTTTAAAATAAAATAAAATAAGAAAGAAAAACGAAAGAGTAACGTATGAACCCAGAAGGAACGGGTGAGATTGGAGAGAGAAACAGGTGTAAGGTGGAAATTTAATTGGAAAATTATAGTTAATGATAAATAAAATAAATAAATAAAAATAAAATAAGGAATCGAGTTTGAAAGAGGAAGTTGGATCTGATAAAGACAAAAGCGAAAGATAAAATAGAGAGAGGGAGAGAGAGAAGGAATGGTCAACAAGAACCCGCCCAAACGCACATAGAATTAACTGAAACCAACTAACTCTTGTGGCACGTGCGAGGGAGGTTTCGGTAATGTTACCATTAGTTGGCCGGTGCCGGTAACTTTATCAAATATTATTTTTATTTTACCTTCATGTTATATGTTTAAATCTCAAAGTTTCATATTTAATTTATCTATAATAAAGTTTATCGCATTTTATCTGCTAAGGTTTTTTCGAACCATCAAGCATTTGAAATAACAATTAATCTATAATAGTTATTTTTTGGTTGAAGTTTTGATGAATAACTTAATAAGTTAAAATATATAAACACTAATAAAACGTTCGTTGATAAAGGATAATTTATTATTTTAGATATTTGAAACAGGATTTCATTCAAAAAAATCTTATAAGCAAATTATTAAACCTCTAATAATATCTTTATATCTTTCTATTATATCAAAAATTTGTGACATATATGATATAATGTCAATCTTAATTAAATTATTATCAAGATAAAATAATTTAGCAATATCACATTAATTGGATAATGGGATATAAAATAGGAAGTATATAATATTTATGGCTTTATAATATGTGGCTCTAGAATTGTTTTTATAATGTTTTAGTTATGAACTAATATTATACATAAGGGGTGTGTGATGTGTTTTTCAATTATTTAAAGTTTAGTTAATAAATAAACCATGGGTATGTGATATACTTGGGAAGAGTAAAAAACCAGTTTTGTATTATTTTATTAAATACTTTATATTATTAAATTACTTCTTATTATTAGGATTTCTGACATTATTTGCTTTTTTATATCAGTAAAATACTGAAATGGATCTTCTTTTTTTCCATTTACTACATGTTCTGGCCATTACATTGATTTTGTCTAAGACTTGCAGTGTGGTGCAAGATAGCACCAAACATTGTTAACCAAGTTCTATTTTTTTTAATCATTATAAGTTTCTTTAAAAACTTCTTATAAATGTCTATACAAATATATAATAATTCTCTAATCTAGACGTCTGGATATAAATTTTATCATGATAATATATTATTCATAATTGGATTCTTTACATTAGACTTAAATGATATTTTACAACTTAAATCTACTGATGTATTTTCATGGTCCTAGTTAAATTTATATTTTGAATGGAGAATAACTATATACTGTATATACTTATATATAAAATATCATCGTAGTCTAATGAGTACATCTAAAAGTATTCAAGTGCGGTATCAAGATAGTCTTAACTAGAGAATTTTTCCGGTATATATATATATATATATATAAGAGGGTAACACAACCCCTCTTTTTTATATAAGTTTTGAGACATTTTTGTATGCCTTGAATTAAAGCCACTGGAATGGTTAGGATAAGAATGATGTGGAAATTACATATTTATAAAATTAATTCTTATCTATTATCTCTTTTTTAGAGCATTTCCAATTGTGCTCTTTATTTTTAAAAAACATCTTTTATATAAATAAACAACATCTTCATTTATTTTTAAATATAAAGAATAAAATTTTTTATTCAAATTCAATAGACTCTTTAAATTTTAGGAAAAATAATATGTTTTTTTAATAAAGAAACTTAATAGGAGAGATAAATCATAAATAAAATGCATGAAAATTTGTAATTTATTATTTAAAATTAGGATAGAGAGTGAAATTTGACTCTAAATGTGGAGAGTTAAACTCACTCTTTAATTTATATTTAAAGAATAAAAAATTTGTTGGACTATTGTTTGTATGAATAAACTCTTTATAATAAAGAGTTTTGGTCATATAAGTTTCTTTCTTGAAAAAACATATTCTCTTTCCTAAAATTAAAGAGATTTGAATAAAAAATTTGTTCTTTATATTTAAAAATCAATGAAGATAAATTTTATTTACATGAAAGATGCTCTTTAAAATAAAGAACATCATTGGAGATGCTCTTAATGCAATATATTTCCTTGTTAATTGTAATTAAAAAAAAAAAAACACTCTCCTTATTAATTTTTACAAAATCTCTCTCCTCTCATTAATTAAGCAAAATCTCTCTTCCCCTTATTGTTTGTTTCCATTTACTTAAAGGGGGCATTTGGTTAGGGGTTATATGAGATTACTGGATTAAGTTATCTTATATTACTTGATTACCATGTTTGGTTGTCAAGTAATATAAGATACCGTAATCTTCAAATACCAATAGTGGTTACTATTGGTAATATTGGAGGTAATCTGATTACCTCAATTTTCTTAGGCATTCTAAGATTATTATAGTTATCTTTTTTTTGTTACAATTCTATCCCTTATTAATAATTTTTTAGGACAATAATGCCCTTATTTTTAAATTTATTTACATGAATATGGTTTTTACTATTTCACCCTAATTAATTAACTTTTTTGACAAAATTACCCTTGAAATTCAAAACAAATTGCAGCCCACCCAAGCCACCACCACCTCCTTGGCCAACCACGCCTGCCTTTGAAACGGCGCATGGAAGGCCGAAAATGGCCAACGTGCGTCGATATGGCCATTTCCAGCTAGATATCTGGTTGAAAATGTCTAGATCGTGTCGATCTGGACATCAACAATTAGATCTGTCACGTCTAGCCATTTCCGGCCAGATCTCTAGCCGAAAATAGCCATACAGGGCACAGAGGTCCATTTCCTACCTTCCATGGGCCGTTAGGTTGTCGGTTGTTGGCGGCTTGCGGTGGTTGTCGGTGGCAGGCAGTGGCTGGGTTAGTGGGGGTGCTTTGTTGATTTTTTAAACTTTTATTATGGGGTTGTTTTTGCTAAGTTTTAAAATACAGGGGGGGTACAATAATCTAAATAATAATCAATATTAAAAAATAATATAATAATAATATTTAATTAGAAAACAATTCAGTAATTTGAATAATATATCCACCAATTTATTCCTCCTAACCAAGCATATTAATATAACATACCCACCAATTAACTAAACACATTTTCCTAAAGATTCACAATAATCTTCAAGGTAATTTAACTTTCCAATAATCCAACATTTCTTAAACCAAATGCCCCCAAAAAGTTTTAATAGATAATTTATTTTCCTTTTTAGTAAATAAATGAAAAAAAAAACGATATAACTTTCAGCTTTATTGATTTACTTACATTATGATTTTATTGAAAAAGTTCTATCTAAGTGAAAAATTATGTTTTGGCGAGACACAATCCTATTTGTATAAAATTCATAAACAAAATAGTTAATCATTTCTTTGGTTGCTAATAGGGTAGTCATTAAAATTCTTGCCCGAATGATAGTTTTAGGGTCCTGATAGATTAATTGAGGTGTATGTAGCTGAACCGGACGCCTGACGATCATTAAAAAAAAAAAAAAAATAATAGCTAATTGTTTTGTCAAATTTTCCGAGGTCATAAAAGGGGCAATCAAAATTATAACGGGCATACCAGAAGCAATTCCTATAAATTGATATCATATTTGAAATAAAACTCAAAGTACTTTTTACAAAGAGCAATTTTAAATTAACTTTTGGCTAATAACATCCATGACCCTAGAGGAAACAAAATTAACATAAAAAAAACACACAAACATTTTATTGAAGTGGTGATTGAATACATTGATGCAACAAAAACACACTATGGATCTGCAACTTGATAGGTGGATTTGGGGCTGAGAAGTTTGAGAATGGACATGACAGAAATGATCAGCATGAGGCCCAGCCCAATATATGAAGCAATAATGGCTCCACCTCCGTGGCTGCAGAAGGTTTCAAATTTGTCACAAATTTTGTTCCACCTTGCATGAGAGTTGCCATACTTCCCTAGCTCCGCCATGAAAACCGCCGCGTTCACCGCTGCCGATAGCAAAGCCACGTTCAGCTGTTTCCATTTACACACAACAGGTAAAATACAATCATTTATCGTCAAATTTCCTTACCCATAGCATTAATTATTTATACACTTTAAAGGTCATTAATGAATTTCAAGACTTTGATTTGAAAAACGATTATAAACCCTTCTTCTAAAATATGTTTTTGATATATTTATAAAATGATTGTTAAAAAACTAAGATAATAAGTATGTGAGATATATTAATAATCACTAATAACATTATTAGTTCATTAGAAAATGATGAAAGCAAACGTTATTCTCCAATTATCGTTGTTGAATTATGATAATAAAAGACAATTATAAATGAATCCGAGGGTGACCAATAGAAATAACGTTATCTTCAAAATTCTAGTAATGCTTCTATAATGAAAATTGATGTACCATGTCCAAAATGGCAACCATGCCATGGCGAAGTCCCTTGTAATCAATATTGAACTTCCCTGCAAAGATGCTGACTGATATCATAAGCAAGTTATGAAAGCTCACCACTCCATTAGCTATCACAAAGAACCTGTATAATCAATCACTTAAATTAGCTTCCCAATCTCTCCTTGTAATAAACATAATGATAAACCCTTGGTAACATAACCGGCATTTAGTTATGCTCAGATCACAATTCAACGGTGAACCATGCACTAGTACAGTAAAAATAACATCAAAGGAGATCAGTGACACAATAGGAGGGACTAGTAACATGAACATGAAATGAAACTTACACAAAAGCAGGGGTGTGTTGAAACTTGGCAGTGAGAGTGACTTGAATAGGAGTGCTGCCAATGGTGGCAACCACAAATGTGTTGGTTTCTTTGTTGAGAGCCATAACAATGGTCCCAGCGGCAGTGGCACAAAATGCCACAACTCTCAACAACAAAAGGACCCAATTTTTTGGCTTGGCTGAGGCTGATGACACCATTGGGGCTTTTGAATCAGGCTTGTAGGCATTTTCTGAAGCCATACTAGAGGGGGAAATCAGAGAGATGAATGAAGAGTGAAGACAGTTGAAGCTTTAAGTTGCCTAGAACAATGGTGAAATGGGTCAATATATAGAAGATTAGGAAAGATACAACAGATGACCAAAATCAATTGTAGAGTTTCGTAAGGCAAATGTGAGATACGACATACGAGTGGATTTCAATGGGTGGTCTAACCAACAACTTTAGTTTTCCTATCGAAGTATTTGGTGGGTGGGAAAATTTCAACTCTACCCATTTGTGAAAAGATTAATATTTTGTTGGATAATGCTTTATATTTGTGCTTCAAATTGCATATCAAAGCCTTTTTCTTGTCCTCTTTGATGACTTCTATCTCCTCTTTCATCTCTAATTTCTCTTTTATCATTCAATTGTTTACAAGAATCATTTGGATTATACACGAAACAAGATTTGAGTCCAAAAAATAAAAAAACTGTGTATTTGTCCCTGTTTATCAAAATCATATGGGGATATTAAGTTTGTTTTAGAGTACCATCACAACAGTACACCTTTATACATTACCCCGATAACTTAACAATGGTTTGAGATCCTGGGATCATTTTTAATAAAAGGTTAACCATGGTACTTATCCGGTAACCTTACCCGTTACTGACCATTGAAAGCATTACTGTTAGCTTGCTCTTTCTTGAGAATCAATCTAACAAGTCCCAAATTTTGATTATGGCAAGAAACACACACCCTAAGCTCCCTTTCCATGTATTTTCTTAAACTTCACATACAAAACTCTCGTATAAATACAAAAATTATATATATATATATAGAGTAAAGTGAACCATTATTCTGTTTACTGGAAAGATACATGCATTAACAGCACATTCAAATTCAATCTTTTATATGTATGGCACGAACATAAGGTCAATTTTGATAATCACACAAATGACAAACAATTTGTCCCCTTTTCCACTATCTGTGTCCTGAAAATGTACATCACACACACTTAAAAAATTCTTCAGTACCTCATTTTAGAATATATATATATATATATATTTTTTGAATGAATATCAATTGACAGCTATCTTCACCACAATATACACAAGCAATAATCAAATCCATCTTTCCAGCAATGTGTAATAAGGATTAGGACTGCTTCTACCGATTAAAACCGCAACATCTTGGAACCCCATTTGATGATTTATTTCTTTTCTGTTGTGATACCGACAACAACGTTGCTCACCTGCAATGTACGATAGAAACGTGCATCGGCAAAAAATGTTTTGCCCAACAAAGAAGGGTAGGTAACATCTATGAAAAAAGAAAAGATAAGACGGTTTTAGGGATAATAAGTTAAAAAGTACTAACCAATTTCCCGCTTTCATCAACAGTCATAGGGTTTTCAACAACGACAGTTTGTGTCTGAGACTGGGGGAGTTGAAGCAGAAGGAGAGTGGAGGATTCAGTAAGCATCAAGAAAATCAAAACAACAAAATTTTCTCATCCTGTAAAATTGGCAAATTCAGAGGCTTACCATTGAAGAAGAAGGCAATGTACCAGAGGTGGCTGTTCCATTAGATCGGTTCGCTGGAAGTGGAACCCTCGCATTTGCCATCTGCAAAATATGAGAGATAAAAACTTACAAATCATTCAAAAAAGATGTTGAAGCAAAATTTCTAATAATTTTTTTTAATGAAAACAACCAGCACCAATTACAAACTGAAATTGAATACACAAGCAAACTAATGCAAAAAGAACAGCTCCAGCATAAATGAGGTGCTACAAATATTTTCAGCTGCACCAAATAATGAAACTGATTAACAATAACTATTAGTTTCATTAAAACAAAATCTAATAACTTGTACAGAAGCATGAGGCAATACAAAGATGGTTGAGAATCATCGAGCTAGAGTAAGACTGTTTCTAAATTCTGAAGTACACCGAGACTATAACACAAGATAATTGGACTTTTAAAGATGAAGAGCTTCCTACTGGAATAATTTGAAGTCAAGAAAATACTGCAAAGCAATGCATATATATTTTTCCTGTTCTAGAATTACCACACATGATTCCTACCCCACGCTGACAAACTACTTCGAGATATTCGAGCGGGAATAGGTGAAAATAAGAGGTTGGGCCTATAAATTAAGGAGCATCATTTTGAACTTCTAGAAGGGGTTAAACTTCAACAGGATGATGAGGTTTTGATATGGACTAGGATTTGAAAGCAAAAGGCAGGCTAAAATTGAAGAACCAGATTGCTGTAAAAATATAAACACAACAGGCGTCCATGCTCAACAACTAAATGACTTTCCATTCATCAAAATATGAGAAAAACAAAGATTATATGGTTATTTATGTGAACTCTAGACACTTTTTTTCCTTTGTCTTAAAAGTCCCAAGAGCATATCAAAAGTACCTAATAAGACATAATATTTGATCTTAGACTCCAGAACAATAGACCTAAAATTATTGGGAACAGCCAAAATCTATAGTCAACTTAAGAAGTACCCCAGCTACAGAGGAACAGTAGCAATTACAGTTCAACCCCTGACTCAAAAACGAACAAAATTTTTAACCTAACAAAACACGTACTTAGCTGTTGACAATTTAAGCCAACCTTTATGCTCCTTCTAGGCTCACACAATAAGAACCCAAAGAGCTGAAACCAAAATTGCATAGCAAAAACAGAAAGTTGACATCTTCCATGGCTGGAGCAGTATGGTTACAGATCTCTAGTAAACCTCTATATCTATTCCAACAATTAATGATAGAAGTCTATAATAACTTCAATATTATGCAATTGTTTTTTAAGGAATGAACCTCCACTAACAATCCACTAATTAAAGTGTGACTATCAGAACTTCTACAAACACTCAAGAGAAAGAAGCATATTCAAATTCTAAACAATGCTTTGCTTAACAAGATTCAACATATTTATATACTTACACCAACGTTAGTAACATAGTGACAGACTGCACATTTAACTGATGGAGCTCCATAAGGGTACATTAGTGTTGTCCGGCAGTGGCCACAGTTGACATGAGCAACCTGGTTGGTAGCTGGAAAAAAAAAAAAAAAAGAAAAATCCATATCAAACAAATCAGTAATTTAAATGTTAAGAGAGATGAAGCCGCAAAGAAAACAGATAAAAATATACACAAGTGCAATCAAGGGATGTAACGAATAATGATATGAGATTAATTGTTACAGCATGAGAGATAAGGAACCACAGCAAATATACAGATTGACTGCATCCATTTCATACATATTTGGAAAAGTGTCCACGACACAAATTTTTTACCATAATTTAGAGAAACCAATATCCAGAACTTTGTTATCAACATGGAATCATACAGCTTGTGCAAGACTAGACTTAAATGCAAACCATACTTAAACTCAACACTACATTGAAGCAGTAAACAGCTTTCTTGTCAATTTTAAGACAGAATTCAAATACAATCGAAGTTGATGTCCTTCAAAGATAGCACCATTTGTTTCTTTCAAAACAAATTCTCCACTTCAAAATTCCTTAAAAGAGCGACTAAACTCCATCAGAGACTATTATTATGGCAATTGGTGAAAGTTGTTTGCACCTAGTACACCCTAAGAAACAGAGCCACAGCCTCATGCACGTGTGCACACAAACCAAATCTTATCCGCACGCATATGAGAGTGCATACCCTAAAAAAGACACACAAAAGACCAGAAATATGCCTCATTTGGCTTGATTAAGAAATAGAATCTCAAAGGGTTGAGGAGCCTGCATCAATGAAGATATAAATTCCAAGAGTACTGGTCATAAACTTCACATTTTAGGCCTGTAATTTACCTGGTGCAAGATTCACGGTGTGGCAGCAGGAGCATCTCACACTTGTTGCCCCACGTGTATACATTAGCAATGTCCTGCAACCTCCACATATAAGTTGGGACATTTCCATTCCTGCAGCACATTATACAAACTTAGGTAATAAAACCCCAGTAAAGTAGATTTTACTATTTCCTGTAACATTTTATTCACAAATTATCTACTTATTTTTAACAGAAAATAATATATCGGCATGAAACTTTGACTACACCATCCTTATTGAAAATTGCTCCTTTGTCCTCCTCTCGTACAGTAGGCTCCTTGCCATTGATTTTGGGTCTAAATTCAGATTTTTTTTTTTTTTTTTAACAAGTCAAGAATACCCCAGAAGGTTACTTGGTTATTTGGCTTTCAATTAATTTTTCAGATGCAAGGAACACAATAAAAATTTAGTAGTACAAGAGTTACTGGAGAAGACAAAGAGAAGTACAGGAAGTTAATATAGGGTCTGTCTGATACGCAACCCTGATGCAACATTTTGTAAGTATCGGTATATTACGTAATTATGGAATATACTGTTAACAATTTGCAAGTATAGGATCAATATGATTGTTTAGGAATTTATTTTCTATAATTCCTTAATTTATAACTGATGGTTCCCCATGCTCACCAAAACTCATTACTCTGCCAATGAAATAGGGCATTGATCACATTGAACGCATTAACGCAATCTACAATGATAGGAAATTACCAAAGCAATAACGTAAATCACCTAGGGATGTTGACAACATGCAGAATTTTCAACAGAAGGTAATGTTTTCTACCAGATTTGCCCCGCACTTTCTAACAACTTGTTAGAGTTAGGAACATTTTTAACAAGATTTGCCTGCTCTTTCTAACAACTTATTAGAGTTAAGACCTTAACAGCTAGAATGAAAGCAGTTTGGAAAAACACGGATATTTTAGCTAATAACTAAGATAAGCCTGAATTAGTACTGAAATATACTTTCAAGGCTGAGAAACTGTAGGTGAAAGACATGGAAAGAAAACCAGTGAATTCATAGTTTCCCCAATCTGTAATATATCAACTATAATGCCAACGTCTGATGATTTACAGGTTTATGGATTCTGAGCTTCCAATATTTGCTCAAACATACGATAAACTCCCTCACCCTACTAGTCTACTACAATAATTAACCCATATTTCTAATGAAAAAAAAAAACTAAAAACTAAAGGAAACAATTGACCACAACAATACACGAAACCCATTACGGTGAAAGGAAAGTCCACAACACAATTGCTCAAAAAAAAAATCATTTCAGGTACTCAAGCATGCGGATAACATCACTATTCGTGAAAACACTCAAACAACCAATAATATTAAATTACCACCATGTCTGCCACAGGATGGAAAAATACCTGGAAGAGGGACTGATGTAATTGTGTTGCATAATGCGCAACAAACATTCGATGCTCCTCTGGGATAAAGAAGAACACTCCTACAGCCATTACACACAACTTGACTCTGCATAGCTGAAATTCGTCAAAATATTAAATGAGGCTGGATTAAAAAAAAAAAAGAACAAAAATTTACAAGAAACTTCTATAGCCAACTATAAACTCTAATTCAATATTAGTCCAATTCAATAACAATAATCATAAATAAAACAGAAAATTGACTTCTCCAATCTGACTATAATACACAATATAAATAATTTTAAAAAAAAAAAAAAAAACCTTGAATACAAAATTGACTCAAAAAGAGAAAGCCCAGGCATATAAACAACCAAATTTTGCGTTATTTCATCAGAAATCGTTTAATTAATCCAAAAAAATCACAATTTCTTACAATTAAATTAAAATCCCCAATAAAATCCAGATGGATTATCAAAATAATCTTTAAATTAATCACTGAATCACCTGATTATCTTCAAAAGAACTCCTATTCCAATGCTTGAAAACCCAGACAATATTCGGTAATTTTCTTCCTTTTCTTCCTCTTCTTCCACTTATTCTGCGAAGAAACAATCAATCGAACCCAAATTCAATCAAAACCCAAATTATGACCACAAAAAAAAAAAAAAAAAAAAAAAAACCCGAAGAGGGTTTAAACAAATTTACCGTGAAAAGGAAGAAAGAGAATTGGATTGGAAGAGCGACGACTTAATATGAAAATATGATGAGATAAAGAAAATTTTTGATGAAACCGAAGAAAAGGAGATCGAGAGCAGCGTGAAATTGAGGGTTAGTAGGAAGAAATTAGAATAAATAAAAGAATGATTAACGAAATTGATTGTTGATTTAGCTGGGTTTGTTTGAATTAGGATCTGAGAATTGAGATGGAATCTTTCAACGACAAAACTATCTATTAGACAAACCGAATTCCACCTAAATCCCCTCCCTTTTTAATCCTTTTATATTTTTTTTTTCAAATTTCTTATTTTAATTTAAAACATTTAAAATTTGGAAAATGTTTAAGTATAATAAATAATATTTATATCTTGACATTACGCACAATTAAATAACAAAATTTTTATGAGATTTAAAAAAAAAAATCTCGTATTGCTCGTGTGTTTTATAATTTTGAAACTTTGAAATCTTAATGTAAAAAGTTGAAAACAAGTTTTTGTAATGCAAGCATTCAAAATTTGGTGGTAATCGAACCATTCTTTGGTAGGGACAATTTCTAGACTCTTGAACAAATGGTCAACAATTAAACACTAATTATAAATTATCTAATACTCATATTTGTGTACAAAATTTTTGTATTAAAAGTATTTTTATTTTAGCAAAAGATTTAGATCAAGACGTTATATTAGGTACACCTTTTATCACTCAAATTTACCCTTTTAGTGTAACCAATAAGGAAATTACAACAACTATTAAAAAAAAAAATCTAGGTATTGTTCATGTGTTTTATAATTTATAATACCATACAACTATATATATATATATTAGGGAAATTTTATTTAAGGAATTTTTCTTTTTTTACTTTATCTTAGAAGATAACATAAAGGCATACCACTTTTGACACGTAAACAAAAATAATTTTGACTTCTTATATTCTTCACCTTATTTAATATTTCATCCAAATTTCATTTTTTAAAATCATAATTAGTTTTTAAAATTTTTTATTTTCAGTAATAAGTTATAAAATTTGGATTAGTCTAACAATTACACTGCAATAAGGTGCCCTTTTTTTTTATTAGAGGTATCTTAACTAAATCTAACAATATTTTTGTTATCAACCTTTGATTTTATTTAATTTATAAGTGTATATATATATATATATGTTAAAAATTCATAAGATATAGTTAAATACAACTAAAACACATAGATTTAGAAACTATTTTAAATCCAAACCCCAGAATAATAATTTCTAAAAATGTGATAATAAATACATCTGTACTTTGCCTAGATTTTACCTAAATTATTTGTGCTTAATTGTGTAGTTTTATTTTAAGGTACAACTATAGTTTGGGGATAAAAATATCTTAATTGTTCAATTAAGGGACAATAAACCGTTACTTAGGGTTAAGATTAAATTTTATATAAGGATAAAGACATAAATTATTTTTTTACAAAATAAATAATAAAAAACTAAATAAAATATTTAAATTATCTGTTTTTACAAAATAAATAATATAACTTTTTAGTTTTTTTATTTTATTAAATGTTCTTTTAGTTTTAAATTTCTTAATTTTAAATTCTTTTTTTGGGTAATTGGTCATTTACTCATTTTAAAATGAATAGAGAATACAAACTAAGAGGACAGAACCCCTACACAAAGCATTCCTTTACGACAGCCAAAGAGACAGCTCAGGCAAAAAGAATCCAAAAATAAAAAACCGTTAAGTGTCTATACAAAAAATCAGCAAAGAGGACCACTCCAAAACATAATCCCAACGCGACAAAATCCGCAGCGGGACCCGGATTAGCTCACCAAAAAACCCAGGATCTAGCAGTTAAAACAGAACCCCAAGAGACGCAATCCACCACCAACATCCAAGACCACTCCCAACCGAAGGACAGCCAACAAGCATACCAGATCCCATCCTGCAGCAAAATCAGTCCATAACCAGCAGCACCCCAACTCCCAATCCACTGCAATCAGAAAAGCACAACAATTTGTATCATCCGAACTCAACCAGCAGCCAGCAGGTAGAGCCAAACCAACACGACCAGCAGAAATCACTCCTGACCAGCCATAAATAACAAAAAAATCCAGGCTTCCAATCATGCGCAAACGACATAATACCCCACAAACCTGATGGAAACAAAATACTAAAAGACGTGTTTACACAATAACAGTTGGAAGCAGAAGATATAGAGAAAGCAGAGGATAAACTTCTGCAGTAAATAAGATTAATGACTCCATCATTTGTGAGATTCCTCAAGAAATGATACTTCACATCTATATGTTTGCTTCGACCATGTAAAACTGGATTTTTTGAAAGCTTTATTGCTGAACTGTTGTCACAATAAATCAGAGTTGGTCCATCCTCCTTGAAATGCAGCTCTTTAAGGATTTTCTTTAGTCAAATAGCTTGACAAGCACAAGCTGTTGCAGCAACAAATTCAGCTTCAGTGGATGATAATGTGACAATAGGTTGCTTCTTTGATGACCATGAAACAACTCCTGTCCCCATCATGAAAACATACCCAGATGTGCTTTTTCGATCATCTGAATCTCCTGCATAATACAGATTTGACTTTTCTCCATTCTTGTAGAACAGCCCAAACTCTTTAGTACCTTGCAAGTAACGGAAAATTCTTTTTGCAGCCAAGAGATGAATCTCTGTAGGACATTCCATGTACCTGCTAATCACACTTACAGCATGCATTATATCAGGTCTTGTTGCTGTCTGATGAAAACCCACAACCAATTGATGAAAACCCACTCCCAAAACTCAACAAAATAGTAAAATAATAACAACCATCAGCTAACAAATAGGAAGAAAATATATGTGTGTATTGATATTCAACAAACTGATAACATTGGTAGCAAACAACAAAATATGCCTAGCACATCAACGCAAAATGACAAAATCAAAATATGAAAGTAAAAACAATGCTGGACTTCGAGGGCCAACTCCTCCCTAATTGCTAACTTCAAGGGTTAGCTCCTCCCAAATTTTCCTATATTCTTCCCTCCCTCAATCTTCTCTCTCTCTCTCTCTCTCTCTCTCTTTTTTATCCTTCAGCCCTCTCTCTCTCCCTAACTGAATTCCTTTGCTGTCCCAACCCCCAATCGCCACCTATCTTAGCCTAAGCCCATGGAAATTTCTTGTCAACCTCCCCTCAATTCACTGTTTGCTATCTTATTTCACTTTTCCTACACCCTCATTATCCAAGTCCCATCACTGTCAAATACATTAAACTCCCCACTATTTGTTTGTAAAGAGTGTCATCAACCTTCTTTCCTCTATTATCTTTGTTTAGCTTCACTCCAAACTCAGATGGAGTATTTACAAGATTACAATCCTTCACCTAAAACCTGTCCAAGATTTCTCGCACATATTTCTTTTGAGAAATAAAAATTCCAGGAGAGGACTGCACCATTTTAATGCCAAGAAAGTAATGCATCATACCAAGATCAGACATCTCAAATTCAGCCATCATGGATTTCTTGAAACTACCAAACATGGCTGTATTATTTCCAGTGTAGATTAAATCATCTAAATATAAGCAAACAATGAGCATTTTTCCTCCATCTTCATTTTTTATAAAAAGTGTATATTCATAAGGACATTTTTGAAATCCTTCCTTCAAAAAATAAGTTTCTATACGATTATACCAAGCCCGTGGAGCTTGTTTTAATCCATATAGAGCTTTCTTTAACTTATACACTTTATGCTGATTGCCAAATTTTACATAACTAGGAGGTTGATTGATAAGTACCTCTTCTTTCAAATCTCCATGGAGGAATGCTGATTTCACGTCCAACTGGAAGATAGGCCATGAGTTTTGAGCTGCCATAGCAATCACCAATCTGATTGTATCATGTCTTGCAACCGGAGCAAAGACTTCTTTATAATCAACACCAAACTCTTGCTTGTAGCCCTTAGCTACCAAGCGTGCCTTGTGCTTGTCAACCTCACCATTCTCCTTTAGCTTTGTCTTGTAAACCCACTTTACACCAATTGTCTTCTACCCTTTTGGAAGATCACATAGCTCCCATTTATCATTTCTTTCAATGGCTGTAATTTCAGCATCTATAGCCTTTCTCCATTTTGGTTCTTTGACAGCCACTTCAAAAATAGTAGGATCACAATATGAAAATAGACCAAAATGTGTAAGTGGATCATCACCTTGGTCAGCTCTAGTTACCTCATAATTAGTCATCCATGCTGGTCTTCTTCGAACACGTTGAGGCCTTTGTGATTCAGCTGCAAGTGGGCTTTGATCAGCTATTGGAACATTTTGAGTGACTTCCTCTTCTTGTTCATTCTCCATAGGTTGCTACCCTTTCTCCTCATCATCAAAATCTGCTAGAATGCTTTCTTTAACACCATTTTGATTCCATGACTAGGTGCCTTTTTCATCAAATACCACATCACGGCTGATGACAATTTTCATGGTGCTAGGATTGTATAGTTTATAAGCTTTTGACTTATCACTAACACCAAGAAAAATGCATTTTTCTTCCTTGTTATCTAGCTTCCTCCTCTTCTCATCTGGAATATGGACATAGGCAATACACCCAAAAATTCGAAAATGATCTACAGCAGGTTTCCTTCCGCTCCATGCTTCCTCTGGTGTCATATTTTGAACAGCAAGTGTGGGACTTCTATTCAATATATGGAGCTCCAATTAACTGCTTTAGGCCAGAAATTTTTTGGAATGCCACTTGTTGTCAAAAGGCTTTGCACCATATTCATAATAGTGCGGTTCTTCCTCTCACATACACCATTCTGTTGGGGTGTATAACCTGCTGTAAGTTGTCTCTTAATTCCATGGTTCTCACAAAAAATTGCAAATTCATGTGAGTTATATTCTCCACCATGATCTGTGCGAAGAACTTTTATTGGGTTGCCAACTTCTTTCTCAACAAGCGCTTTATAGCTTTTAAACGCTACAAAGGCTCCATTAGAATGTGTTGTTATTGGCCCAC
The DNA here is from genome assembly GCA_026229545.1 of Pistacia atlantica. NCBI lineage: Eukaryota > Viridiplantae > Streptophyta > Magnoliopsida > Sapindales > Anacardiaceae > Pistacia > Pistacia atlantica. The sequence goes on along the minus strand of CM047908.1, from coordinate 31,070,498 downwards.
AAATGTCGGAATGAACAAGCTCTAATGCCTTCTTCACACTCCAAGATTTTCCTTGTGGGAATTGATTACGGTGTTGTTTGCTAACAACACATTTTTTACACAAACTTGAGAAGAAGCTGTAATTTGAGGAAGCCCTGTCACCATGTTTTTTTTGTTGTAGTGTTTTCAATCCACCAAAATTCAGATGCCCATAGCGAAAGTGCCATAGTCATGCCTCATCTTATAATTTTGCTGAGAAGCACGAATGAGCGGTGTTGTACGTGGAGATAAAGTGGGAACATACAATTCGCCGTCATGTTAACTTGAGCAATTAAGCCCAACTTTGCATCTTGAATTTGACATACTCCATCTATGATAAAAATCTCATATCCTTTTTCTTGTAACTGACCCACACTAAGCAAGTTGGTCTTTAAATCTGGCACAAAAAGAACATTAGCGATAGTGTGGGTGGAATTTCCTTTGGTTTGGATTGTTACCTTTCCTTTTCCCATAACAGAAATTGTAGAGTTGTCACCAAACTTAATAGAGTTGCGAAAGGATTCATCCAAGTCAGAAAATGCCTCCTTCTCTCCACACATGTGGTTGCTACAGCCAGTGTCTAAATACCACATGTTTTGTTGAGTTTCTTCCTTCACGTGACATACCATCAAAAGAGACACCTTTTCTTCCTTTTCTGCAAAGTTAGATTGATCTCCACTTTGTTTATTCAAATCAGTTTGACATTCTGATTTATAATGGCCATACATATGACATCTGAAACATTCAACATTGGACTTGTCTGCTGACATTGATCTATAAGTTGTTGAATGGTGGCCTCCACGTCCTCTGCCTCTTCCTTGAAATTGACTCTCTTGATGATGATGATTTTGTTGTTGGTTCCCACAATCATTCTTGTTTCTACCTCTTCTACCTCGACCTCTGCCACTTCCTCATCCTCTATCAGCTCTACTGGGTGTATAGTGATTTTCTGATAAGGCCTTCAATGCTTGTTCTTCTTTTTTTTGCTGGTTAATTTTTTTGCTCATGAACCAACAAAGAACTTTGTAATTCATCAATTGACAGTAAACCAACATCATTTGCTTCTTCTATAGCATAGACAATAAAATTAAATTTTGGTGTCAAGGATCGAAAAATCTTCTCAACAATGAGAACATCCTCTTTCTTATCGCCATGGATCCGCATCTTGCTAACGATTGCCATCGTTCTTGAAAAATAGTCTGTAACTGATTCTCCTGATTTCATTCAAAGTATTTCGAACTCCGAACGAAGTGCTTGAAGTTGCTGCCTCTTAGCTCTTGCTGTACCTTAGTACTTCTTCTTCATGGAATCCCAAATACGCTTGGTTGTGTCTTTGCAAAGAATGGTTTCCAAGATTTAGCGATCAATAGCTTGGAAGAGATAATTCTTTGCTTTAAGATCCTTTAACTTTGGGCCTTCAAGCTCTGTCTTTTGCACATCTGTCAGCACAACAACTGCTGCTGGTTCTGCTACTGCAGGAACAACAACCGTCCAATATTCTTTGGACCTCAAGAAGTTCTCCATGAGCATGCTCCAATGATCATAGTGACCATCAAACCGTGGAATGGCTGCCTGTACAAAACTTTCGGAAGCCATCAATTTCACTTTTTCTCTCTTTGGAACTCAACCAGCTCCGATACCACTGATGGAAACAAAATACTAAAGGACGTGTTTACACAATAACAGTTGGAAGCAGAAGATATAGAGAAAGCAGAGGATAAACTTTTTTCTACATTTCATTGATAAACAACTAGCCTATAAATAGGCTAATACATAATTGAAAGCAACATGAAAATAGGCACCATCTAATGTTAAAAAACAAACTCCTAATTGACTAGGTAAACAGAAACAAACTTATTGACACTCCTAAAGACTAGGACAACCCAAACGTGAAAATTATTAAATTTCCTCAACAAAACCTACCATACGCTTCGTCCACTACTCCCAAACACACCCATAGAACAACCAACCAAAGCCAATCAAACCAAGATTGATCCCATTTAGCTACGCAAAACGAGGGGCAGCTGTGTCTTGACACACACCACACCAACAATTAACAACCTCAGCTAGTAACACCCCATAATCACACCACGCCATAGCAGGAGAAGTCCCATAATCATCAAGAAAGTATTAGAGAGAACACACACCACCATCCCACCAAGTTTCTTTGTTAGAATAGGGTTTCTGCTTTACATGAGGAAACAAAACCTCTAAGAAGAATGCTAATTGAGAGATTAAGAGAGAGAACTTTATTGATTATTAATTGCTTATTGAACTATAATTGTTTTAGGCTTTATATAGCCTTACAAATTATTCCAAATCAAGAAGGACTCGAATTGCCTAATTTAAAAGAAATTCTGATGGGAACCTGATGCAAACCACGCACAGACCATTCCGACAGATTCAACAGCAAAAGCATTCAACACAGATCAGCAACGATTGAGAAACAATTAATTGAAATATTAGTCTGTATTGATAGGTGAAAGATCAACATCGATTCAATTGGAAAACAATTGGGAAATTCCCATGAGTAAAATGAACCCAACATTTCGAGGAGCTGAAAGCCTCCCTACAATTTTCCCTCTAAAAATATGCCCGTTATTTATAATTCATCTTTCCCCATTTATACCTAGACATCACACCCACTGCATGCCAATGCCAGGTGGATAACTGCCCTCCCACTTGTAACCCACACGTTGTGTGCTTCTTCTATGCCTTTGGAGTGCTCCTTTTGTAAATGTACACTAGGGTCCTATCAATACCCTTCCCTAAGAGATTCACTTTGTCCTCAAGGTGAAAACGAGGAAACTGTTGAGTAATGGTATCAAAGGACTCCCAGGTGGCCTTATAGGAAGGAAGATCCTTCTAATGGATCAACAATTCGCGTGAACTATCCAACAAGGTGCAGATAGATTGCACTAAGGCAGGCTGGACCATAAGTTCTAAATCCTCAGTGAGACACGCAAGAAGATGTTGGACAAGAACTGAATGATGAAGGCTCTTTTTCAATTGAGACACATGGAAGACCGGATGGATTTTGGTAGATTCTAGCAAAGCCAAGCGATACGCAATAGCGCTAACTTCGGCTAGCACTTCAAATGGCCCGTAGAACCGAGGGCTGAGCAGTTTGAGAGCCAAGGACCTAAATTTATACAACTGTAGTTTTAAGTAGACAAAATCACATGGTTCAAAGGAAACATCGTGGCGATGAGTATTAGCAGTGGCCCGCATTTGATCTTAGGCGTTGTAGAGATTGGATTTCATCTCTTCCAACAAGGCATTGCGGTCAAGCATTTGTTGATTAACTTCATCCACCGTATAATGGACTTCAGTAAATTTCAAGAGTGCGAGAGGGGCACGACCATAAAGAGCTTGAAAAGGAGACATCTTAGTAGAGCTGTGGTAAGAAGTGTTAAACCAGAATTCTGCCCAATGAATCCACTTTGGCCATTGCTTTGGTTTGGTGCTTGTGAAATACCGAAGATACATTTCAATGCAGCAATTAACCACATCCATTTGTCCATTCATTTGGGGGTGGTACACTAAACTGAATTTGAGAGTGGTACCTGCTAAGCAAAAAAGTTCTGCCCAAAAGGTGCTAAAAAAGAGGCGATCTCGGTCCGAGACTATGGACTTTGGAAACCCATGCAATCGAACCACTTCTTTCACAAAAAGGCCAGCCACTTCTTTAGCGTTATACGGGTGGCAGAGCAACAAGAAATGACTATACTTAGTCAGACGATCCACCACCACCAATATAGTGTCGACCCCAAAACTCTTAGGAAGGCTGCTAATGAAATCCATGGTGAGGTCGTCGAAGGCCAAATCGGGAGGACTGGCAAGGGTTGCAATAAACCTGTAGGTTTTAGACACAGATGTTTGTTTTGTTGGCAGACCCCACAAGCATTTACAAAATTCTTGATATCCTGTTTGATGCCTTCCCAAAAAACAACTCTTGCAATTCTTTTATAGGTACGAAAGAATCCCAAATGGCCACCACTGGAGGTGCTATGGAATTCCTCTAACAAATGAGGTATAAACTTAGAGGTTTTTGGGAGGACAAGTCTGCCCTTACATAGAAGACAACCATGATGAAGTTTATAGTAGGGTTTGGAGTCAGGCCGCAGAATGAGGTCTTGAATTATTGCCTTCAGTTTGGCATCTTATAGGGCTTCGGTGGACAGATCTTCATACCCCTGGTAAGTGGCAGCAGATAGAGCATGAAGTTCATGATGTTTCGCGTCTGATTCTCTCATAGAAAGTGCATCAGCAACCTTGTTGGAGCTTCTAGGGTTGTACTGAATGTCAAATTAGTACCCTAGCAATTTGGAAATTCATCTATGCTGCTCTGGAGTCATTGGCCTCTGTTTCATCAAAAATTGTAAACTCCTTTGATCAGTTTTAATGATAAATTTCTTCCCAAACAATTAGTGGCTCCATTTGCGTATGGCGAAAACAATGGCCATCAATTCCTTTTTATACACAGATTTTTGTCTAGAAGAAGAAGAAAAGGCTTTACTGAGGAATGCAATGGGTCATCCTTGTTGCATCAAAACAGCACCCATGCCCATGCTTGAGGCATCTGTCTGTACCTCAAAGGTCTTAGTGAAATTTGGAGTGGCTAACACCGAAACGGAAACCATGGCTCTTTTTAAGTTTTCAAAAGCCTGCTATGCCTCTGTAGATCACTTGAAGGAATCTTTCTTCAAAAGTTGGGTTAACGGATGAGCTATATGGCCGTAATTCTTAACAAATTTACGGTAATAGCCAATGAGACCTAAGAAGCCCCATAAACTTTTCATTGTGGTTAGAATGAGCCAGGACAACATACACTCAATCTTAGCAGGGTCAGCTTCCACCCTATTTGCTGATATGATGTGCCCTAAATACTCAAGTTTTGCTTGGGCAAATTGACATTTCTTTTTATTAACCACTAGCCTGTGCGTCTGAAGTATTTCAAAAACTTGGTGGAGATGCTTCAAGTGAACAATTATGTCAATATTGTAAATTAAAATACCATAAAAAATACTAATACAAATTTGCGAAGAAGAGGCCTGAAAATTTCATTCATCGAAGCTTGAAACCTCGAAAGGGCGTTTGTTAAACCAAAGGGCATCACTAAGAATTCGCAATGCCCATTGTGAGTTCGGAAGGCCGTTTTAGGAACATCTTCAGTGCGAACCCTGATTTGGTGGTACCCAGATTTGAGGTCCAACTTAGAGAATATGGCAGCACCCCCTAGTTCATCAAGCAACTTGTCTATGGTCGGGACGGGGAACTTGATCTTTTTGACCAATTTGGGATTGTTGTGAAGAAAATGAAGCCTTTGATCACTGTTCCCACACCGAGATTATCGAATTTGGAGCTTTATTAGTATGACATCTTATCTTTATTGCTATGATATCTAAAATATGCTTAATCATTTAGCATTTTCGTTGTGGACTCAAAATGGGTAGGTATTTGCAAAATAAAACTTGTCTTGGGCCAAAAAGTAGAGCTTAATTTGGCTGGTTTGTAAGTTCTATTTTCAAGCATCCAATGTTAGAAAATGAATACACACCATCATTAATCTCTGGTTGTATTGCTTCAATTGTATGGTTAATGTCCTATAATGTCTCTTACTAATGTGCTTGAACTTGTATGTTGTTGATTCTGTGGTATCATTTTTATTAATTAGTTTAGTTTCTAAGGGTAGATTTTGCTTGACCCAATTGAGAACAAAAATTGAAAAATATAGGTGGCAATCTTTTGAAAGTGAATGAAGATGGCGAAGTAAGCTGACAATAAAGAGCCATTTACATTTAGGTGGTGAACTAAGTCCCAGCCACTTTCCTGCAAAGGACTCGTATTTGATAAAGTGATGTAGTATTCTTTTATTTCATCCATCTTGAGAACTCCAAGGGCATCAAGAGTCTTAGGTCGATATTGCCATATTGGGTTTACAATTCAAGTTGACATTGAGAAAATCGTTGCATAAAAGAATTGTTAATTTTTCTAGCGATTCCTAAAGATAAATCGTTTCACTTAATTACTGAGAGAAGCTTTTGATTTTCTCTTAAAGCCGTTGAAGTTTGCTTAAAAGGTCGCATTTACAAATAAACCATGTCACTCTTTTCAAATTCTCGCTTTGATCGGTGCTTATAAGCTTGTTGCTTCATTCTATTTCAGGATTGGTTTAAATTATCTTTTAACAATTTGAGTATTGCATCTCTATCTAACGATTGTTGATCTACAACAGCCACTTTGATTCTTCTAGAATGTAAGCAATAAAGATAGGAGGTGGTATGTCATAAATAGGGGAGAACGACATACTCCCACCCAAGGTTTAGCGAAATGACACTTTCCCACACGTTAAGTGTCAAAACGACACTTTCCCACCCACCATTATATTTCATTAGAAAAATCCCTTATGAAGAAGGGCAAGATTATTTACCTGAAGCCTCATAAATCAAAATTTAATTCCCTTTCTCTTTTCTTCATTTCCGTTCCTTCTCTTTCTATTAGATCAAGTCTTGTTTAAGTGGGGATATTAGATTGAGTTTTGTATAATCAATTTTTTAGTAAGTGTGAGGGTTAGTTTTTAATTTGTCATGCTTATATCACCAATACGATGTGTTTAGATTGTTTGGTTATATAAAGGTGGTTAGGTTGTTATTTGGCAGTTAATAAGAAAAGTCACTCTTCTTCTTCAAGCTTAAGAACTGCATGTTCTTTTCTTTTCTTCCCGTTAGGTTTCTTGATTTTCTTGAAATAGCTGAAACCTTTTCATGGTATCAGAGCCATAGACAAGCATCAATCACAAATTCAAGCTCTGATTTCTCAAATATTTCCTCTAAAGTTGAGGCTGAACCACTTAACAGTGGAAACACACAACACTCGACAACTCAATCTTTGCTTCCAACAATAACTATGAAATTGGTGGAACGAAACTATAGTTACTGGTATTCTCAAGTTTTGCCAGCTCTTGCTTCTCATGAATTGGATGGATTCGTTGCTGGAACAAAGGTTTATCCTCCTATGTTTCAACTGGAGAAGTCAGAAGAAAGTGAGCTGATGGTAAAGAAACCAAACTGTAAGTACCGTAGCTGGAAAAGAACAGATTAGTTCCTGGTAAGCTAGTTACTGTCATCTATCTCTGAATCAATGTTTAGACATGTATTTAAATGCATCAGTGCTTATGAAATCTGGAATATGCTAGAGTTGCATTTCTAATCATTTTCTAAAGCTCGAACTCTATATCTAAGGAACTTATTACAAACTACAAAAAAGGATTCTCAAAGTGTTAATGAGAATGCGTTAAGAATGAGAGAAATAGTGGATGAATTAGTTGCTAGGGTGTGAATATTGAAGATGAAGAACTGTGATTGTATATTTTGGATGGCTTGGGTCTAGAATATGATGTTGTTGTTGCTAATTTGGTATCTAATGCTAGTCGGGCCTCTTTTCAAGAAGCTCTGTTTCTTTTGCACAAACACGAGATGAGATTAGAAAGACATAATAGTGGTTTGCTGAATTTTCATAAGCAAATGTCTTCACTCTAATAGCTTCCAAGACCAACTCCTCTGAAGGTTCTATCACAACATCTACTAATCGAAGTTCTTTAGAGACGATGAATATCTCCCTACCTAACTATCATGGATTTGTAGGTACTAGTTTTGTTCCTCAGCACATAGGTACTAGAGTTTTTCCTCAACAGGCTCAATCTATGAATTTTGGACAAATAGGCCTTCCTCAATAGCCTCAATACTTTAGTGATACAGTGTTTGGTGCTGGTGGACATCCATTCTTTAACAAAGGTAGAGGAAGAGGGCGAGGATACTTAATGTGTCAGGTTTGTGGCAAACCAGGACACCCAGCCTTGCATCATTATCATCAATTTGATCATGAATATCAAGGTGTCAATATAGTTGAATGAGCAAAAATGTAGTTGAACAATCAAGAAAAGAAGCAAAAACGAGTTTGGATTCTGTTTCAGAGAAAAACAATTTCTATTATTTTCCTTAACTGAATTGGTAAAGCTATAGTTGAGTTCTTATAACAAAAACTACAATTCTAGACATCATCATTTCTGATGACTTACAAACGCAACCCTTGTGTTTTATAAGATTGCATTTTGGTCTTGCTGTTAACTTCTACTTAAGCAATATAATCAACACTCTCCCTTAATTTGAACATATAAAAATTCGTTAAGTAATTTACTAACATTCCCCCTGAAAATGGACTTGATGTGCTTCTCGATTAACCAAGTTTCTTCAAGTAAGTTGAACAACATTCCCCCTGAAACTGGAGAAAGTGTAGCACTTCTTCGGTTGAACTCTACTATGAGTACTGAGAATTTCTTCGGCTGAACTCTACTATGAGCAATGCAACAAGTCACCAATCTCAATATTAATCATGCTACTGCATTTTACTACAACACAAACTCAATGAATATGCTACTGCATTATTCTGCACATTTCCATGCTCTTTAACAGAATAAAATCAGTAATCATGCTCCTGCATCACTCTGCGCATTTCTATACTCTTTATCAATGTTGAACTCTACTATGAGCACTGCAACAAGTCACCAATCTTAATAATAATCATGATACTACATTTTACTATAGCACAAACTCAATGATCATGCTACTGCATTATTCTGCACATTTCTATGCTATTAAACAACATAAAGTCAGTAATCATGCTCCTGCATCACTCTACACTTTCTATACTCTTTATCAGCACAAACTTAGTGACCTCAATAACCATGCTACTATATTACCCTCACTAAAACACTACAACACTACAACACAAACTTAGTAATTTTGCAAAAAAAAAAAAATAATAATAATAAATAAATAAATAAATAAATAAAAATCACACCTTCTGCTTCATAAACAATCACATCTTATGCTTTTGCCCTACAATAACCATCAGGTCAGTGCCCAAAAAAAAAAAAAAAAAAATACACTACATTTCCTTGTGACTGAGAACAATAAGGTTCTGTCTTAATTCAGCAAACTAAGCAGCTGATAAAGGCTTGGTCAATATATCAGCTATTTGAAGTTTAGAAGGGACATATTGGATTGTAACTTGTTTGGCCAACACTTGTTCTTGGATATAGTGGGTATCGATGTCAATATGCTTTGTTCTAGTATGAAAAACAAGGTTAGATGCTAAGGCACTAGCACTAACATTGTCACACCAAATAACGGGTGTGGTGGACAATGATAGCCCTAGTTCAGTAAAAACATTTTGCAACCAAGCTACCTTAGTACCAGTTTGAGCAAGGCTCGATATTCAACCTCAGGCGAGGACAAGGCAACCACTTTCTGCTTTTGAGAACTCCACTAAATCAAATTAGGGCCTATATATACATAATAACCACTTGTTGATCTCCTATCTTCCAAGTTACTGTCCCAATCTGCATCAACATAGCATTCCACTTGCAAAGTCTCTATTGGTATGAAGTGTAGGCCATAATCCAATGTGCCTTTAACATATCGAAGGATTCTTTTACACGCTTGACAGAGGAGCTCTGTAGGGGCTGATAAAAACTGGCTCAGCTTGTTGATAGGGAAGCTAAGGCCAGGTCTAGTGAGAGTGGGGTATTGAAGAACACCTATAGTGCTTTGGTAAAGTGTGGGGTTGTTAAACAAGTCACTGTTAATAGAAAATAGAAAATAGTTTAACACCAACAACCATTGGAGTAAGATAAGTATTAGCATCCAGCATCTTGGTTTTCCTTAACAAGTCTAAAGCATACTTTGTTTGCTTCAAATGAATGCCACTAGGATTTTGCGTGGTCTCTAAGCTGAGGAATTAATGAAGGGAGCCAAGAGTTTTAAGTGCAAATTTACCATTTAACTTTAGCATCGGTTAAGCAACATAAGAAGAATATGATCCTGTGATGAGAATATTATCAACATAGATTACAACATAAGTAAGTAATCTTTGTTGCTTGAGAATGAATAAGCTGGAATCTGCAATGGAATTTTGAAATTCTTTGTCAGCAAGGCTGTTTTGAGCTTGTCAAACCAAGCTTTAGGAGCTTGTTTGAGACCATAAAGAGCTTTATTCAATTTACACACATATGCTCGTTTATCATGGTCTTCAAACCCTATAGGTTGCTGCATATACACTTCATCAGCAAGAGTACCATTAAGGAAAGCATTATTGACATCAACTTGTTGAATATCCTAGCCTTTTGTCACTACCAAATTCAAGATTATCCGGATGGTAGAAGGCTTAATTACTGGACTAAAAGTCTCAAAGTAGTCAAGACTTGGTATTTGTTGGAAACCCTTGACAGCAAGTCTAGCTTTATGCTTTTGTAAAGTGCCATCTGCATTGTATTTCACTCTAAAGACCCACTTGTTGCCTACTACATTGAGATTAGGAGTGAGAGGAACAAGTGTCCAGGTTTTATTCTTGAGTAATGCATTAAACTCATCTTGTATGATAGCTTTCCACTTATCATTATCTAAGGCATCAAAAAGAGAGGAAGGTTCTGGTTCTGGTTCAACACTGACATGTGTAGGAAACACAGATCCTAGTGCATTGTTATTAGTTTCAGTAAGTAGAGCTGCAGATTGAGTGTGAGAATCAATTGCAGGAAGAGAATAAATTACTGCTTTAGATTGTGCTGCTGCTTTAGCTCTTGTGAGCATAGAGTGTGTGTTGATAGCATCAGACTTTGAGTTAAGAGAAACATCGGAGATGTTAACAAAATTAGACAATGATAAATCAACTTCAACAGAGCAGGAAGGTATTAAGTCAGGTGATGTGATAACTATTGATGTAAAAGAAACGAGGTTCAGCTTATGGGGAAATATTGATGCATACTGGCACATTACTATGTCCAGTTTAAGGGAAAATATTAGTATAATAGGATGAGGTTGTAGAAGTTAATGTAGGGTGCACTTTGTAAGGTTGTAGAAGTTAATATAGGGTGCACTTTGTAAAAAAGTAAAAGTAGTTTTCTTAAACTTAATGTATAAAAACAAGCCAGTTACCTATGTACTATTCATTTAGTTCAGTGGAAATATTATAATCGGTTTTCTAGAATTTTTCCTCTTTTCACATTTTTCCTTTTTCTTGCTTCTTGATTCCAAAGTCATTCATGGTATCAAAGCCTTAGACCAACGTCAAAGGCAATATCTATCCCAAATTTTTTCCAAATTTCAACTTTAAACTACCTTGATTCAGTTTCGAACTACTGGAAATGGACACTGGTTTTACCAATTTCACGAATTTAAACTTTCCTCCTACCTTGCTGACTATCTCTGTAAAATTGGGGGAGAATAACTACACTTTCTGGCGTTCTTAGATCTTGCCAGCTTTAACATCTCATGAACTTGACGGCTTCGTAATTGGAGAAGTTGTTCGCCGATGTTCCTAGTTGAGAAGGTAGATGACTTAGGGAAAACTTTAAAGAAGTCAAATCCAGATTATTTCACTTGGAAGAAAGTTGACCAATTCTTGGTAAGTTGGCTTCTATCCTCTATATCTGAATTCATGTTCTACCATGTAGCTAAGTGTAGCACCTCCTATGAAATATGGAACCTGTTAGAGTTACATTTTCAATCGATATCAAAAGCTAGAACATTGCACCTTAGAAATATGTTGCAAAATACTAAGAAAGACTCTTGTAGTATAAATGAGTATGTCTTATAGATGAAGGAACTAGGAGATGAATTAATTTCAAGTGGTGTGCATATAAGTGATGAAAAGTTATTACTCTATATACTAGATGGTTTGGGAGCTGAATACGATGCAGTGGAGGCAAATCTGGTTGCAAATAGCATTGAAATAACACTATAAGAAGCCCAATTTTTAGTCCACAACCATGAAATTCATTTGGAAACTTTCATGAACAATTAGCAAAGCTCTAATGACACTTCCAGTATCCCACAAAATAAAACTTTGGTTATGCCTAAAACTAACCTCACCACTGATTAGTAAAAAATGTTCAATACTCTGGCTATGAACAATTTTGCTTTACAAACTCAGCAGTTTCCTACCACTCTGCAACACCAATTTTTCAATAATCCCTCTTTTGGAGCAAGTAATGCAAATCAGACAGGTTACAGACCTGACTATAATCTACCTCATCAGAACCAGTTTCTTCCAACTATAGATAACTCTAGTCAGTTCATTCCCTCTACTATGTTCATGTACAATCCTTAAGGAATGAGGGGTCAAAGGTAGAGGACGGGGTCATTTTTGGCCACGCCTCATATATTAGGTCTATGGCAAAGAAGGGCACTCTGCACTATAATATTATCATAGATTTGACCATGGTTTCCAAGGTTTTGCCAACACTGGAAACACTGGAACACCTACCGGTTTTATCAATACTGGAGTAGCTAATCCAGTTGGATCACAAGGCCACTTTGCAAATTCATCTACTCATGAAGCTCAAGCTCTAATGGCTAGAATTATGGCAGGACAACCAACACTAAACTCTGTCTACTGGAGCCCAACTAACAACTCTAGTTTAGTTGGAACATCTCAGTCATCACACTCAAGTTCACCTACTAGAGTTTTTGTTAACCCTTTTCCTTGTCCAACCTCAACATCATTTCAGGGAGAAGGATCATCGATAATTTCCTCAGAGAATGTGCCCTATTGTTTCTCCTCAAACTATCGCTGACCAGACATGGTATGTCGATTCAGGTGCCACCAATCATATGACTTATGATGCTAACAACCTGCTCATCAAGGATAATTATCATGGTGGATCTAACGTTCAGGTTGGAAATGGTCAGCATGTTCCTGTCACTCACACAAGTGAGTCTCTTTTACCTTCTACCACTTGTCCCAGAGTATTATATCTTAAGAAAATGATGTGTGTACCTCATATTGCGAAAAATTTATTAAGTATATTTCAGATCACTAAAGATAATGGTGTCATTGTGGAATTTCATTGTGATCATTGTCTTATAAAGGATAAGGTCACCAAGGCTGTTTTACTACAAGGCTCTCTAAAAGATGGACTATACCAATTGCAAATAGCATTCCCTACTGTTGGTTCTGCATTCATTTCCTCCTCTACTCAGAAAGGTGTATCTCCATCTTTCTCTGACTACAATAAAGCATCTGCCGGTGCTGTTGTTTCATCAGATTGTGGTGTAGAAAATAAAGCATCCGCTGGTGCTGCTATTTCATCAGATTGTGGTGTAGAAAATAAGTCGTTTGCTAGTACTAGAACCTGTTCTTCAGTTTGTAATAAGGAAGCTGGTAGTATAGTGATAGTCTTGGAGCATTAGTTAGTCAAGCTAATTGTATGCCAACAGATGACTTTGATGTAAAAGTTAGAATTACTAAGCAGTGGCATGCTAGATTGGGGCATCCACATGAGAAGAACTTGAAACGTGTAATGGATACAATGAATGTATTTGGCTCTTTTAGGAATAAAATACCATTTTGTGAAGCTTGCCAATTCGGTAAAATGCAATAAGCTACTTTTCCTTTATCACATTATCACACTAAAGGTCCTCTAGAATTGGTTTATTCTGACCTATAGGCTCCTGCACCAGTTTGTTCCTTTGAAGGCTTCAAGTATTATATGTTATTTGTGGATGACTTTAGCAGATACATGTGGATCTATCCCTTAAAACTAAAGTCTGAAGCTTTCACTATATTTACACATTTTCATAGACTTGTTGAAAGGCAATTTGAAGTTAAATTGAAGAGCTTATAAACAGATTGGGGAGGAGAATTTAGACTTTGCAGGTTATCTTCAAGCCCATGGGCTTGTTTTTAGACATCCCTGCCCTTATTTGCACCAATAAAACGGAAGAGTGGAAAGGAAACATCGAACCGTTATTGAATTCGGGTTAACCCTACTAGCTCATGTTGCCATGCCCCTTTGCTTTTGGTGGCTAGCTTTTTCTACTGCAACCTTCATTGTTAACAGACTGCCTTCCTCTTCTATTGCCAACATTTCTCTGTTTTAGACGTTGTTTAAGCAAGAGCCAAATTACAATGATTTTAAGGTGTTTGGGTGTTGTTGTTACCCATATATTTGGCCTTATCAGAAAAACAAGTTTTCCTATCACACTGAAAAATGTGTATTTCTGGGATATAGTCCATCCCACAAAGGCTACAAATGCTTATCTTCTTCCGACAAACTTTATATTGTCAAACAAGCAAAATTCAATGAGGATGATTTTCCTTTCAAATATGGTTTTAAGTGTAATTTTTTTAAAGATACTGATCTTGTAGGACTGACACTAGCACTAAATTCAAAAGGAGTTTCTTCCACTTGGGATTTTTCTCACTATTTTGACTCTTCAGCAGCAAGTATTCATTGTACTCCAGTTGGTGATTCTGCTCATCATGTTCCAGTTAACTCTTCCACAAATTTAACTCCTGCTTTAACTTCCTAGTCCACAAAATTAGCCTAGCCAAATATAGACATGACTACTTCAGTTCACTTGGTTCCCAACTCACTTCTGCTAGCCGAAAATGTAGCACAACCTTCTGCAACAACTCCAATAATGCCTCACATAGATACTAGCAATGTAACTGTTACTTCTCCCAGTCTTACCTCTTCCTCAGTAGGTCTGAACTCGGTCTCTAAGCCTAATGCAAATGTGCCCCCAAATCTGTACCTCTCTGCTCACCCTAGTAGCATCCAATTAGAGGTAGTTCTGCCTATATCTAAACCATCACCATCTACCAATAATTACCACCCAATGATTACTCGTTCGAAGAGTCACTCTCAAGCATATACAGGGCAGACTTTTCTTTCTACTTGTCATATTCTACTTGAGCCAAAAACAGCTTCTGAAGCTTTGCAAGTACCCAAGTGGAGAGCAGCAATGACTGATGAATTTCAAGCACTTTTGAGAAACAATACCTGGGAATTGGTTCCTCATACATCAGAAATGAACGTAGTTGGATGCAAACAGGTCTTTAAGACTAAACTTAAAGCTGATGGGACATTATTAAAGTATAAAGTAAGGCTGATGGCTAAAAGTTTTCAACAAACACCAAGCTTGGATTACTTTGACACATTCTCTCCAGTTGTGAAACCAGCCACCATCAGAATCATACTGTCCTTAGCTATCCATAATCAGTGGGATATCCAACAAATCAACATTAATAATGCCTTCCTCAATGGAGAACTAATAGAGACTATATTCATGGTACAACCAGAAGGTTTTGCTAATTTAACCTATCATAAACATGTGTGCAAGTTGCATAAAGCCTTGTATGGACTGAAACAACCTCCTAGAGCTTGGTTTGACAAACTGACACATGCATTAGTTTGTTGGGGATTCACAAATTCTATATTTGACAGTAGCCTTTTCTTCTACAAGAGAGCACATCAAATGATATATTTATTAGTATACGTTGATGATATCCTCATCACTGGTACTGATCTTGATCTTATTTCTCAGATTATTCAAGACTTGAACAAACAGTTTGCTATTAAACATCTTGGTGTGCTGCAATATTTCTTGGTTTTGAGGTTAATCACAATGAGTCAGGATTACACCTTACTTAGTTTAAGTATGCTCAGGACTTGTTGATTAGAGCTGGTATGCTTGATTACAAACCTTGCAATACCCCAATGGCGACAAGAGTGAAACTAGGGAAGGAAGATGTGCCTTTTATGATCAACCTTCACTCTACCGTAGCACTATAGGTGGGTTGCAGTACCTTACTCTTTCTAGGCCTGATTTGGCTTTCTTCGTCAATCGTCTGAGTCAATTTCTCCCGTCTCCCACCATTGCACATTAGACTGCTTGTAAGAGGGTTCTTCGCTATATCAAAGGAACTCTCTCACATGGGCTGATTTTTCAGAAAAACTCAGAATTCATCCTTGAAGGATATGCTGATGTAGACTGGGCTAGTGATGTAAGTGATAGACGATCAACGAGTAGGTATAGTATCTTCCTTGGTAGGAATGTTGTCCAATGGGTTTCTAGAAAGCAGAAGGTTGTCTATTTATCCTCAACAAAGGCTGAGTATAGAGCTCTTAGTCAAGCATCCACTGAATTGGTTTGGATTCAACACTTGTTTCAAGAACTTGGTATAACTATTAACAACACCCCTGTTTTGTGGTGTGACAATATGAGTGCTGGTGCTCTCTCTTCAAATCCTGTTTTCCATGCACACACTAAGCACATTGAAATAGATGTGCATTATGTCCGAGAGTTAGCCACAGAGAAGAAGCTATGTGTTCAATATGTTAGTATAGAATATCAAGTTGTAGATATTCTGACCAAGTCACTTCCAAGTTCTAGGTTTCAAACTCTCTGAGCCAAGTTAAAGGTAATTGCTGCGGTTGATAATGAATTAGATAACAGTCTTTTTAAAGACAGTAGTCTGCTTACTGAAGATAAAGATCCTATTAAGTTTCATTCTGATTGTGGAAACATTGACTACTCTTGATAAGTCCGTGGAGTCTTCTACAGAAGATTTTGACAATCCCTAGAGTTTTTTGCTGAAGAGTTTGTTAGTTTTTCTTTTTATTTGCTGGAGTCATAAAGAAATATCCTAGTGTTTTTTTATTTATGAAGATTTGCTAGAGAGTTTGGAACATTTGCTGATTAGTCTTATAGTAATTGCTGTGATACATGCCGAAGACTGTAAAAGAAATAAGGTTCAGCTTACGGGGAAATATTGATGTAAAAGAAATGAGGTTTAGCTTACGGGGAAATATTGATGTATACTAGCACATTACTATGTCCAGTTTAAGGGGAAATATTAGTATAATAGGATAAGGTTGTAGAAGTTAATGTAGGGTGCACTTTGTAAGGTTGTAAAAGTTAATATAGGGTGCACTTTGTAAAAAAGTAAAAGCAGTTTTCTTAAACATCAAAACACTACCGTTTTGATGTTATGACTTGATGTATAAAAACAAGCCAGTTACCTTTGTACTATTCATTTAGTTCAGTGGAAATATTATAATCGATTTTCCAGAATTTTTCCTCTTTTCTCATTTTTCCTTTTTCTTGCTTCTTGATTCCAAAGTCATTCAATAACTAGTAGGGAAGAGATAGGCAATGTAGGTGAAAGTAGGGAGGAAATGGATAATTCAGTTGAAATACGAACTGGTGATGAAGAGATGGGAATAGAGGAAGTTTTGATTGAGTTAGAATGGGAAATATCTAATGTGTTAGAATGATTCTGGAGTAGGGATTTATATGTAGGTGCTGAAGAGGTAGGAGTTGAGTTAAAAGGTGGTGAGGTGGGTAGAGGATGAGCTTGGGTGAATTCATTATGGGTAGGTGATGAGCACGCAGGTGCATGCTTAGTAGAGAGTGTAGGTGTAGTTTTATTACCTGCTGCTGTATCACTAGGATTGTGTTGTGAAGGTCTAACTCCTAGAGAGGAGCAAGGGGCAAGTCTAGTTGAAGAACAATGAGTATGTATAATGGGTGAATGCATAGAGATGAAAGGAAAAGATGAATATGAAATGGCAGAATTTAACTTAATATAAGAAGAAATAGACGCAGATGATAAAAACACATTTCCATGAGAGAATGGAAATTCAGATTCATTAAATTTGACACTTGGTGTGATAAACAGTTTGCCATCAGGTTTTAAACATTTATATCCTTTATGCACTAGGGTATAACCTACAAAAACACATTTCACAATATGAAAATCAAACTTATGTTTGTTGAGAGGTCTAAGAAAAGGGAAGCAAGAACAACCAAATGCTTTAAGATGTGCATAAGTAGGAGTAGTTTGAAAAAGCTTTTGATAAGGTGATATATCACCAAGAGTGTGTGTAGGCATTCTATTTAAAAGGAACACAACAGTTTCAAATGCTAGCCACCAAAACTCCAGTGGCATGGAGGCATGAGTAAGAAGAATTAAACCGATCTCAACAAGGTGTCTGCGCTTTCTTTCGGGTCTGTCATTTTGCTGATGAATGTGAGCTAATGAATGCTTGAATTGAATTCCTAAACTAGTGTGGTAAGAATGGAGAGTAATGTACTCTTCTCATTGGTCAAATTGCAAGCATTTAAGCTTATGGCCAAACTGCCTCTCAGCCAAGTGATGAAACTTGATAAATACTGACTTAACTTTAGCCTTGGTTCTAAGAGGAAATAGTGTATATCTACTATAATAATCAAGAAACTAGACACAATATTTAAAACCTTCAAATGACAATAAAGGTGTAGGTCCCCACACATCACCATGGACAAGTTCTAGAGGTGCACTTGCTTGTGATGAAGAAGAGGGAAAGCTGTTATTATGGAGCTTCCCTAATTGGCAAGCATCACAGAGCACATGTGCTAGTTTTGGTGATGTATTCAGGTTATCTGAAGGTGAACTAACTTTGGGTGAAGTGTTTTTTGGTAATGTTGTAAGAATTCTATAGAAGACAGTTGAATGTGGATGTTCTAGGCGCTTATGCCAAACCATATAAGAATTAGTATTACTAACAACTACAGCATGTATAGTAGAATTAGCTAAACTGTAATCAGTAGGTTGAGCAGTCATATTATTTGTAGTAGCATCCAAAACACTCAAACTATTAGCTTTATTGATAAGTAATGTATTACAACATTGAGAGCTGGTACATTGTGTATCATTATTACATTTCATAGGTAAGGCAACATTATTTGTAGTAGCACAATGCATAGACTTATTATGAATACTTTGACTATTGGACATGTTACTAGAGTGCAGATCACTAGAAAGTAAAAATTATTGACACAATTAAAACCATATGCAATAGCAGGAGTAGAGTATTGTGAAATTAAAGCAGTAGTTTTAGGAGACATATGAGATGATGTATTGAAGAACTTTGGATGAGGAACTTGCAACTGGTACAAACCACCTTTAAGATCCCTTTGAAGTAATGTTGCCTTGGTTAGCTTGTCCTTAACAATACAACAATCAGCATTAAACTCAACAACCACACTGTTATCTTTAGTAAACTTGGAAATGCTTAAAAAGATTTTTAGTGATTTTGGGCACACACAAGATATTTTTAAGATGAAGGCATTTTGAATATAAGGTACTAGGTAAAAGGGACCAGCCAGTATGAGAGATAGATAAGCACTCACCATTGCCAACTTGGAGCTGATTTCCACCATTATAAGGCTGATTGATTTTAAATGGCTGAGGTTTGATGCTATATGATCAGTAGCTCCAAAATCCATATACCAGATAAGATCTGTAAGAGCGAGTGAAGTGGCCAGAGCTGAATGTTGACTTTGTTGCTGAGGATGAATTGGCATACTAGTAACATTATGAATGGGTTTAGTAGCACTAGTAGATACCAGGAAGGCTTGATTAGTAGCTAAAGTGTGTTGATTGGGTACTCCAAGAAATGGTAAGGAAACATAATCACCTCCTAGTTGGGAAACATTGGTGTTATTGTGAGAATATGGAGAACCAGATTGTGGTGGTAATGTTTGAGAGAGGTTCTGATAAGAGCCATACTGCTTTGGCTGAGATGATTGAGGAAACTGGAACATCCCTTGAGTGTGTGAGGATTGTGAACCAAGTATTTGTGTGGATTGTGCACCAGTATTATAAATGCTATGATAAGTTCCAGTGCATGCAACATTAAACCTATGATAGCATTGAGCAGTTAAGTGATCAGCTTTATGACAAACTTGGCATATTATCTTATTTCTACCAGTAGTTCGTTCTCTACTTCTCTCATTATTCTAAAAACCAGGTAGTCTTGGACTATTCAAAGGAACATTAGGATAGTAAATTGATTGTCCATTGTGTCCTATTCCATAAGTTTCTGAAACAGGTAAAGGATAGTTTTGATAATAGTGTGGGTTTCCTAGTGAGTTAAGTGAGGTAACGATACAGGAAAGAGGTTAGAGGAGGTTTGAATTCCTCCAGTTAAGTGAAGTTGAACATTAGAAGACTTGTTCTCTGCATTGAGTCCAGATGGATTGACTAATGCTAGATTGGCAGAGCTACTGTATGAATCAATTGAATTGAACTTATCAAATCTAATCTCAAATTTTTGCAACAAAAATTGAGCCTTCTGTAACGTAACATTGTCCACTTTTGATTCTAGCCTAGATGTGAGATTAACTAAAACCGCATCATATTCTGTGCCTAAACCATCAAGCACATACTGCAATAATTCTTCATCTGATATAACCAACCCACTGGCAGAGAGGCTTTCTGCAATTTCTTTCATCTTTTTTATGTATTCTCCAATTACTAAATTGCATTTTTGAGTTGTTTGTAATAGATTCTTTAATGAAGTGCTCTGGCTTTTGAATCGTTAATAAACTCATTCTCTAAAGTATACCAGATCTCGATTGAAAATTTACACTTAGAAATATTTCCAAACATATTCTCAGATATGGATGCTAACAACCAACTCACAAGAAATTTGTCTGTACGTTTCAACATGAAATAAGCAGGATTAATCTTATCACTAACAGAGTCACTAGGGTCTTAGGTTCTCCGTGAATTTGTCCTAATTCATTCCCATTTGTAGAATCAGACAGTATAAGAGGAGGAGGACAGGGAACTTTAGCAAGTAAGTGATCCTCAAGTTCGCGTGAACCAACCGTAAACAAGACCTGTGAGCCCTAGAAACAATAGTTATTCTGAGTGAGTTTAGGATTTATCACCTGCAGATTTGAAGGTAGAGCTGAGGTAGTGCGATTTGAAGATTCCCGTAGCATTTCTTTGACACTTTTGAGCAACTGTGAAGAGGAACCAGAAACGTTTGCCATTGATGTGAGTCACTGCTCTGATACCATGTCAATGCAGCTGAATGAGCAAGAATGTAGTTGAACAATCAAGAAAAGAAGCAGAAACGACTTTGGATTTTGTTTCAAAGAAAAACAATTTCTGTTATTTTCCTTAACTGAATTGGTAAAGGTACAATTGAATTCTTATAAAAAAAATGACAATTCTAAACTTCATCGTTTTTTATGACTTACAAACGCAACCCTTGTGTTTTATAAGATTGCACTCTGGTCCTGTTGTTAACTTCTACTTAAGCAATATAATCAACACTCTCCCTCAATTCGAACATATAAAAATTCGTTAAGTGAATTTACTATCACAAGGATTCATAGCAACTAATTACAATCTAACCAACCAGCAAGTGTCATATAATCAGGCTATGCCTACTCAACATTCTATTCCAACATAGCCAACAGAATCTGCTTAGGCCTTGTTTGCTGGAACAAGCATTCTAGTCAAACCTTCTTTTAATCACTCAATTGCTGGTTTCCATGATTACTTTGGATTTGAACATTCATCCTTGAATAATGTTGGTTCTAGTTTAGTTCATGTACCTATAAGAGTATCTCAACATCAGCATAACTCGCATGGATATATCCTTCGACCTGATGTGCTTGGCCATGTTAGTATACCCTCTAGTAATAGTGATGGTGTTATCAATTCTGGAACAAGTAATCTGAATATAGCACATCCTCAAGTGGTCAATGATCAATCATGGTACATGGACTTGGGAGGTTCGAACCACATGACAACTGATGCATCAAACATGGTGGCAAAAAGTGGATATATATGAGGCTCAAAAGTCCAAGTTGGAAATGGAGATTCTCTGCCTATAACACATACAGGTACATTGATGATACCTTCTCTTGAATCTCATAGAATCTTACACCTTAGGAATATATTATGTGTCCCTAATATTTCCAAAAATCTACTAAGTATCTCCCAGATTACTAAGGATAATCATGTAACAGTTGAATTCAATTCTGATTATTAGTTGGTAAAGGATAGAAGTAGCCAAGCTGTGTTGCTTCAAGGAGCCGTTAAGGATGGCTTGTATCAACTGTCTGTTCCCACAACTGGTCATTTTCCTGCTAGTTTATCATCACTTTCAGCTACTGCTTCATCGTCAACTGATCTGCCTAAAGATAATTTTCTTTTAGTTGCTAGTAAAAGTCAACATTTGACTACAAATGTATCTAGTGATACACCTACTTGTTCTGCTTTTCCTGCATCATACAAGACTACTTTACTATATCATGCTAGACTAGGGCATTTAGGTGATAGAACTCTTCATTTTGTAATGAATAAACTAAATGTAAAGCATTCTAGAGATAAGAATAAGCGTGAATTTTTTTAAGCTTGTGTTTTTGGTAAGTTATAGTAGTGTCAATTTCTTGTCTCTGTTTCTCAAGCAAAACATCCTTTGGAGTTAGTACATTCTGATCTTTGGGCGCCTACTCCTATCCTATCTAGTGAAGGCTTTAGATACTACATAATTTTTGTGGATGACTACAGTCGATACACTTGGATCTATCCACTTAAAGTGAAATCTAAAGCTTGTAATGTCCTTGTTCAATTCCATGATTTTATTGAGAAACAATGGGGCACCACAATTAAGTGTTTGTAGACCGATTAGGGAGGTGAGTTTAGATCATTTTCTAAGTATCTTCAACAACATGGAGTTGTTTTTAGACATCTATGTCCTTATCTTCATCAACAAAATGGAAGAGTAAAGAGGAAACATAAAGCAATTATAGAGTTTGGTCTTTCTCTTTTAGCTCATGCCTCTATGCCTTTACGGTTTTGGTGGTTAGCTTTGTTAGCAATTGATCTACCATACGCAGCGGAAAAAAAAAAAAAAAAAACTTAATCGGTAAATCAATTACCTTTCTTTGCCAAGATCCGAGTATAGATTATATCTTTTACATGTTTATAAACAAAATATGTATAAAGTAAATCCATTCAAGGAATAGAATACTTACGTATGTTTGGAGGCTTGTTCGATCTCTGACTTCGGACATGAACACTGTTCATAGTTACTGTTCATGGTACTGTTTGTGGTTATTGTTCACCATCTACTGGTCACAATCTATTGTTCACGTGATTTTTTGCAAATCGATCCAAACTAGAATCGCACTCACGGAAGTCCACATGAAGATAATCCGCAGGACCCATGATTATTTTGCTTGAATAATCAAGGGCTTCAAGAATCAAGAAAAAAGAACAAGAAAAGTTTTCTTCTTGAGAGAGAGAGAGAGAGAGAGAGAGATAGGGTGGCTAGGGTTTTAATTGAATGAATAATTCACATTTGTTTTAATTTTAAGTTGCACTTATATAGTGCAACAATTAAAACCCTATTCCACTTAGGAATAGTCATGGGCTCTAACCCTAGTTTACCCTTGCAATCAAACACATCCTTTATGGTGTTTTAATTAATTAATTATTATTATAATTAAAATCAATTAATATTTAATAATATATTAATATTTAATTAATAATAATAATTCACTTAAATAGATACAGAGATATATTTAAATATAATCTCACTAATTCAATTTTACTATTAAAATTAAATACAGGCAACAACCTCAGCAAATTTAATTATATTGTGAGATTACCAAAATACCCGTTCATCCTAAAAGACAAAAATACCCTTCTCACAAATTGATTCTTAAATTATCTTCTAAGTGTGTGACCCGTAGGCTCTTCATCATATCGGCAGTGTATAGTATCGTGATTAACGCCAATTAATCGTCTCACTACACACATACCAAGATTGGCCCCTAGCAAGGCATCATGGCCACCCAATAGAATCGGATGCAGTGAAACCACAACTTATCAACGATATGGTTACCATGCAATCAAATCATTTCATCAACTGTTATCTCATCGAAACTGAGGTACATAAATAGTGTGAACCTCAGATATCCTCGACATGTTTGTATTCAGTTACTGGACCAATGACAGGAATATTAAATTGGATTGAGCATCAACTCAAACCCACTGTGGCCACAGATTTAATGCCATTGCCATTTACTGAATTACCCAGTGAGATGACTTCTCCCGTACCCAGGAGTGATGAATCTTTTATCAATCCACCATAATCTCAATACATTTCTCAATGTAGCCAATCACTACCATATTGATAACTCTGAATAGAACTATGTTGGGCTAGTGTCAAACTACACCAATTGGTGTACAAGGCACTTTGGTGATCTCAAGTTTAAGGATCACATGCACCACCATCCGTTAGAGGATTTATTCCATATACACTGGGGTTACCATCCATATGGAATCCTCTGGTGGGTCCGTCCAGTGAACTTGCCTCTAGCAAGCACCCATGCATTGTACTAGGTTGTCGGCAAACAACCTTGACAAGTGAAATTAGTCACTGCCTTTCGACAGGATCGTTCAACACTATGATAGCCTTATCGTATTATTTATGTCCTTGGTCAGAACAATACTGGGGCTATGGACATTTCTAGAATGGCCACCATATGTGATCATAGGGTTCTCACTATTCAAGATTTGAAACACTTGATACCCTCGTCACGATTCTACCATCCTAAGGAGATATATCATTACATACATGATATAGAAGAATATGCCTTTTACTGATAAATAAACATTTATTACAGAGTCAATTTTTTAATAATTGATTGGCTTTAGGGAACTTATTCTAACAATCTCCCACTTACACTATAGCCTATCATTCATGTATTTAATACCGAATGACCTTAAGTGTTTTTCATGCTTCTGCTGTGACAGAGGTTTTTTCAGTGGATCAGCAAGATTGTCATCAGTATGTACTTTTCTGATCTGTACATCTTTCCTCTCAACCATTTCTCTGATGAGATAAAAATGTCTGCGTATGTGTCTAGACTTCTGGTGAGACCGTGGTTCCTTTGCTTGAGCAATTGCTCCATTGTTGTCACAATAGACATCTATCGGATCAACAATCATGGAAACCACACCAAGTTTGATGAGGAACTTCTTAATCCAGACTGCCTCATTGGCTGCATCAGATAATGCAATATACTCAACCTCTATTGTAGAGTCTGCTACAGTGCTTTGCTTAGAGCTCTTCTAGCTCACTGCACCCCCATTGAGATAAAATGCAAACCCTGATTGTGATCGATAATCATCTTTATCTATTTGGAAACTATCATCACTATATCCTCTTACAGTGAGCTCATCTTCGCCTCCATAAACCAAGAACATGTCCTTAGTCCTCTTCAGGTACTTAAGGATGTACTTGACAGCTGTCCAGTGATGCTCACTTAGATCCAGTTGATATCTACTACAAGTGCTTAACGCACATGAGACATCAGTCCGAGTGCATAACATGGCATACATGATGGATCCAATTGCTGACGCATATGGGATCCTCTTCACTCTATCTCTCTCATCGTGTGTTTTAGGACACATATCCTTAGAGAGATAGACATCATGTGACATCGAAAGAAATCCCTTCTTGGATTCTTCCATACTAAATCTCTTCAGTACCTTGTCAATGTATATACTCTAACTTACGCCAAGCAACCTATCTGATCTATCTCAGTAGATCTTTATTCCGAGGATGTAGGCTGCTTCCCCTAAGTCTTTCATGGAGAAGCACTTGGATAACCAAGTTTTTACCAACTGCAAGTTTGGTATGTCATTCCCAATCAGAAGTATGTCATTGACATACAACACTAGGAATGCCATTGCGCTCCCATTCACTTTCTTGTAAACATAGGGCTCATCTTCATTCTTGATAAACCAAATTCTTTTACAGCTTCATCAAAATGAATGTTCTAGCTCTTTGAAGCTTGCTTGAGTCCATAAATGGATCTCTACAACTTCCATACCTTCTCAGCTTGCCCATAAAAAATGAAACCATCGGGTTGTCTCATATGCACATCCTTTTCAAGGTTTCCATTTAGGAAAGCTATTTTGACATCCATTTGCCAAATCTCATAATCATGATATGCAGCAATCACAAGCATAATCCAGATGGATTTAATCATGGCAACTCGGGAAAAGGTTTCCTCATAGTCAATACCATGAATTTGTTTGAAACCTTTGGCAACCAGTCGTGCTTTATAAGTGTGCACTTTGCCATCCATGTCAATCTTTTTCTTGAAGACCCATTTAACCCTATGGGTTTTACCCTTCAGGTGGTTCCACTAGAGACCATACTTGGTTCTGGTACATGGAGTCCATCTCAGATTTCATGGCTTCAAAGCCATTTAACAGAATCTGGATCCGATATAGCATCTTCGTAGGTTCTAGGTTCATCATCTTGGTAGACAAGTATGTCACCATGTTGATTCACAAGATAATCGTAACTCTTAGGCTCATGGCATACTCTCCCAGATCTACGTAGCTCCTATGCTATTTGAGATGGTTCACTTTGATCCACAAGTTGTGGAGTAACCTCCTCTTGATGTTCAACCACTGCTTGTGGCACATCTTCCCGTCCTTCATCTAGTATATCTTGTGACTCTAGAACTTCATCGAGTTCTACTTTTCTCCCACTAGTACTTCTTAGAAAAAATTCTTTTTCTAGGAAGACACCAGTACGAAGAACAAAAATTTTTCGCTCTTCTGGATGGTAGAAATAGTATCCTTTGGTCTCTTTAGGATACCTTACAAACATACATTTGTAGGATTTTGTGCCCAGCTTGTTCGAAGTCAATTTCTTGACATAAGCTTTGCAACCCCAAATCCTTAGATAAGACAAATTGGGCTTTCGCCCATTCCATAGTTCAAATGGAGTCTTGTCTACAGACTTTGACGGCACATGATTCAAAATGTGAGTTGCAGTCTCTAGGGCATAACCCCAGAATGATGCAGGTAAATCACTAAAACTCATCACGGACCTAACCATGCCAAGTAAGGTCCTATTCCTCCTTTTAGACACTCTATTGTGTTAGGGTGTATACGGAGAGGTGAGTTGTGATACTATCCCACATTCCTTCAAGTATTTAGAAAACCCTGAGCTTAAGTATTCACCTCCTCGATCCGATTGAAGAGCTTTAATACTTTTGCCCAACAGATTTTGTACTTCATTCCTGAATTCTTTGAACTTATCAAAGACTTCAGATTTATGTCTCATGAGGTAGACATAACCATATCTACTGAAATCATCAGTAAATGTGATGAAGTAGGAATATCCACATCTGGCTTCAACTGTTAGTAGACCACATACATCACTATGGATGATGCCAAACAGTTCAATAACCTTTTCACTTTGTCTTGTAAAAGGTGACTTGGTCATCTTGCCTAAAATGCATGACTCACATACCTCAAATGACTGGAAGTCAAAAGGGTCCAAAACTCCATCCCTTTGAAGTTTAGCAATGTGAGTTTGATTAACATGACCCAATCTATAATGCCAAAGGTATGTATGTTTTGTTCGCTATGTTTAGCTCTCTTAGTTTCAACATTAAGAGTATCCTTATTGTTCAAATCAAGAACATCTAATCTGTTATATAACCTAGTAATTCCAAATAGAATACCATTCAAACTAAAGGACAACAATCCATTAGAAATCTCAAAACGATATCTTATATTATCCAAAGCAGATACTGAAATAATGTTTCTAGAAATCGCAGGTACAAAATAACAGCCTTTGAGTTCTAATAATAAGCCCGAAGGCAAAAACAAACAATAAGTCCTTACAACTAATGCAACCACATGTGCTCCATATCCAACTTGTAGGTCAATTTCTCCCTTGGCGAGCAATCTACTCTGTCTTAGTCCCTGCACATCAGTACAAATGTGAGTACCACATCCTGTGTCAATGACCCAAGATGTTGAAGGAGAGAACTTAATCTCAATCATAAACATGCTTGAAGTCGAAGCATCTGACTTCTTCTTGTTTGCGAGGAAAGCCTTGCAATGCTTTCTCTAGTGGTTAGGCTTGCCACAATAGAAGCAAACTACTTTCCCACCTTTCCCAACGCCACCCGCAGGCTTGAGAGCATCTTGTCCTTTAGGCTTGGGCTTGAGATTAGCCTTGGCCTTTCCCTTGCCCTTACCCTTTACTTTACTTTACTGGCAACTACCAGTAAAACAGGCTTGGACTTCTTCAAGTCTTGCTCTGCAATCCTTAGTATGTTCAAAAGCTTCGATGTTTTCACCATAGCGTTCATATTGAAGTTCATTATAAACGGTGCATAAGAGTCAGGCAAGGATTGCAGAATTAAATCCACTTGTAATTCTGCATCCAACTCAAACGCCAAAGTCTCAAGCTTCTCCATGTGCTCGATCATTTTGAGCACATGAGGGCCAACTTGGGCTCCCTCGGTCAGGTGACTTCCAAACAGTGCTTTTGACACCTTGTACCTCTCATGTTGAGCATTCCCTTCGTAAAGCTCCTTGAGGTGTAGAATAATGGCAGCAGCGTCCATATTCTCATCTGCTTTTGCAGCACTACTGTCATCGATGCTAACATCAAGCATTGAACGCCATCAGCATCATCAAGAAACTTTTGATAAGTATCCTTTACTTTCTGAGTGGCATCAGGATCAGGCTCAGCCATGTATGGCTTATCAAGGATATACAATTTCTTTTTGGATTTAAGTATAATCCGAAGATTACGATACCAGTCCGAGAAATTGAATCCATCCAACCTGTTTTCTTTCTCGATTATCGGTCGTAGGTTCATAATGATCATTTTTAAGTGAATCTACAATTCAGAAAGTAAAGTCAATATAATGTTTATTATTTCTTAATATGGTCTTTTATTAAAAAACACTCCCACTATTTTCCTCAAGCCAATAGCCCTCACTATTAACTCGGGAAAGCTCATTGGCTTTTCTAGTGGACTGAGATCCCATTTGGCCCATTTTAAACCTTTGCTATGGTAAACAAGCCAAAATGGGTTGATTAGATAGGCCAACAAACTTAATCCACACCAGTTGATAGTTCCCACTACGAACCTCAAATGTGAAGTAAGCCAACAAGCCAATCACACAATCCAACAGCCCAACCATCGTCCTCAAGTGTGATTCCCAGTATCAGTAAAGTGGACACTACATGTGGCCATGTACACTCAACATGTGTACTTCTCTACTATGTCTATGACGTGTGTATCAACCTTCACTGTGGCTAAAAAGCAAACCTATCATTTTAAGTCTACCCATCATCATTAAGGAAAACTCCAATGAATTTTAAGCTCCCATTGGTAGAAGTGTACCCTTCGCTGTGGCGAACAAGGTTCCAAAAAACAGTGGTTTGATTAAAACCATAGTGATGGAAGACATACGTGATTTAATATATCTTATTTGAGGCTTTTTATTTAATGTCTCACAAGATTATTATTTTTGTTAGAATGTCATTGTTTGGCATGTTATTGAACATTCAACCTTAGCATGCTTTCTAAACAAAATAAAACGTGCCGATACATGGCCCACTAAAACCGATTTCCTCAAGCCTAGAGAAATCGGTGGGTCAACCTAGGGTTTCAAAATAAATCTTGGATCTTCAAGTTATTCCTCTTCATATCTCCTTCGTTTCTTCTTCACAATCATTACAAATAATTTTATAATAAAAAAACATATTCTAATTGACATCAATAAAATAGAAACCTCGCATTACATACGAGGGGAGTGAGATGAGGAGAAGAAATACATGGGGATTTAAGAGAGAGAGGCAGGACACACAGGCCCTATTTATTTATGAAAATTACAAACAAACCCAATAAACAATAGGTCTAAGGCTCATGTACCAGGCACCATCCAATTATCAAACAAGAACATTGCATACATTAAAAAACAATCAATTTTTGAATTAGGTGGATTGGATTATCAAGTTACCAACTTAAATGTGCAGAATTAATATTAACTTTAAAGGTTCAAAAAACTATAATTTAGCCCCTGTGCAAAAACGAAAAGCAAAAATAGAACAGTCTGTTTCTTGTTGCGACAAAGAAATTCTTTGCCCCAGCTAAGTTCATGCACACATGGTCACTGCGGCGAAGTTTATTTAGTCGCGGCGACTATGAACTTCCCAAAAACACAAATCGTTCTAGAGAGTTTTATGTAGCGGCAAAGTTATATTTCGCCGTGGCTAGATCTACTTTTTCAAAATTTCGCCACAGTGAAGGTTTATTTCGCCGCGGCTAGATTCACTTTTTGCATCTCGCCACGGCCTAGTGTTATTTCGTCGTGGCTAACGCTGTAAAACAATAAATCAGGCACAGTAACGTCTTTGCAATTTTTCACATAATGACACGGATCCAAATCAAATCGAATGCTTAAACATTCGACTAGGACACCAACCAACAAATACACATTTAATCAACACATTATTTAATCAATTGATTAATTAAGACATTCAACATACATAATTTTTCCAGATTTAAAAAACACTTCAAATCATGCAATAATATGTTATCAAACAAATATACATGTTATTAAACATCAATTAAACAATATAATCTAATACCTTAGGCTCTGATACCACTGTTAGTAATTGATCTACCATACACAGCAGAAAAGATAAAAAAAAAACTCAATCGATAAATCAATTACCTTTCTTTGCCAAGATCCGAGTATAGATTATACCGTTTACGTGTTTATAAACAAAATATGTATAAAGTAAATCCATTCAAGGATTAGAATACTTACGTACGTTTGGAGGCTCCTTCGAATATCTCTAACTTTGGACAGGAATACTGTTCATGATTACTATTCATAGTTACTGTTCACTGTCTACTATTCACGTGATTTTTCGCCAATCGATCCAAAGTAGGATCGCACTCACGGAAGTCCACCGAAGATAATCCACAAAACCCTTGATTATTTTGCTAGAACAATCAAGGGCTTCAAGAATCAAGAAAGAAGAACAAGAATAGTTTTCTTCTTGAGAGAGAGAGAGAGAGAGAGAGAGATAGGGTGGCTAGGGTTTTAATTGAATGAATAATTCACATTTGTTTTAATTTTAAGTTGTACTTATATAGTGCAACAATTAAAACCCTATTCCACTTAGGAATAGTCATGGGCTCCAACCCTAGTTTACCCTTGCAACCAAACACATCCTTTATGGTGTTTTAATTAATTAATTATTATTATAATTAAAATCAATTAATATTTAATAATATATGAATATTTAATTAATAATAATAATTCACTTAAATAGATACAGAGATATATTTAAATATAATCTCACTAATTCAATTTTACTATTAAAATTAAATACAGGCAACAACCTCAGCAAATTTAATTTCACTGTGAGATTACCAAAATACCCTTTCGTCCTAAAAGACAAAAATACCCTTCTCACAAATTGATTTTTAAATTATCTTTTAAGTGTGTGACCCGTAGGCTCCTCATCATATCGGTAGTGTGTAGTATCGTGATTAACACCAATTAATCGTCTCACTACACACATACCAAGATTGGCCCCTAGCAAGGCATCATAGCCACCCGATAGATTCGGATTCAATGAAACCGCAGCCTGTCAACGATATGGTTACCATGCAATCAAATCATTTCATCAATTGTTATCTGATCGAGACTGAGATACATAAATAGTGTCAATCTCAAATATCCTCGACATGTTTGTATTCAGTTACTGTACCAATGACAGGAATATTAAATTGGATTGAGCATCAACTCAAACCCACTGTGGCCACAGATTTAGTGTCATTGCCATTTACTGAATTACCCTGTGAGATAACTTCTCTCGTACCTAGGAGTGATGAATCTTTTGTCAATCCACTATAGTCTCGATACACTTCTCAATGTAGCAAATCACTACCATATTGATAACTCTAAATAGAACTACGTTGGGCTAGTGTCAAACTACACCAATTGGTGCATAAGGCCCTTTGGTGATCTCAAGTCTAAGGATCACATACACCACCATCCGTTAGAGGATTTATTCCTTAGACACTAAGGTTAGCATCCATATGGAAGGCTTTGGTGGGTCCGTCTAGTGAACTTGCCTCTAGCAAGCACCCATGTGTTCCACTAGGTTGTCAGCAAACAACCTTGACAAGTGAGATCAGTCACTGCCTTTTGATAAGGTCGTTCAACACTATGATAGTCTTACCGTATTATCTATGTCCTTGGTCAGAATAATACTAGGGCTATGGACGTTTCTAAAATGGCCACCATATGTGATCATAGGGTTCTCACTATCAAGATTTGAAACACTTGATACTCTCGTCACGGTTCTACCATCCTAAGGACATATATCATTACATACACGATATAGAAAAATATGACTTTTATTGATAAATAAACAATTATTACAGAGTCAATTTTACAATAACCGATTGGCTCTAGGGCACCTACTCTAACAAGCTTTTCAAACAACAATGTTTTTGTTTAACTGACTCCCCTCCACAGTTCTTGACTTTAATTCTCCTTATTAGCTACTGTTTCATCTTGAACTTGCCTATCATGCAATAAGGACATTTGGTTGCAATTGTTTTCCTTATCTAAGACCATGTAATAAGCATAAGCTCTCCTTTCATAAAGAGAAGTGTGTATTTTTGGGCTACAATCTTGTGCACAAAGGTTATAGATGCATGTCCTCATCATGTAGAATTTATATAGTAAAACAGGTGAGTTTTAATGAGTTGTATTTTCCATTTAAATCTAGGTTTCAAACTCAACAAAATGAGAATTCTACTTCTCTTGAGTCTGCTGGTTCATCGCTTCTGCGACAATCCTGTTTCCTTCCTTCTTTGACAAATTCTACTGATGCAAACTTACAATCCTCTACTCATGAACACTCTCAAGATCATAGCAAGATTCTTGCCATGTTCTAGACTACTAGTCATATTAATCAGCCCAATACCAAGTCTATTAGTCTTCCTACAGATTCCCAAGTACATCATAATGCACCCATAATTGGAACTCAATCTCAAAGCCCAACTCGAACCAATTGGGTTGCAGAAACACATTCAATTAGTTCTCAACAAGTTAGCTCTCAACTCCTGCTATTTTTTTCTAATTTTGCAAATTGTTGTGTTGATAACAATGTCCCTATAGCTCATCCTCTATAGGAACAAAATTCTACAGATTGTTGTGTTGATAATAAAGTCTCTGCAACTCATCCTCCACAAGAACAAAATTCTCTTGGTATTCATCTTGAAGTAGTACTTCCCTTGTCCTTACTATACTCTAAATCCATTTCCCTCAACACGCATCCCATGCTTACAAGGTCCAAAACAAAATCTTGTGCTCACTTCCTCTTCAGCTCATGCTTATCTTTCCACCACTACCATACTTAAGGAGCCCAAGTCAGTCAAGGAAGCCTTAGCTATTCCTGAATGGAAGACTGCCATGGAAGTTGAATGTAAAGCTCTCTTGGATGATCATGCATGGGATATTGTGCCTTATGAAGAAGGCATGCATGTTGTAGGATGCAAATGGGTCTATAATACTAAACTACACTTAGATGAATCCTTACAAAAATATAAGGCTAGGTTGGTTGTTAAGGGCTTCCAACAAACCTCTAGCCTACATTATTTTGATACTTTTTCTCCGGTAGTAAAGGCTGCCACTATCAGAATTGTGCTCTCCTTGGCTGTCCATTATCATTGGGAAATTCAACAACTTGATGTTAATAACACGTTCTTAAATGGAGAATTGATTGAAACAGTGTTTATGATAGAGCCTGAGGGATTTGTTTCTTCCTCTATTGAACCACAAGTTTACAAACTTCGTAAAGCCCTATATGGACTCAAACAAGCTTCGAGAGCTTGGTTTGACAAACTTAGGAATGCCTTACTAACCTGGGGTTTCCTTAACTCTAGTTCTGATGTCAACTTGTTTCACTACAAGAATGCCTCTCAAGTTGTTTACTTACTAGTGTATGTTGATGATATCCTAGTTACTGGCAATAATGATCAACTTATAGCCCAAGTAATCAAGGATTTAAACAACCAGTTTGCTCTTAAAGCAATGGGTTTAGTTAGCTACTTTCTCGGATTTGAAGTTCAGAGAAACAGTCTAGGTCTTCTTCTTACCTAAACAAAGTATGCACATGATCTATTGGAAAAAGCAAAAATGGCAGATTCTAAACCATGTGTTACTCCTATGGCACTTGGTACAAAACTTGGGAAAGAAAATGGAGATTTGTTTGATCAACGACTTTATATTAGAGCATTGTTGATGGCCTACAATATTTGACCTTATCTAGACTAGCTATAACCTTTATCGTAAATAAATTGAGCCAATTTTTGCAACAACCTATTGTTGTTCATTGGACTGACTGTAAGTAGGTCTTGCGATATATTAAGGGCACTTTGCAGTATGGCTTGGTGTTTAAACCACATAAGTTTCTTCACTTAGAGGCCTATGCTCATGTGGGTTGGGCAAGTGACATCAATGACTGCAGATCAACTAGCAGACATGCTGTATTCCTTGGTGATAATTTGGTGCAACGGAGTTCAAAGAAGCAAAAGGTGGTGTCTCTATCCTTTATTGAAGCTGAGTACATGGCATTAAGTTAAGCAACAACTTAAGTTGTATGGATTCAGCATCTCTTTAAAGAACTTGGTATTGATCTTCCACACACACCTATTATATGGTGTGACAATATGAGTGTTGGAGCTCTATCATCCAACCTTGTTTTTCATGCATGCACTAAACATAATATACACTATGTTAGAGAGCTTGTTGCAAGCAAAAATCTAATGGTACAGTATGTTACTTTAGAGTATCAAAAGGCTCATGTATTAACTAAATCTCTATTAGGTGCCATGTTTGCCTTATTACAGGACAAACTCAATGTCTCTACCAATTTACTTGAATAGATATTGTCATTGGTTGGATTGTGTTTTCGCTGTTACTCTCTAATTCAGTCGTACTCAAGTCTATTTGCCAAGATGATCTAAGGACAATTGGTGTAGTTCTTAATGTTAATCTACAGTATTTGATGTTGCTCATGCTGCTGTAATATGCAATATTAGATGTTGCTCATCATGCTAACATAAGTTGACAACCATGGTGATGGATTCTTTTTACATAAGTTGATGATTTTGTCCAGTGGTGTTTGATAGTTCTTATGTTGATACTACTGAAATTGTAGTTACTGATAGAGTAACACTACACTCACTAACACTTCTCACTAACCATCTTACTAACCTTTGTTAAAATTACATATGGTACCCGTACTATGTGTATGGTACCCGTACTATACTTTAGGTTAGTCTGCTAGTTAGTAAAATTCGTTAGTGATTGTAGTGTTTTTGTTACTGATATTGCAGTAGATGTGGCTATTAAATGAAGTCTCACTCTCCACAAAAGCTTTGAAATATGCTCTTATGATTCATGCTAATGTTATAGACATATGCCTGTAGAATTCAATTTTCTTTTAGTATAAAATTCCAAGTTGTTAGCAGTGAAATATTGAAGAAGAAGGCTTAGTTCAATACCAAAGATGTTCTGTTTAATAGGGGATATTAGACCAAGTTCTGTACAACAGGGGATATTGAAAAAGAAGGTTGAAGAAGGTTTAGTTCAATACAGAAGATGTTTTGTTTAACAGGGGATATTAGACCAAGTTCTGTTCCACAGGGATATTAGACCAAGTCTTGTTTAAGTGGGGATATTACTAAGGTTTGGCTAATCAGTCTTTTAGTAAGTGTGAGGGTTACTTTGTAATTAGTCATGCTTGTATCACCAATACAGTGCATTAGATGGTTGGGTTGTTATTTGGTAGTTAATAAAAAAAGTTACTCTTCTTCTTCAAGCTTAAGAACTGTGTGCTCTTTTCTTTTCTTCCCTTTAGGTTTCTTGATTTTCTTGAAATAGCTGAAACCTTTTCACTTTCTCTTTTATCTTTCTTTTCAATTGCAATGGAAATAGGTTGTTTGGCAACCGCAGCTTCTGGGTCTTTCTCGTTATTAGCAGTTACGGCTTCATATCCACTTATGTCACTTCGTGATTTTTTATTTTCCCTTTATTACAGGTTTCATCTTTATCCTTGTAAGGGTAATCATTCTCCATGGTTAATCCACCATTCTTTTTCATTAATTCAAATGCCTTCTTCATAAATCCCCCATTACATCCTTGGTTGTTACTGTTAACATCCCAATCCACTAGCTCTAGCTCTGTCTCATCCAGCTCCCCCGCCATTCGCCACCGCCTCCATTTACCCCATCGTCCCCCACCAGTCGCTCCTCGTCATCTTACACCCCTACCCCTGCCTTTACCATGTGTTGGCTTGTAAATTTTTAGTTTAAGAGGGATGGAAGTCAGTTTTCAGCAAAGCACCAACAACAAGTCACTTATTAATCTGACTCATGTTCTTTGGATGTCAAATTTAAGGGATAGTAAGTTTTATCCAACATCCATTCCACAATTTCATAAATAATATGTGAACAATTAACTAATGAAAAAAACTAATTAATTGTTTAAAATATGGATTTGTGGATTAAAAAAAAAAAAAAAAAAACAGTTGTGGTGTGTTTGGCACTTCTTTGCCAATTCACTAGCCAAATCAGAACACATTTCTCTCTTATAAAGTTTGAAAAGTCAAAGTTCGGTTTATTGAAATGGTGTCGTTTTGGAGAATGGAGGGCCTACTTTTTCTCGTCTTCGTGGCATTCATTCAATTAAATCAAAACAGAATGTTGTTGCTCTCTTTGTTTGTAATGTCGCACCAATTTTGCTAAAGATAAATCTTGATTTTCATCCTATGGCTATAAGGAATCTTGATTTCAAGTGGAAGCTAATGCTAAGACCCTTTGATTGTATAAAAACTCACCCTTGGTTAATAGAGGGTGGAGAGAGAGTCGATTGGTTTAGGGTTTATCTACTTATCAAGGTGTAATTTTTTCTCTTTATTGTTGGGTTTAATATAGAAGTTAATAATGCTCTGTAAATCCATGGATATTGATATTTGGAATGATATACTACCTTGCCTTGGAGAGTGGATGTATGGCCTTGAGTGCTGAACCGTACTACAGTCAACTTTGTCTTCCTTTCATTTTCTTGCTTTTCTCTCTATTTCTTGATGCCTATTGATAATTTTGTGGTTGATTGATACTTAATCTTGTGGGGTTGGTTCATTAGGTGGAACGTGAGCCTGGTTGGGTTATTATTCAAGTAAAAAATTCACAAGAATAGTAATATTACACTTATAAAGAATTTACATTCATATAAAATGACATAACATTACTCATGCATTGTCTTATCATTCACTATCATTAATGTGCATCTATTAAATTGATTTTTCATATTAATTCTTTTGATTATAATTTAACACGTCATTTTGTAGGAAAGGCTTTGTATAAAGTCTTTGTAGCTGTAGTAGTATTCGGATAAAAAAAGAGCGATCTTCATAAAGTAGGAAAGGTGC
Organism: Pistacia atlantica; assembly: GCA_026229545.1. Classification (NCBI taxonomy): domain Eukaryota; kingdom Viridiplantae; phylum Streptophyta; class Magnoliopsida; order Sapindales; family Anacardiaceae; genus Pistacia; species Pistacia atlantica. The sequence goes on along the minus strand of CM047908.1, from coordinate 31,033,487 downwards.
TTAATTTTGTTAAACCTGCAGTTGGTGAGAATAATGGCCTAATAATTATAAATTTTTAAAATTTTTAAAATATCTTTCTAAATACGGGTGTCCTGAGCTGATGTTCCCAGATCATCTCTCTTTTCTTACTATGATTGAGTGAGTTTTTCATCTCTTGTATAAAGAGTAATAAGCAAAGGTTCACCAGATGACAATAGAGCAAAATGAAAAACAAAGAATAGAAGAAATTCATAGAACACTGCTCATCTTATCTGTCAAAAGGCTACATATTTTGGAAATTCTCCTGAATTTTTAGCTTTTCGTAGCTGGAAGTTGTAACAGATTTTGTTGTGGTAGCAAACCTTTTTATCACACCAGGGGCAGGAGGGAGGGGGTGGCTCACCCATGCTGCAGCCTAGTGCCTAGATGAGATTTTGAGAACAAAACAATTAAATTCATATTTAGCGCGCAATAATGGGTTTGTTTGGTGTGCGAAATCTATTTATATTTTTTAAGAGCACTACATTTGTTAAGATGCAATGCTGATGTTTAGAGAAGAACGATGGACAAGAAATATATATGACCTTGGTGGCTTGGTCAGTTGTCACACAAGTCAAAAGAAAAAAAAACTTTTATTGCCGTCAAATTAAATTATAAAAATTCTACATCCATATCTATCTTTTGTATGTGGTATTTACACAAAAAGTCTAATTTGAATCGATCCACGTTCAATTCTATTTCAATACTTAGATGAGAAGCAATAGATGAAAATAATAAGAAAACGATTCATTTAGTTTTATTTTCTGTTAAATTTCACTGCTTAGATGGGAAATGATGGACAAAATTAATAAGAAAGCGATACATTTTTATTCTCTTACATTAAGAAGAAAAGACAAAGAAGAACGGATTTTTTTTCCTTTTTACAACAAACAATTGATTCAAACCAGAGAGACTAAATCTTTACAAGCCAAACTATACACCTCCATCTATACACCTTTTACAAACGCAAGTCTTCAAACTCGTTGCTCTAGATGTTAGGCCCAGCTTTCAGTAGTCTTCTCTCCAGGGTAGCCCAAGGCTATCGGCACCCAGATTTTTACACTCCAAATGTCCTGATCAAGTAATGCAGCGGAGAGATTTAGGAAGTTTGGGGCAGGGGAATGCAAGGTGTCCCCATGTACAGAGTTGTTCAAAAGCTGAAGAGTTTAAAGTCAGTATTTTGTCAAATGAACAGAAGACACGGCGATATTTTGTTAAGATTTCCTAAATATTGTGTAATCCTGGAAATCTTTTATAATTCTTTAGTTATGTCAAGTATACGAGTTCAGAATATTCTAGCTATTATATAATCTCTTAATTATGTCACACACAATATTATGTTATCTGTAACTGATAAAATTAAGAGATTTAGAAGATCATATACTCTTTATATGAACTTCAAGCCAGTTATCCCTGTGGTAACTTTTCTAACACCTCTAACTTCAAATTCCAAAGGTCTAAAAGATCGATAAGGCATGCTTTCACAGTTCTGTTGAACCGGTCATCATAGCCATAAAATTAAGTCTAAATACCGTAGTTAGCGGCAAGCAAGGTCGAATCCACAGAGAGCAAGACTAATGACTTAATGTATATTTGAGTTAACAAAAGAGAAATTGGCAAAATGATTGATTAAAACTAAGGAAACTAATTACTTGCAGGAAATTAAAAAGCATCAAATAAATTGCTAACTAAAACACAATATTAAAAGCATTGCCGCTACAGGTTCGGTTTGACTCAAGACCAACTCTCACAATTCCTCTCCTCGCTCTTCAATTTCCTAAACCTACAAGGCCAGGCAAATCAATAAAATTATCTTCCAGCAATCTAGGTATAATCTATCCCATGTCTCCCCGTCGTCTTAGTTACAAATCGATTGGTTAAAGACTATCATTGACTAACCGAAAAATGTTAAACCCTTAAACACCACTAGTTGGTACAACGTTAACAAGTACAACCTATCAACTTGTATCATCCAATCAAATAATTACACAACAAATGCATTCCTAGTAGAAATGATATTAAACGCTAATACAACTTGATTGCAATCAGTACCCAAGCAATTTAAAGTCATAATCAACATTCAATAATCTCAAACCGACATTCAATTATGCGAAAAGTTATAAATCAACAAACGTTCTCAATGGACATTATCAATTCAGCACGTCGAGCATCAGAATAATATTAAAGCATCGCAAACAAACTGAAACGAAAACAAATATAATCTAAATACAAGAAACTTAACCAAATGTCCAACATTCGGGCTCATCCAACTAGTCGAGAGCTGATGAGGAGAGCAATGAAGTCAATCCCGATCTCGCCTACGCTGTAACAGACAACAGGGAACTCAGCCGCTCATGGTGGTGTCGAGGAGGCTGAAGCAGTGGAAACGAAGCTGATCATGACGGAGAGGAAGTAACCGACAACAATATGATGTGAAGAAGGGGCGAAAACGACCAACAGACAGCCCAGAATACAAACAGTTGCTCTCGCCAGAAAGCGTTAATTTTTCGGCGAGTCTTCCGGAAAATGGTGGCGGAAATGGGATCCGAAGGTAACAATGGAAAACTCTGGTGATAGGGAGTTTAGATCAGGTTTTGGGGAGGTGAAAGGTCACAGGAAATGAGCGAGATCATGGCTAGAAGATGAAGAGGTGCGGCGGCAAGATGGCGGATTCCGGCGGTTTTGGCGGCAGCTAAAGCTTAGAATGGGTAAATCCAACCGTGGGGAGGGAAAATCAGTTTCCAGAGAGCCCAACCGTCGTCGAAAAATGCCAAAATCACGGCTGTAATGCCAAGAGTCGCGGCTGGAATGCGAAACGGCGCGGCGACGATGATGGTTATCACGGTGGTGATTCGGGACGATGAAGATGATATGTGCAAGTGGAATACGAAGGGTCGCGGGAATTTGATCGGAGAAGGTGAAAGGTTTTGGTGGGCGATAGCCACCCAATCTACGACCATGTGCTGCATTTTTATACAAAATGTGGTAAATTTTAAGTTGGTCCCTACATGATTGAAAAGTGACAAAATCAACATCTTGAAACATGACATTTTACCCCCTAAACAACATAAATGAGACAAAATAGCCCCTAATCCATAAACCACAACCTAATATCAACTCACACCATTTCCAAATTCATCCCAAATATGCTAAATTAGTAAGAAAAACTCAAAATATGATTTTTATATATAAATTCATAATTTCTCTTAATTGTATCAATATAACTTCAATTATCAACAAAATAGAGTCACTTTCATGACTCTAACAAGTTCGTATTCATAATGAAAATCAGAATCAGACGAGTTTTTACCCTTTTGTTTCACACAAGATTTATGTTCTTGTTGAGCTCATCTTAGGATACATGTGTTATCTTTTAACAAATGTGCTGCCCCAGCCAAACTCCCCACCTGACAATGCCTTTCACTTGGATCGGCCCGCTGAGATAGGCCTTGGGTCCAAAAAGAGGAGCATGCCCCGCCTCCGATTCACGGAATAAGTAAAATGACATTAAAAATAGTGATATTTCACTTTCGTCTTTCGGCTCTCACTTATACTATACCTCTCAAGTCATTTCACAAAGTTGGACTAGAGTCAAGCTCAACAGGGTCTTCTTTCCCCTCTGATTCTCCCAAGTCCATTCTCTTGGTTGTGGTTTCGCTGGATAGTAGATAGAGACAATGAGAATCTCATTAATCCATTTATGGGCATCACTAATTAGATGATGAGACATCTAGCTATCTTCAGAGAGTCATAGTTACTCCCACTTGGTTGAATTTCTTCGCTTTGACATTTAGAGCCGTGGGCAGAAATCACATCGTGAGCGTCGCAACCTATCCCAATCAACTCAAACACTGAGCTCAACCAATCAAACCAAACCACCATGCCATTTCATCTCAAAAATCCCAATCGGTAAAAAATAATTCCACCCATCTTCAACTCTTCAGCCATGTCATTTTGCAACCTTTCAAGAAAATACCCAGAAAAATACCAAAAATCTATCCCAATCGACCATCTACTCCAACTACCCAACCAATCTAACAAATCTTCAAACCCAAACAACCATTCCCCAATTTTTTTAGCCAACAAGTTTCAAACAATAAACAACCACAAACACAAGCAATCGCCTAGGGAATTAGATTGACAAAGTAACATCACCGATTCCACAAAGATCTAACCAACGACACCATCACAATCCGACGAAACTGTCACCAACACCAACAAATTCTATTGTCGATCAGCCATCACAAGCCTACAGTCGGAAAGAATCAACAATCAACCACTGCCGTCACCAATCTAGAGAAGAAAAACTCCGATATGCCGCTAATTTGTTGTTGCCATCGTTGGAGAAGAAGCCCAACATGTCGATCTATTGCTGTCATCAATTGAGCCAACGCCATCCCGATCTGGTGCTGTCGTTGTTGGAGAAGAAGCCCAACATGATTTGTTGGCATTTAGAGTCGATGCCATCTCGATTTGGTGCTGCCGTCACCGGAGAAGAAGCCTAGCACGCGTGTTGGCATTTAAAGAGTTTGTGTTTTTTTTTTTTTTTTGCCCTCTTTTTTCTTCTTTTATTTAAAAAAGGAAAAAAAGAAAAGAAAAAAAGGGTCAAAGAGTTAATAAGAAAAAAATTCTCATTTTGTAAGACCTCCAGCCATTGCTGCACTTGCTGGTCAATATTCATATTCAGGCCCACCTTCACAATTTAACCCACACATAGGTTCTTCCTTCGTCAACTAGTCCTATTGGTGTTCCAAGTCAGCAGTCGACATCTGGTCAATAAGCACACTTTGCTTCACAGTCACAGCAGTTTGCAAACCTATCTGCTTCCTTTGCAACCTCAGCCACACCCACTGATCTAATCTGGCACATGGATTCCAGTGCAACCGATCACATCACTTCTGATCTAGCTCAGTTGAATGTCAGTAAACCGTATGAAGGTTCAGATCAGCTACAAGTAGGCAATGGTGAGCTCTTACCTATTTCTCATACTGGTTTGCCATCATTACCTAGCATCTTACAATCCAAAAGTTTATATCTTAAAAATACCTATGTGTACCAAAAATAACTAAGAATTTGCTAAGCATTTCTAAATTTACAAAGGATAACAATGTAGTTGTTGAGTTTAATTCTGATTGCTGTCTTGTAAAGGGCAAAGTTTCCAGGACTATGCTACTTCAAGGAGACCTTAAAGCAAGGCTATATCGGCTTATCATACCTTCTTGTATGTCTGTTCAGTCCTCTCCTCATTTACAATTTTCATCCTCATAGTTTCTACACTCTGGAAATTATGCTCTGTCAAATAATAATCAGGGTCGTACATCTTTACAGTCGTCAGAATTCGAGTTACCAAAGTCTGATATCAATATCAATGTCAATAAACCTGAGTGTTTGAGTGATAGTTCAATTTCAGTTTCTGTGTGTAGTCCTGATTACGTGTATTGATTCTTCTAGCAATAAAGAGAAATTTCAATATTCAAGTGTTCCATTGATTCCTGATTGTGTTCCTGTTTCTGATGCAAGTGTTAAATCTATTGATAATTATGTTAACTCTGAGATTTTAATGAATTCTAATGACAGTTGTGTACAATCTGATGCTGCTTTAGTGAAATCTAATGTTTATGATGTTTTAGTGAATTCTGATGCTGCTTTAGTGAGTGCCGATGCTTTCTTAAACTCTACTGCTAATATCATTAATTCTGATGCTGCTTTAGTGAGTTCTAATGCTTTCCTAAACTTCGGTGCTAATATTGTTAAATCTGATGCTACTTTAGTGCGTTTTGATGCTTTACTAAACTCTGCTGCGGATATGGTTAAATCTGATGCTTTAGTGAGTTCTGATGCTTCCTTAAACTTCGGTGCTAAATGCTAATATTGTTAAATCTGATACTGCTTTAGTGTGTTCTGATGCTTTACTAAACTACTCTGCTAATATGGTTAAATCTGATGCTTTAAGTGCACACTCTAATGCTTTATTGAACTCTGATGTTTCGTGTGTTAAACCTGATGCTTTAAGTGCTCAATCTAATGCTTTATTGAACTTTGATGCTTCCTATGTTAAATCTGATGTCTTATTGACTCCTATTTAAAGTGTGATTCAGTTGTACATTTGCCGTCTTCAACTGCCTTTGTTGCTACTAGTAATAATATCAATTCCTTAATTTGGCACCAAAGGTTAGGACATCCACATACTAAGGTTTATAGTCAAATTTTGAGCTGTTTAGAGAAAAAATTAGGCAGTCAATCAGTTACATTTTGTGATGCTTGCCAACCAGGCAAAATGCATCATAGTAGCTTTCCTAAGTCTCTCTCTATAGCAACTCATCCTCTTGAACTCGTACATAGTGACATATGGGGTCCTGCCCTTATGTCTTCCACTGAAACCTTTAAATACTATGTACAATTTCTAGACGACTTCAGTAGGTATACATGGTTATTCCTTCTTAGAACCAAAGCTGAAGTTAGATCAATCTTCATTAAGTTTCATCATTTAGTTGAGAGACAGTTTGAGCATAAACTGAAGTGCCTTCAATCCGATCAAGGTGGTGAATACAAGGGTCTAATTTCATATCTTACTAGTGTAGGAATTCAGTTTAGGCATTCATGTTCATATATATATCAAGAAAATGGGAGAAGTGGACAAAAACATCGACATGTTGTATAAACAGGATTAACACTTTTAGCTCATGCCTTAATACCATTAAATTTATGGTGCCTTGCATTTGACACTACAGTTTACTTAATAAATAGGATGCCAACTGATGTATTCCAAATTGTATTTCCTTATCAATTTTTGTTTAAATTTCCTCCTGTATATGATACACTACAGGTGTTTAATTGTGCTTGCTTTCCCTTTCTTAGAGTTTTTAATAAACACAAATTCAGTTTTCATTCCCAAAAGTGTGTTTTCGTAGGCTATAGCTTAGTTCATAAACGTTACAAATGTTTGAGTCCAGATGACAGAATTTTGGTCACTCTCAGTGTTAAATTCATTGAACAAGACTGTCCTTTTTCTTCTGGTTTTGATTCTGTAGTTTCGGGTCAGTCTCCTCCACCTATACCATCATCCTCACTTTCACCTACATCTTTTCCTTTTACTGTTGTCAATCATCCCTCTTGCTCAGCTGGCCCTGTTTCTCCGACAGTAGTATGTTCTTTAAATGACTCTCCTACAACCAGTGGTAAGAATTTGCTCTCCTCTGCATCTGTTTCTCCTGTATCTAATAATTTGTCCCCAATATCCACAACTGCAACTAACTCCTTTCTTCCTCCTATACCAAAATCCACATCTACACCTCATTAGATTTGCATTTATCATTTGTATCTCATTATGTGTCTCCAATATCCACCACTACACTAAATTCCATTTCTTCACCTGTATCAACATCCACATCATCAGATTTTCCTCTGCCATCCACCACAACAAAACCTCCTAGATCTCTTCAAATTGACTTAATCGCATTTCAGCCAAATACTTTACCTTCACTTGTATCAAAACCTTCAGAACCATCTTGCTCTATTATAATTGATCTGACTTCTTCTTAGTTTACTGAAATTCCGAGAGGCCAAAGTGTTTTGACAAATACTCATCCCATGCTTACAAGAGCTAAAGCTGCTGCTCTACCATCCAAATTACGATTTCAGTCCATAGCTTTACTTGCCATTGGTCCTGTTGTACCTGAACCAACCACTATTCAAGGAGCTTTGTCAAGTTTTGAGTGGAAATCAGCAATGCAAGCTGAGTATGATACCCTTATTTCTAATAATACATGGACTCTTGTTCCATACACAGTTGACATGAATGTTGTGAGCAACGATGGGTATTTAGGACAAAGTTCAATGTCGATGGTTCTCTCCAAAAGTACAAGGCTAGATTAGTGGCTAAAGGGTTTCAACAAACCCCTGGACTTGATTATTTTGAAACCTTTAGTCCAGTAGTCAAGCCTTGTACAATAAGAATCATTCTTACTTTGGCTATAACAAACAATTGGGATATCCAACAAGTGGATGTAAACAATGCTTTCCTAAATGGAACATTGAATGAAGTGGTTTATATGGTTCAACCAACTGGCTTTGAGGATGTCACTAATCCAACTTCAGTTTGTAAGCTCGACAAGGCTCTCTATGGGCTTAAATAGGCTCCAAGAGCGTGGGTTGACAAACTCAAAAATACTCTTTTGCAGAAAGGTTTTATCAACTCTGTTTCAGATTCCAACCTCTTCACACTTCATCAAAATGGTCAAGTAATCTATATTTTAGTGTATGTTGATGATATCTTGTTGACTGGTTCTGACATGTCCTATATTAGTAAGCTGGTGCAGGAATTGAATGCTTAATTTGCTCTTGAAGCCCTTGGCTCTCCCAAGTACTTTCTTAGGCTGGAGGCCACCCAGACAGCAGCTAGTTTACATTCCAAACAGACTAAATATGCCACTGATTTGCTTGTTAAGACACATATGATAGAAGCTAATGCTTGTTCTACTCCTATGGTCACGAGTGCAAAGTTATATCCTGGTGATAGTGAATTGTTTTCCAATCCTAGCCTGTTTAGAAGCACTATAGGAGCACTACAATACGTCACTTTAACCAGACCAGATCTTAGCTTTGCAGTGAATAAGTTGAGTCAATTTTTACAAGCACCAACTCAACTTCATTGGCAGGCTTGTAAAAGAGTCTTAAGATATGTTCATGGTACCAAAAATCATGGACTGAAGTTTACTCCTGTTGCCTCTCTTCAGATCGCTGATGTCGATTGGGGTAGTAACATAGAAGATAGAAGATCTACTAGTGGCTATTGTATCTTTTTAGGACCAAATTTGGTTCAATTGAGCTCTAGAAAACAGAAAGTAGTGGCTCTTTCCTCAACTGAGGCGGAATATAGAGCATTAGCTCATACAGCCACTGAAATTGCATGGTTAAACAGTGTATTTACTGAGTTAGGGTTGTCATTTACCAAAACTCCGGTAATATGGTGCGACAATGTGAGTGCTGGAGCCTTGGCTTCTAACCCTATGTTTTATGCTCGGACTAAACACATTGAAATTGACAGTTACTATATAAGAGAATAAGTGTTGGCTCATAAATTTGTTGTCCAATATGTGCCCTCAAAGCTCCAAATTGCTGATATACTTACAAAATCCGTTCCTGCTGCTCAATTTGACGAGTTGAAAGCCAAGTTGACAGTCGTTTCTTGCTGAATTATTTTACTATGTTGTTTCCTATTGCTGCTGGTCTGCTGCATTGCCATTGGTATTGAGTTACTCAGTTCATATGCTACTGTGCTGAACTACTGGTGTGAATTAGTTCTTGTTGAGTTGTTGGTATGCTGAATTGCAACTGATATTGAGTTGCTGATTAGTGTTGAATTGCAGCTGGTATTGAGTTGATCTGTTCATGATGAGTTGCTGGTATGATTAGTTGATGCTTGGTTCAGCTTCTCATAGCTTATACTAACATTGTTGATGAGGATTAGTTGTTGTGAACATTAAACTTTTGGATATTGAGTTGCTGTTGTGCATTAATTAATGTTGAATTACTGGTATGCTTTGAGTTGCTGGTATGATTAGTTGACGATTGGTTTAGCTTCTTATAGCTTACAATAACATTGTTGATGAGGATTAGTTGTTGTGAACATTAAAGTTGTTGATGAGAATTGGTTGTTGTGCAAACTAAAGCTGCTGCTGAGAATTGGTTGTTGTGCAAACATTCTTGTTGCTGTCAAAGTGTAGTCTGGAGATTGCTGTCACAATTTGTTGCTGAGAATTGGTTGTTGTGCAAACACACTTGTTGCTGTCAAGTGTAGCCCAGAGATTGCTGTCACAATTTGCTGCTGAGAATTGGTTGTGGTGCAAACATACTTGTTGCTGTCAAAGTGTTGTATGGAGATTGCTGTTACAATTGTATTTTTTTTTAAGCTTGCTGCCAAAGTGTAGTCCAGAAATTGCAATAAGCTACTGCTCAGAATTTTCTCAATCTACTTGAATTTTTTGTTCACCTGCAATTTTCAACTGCAAGCCAATTCAGCTTGAAGGGAGGCTGTCAAGTCAGGCCAAATTTTTTTTGTTTTTTTTGTAAAGCAAGCTTTCATTGCAAGACAGTTTAGCTTGAGGGAGGCTATTAGTCAAGCTGATTAAGGACAGCCTAAGAACGTCATCCTTTTTAGGCTCCTCTTCAAAATGTACCGTTTTAAGCGTATGTGTTTTAAGTGTTCTGTTTGTTTTGTTCTAGGACTTTAGCCAAAACGCTCTCTGCTTCTACTTAAAAGGGCAATTCAAATGTAATTTTTCTTCAATTTAGTTAATAGAAGATTCACGATTTCCTTCTCAAATTCTCTCCAAACCCTTACTGAAATTCCACAAACTCCTAGGGTAACTAATTTTTTCCTATATAAATATATTCCGTGTTACCCTTTTTTTGGTGGAATTTACACACACCTAATTTTAATAGATATTCAAGCAATTACGTATTATTACTTATGGAGGAAGAAATAACAGATTTAAATATAAAAATGCAATACGCCTTATTTATCACTTAATTTAAAAAAGAAAAAGAAAAACTCTAACCACTACTAGTGACGATATCCCTACAAATGTGCGACGGGATTAACAAGTAATGATAATACGCGATCTTTAGTCTCATGATCTTGAATACCATGTCCATCCCCATGTTGGTACATGCATTGAGCCATCCTGGCAAGATTCATTGCAATTTCAATAAAAGTAGCGTTTGACAAGTGGGGATTTTCAAGCCGATCTTTGTTCATCTTCATCCATGTTGCAGTAATCATTTCTTGTATGTGTTCACGGGCGTCTTCTTCAGATGCTCCAGTTTCATGCATGTAACATTGGATAGATTTTGCAACATCCCCTCTTTTCAACTCGTCCTAAATAAGAGAACAATAGATTTTATTAAATTAATAATCAAGATGAACTGAAAACTGTAACTAATAAATCCATTCAAGAGATTGTGGCATGTTACATACGGATGATGTTCCTAAGTCGTCTGCAAGTCGTAATATTATTGAGGACCAACGAATTATATCGTTGTATTGATCCAAGCATTCTAAGGCTTCCTTTGTTATTGGATTTGTAACGAAAAAATAAGCATGCACTAGAATTACAGGAGCAGATATAGAAATCCATGCATTGTCAATGTATTCTGCAAGGGTAGGGATGTATCCACTATGGTACCACTTTGCCTCCAATAAATAACATTTACATAAATCTGCCCACTGAAACAATTTACAATGATTTTAATCAGTTAAAAATAAAAAAACATATAAATCTACAACATGAAGACTTTTATGTTAATATTCTATAAGAAAAAGAGACTTTACCGCTTTCGTTAGGTAAGGAATAATGTTAACTCCTTGTTCTTTGAGAGCATCAAAACCCATTTCGTTTATGGAATTATAAAGAGCAAGAAAGCATATCTTCATGTATTGTGGAAGTTGCTCCATTGTCTTTATGTCCCATCTACAATACAATAGATGCAAAAATAAAAAATTCCAGATACTTGGGAGTTAAAATATGTATCAAATCTACCAAATATATGGCCACCAACCTTTCAACAACATCTGTAAAGAGCTCAAGTTCATCCAAGGTACCATAGACGTCATAGACATCATCAATGGTTGTAATTAAAGCATTGACCTTTGTGGACATCCTCCTACAATATCCAAACTCAGGTTCGAATATCACTCCCACAGTCCATAAGAAATTCTCCATCAACCTGTCCCTTGCAAAACTCAATTTCTCTCCAAGACCCGTATTCTTCCACCACCTTATGTATATATACGAGAACAGGAAACCTTTTAGTAAGATAAGAAGTTCCTACTTTTAGTGTATTAAGAAAAGTTAGACTTTTTGTGGTCTCAAATTAACTACACCCTTACCTTGATGAATATTTTAGATCGTCTTGGTGCGTTGCTTGTACCATGTTGTAATCCAGTTTAGCAAGCTCAAGCACGATACCGCTCATGTCAGGTCTTCTCTTATATACATCCATGAACCACCTTGCCTCCAATCTTAGCATCCGCCAATTCAGTGGAAGCTCCAATGCATGGCTCACTAGCGTGGAGAGATATTGATCTTTGTTATCCGTTACATATGCCTTAAGGTATGAGGTCGTGAAGCTTCTAATATCATGGAAGATCGCATTCTCTCCTTCTTTCAATAGAAATGCAGCTTCATACAATGATAAAATTTGTTTGCAATCACCATTGAGGCATGACTTGAAGTTTTGCTTCTCATCCCTGAAATTATTGAAAATTTCTAAAAAAAATTCATGACATTATTATTTCCATCACATGATGTTTCCGAGATTTAAAAGAATCAATGTATAGCATGATGTTTCCAAGATTTAATATTTGACTATAATTAACTTTTTGTTTCTAATTTTTCTTATTTATGCATTTTGAATACCTGCTGGGATGTCATAACCATGTTGTCTTAAGAGTCTGAATTTAAGAGCTACGGTGTATAAACTTTCCTGTTTTGGGTTTTTGTTATATATGCTATTCAGAATGCCCTCTTAATTTCATTCTCAAAGTGATACGATATTCCAAGTCTTTGCAAATCATCAACGAGCTCCAATTGATGTAAGGGATCGACCTCAGTGTCTAGCATCAACCTCACATCTTTTTTCAGCTGTTTCACTCTCTTGGCACATGATTCTCCCTACATGATTAAACTTTTGTCAGGCAACTGCAGTAATTAATTTCATACTAGTATAATATTAAAAATTATTAAGCAAATCAAAATTGCAAACTAATAAGATTGAACACTGTTTAAACCACAGCGCAGAAAATGAAAAAAATTAATAGAATTATAATCCTTAGAAAAGATTAAGGACATATACCACATATTCACTCTTCAACGATTGAATATAATCAAAGCCCCAAATGGAAGGTTGGTAATTGGCTGATCGCCTGACAATGGTTTCATCACACATTTTAATGGAAGCCTTGCATTGAACTCCACTAGGAAAGACAACATTTCTGCTAAATGATGCAATTGGGAGATGCGATAATTTGTAGGCGGCAATCTGCTGAAAGTAGTAGCAGGGATTGAAGTGAGCTGGTGAAGAGCCATATTTTGATTTGAAAGGTTTCAAAGCCAAAGTAAATTTTGATGTTTTTCTTGGTGAAAGTAGATGCAGGAATTACTTGTGATGGTAGCCCTTAGTACTTGAAGTGCCTCTATAAATAGATACATGCGTCGTGGATAGGCTGCTAGTTTTTCTACATTTAAAACGTGTAGTTGCAAAAGGTACAGAGCACTGACGGCAAACCTTTTATTATTATGAGCACTGAGTCATTGATGAAGACAGGAACCGAAGAAATTAGATCACGTGGGTCTTGAATTTAAATCTCTCAATATAATAATTCTATATTCTAAATTAATAAATAAACATATATATGTAGAGAGACTGAAATAAACGCAACCAAAAACATTGAGTTATATTTCTAGCTTAGATGAATATATTGAAACTTTATTTGACAAGAAGTAAAATTTGCATTTTTTTATTTCTGGTTTTAAGAAGAAAAAAATAATCCCCTAAATGATAATACTTCTTACAAAAGTAAAACAAACAGATTTTCATATGACCTAATTAACTTAATAAATATACGATTAATAGCATTATATATAATATTGGATTGGACCGACTTTTCTTGCACCTTACAAACAAAAAGTTTATAAAATCATATTCTCAGATAACAATCTGAAATTCCTAAAATATAAATTTCACAAAATGAAGATTTTAAAAATTATTTTCCAGTATCAATACAATGATAATCATGTTTGAGAGTTATATATCAAACACATACCTGCCATTTTATATTAAAAAAATGTGCTATCGAAACTTAATAAAATAAAAATAAAATACAGTTTCCTCTTTCCTGCTAGATTAGAATTTATGATGTTATCAAACATGTGTCTAAATATCCAGCAACAAATTATTACTTAATGTATAGCCGAATAACAAATAAAAAACTAAACTATAGAGACCGAAAAACCATCAGTCGAGCAGAATAACAAGACAACAGCATGTGAGACAAAAAATAATAAAAAATTAATTTCTCTAATAAAATAAAAAGCAGCTACTAAAACTTAGAAGTATAACATAATTAAATTATTTATAGAAGCATGCAAGTTCATGTCACACATATTCAATGTGAAGGGAATATTGTTGCAAACAAAGAACTCCAGGACACCAAATTACTGCCAAAGTAAATGCAATTCCCACTTAGTGACTTTCTATTATTTTGTGTCACATGCTTAGTCCGTGTTTGAGTATCCCTCTAGCTCAGATCTTCCTCCAGAATGTCCATAATTGATGGTAGCCAATGCAAGTTTGTAGGCTCCTGCAAAAATTGGCTGAGCTTGTTCACTTCAAATTAGATATCTGGTCGTTTATTGTGTTAATAGCCTTATTTGTTTACAAAATCTTAAAATATTAACAGTCATTTTGATATTACATAAACAAATAAGAAATTTTTGTTATATGCTAAACTAATTGGGGTTCAATTCATTTATCAATAATTGTTTTGAAAAATTTACGAGTATGGGGTAATTTTTCCCCTATACTCATATACAAAAATAATAATAAATAAAATAAAATAAAATTAGCTAGGAAGTCCTAATAGTTATTATGTCAGCACCATGCTTAAATACTGTTAGATTCATGTAAAAATTGAAATAATAGTTTAAGATAAAAACAATGTTCTAAAGGGCTACCAAGTGTCAGAGTTAGAGGAGTTTTGTAGAGTGAAGGTCGGTGGTTCAAGGGGTAGTGTTTGATTGAATTTTCAACAGCTGAATAAGCGAACTTTGGTCAGAAAATTCAACCCAATATGGGGGTCACGATTGACGAACGAGGGGGCTACCAAGTGTCGGGATTAGAGAGGTTTTGTAGAATGGAGGCTGGTGGTTTAGGTGGTGGTGTTTTATTGAATGTTGGAATAATCTAAAATTTAGTCGGAAAAATCAACTCAATCGCGACAGTGTTCGTGAGTCACGATTGGCAAACAAACGGCTACCAAGTTCCAGGGTTATGTAGAGTGGAGGACGATGGCTTAGGTGGTGATAGAGGTGGGCAAGGGACTGCCTCCCTTGCGGGCCCAGCTTGGGCCGTGGGGCTTGGGACCGGGTCCCAAATGGGACCCGATCACTCATGGGCTTGGGACCTGGTCCCGTGCCCATGAGAAAAACTAAGACCCTGGACCTCGTGGCCCTAGGCCCAGTCTGGCAGTCGGGTCTGTGGGCCTGTGACCTCCGTCCAGTGGGCTTGGATAATTTCATTTTCCCTCCTCAATTTTTTTAATATTTTGGGGGCAAAACGAAATTTTATAGGGGGTTTTAGTATTTTTTAGGGGTAAAATTTATAAATTTTATAAATTTTTTGGACTTGGAAGATTTTTTTTTATAAATTTTGTAAAATTTCATTTTAACCCTCGTAATTTATATTTATTTTAAAATTAATAGGGGGTTTTATGTAATTTGATAGGGGCTATATTGAAAAAATACAAAAAAATTTTGTCCCAGGCCCGGGCCTTGGAGGAGGGCCCAGTGGAGGGCCCGGGCCTGGGACAAAATTTTTTTGTATTTCGGGCCCTCCTCCTTAGGCCTGGCCTAGGACCGGGTTTTGGAGTTGGGCCCGGTCCCAAATGCCCAGCTCTAGGTGGTGATGTCAGATTGAATTTTGGCCAACAGGATCAGCTGGAATAGTCAAAACCCAAACAGTTTATAGGGGTGTATTTGCTATATTTCAAACCTATAGGGACTGAAAATTTGTAGGGGTGTGTTTGTAAGAATTTAAACTTTTTGGACCTACAAATTTTTAAGTTTTTAACAATCTGGCAATTGTAGATCACAATGAATTATTCAACGTTTGATAATTTTTTATTAAAGTATGTAATACGATTGTCTTTCCTGAATCTTGATTTAACATTTATATGCTAGGGAATATTTGATGGTATTTTTCTCCATTTCTTTATTATAGGATGAGTCAGAAGAAGAAAAAAAAAAAAAGTTGCAAGCTCACATGGGGTTGTTCAATGATAAAAAAATAAGATAAAATCTTATCACTGGTACAATTGATTTGAAGATTAATTACATTGTTATTTCTAAGATTTGCTACAAAAACGTTAATATCATGTTCTTTAGGAATAATCTAAAACTCTTGTTCAAAGATCCTTTGCATTAAACTTCTAGAGTTTCAAGTAACAAAATAGAGTGTTTGGTTGAAAGAGAAAGAATATGATAATCTGTTTTTATAATTAGATATATGATATCCCAAATTGTACAAATCACATGCGATCCTTTACTTTTACAGGCAGAATTCACCCTGGAAGGAAAAGTTTCACAAAGTTAATTATATGTTACTAATGTGACAATGTCACTCTCAAGCTTAATTTTGTGTTTTTTCTTACCGACTCATTCATTCTTGCCATATTAACCATATTAATTTGTTCTCCATCTTAAGCTGGTTTCCTTCAGTTGGGCTTCATTATGCTTTTAAAGCTTCTTCTAAGACCAACTAATTTTCTTCATAGCTAGCAAATTCTTCTTAGGGCCTGAGCCCACTTTCTCAGCATTCCATGTCAACAATTAATAAACTACTAATTAATCAAGAAAACTGCTTGTTATTCTTCATACAGTTACAGTACGAAAGTTGCTTTGTCGAACCCGTTCTCGTCACTGTGTTTAATCCAAATAATCATAAAACTATGAAATCTAATACCACTTTGTAAATATGGCATGCAGATAAAATTCTCACAAGCCCCTAGCTAATAATTAATATTTATGCTAGATGAAAACAACTTGAGATTGTGAAAAATGTAGATCTTATACCAATAATTATAAGAAATAATTTTTAAATAAAACATATAATAATAAATCAATCAACATAACATAACATCAAGCCACAATGCCAAAAAACAACCACAATGGATCAAGCATAATTGAAGCAAGAGTGTTATTGGATTTCAAATTTTATGCTTATTTTAAGGGAGGCTATTAGGACTTAAACTAAGCATGCAAACAAAGGGAGGCTGCTAGGAATTAAACTAAGTATGTTTGCATGTTTAGTTTAATTTTGCTTGATCCATGTGCTTGTTGTGTTGTATTGTGGCTTGATGTTGTGTTTATTGATTTATTACTCATTTTCTATTGCCCATTTTCTTCTCAGATATAAACTGACAAAACATATTCCTTTATATAAAAGTTAAACCTTAATTCTAATCTTATTACGAATCCTAACATTAAATAATTAAATCAAACACAAACAAAAATCTAAATAAAAAAAAAAAAAAATCACTTTTAATAATACTAAACATGCAAACATGCTTAGTTTAATTCCTAACTATAATGTTCCCAGATCATCTACATATCCTACAATCACTAATGTGACACGAAATATATTCTGATCTTCTAGAAATAAAACAATTCTCCTTAGTCAAACCCTATTTATCAAACTAGAGTAGGATGTGCAATAAAAAGAAAAAATATATGAGACCACTTTTAGGTTGGATACCACTAACCCCAGTAGTTTTTAAAAGTATATAGTTGTATGTTTCATAGGTGAAAAGAGCTGCAATTTATATTCATTTACAAACTAACAGCACAGTTGAATATTATGGTATTCGATATGTTGTCTTGGCGGTGCGATCCCAACGATGAAAAAAGGAAAGATTTTCAAGGCAGTTGTCACCTGTTTTGTTGTGGCATTGGGGGTGATTTAGTTCTTGTACTAGAATGTAAAGAAATCAAAGAATTTGATTTTTTCATTGCCACCAGGTCCCCTTGGTTTACCATTAATCAAATACCTTCAATTTTCTCGGTTCTCACCTCGCTGTATAATTCACAGAATTGGCTAAGGGTATATTTATGTCCCATTTACAAGGTCTGGCTTGGAAATAAATTATGTGTAGTGGTGAGCTCACCCTAACTAGCTAGAGAAGGAGTTCATGACCAAAATACTATCTGTGCTATCAGCGATCCTTCCTTTTCCCTTCTCCTTTAACAACTACCATATTCCTATGCCGCTCAATAGCAGGATCAAGACTAATCTTTTTGGCATAGAACAAAATCTTCTTTGTCCGCTTTGTATTCCATATTTCCCTGTAAATCAAACCTCAAAAGCACTGGAAAGATGTTTGAATATTAGCTGCTCGATTCTGTGAATAATTTAGCCAGGTGAGAACCAAGAAATGGAAGGTATCCATTTAATAGTAAACCACGATGACCTAGTGGCAGAGGAAAAATCAAATTCTTTGATTTCTTTACATTCCAGTACAAGAACCAAATCACCCCAATACCACAACAAAACAAGTGACGATTACCTTGAAAATATTTCCTTTATCATCTTTGGGATTGCACTACCAAGACAACTGTTAAATAAATGAAGTATAACGACGTCGTTCTAACCAGGAAACAAAACGCTGCCGTTTTGTTTAACATCCCAAAATGAATCTCAGCCATCAACGATAAAGAGAATCAACGGCTCAAATGCGTTCAGAAGTCAACAGTATAAAAGGGGACTATTCACGCATTAAGGGTAATCGAGTTTTTTAGGTTATTCGTTTTTCTTCTCTGTAAAATTGGTGTGTGGTCTGTGTTAGGGTTTACATACTCATTCTGGGTTTCTTCTCTGTGTGAATCCTCTAGAGTTGTGTTTGAGGGCAGGGGTTCCTTGAAGGTTATAGAGCACTCTAGGGTTGTTAGGATTTGCGGGATACAGGGAGTGAGTGAGTGGTTGTTTCTGGGATTATTAGTGAAGAAGATTCTTCTGTAAAGTGTAATCTTTGAGGATATCAATACTAGTGCAGCAAGCTCCATATTCTGGAGTTCAACGTGGATGTAACTTGTTCTATCTTGAACTAGCGAACCACGATATATCTTGTGTTGTGTGTGTGTGCCTTGATTTTGCAGATTTTGGTTTGCTTTGTGGTTAATCTTGCAGGTTGAAGATTGCTATTGTTTTACAACAGTGGTATCAAAGCCTTTTAGGTCTTAATCGAATCTAGGGTTAGAAATCGTTCAAATCTTGACGAACTCAAAAATTTAGGGTTTGTCAGATTTTGGGGGTTTTCAATTTAAAGGTCCCTAGATCATTAGGCTATCAATTCTTACTGAGTCTTGTGGCTAATTCGTGAGATTAGGTCACATACATGAGGGATAGACTAAATTAGGGCAAAATCAAAATTAGGGTTTCTTGTCCAGATTTAGGGATTGTCTTGGTTTAAGGGTATATAGGCTAGAATACCAGTGACCTCCTTAAAAACTGCCTGGCAGGATTTGGTAACTACTGGTGTAACAAAGCCACGTACTCCTTAGACTGGTGTTTTTTGTTTTTTGTTTTGTCATCGTAAATATGATGAGTACTACCACGCGTGTAGAGATATCCCAGTATGATGGGAAGATGGATTTCAATACCTGGAAGAAAAAAATGAAGACACTCTTATCCCACAACAAGGTGGGAATAGCACTGGAAAAAGATGAAACCAAATGGCCAGAAGAAAAGACGAAAAAGAAGGCAGAGATAGATGAAGAAGCATACAATCTGATAATCATGAATTTATCAGATAGTGTTCTGCGGAAAGTGGATGGTCTTGACACACCTATAGAGCTCTGGGGTAAACTCGAAACTCTGTATGCATTGAAATCTGCTCCTAATTTAGCATTCTTGAAAGGTGCTCTGTTTTCTTATAGAATGGATGCCTCTAAGTCATTAGAAGAAAATTTAGATGAATTTCTAAAAATGACAATAGTGCTAAAAGGAACTGATCAGGAATTAGGAGATTCTAGTCTTGCAATGATTCTATTAAATTCTCTTCCTGATGAATACTTAGTTGTAAAAAATGCATTACAGTACACTGGCACAGTCCCTAGTGTAGATTTGATAATGGCTGGCTTAAAATCCAGAGAACTAGAGTTGAAGATACAAAAGAGAAATGGGAGAATAATCTCTTTGTAAAAGGAAAACAAGATACTGGTTATTTTGGAAAAGACTCTGTAAAGGGGGCTCAACAAAACTTAGGACCAAAGAATTAAGAAGAAAGGCAAAGGCTATAATAACAATAAGTCTAAGTCAGAAACTAGGAAATGCTTCCATTGTAACAAACCTGGTCACATAAAAAAGAACTGCTATGATTGGATTAGGAAGCAAAAGCAGACCAGTACAGAGAGTAACCTAGCTTCCTCTAATAACAGTTTTGAAATCACTAAAGCTCTTACTGTGTCCAGTTCTGAAGTAGCCAATGAATGGGTGCTAGACTCAGGATGTTCCTTTCATATGAGCCCTAACAAAACCTGGTTTCAAAACTTGATAACTGGTGAACCTGAAATAGTGTTCATGGGAAACAATAACTCTTGTAGGGTTCAAGGAGTTGGTAACATTACTCTTAGACTTAAAAATGGCAAACTAATAATGTTAACCAAAGTTAGGTACATACCAGAGGTCGTGCTCCGATCTCATTAGGCACATTGGATGAAGCAGTTGTAGCTATAGAGCTGAAAAGGGATGCATTACTGTGTATAAGAATGATCAAATTCTGTGTGAGGGTGTAAAAAGGCATGGTCTGTATATATTGAGTGGTCAATATTATCAGTTGAATGTTAATACTGCTTTTATATCCACTAACACTTCTAATGCAGAAAAATGGCACCTAAGGATGGGCCATATAGGCCAAACTGGTATGAGCTATCTCAAACAGCAGGGGTACTTTGGAAATGACAATGTATCAGACTTAGAGTTTTGTGAGGTTTGTGTCATGGGTAAACAGCACAGGCTGAGCTTCCCAAAAGGAACTCACCTGTCTGTGGGATGTTTGGATTACCTTCATGCAGACCTTTGGGGTCCAGAAAGAGTCAAAACCCATGGGGGAAATAGTTACTTTCTAGCCATAGTGGATGATTTCAGTAGGAAAGTGTGGGTTCACCTTCTTAGAACCAAAGATGAGGCACTAAGCAAGTTTAAGAGTTGGAAGACTTTAGTAGAAAACCAACTGGAGAAAAAGGTGAAAGCACTCAGAACTGACAATGGTATGGAATTCTGTAACACTGAGTTTGATGCATATTGTAAAGACCATGGGATCATGAGACATAGGACAGTTAGGAGAACACCTCAGCAAAATGGAGTTGCTGAGAGAATGAACAGAACACTGTTAGAAAAGGTTAGATGCCTCCTCTTCACAGATGGACTACCTAAGTCCTTTTGGGGAGAGGCTTTAACCACAGTTGCCTATTTGATAAATAGAACTCCCTCTGCTACTGGCTCTGTGCCCTCAAGAAAGATGGACAGGAAGAAAACCTTCACTCAACCACCTAAGAGTGTTTGGCTGTGCAGCCTATGCACATACAGTTGATGGAAAATTAGAACCTAGGTCCCTAAGATGTGTATTTTTGGGATATCAAGAAGGAACCAAAGGATATAGGCTGTGGGACAGAGAAAACCCAGGGGTTAAGGTCATCATCAGTAGAGATGTTATTTTTAATGAATCTGTGTTCCCTTGCAGGGTTACTAATAACAATGCAGGTACCTCAAGCCAACAGGTGAAGACATCACAGCAAACAGACAACACTCAGTTTGAGGTGGAGTCAACAAGGCAACAGGAGTCTGAGACCAACACTGATGAACCAGAATATGAAACTGAGCACACTGCAACCAATGCTGAACCTGATGGTGAAAATGAAAGTGAAGAAAACTTTGATAATGACCAACAAACTGATCTGGCCCAGTATCAACTGGCCAGAGATAGAACCAGAAGGGATATAAGACCACCAAAGAAGGTTCGCTTATGCACTCATCTACACACCTGCCGGGTCCGGTGTAGAGATCCAGAGGACAGAACCTGACTCCTATGAACAGGCAATAAACTCAAAGGACAAGAAACATTGGCTTAATGCCATGAATGAGGAAATGGACTCTCTGAGGTAGAACAAAACTTGGACTCTGGTTCCAAAACCAAAGGATGTCAAACTGGTAGACTGTAAGTGGCTGTACAAGCTAAAGGAGGGCATAAACAAAACTGATCCACCAAGGTACAAGGCCAGATTGGTAGCCAAAGGCTACACCCAGCGAGCGGGTATAGACTTTACTGAAATTTTCTCACCTGTAGTTAAATTTAAAACTATACGATTGATGCTTTCTATAGTAGCCCATTATGACCTTGAGTTAGAGCAGTTAGATGTAAAAACCGCATTCTTGCATGGTGAATTAGAAGAACAGATTCACATGAGTCAACCTATAGGGTTTAAGGATAAAAGGTTCCCTGATCATGTATGTTTGTTGCATAAATCCCTGTATGGTCTCAAACAGTCACCTAGGCAGTGGTACAAAAGGTTTGACTCCTTTATAGTAGGCATAGGGTTTACTAGAAGTGAGCATGATAATTGTTTCTATTTTGCACATGCAAATACAAATCCTGTGTACTTGTTATTATATGTTGATGACATGTTACTAATTAGCAACTCTAAGGCCCAAATTGAGGATTTGAAAGGGAAATTGCATGCTGAATTTGACATGAAGGATTTGGGTTGTGCTAAGAAAATTTTAGCTATGCTAATAGAAAGAAACAGAAAAAATTACAGCCTAAAATTGCATCAGATGCCTTATCTGCAAAAACTTGTGTTAAAATTTGGAATGAGTGACTCTAAATGTACCACAATGCCCCTAGCAAGTCACTTCATCCTGAGTAAAGCCCAAAGCCCCAAAACAGAACCTGACAGATTAAAAATGGAAACAATACCATATGCAAATGCCATTGGTTCTGTCATGTACTCTATGATCAATACTAGACCTGATTTATCTTATTCTATATCACTTCTAAGTAGATTCATGTCTAACCCTGGGTGTGATCACTGGAATGCTCTGAAATGGCTACTAAGATACCTTAAAAATACAGAAAATGTTGGTCTAAATTTCGTAAAAGAAACTCCACACTTGATCCTGGTTGGGTATGTAGATTCGATTTTCAGTGATGAGATTCGCTGGAAATCTACCACAAGATATCGCTTTATCTTGGAGGAAATCAGCATCACCTGGAAGTCCCAATTCGCAACCATTGGTAGCTTTGTCCATTAATCAAGCCGAATACGTGGGCAGAATCCGACGCATTCAAAGAAGCCATATGGCTACAAGGATTCCCTGAAAGAAGCCAAGTCGTTGGATGGAATCGTGATGCTATTCGTATAGTCGAGTGCCATCCATCTGGGAAAGAATCCCGTGTACCATGAGAGAACAAAACACGTGGACGTAAGGTATCATTTTGTGAGGGATATGATCTCCAAAGGAGAAGTGAACCTTCAGAAGATTCCAACTGAAAACAACCCGGCCGACATGGGAACCAAGGTTGTGACACTTGCAAAGTTCAAGCATATTACATGTGGGATAACCAAAATCAGAACTAAGAAGGAGTATGGAAATGCTCGCTGCTCAAACTGACTTTACTGAAACGACTTCCACATACTTCAAGGTGGAGATTGTTAAATAAATGAAGTATAACGACGTCGTTTCTAACCTGAGAAACAAAAGCGCCGCCGTTTTGTTTAACATCCCAAAATGAATCTCAGCCATCAACGATAAAGAGAATCCAACGGCTCAAATGCGTTCAGAAGTCAACAGTATAAAAGGGGACTATTCACGCATTAAGGGTAATCGAGTTTTTTAGGTTATTCGTTTTTCTTCTCTCGTAAAATTGGTGTGTGGTGGTGCGTAGTTAGGGTTTACATACTCATTCGGGTTTCTTCTCTGTGAATCCTCTAGAGTTGTGTTTGAGGGCAGGGGTTCCTTGAAGGTTATAGAGCACTCTAGGGTTGTTAGGATTTGCGGGATACAGGGAGTGAGTGAGTGGTTGTTTCTGGGATTATTAGTGAAGAAGATTCTTCTGTAAAGTGTAATCTTTGAGGATATCAATACTAGTGCAGCGAGCTCCATATTCTGGAGTTCAACGTGGATGTAACTTATTCTATCTTGAACAAGCGAACCACGGTATATCTTGTGTTGTGTGTGTGTGCCTTGATTTTGCAGATTTTGGTTTGCTTTGTGGTTAATCTTGCAGGTTGAAGATTGTTATTGTTTAACAACAACATATCAAATTCCATAATATTCAACTCTACTATTAATATGTAAACTTGGCAAAACGGGTCTATACC
Organism: Pistacia atlantica; assembly: GCA_026229545.1. Lineage (NCBI taxonomy): Eukaryota > Viridiplantae > Streptophyta > Magnoliopsida > Sapindales > Anacardiaceae > Pistacia > Pistacia atlantica. The sequence goes on along the minus strand of CM047908.1, from coordinate 31,009,317 downwards.
CGTAGGTACCCATTTTGAAAACAGGTACAAGTAGACATTTTAGGATCCGTTTTCACGTAACACGTACCCGGTCTAACCCGTTTTCTAAACGGTTGGGCCAGATATACCCGCAAGTGGCTGCGGCCTGCGGGTACCCATATTTTGAAGGAAGACATAAAAAAAAACTTTTTTATTCTAGGCTTTTCTTTCAAACACTATCACTTACTCTTCTCATTCTCAAAATACTATCACAGTAGGATTTTGCTGTCGTGACCCGCCGACACCACCCACACCCATCTCACTTTCAAACACTATCACCTCTTAATTCTCACTTTCACACATCCCATACCCATCACATACCCGCCGCCGCTGCCGCTCTCTCATCTCTCACTCCGTACTTCAAGTGCACGACACCCAGCGGGCAACGGCCAGCGTACAATCACCGCACGACTCCACCGGTAGTTTCCACTATCTGCAGCATGTGTGTTTTTGTTGGATAAATCTCTTGTGGATTATTGTTTGTTCTGTTGGCTGGAAGATTGCTGCCCATCTGGTGTGAAATTTGATTGGAGAAGTTGTTTTTTTAGGAGTTTTGATTTGGAAGTCTTGAATGGATTTTGTGATTGAATTTGTTTGTTGTGGAATTCGCCATTTTGACCTTGCCCACCACTGCTTGATAAATTGCCCAGACCACTCTCACCATCATACACTGTGTAAATTTGTTAAATAAAATCTTATTTTAAATCAATTTGACGTGAAATCTCTCATATTTTGTTAAAGTTTGAATTGAATTTTTGGGGTCATTTGAATTTTTCCACTTACCATTTGATTGAGAAAATTATTTGCAGGCACCCAACTTCAAAGCTTTAAAATTTTCAAGTTCACTCCTTTAGTGATTTCACTCATGGACGCCCAAGTTCATTCAAACACGAATGAGTTGCTACAATTTTTTTATTTTTTATTTTTTGGGCATGAGAATCAGTTTTCATAATTGATTTCACTCTATTTCAAATCAACCACATTTTTATTTCCAAAAAACAAACAATTAAATAAAAACAAGAAACTAACTATGACTAAATAAACACCCATATGTATCTAGAAATTAAACATGGTGTGTTAGATGTAAAATTAGATGTGAAAGAAAATTTTAAAAAAAATTCTTCTATATCATTCCCATATTATATACAACCTCACATATCTGTAAAAATTTTCTTCCTTAAGAAAGATGGAAGGAGGTTTTCACCAATGAAAGGACCTCAACCACAAATCACGCCTAATAATCTGACTAGTGGAAATTTTAGAAAACAGTTATACGAAGAGCCAACATATTTAGGAATAATAATTATACACTTTAAATTAAGGCAGCTCTATAGTAAATCTAGAAAACTTCATGAATTACGTAATGGTTTTAATTCATTAAATATAGGAGCATATATATCATAACCACAGTAGTATAATATTTAATTACTATAAATCAATTATCTTTCCTCCATTCAAACGAAAGTGCAGACCATTGGATTGCACGAATAGGAAATGCATCAAAAACATGTATAATACAATACATTATTAACAAGAAAAATATGTATTACCAAAGAAAAAATGAGAAAGAATTATTTAAGAATCCAGAGGTAGATAGTAAAAAAAATTCCTTGATGATTTGTTTTATACATGGTTTTTACTCCTTACAGTTTAGTTTAATTGTGGGAAAGTCAAATGGAATCTGTGAGGCTTCTGTTGTTACAAAAATTCGCAACAGCCAAAGATACATAGTCGACCAAGACGGGATTGGGCAGGATGAGCGTGTGATTGTAGATAATCAGCTAAGTAATAAAGTTTACACCAAATAACAAAAGACAAAAAAGATTTTTAAAGTGGTTTGATGGGTTAGAACCAAGCCTACATCCACTGTTATCTTATTATAGAGACCTGGATTACATACAAGCTACTCCAAAGAAAGAATTGTAATAGCAAGCTTGTGAGATTCTGCTACGTAGGCTCTTTGCTCACATGTGTTTTCTAGGTTTTTTTACAGAGTCAGATATGTGTATATGAATGTCTCTATACATCCCTCCTTGCCTAGGAAGGGTTGCCTAAGTAGGAGAAAGGAAAAAGAGGGAGCCCCCCTCCTATTGTGAATGGGAGGCATCCTTCTATATGTTGTCCATTGAAGTTTAACTTATCGTTAGCCTTTGACTTGTATGCAATCTTAAACTTGAATACAGCGTCTAACTTGCTAGAATAGGTATTACGTAGAGATGGCAATGGGCCCGATATTTTCGGGTGCCCGGCCCGAAAAGATTGGGCTTTGCCCGATGTTCGTGGGCTTGGGCTTGGGACTTCCCGGGTTTCTTGGGTCAGGGTCAAGGGCTTCCCGCGATTTTAAAGGGCTTGGGTATGATGAGCCGAGCTGGTATGCCTTCGGTCATGTCACCTACCCGCCCTCCCGACAATTTTAGTATTAATTTTCCTAAATTATCTTTATACTATATATTTAATTATAAGATTATCCTACATATATATAGTCATTTTTCCCAAACCTTAATCTCATCCCATTTGATGAGTATTCAAAAAAAATTAATATTTAAAAACCATTTTTAGAATTAAAAATATAAAAAAATTAAAATTTATTAAAATTTAAAAATTCTAATTATAAAAATAGGCAGGCTTAGGCCGAGCCTAAGGTTACAAAAAGCCCGTTGGGCCGGGCTTGGGCTTTACCTATCATACTCGTGACGGGCCCGGGCCGGGCTTGGGCCTTTGTCATGAGGTCGGGCTTGGGCCTGGGCCAAGGGGTACCCAGTCCTGGCCCGGCCCATTGCCATCACTAGTATTACGAGGTGACCTTTCGAGTGGTCCTCTTGTTTTCATGATGACTGTGGCCTCCAACATATGCTTCCACCTGACGATGGTCGGGGCTTAGTGATTATAGAAAGATTTGCACGCCTAATCTCCCTTAAGCTTGATATGAATCAACCCTTCACCCAGACTTGGTAATCCTGGTCGCTTGGTTTTGGCACAGTTTTAGGATATATGGCATGGATTTGATGGCTCAAAGAATCAATGCATAACATTAACCCCCAATTTTTGGAGGTCAATATCAAGCTTCAAAAAGTCTCTCCTGGTGACCTAAGTGTTAGATGAAGTACAAATTGTTAATCGCAGCAAGCATTGACTATATATCTTGTCAAGATTGATGTCCCTTTATGATGTGTTGACACCTTATCATCTGTGCAATGTAGTCACATTAGGGGTCTTTTTGTTTGACGCTTTGACGACGCAATGGATGGAGGGGCGTTTTTTTACCTTTCCTAGGCGTATGAGTACATAGGAAATAAAAGAAATTTGAAAAACAAGGAGATGCTTGAAGTTCTTTCGCAGATGCAATGAAACGGCAACAATGATGACAATTCGAGAATGGTGAACGGTTGGCATCCCCTTATACCTATAAATATGGCCATTCTATTTAAGTGACCATCATGCATACGAGGTTTGCTTTCCTTCCCCATCTAGCTTGTTTTATGCATGGCTCAATGCGATTTTATTATAAATCTTCTCCTTTTGCAGATGTCGTCTAGTAGCTTTCATACTTGCAAAGGGAGAGGGGATGACGAAGTCCCGTTTTGATAGTTGCTGACACATTTTCTCGATGAGTCATAGCTCATGGTTGCTTATCGACTTATGGGCTATGGTGATGAGGTCACCTCTCGGTTGGTTTGTCTTGACCTAACAGGGCCTTCTAGTGTAGCTCCCTCCAACTACTAATGCCATATTTATTGGGAGGTGAGTGTTCCAAGGAATGTAGTCAACTGAGGGAAGGCCTTGACGATCGACCCCTTCGATGATAATGGGGCGAGAGGAAGAAGGAGAGATCCCCAAGCTCTTGTTGGGAGATTTGCTCAAGAAAGTGAGCCTTTAGCTCTCAAGGGCAAGGAAATGACCCTTTTATGATCAATAGAAGAGTTACCGGACCACCTTCGCAACCTATTGGGCACCCTCCTTCACTGTGTCCTTGGATCAGTTTGGGACGAGTACAAACATCAAAGCAAACCGCCTATTGATAGAAGCGGCTATAGATCGGACCAAGGTTTGTCCTTTTCATTAAGCTTATTTTGTCCGGTCACATGTCTATTCTGCTAATAGATGCTTTTATCCTTGTCTCACAGCTTTTCTCTTCGATGACCTTCCTCCTTCAGGAGCTGTACCCCAATTTTCAAGGTCAGAGTGTGATCTCTGTGTGGCTTTGGAGGTCAGAGGAGGAGTTGGCAAGGAGGTTGTAGCATCAGCTCGTGCCGATCCCAAGAGGGAACTAGACACGATGCATCACGCTCTGCATGAAAAAGAATGGGCGTATTGAGGCCAATTGGGTAGCCTGAACATGGAGAACGAGAGACTCGCTTGACTAGTCATGATGTAATGAGATGAAGAGTACTAGGATCCTGGCTCCCCTCGTGAAGATTAGTATCTTCCCAAATGTGTAGTGTTGCTTGCTTTCTCTCTTATAGAGAGAGTTAGTGTTTGCCCAAACATGTGAATGTATCCTTGTGAGAGGACGAAGGTGTTCACATCCGTGAGATTTCCGGCAAGATGGGCTGGGACACCACTGCTTGTTATGAGGGCATCTACTCTCTTAATACAAGGACTCTCTTTAGGCGAGCTAGGGAGACATAAGGCTGCTTCTATTCACTTCCTTTGTGTTGGGGATTGGTTAAACCACTTAAGTTTTGGATTACCCATTTTAAAGTGCAGGAGAATATTTACCAAGTAGATTAAGACATTTTTTGTTTTTAACCACATCAAACACAAGTGCAAAAAGTAAAGAACACAACCATATACATGGTTGGCTAAATCCACTTTTAGCCTACATCCATGGGACCTTGTCCAGATCGAAGCAATCGACTAAGTTAAAAAACACATTACAAGATAACGTTCAAAGTTTATCTAAATTACAGTAAAAAGAACTCACTGTTCAACTTTACACTTAGCACCACACTCTGAATCCTTAACGTGTAGCAACTTCTTCGGATCTTCTTCACACCAGGAACACACCAGAGAACAGCTTGTGAAACACCAATCTTCAAGCAATGATGCAACAACCCAGCATCATCAAAAGAACCACGTCCCAAGAGCCATCAAGTCTATGTTTGATATGGTGAGGTTTTGGCACAAAATGGAAAATGAACTTTAAACCTTAAGAGAAAAAATCTTTAAGAAATTCAGATTAAGAATGAAATAAAAGATCAAAATGTTAGATTCATTCATGCAAGAAAGAGTATTATATAATCAAAGGTTTCTTGCTCAATAATATAGTGCCACGTTAGCCAACAAGGGATTGACCCATGTTTGTCCAAATAAGGAAAGTATTCCTTCTTTTAGTTTGGACCACAAGGTAAATCGAGAAAGATAACATTATTCCCTAGGACCACCTAAGCATATTGTGACATATGTAAAAAGGTCCTAAAAAGCAAGAGACAAAGATAACCAGAATCTTTTTCCCTTTATCAAACATGCAACTCGTGTTGGGTTGCAAATATCTAAAGCGAGAGTCCAAGCCAAGACATAAGTCTAGCAACCTGTGTGCACGTAGAATTGATATGTACACACAACTCATAAGTTTGACAAATATGAATATTCCACACTTTTCTTTTTGTCTATCTTTCCATATAAGGCCTTTTGTTAGCGACCTCCTATTCTGTTTTTATCTTTGGGAGTTCTCTTTAATAAGTCGCTTGGTGTACTAAGCCTCAAGAAATTTTTTAATCTTTGCATAGGATTCAAAGAAACTTTGTAATTGTTCTTTGGAATGAATAAAAGAAAGCTATTTTTTCATCCTCATTTGCAATGGTAATTGTATCATCAAGGGTCTTCTGCAAGTGGGTACGAAGGTTCTGTCTAAAGATGACATCGAGTTTTAGCTGTGAACTAGTCTCGAGTCTTTGTTGTCAAGGAATTTGAAGCCTCCTCAATGTGTCGACTTTGATTTCTTTTAGGTCATCCGTCATTCAGTTAAGCAGGATGTCTTCCCTATAAGCTCAAGTTCTGGCGACATTGCTTTTCCTAAAGAGATCTTTTAGGTTGCAATGGCATCACCTTCTCAAGCTACGAACTTTGAATTTTGACCACGTCATTCATGCCCTTGAGCGACAAGCACCTACAATTCACACACAACTTATAGTGAAAGGGATTTGACATAAGCGAGGCTTGGATGCAATTGCAATCATGACAAACTTTCTGAAGGTGTTTAACACCCGCTACTAGAAGGGCTATGGTGCTATCCTGGATGTCCTGAATGGAATGTCCTCGATGCAAGCTTTTCTAACTTTCAGAGTAGGATAGGAAATCTCGATCTCAATGTCCTTGCGTTCGCACTGTCTTGTGTGCAATGTTTAACTTAAATGCAATGTCTAACTTGCTAAAACATGTATTGCAAGGTGACCTAGTGAATGGTCCTCTTGTTTTCATGATGATCGTGGCCTCTTGCATATGCTTCCAGCTGACAGTAGTTGGGGCTTAGTGATTATGAAAAGATATGCAAGTGTAATCTCCCTTAATCTTGATATGAATAAGCCCTTGACACGGACTCAAGCATGAATAATCATTTTCATAGGATAATTATGCCTTAAATTGGTGAGCTCATTGGTCAAGTCACTTGCTAGGAAGCACCACGTGGGATAATCCTAGTCGCTTGGTTTTGGCAAACAGTTTAGGGACAGATGGCGCGGATTTGACGTCCTAGGGAATCAATACACATTATATGCAACATTTCGTGTGTGTGTGTGTGTCTATACACACACACACACACACACACACACACATATATATATGTATATATGTATATATATGTGTATATATGTATATTCAAGTTTATCACAGTCATGTTGTCTTGAAAGTCTAAATTCAAGAGCTCTAACTTATAAACTTTCTTGTTTTTGCTTATAATTTATGGAATTATTGTTGTATATCTTATTTTGGGTTCTTTTTATTTCCTCCTTAAAGTGATAAGATACTTTATGTCTTTGGAGGTCATCGATGAGCTCTAGTTGATGTATAGGATCTAGACCTGGCAAACGGGCGGGTGTACCTGCGGGTCAACGGGTACCCGTACCCAACGGGCGGGTACAGGTAATACATATCTCGACCCGTAAAAAATTAACCCGTACCCGGCCCGCCCGTGACTTTTACGGGTTGGATGGCCTACGGGTACTCCCACGGGTACCACCGCGACTCCGCAAATTCAAAATTTAAAAAAAAAAAAAAAACTGAATCAGAATGACTTGTCTCGTCCTCTCACTATGACACTGTCTCACATCTCACTCAACTCAAACCCTAATCTAAAGTAAAATAGCAAAACTTATTAGAGAAAAGAAAAAAAACGCAGCCATTCTCTTCCACAAGAGGCTCCACAACCTCCACGCTCCCGTCCTCTCACAGCAGCTCCACTCCCTCACTCTCACACAGCTCCACGATCCCTCATTCTTTGACTTCTCTAACGGCAGCAGCAGGTCACGGCAGCGGCAGAAGGTCACGGCAGCAGCAAGTCTCACTCACGGAGCACCAAAGACGGCAGCGCTAGCCTCCTCTCACGGCAGCAAGACTCATCTACAGCGGCAGCAGTCACGCAGCAGCAGATCTCACTCACGGCAGCACAAGACAGAGCGCGATCTCCTCTCATCGGCAGAAGACAACAGCAGGTGGGCAGGACCTTTAAATATTTTGTAGTTGAATTGAATATTTGTTTTCGTAACAGTCTGTTACTAGGTGAGTGGATGGGTTGTGGTTTTAGACTTTCAGCTCATTTATTGATTTGGTCAGTTCATTTATTTGTTTGACTATTTTGTTAAGTTTGCATCGTCAATTAAGTTGAAGGACTATTTTGTTAGTAAATGTACCCTTGGTTTAATAGACATTAAACAGAAGGATAGCAAGTGTATTTGTGATTTCCTCAAATGACCATAAAACATTGATAGACGTTCTAAGAATTGCATTCTCTTTTGTATAACAAACACTCAGAGGAGACTTTCTTAATTTTTCTTTAAATCATTTTAGATCATTAGTTATTTAAACATTTAAAAAAAAATGAAATGAATTAATTAAAATAATAAATGTAAACCAAATATTACAATATATCTTTAAACTTAAAGCCACCCTTTTACTTGTATTAAATAATAGAGTACATGTGCATCAACTACTTAAACAATGTATTTATTAACATATCATATTGGTTTCAATCAAGAAGATGCCAAATTAAGGCTTTAGATGCTGTGTTTACATTTTCATATTAGATTATTATTCACATTTTCTCCTTGGACACTTGAACTCTATCATTAGTTGGTCTAATTTAATTTAAAATTAGATCCAAAAGATTGGAGGTAAAATAGAAGAAGGGGCCCCATTTTACAATAATAATTTGATAAGAAATGAAGTAATTAACACTCGGAACCCAAATGGTTATAGTTTAATTAGGGTATCTCCTTAAAAGTTGGACAAAGTAATACATTAAATCCAACGTGATTATTATAGAATATTTTTATTTATTTTGACAATTTTTTTTTAAATATTATATCAAATATATTTTCTATTTTCTGATTGGTGCACCAAACATATTAGATTATTAGTAAGTAATCATGTTTAAATTCTTTATTAATTTTTTTTTTTTTTTGGATGAATTGTTATGAATTATAATTGGTTATACTTATTGGAGTTGAGGGGTGTTGATTGTTGAGTTGGAAAAATCCAGTCATTTGGTAGGGATGGTTTGCTTGTAAAATATATGGGAGTGTTTTTATTTTTTTGACGAATTGTTATAAATTATGATTGGTTAATTAATTTAAATGTAAATACTTTGTTGTGTCCTTTAGATTGGCTTGGTATGGAGGACTTTACAGATTTAGGAATGGGTCGTAATGTAGCCGTAGGTCAACTTCCTTCTACTAGTACTGTTTGTCCAAAAAGACGTAAAGTTTCAGATGTTTGGGGTCAATTTACAACATATACAGAAGATAATGGGGAAGTGAGGGTAAAGTGTACGATTTGTGGTAAGTCTTATGCACATGGTAGTTCCAGTCATGGGACTAAGAATATGAGGCGCCATATGGAAGGTTGTCCTAAACGTACCATTACTACTAGTGTAGATCAAATGATGATGGATTGTGACACTAAATTGAGACGTTTGAAGATTTCTCAAGAAATTTATCGTGAGAAGATGGCAATAGGAATCATAAAACATAATTACCCATATTCAATAGTGGAGCATGAAGGAATTAGGGATGTCCATATGTATTTGAATCATGAAGTTAAGCATTATACTAGGAACACCGCTAAGGCAGACTGCTTAAAGATATATTACGGGGAGAAGGAAAGGATTAAGCTTGCTTTAGAGAGGGTTTCGGGTAGAATATGCTTGACTTCTGATATTTGGAGTTCTTGTACTACTGATGGGTATATTTCTTTAACGGCTCACTATGTTGATGAGAACTGGGAGTTACAAAGTAGAATTCTGAATTTTAGCCATATTCCTCCTCCACACTCAGGGGCTCTTTTGTCAGACATAGTGTATGATTTCTTAAAAGATTGGGGGATTGAAAAGAAAGTCTTCTCTCTTACATTAGACAATGCAAGTAACAATGATAAAATGGAAGACATTTTAAGGAGTCAACTTTGTCTGCAAAATGTTTTATTATGTGATGGTTCTTTTTTTCATGTGTGATGTTGTGCACATATCTTGAATCTGATAGTCCAAGAAGGGTTAAAGGTGAGTAGCGTGGCTTTGCATAAAATTCGTGAAAGTGTGAAATATGTTAAAGGAAGTGAGGCTAAAAGAATGAAGTTTGGAGAACTTGTCAAACAAATTGGTGTAATAAGCTCAAAAGGATTACGAACTGATGTTCCCACGAGATGGAATTCCACTTATTTAATGCTTGAAAGTGCGTTAATATACCGTCGTGTGTTTGTTCATTTGGCACTGATAGATCCCAATTATAAAAGTTGTCCTTCAAATGAAGAATGGGATAGGGGCGAGAGGATTTGCAAGTTCTTGCAACCATTTTATGAGATCACTACTCTTTTTTCGGGTTCCCAGTACCCCACAGCAAACTTGTATCTCAGAAATGTGTGGAGAATTCAAGTGCGTTTATACGAAGAGATGGAAAATGAGGATGAAGTTCTTAGTACCATGGCAAGTCAAATGAAAGGAAAATTTGACAAATATTGGGATTCTTATACAGTTGTGTTAGCAATTGCAGCAATTCTGGACCCACGTTTCAAGTTTGAGTTTGTTGAGTTTTGTTACAAAAAAGTTGATGGCCCAAGAGGTTGCAACAAGAAAGTTGGAGTTGGTGCAACAGGAGTTGTATAGGCTTTTTGCTGCTTATGAGAGTCTAAGTGGCCATGAGGTTCCCATTGGAGATGATTGCGGACAAGCTAGTAATCCTCATATCATTGGAGATGATATCCGTGTAAGTCAATACTCCCTAAATATTTTTATATTCTTGTGATTAATAAAGTTTTCTTTATTTTGTAATTTTGCTTTATTAAATTTAACTATTTAAATGGTGCAGGAATTTGACTACTACAAGAGTGACTTTAGTGCTACTAAGAAGTCCGAATTGGATACTTATTTGGGAGAGGCAAGATTTGATCGCATCAAATTTTGCAATTTGGATGTCCTGGACCATTGGAAGAAAAATAGTGATCGATATCCGATACTTTCGATGATGGCCCGTGATGTGATGAGTATACCAATAACGATTGTTGCTTCGGAATCCAGTTTCAGTATTGGTAGCAAAGTGCTTAGTAAATATCGAAGTTCACTTTTACTGGAGAATGCAGAGTCTTTGATATGCATCAGGACATGGATTTCTGGATATGAAGTTAAAGGTAACATTTTAACTTATATTTCACATGTTTTAATATTTTTGTTTGTTAATATATTACGATAGTTAACTTATATCTTGTTAATTGTAGAAGATGAAATTGATGATGCTCAGTTGGTTGTGCCATTAAGTCAAGGGCGGGGGAAGGAGATTGCATAATCAAGGGAGGCTTTGTTTGTTTAGTGTGTTTGGTATTTTGGTTAAACAATTATATACGTTTAATTATTTAGTGTTTACTATGTTATGTATGTTGAATGTTAAACAATTTTATATGTTTAGTGTTTACTAATTAGTAATTACTATGTATGTTTAGTGTTTATTAATTCTATTATCTATATGGTGGACTTTGATATAAATATGAAAAATATTAATATTGAATTAATAATAAGTTAATAACTAATAAGTTTAATATGGAAAACAGTAAAAAATATGAAAAATGTAAAAAGCTGCTTCCATTTTCACGGGTGACCCGTGGGTGACCCGCGTCCGCACGGGCGGGTACGGATCATGAAAATGTCGACCCGTGAGAATTTTTCACCCGTTAACCCGTGACCCGTTGCTACCCGGACCATACCCGCCCAACCCGCCCATTTGCCAGGTCTAATAGGATCCATTGAATTACGAAGCATCAGTCACACTTCTTCCTTAAGCTTTGAAATCCAGTAAACACACCCCTAGAAAAAATGTTAGTCCCTACAGGTTTGAAATCCAGCAAAAACACCCTTACAATTTGGGTAGGAAATCGCAAAGCAGACAGGGTTATTTGTCAACCTTCTATTAGGAGAAGTAAAAACCTTAATGTACACCTTCCCATACTTGATTGCTACTATAAAAGCCACAAGTTTCTCATTTTTCTCAACCCTAGATCTATTATCTCTCTTTCTCTAATCTTTCAAAATCTCTTAACTCTTCTCGCCTTCACCACTGATTCACCAACACTAACCAACTTGCCATTTACCAGCATCAAAATTGTCGGATTCCAACAAGAAAACATCCTTCATTTCTTCTTCTTCTTCTTTTTTTATTTTTAATTTTTTTTCTACATATTGTTGGATTAGTTTTATTATACACGGCTTTTGACATTTGTTTGCTTGATTTGTTATATATATGATTTCAACTTCATTTTTTTAATTTGGAATGATAAAATTTTTTAAGAAGCCTTTTAATATTTTTGTTAAGAAGGCCACCTGTCGATCGAAGGACGGCAAGGAGAATTAGAAGGAAGCCTTTTAGCAACCTGGTTTAGGCCCTGATCCGTTTGGATCGGAGGTTCGCTACTGTTCCGTCGGTCCCAACCATGGGTCACTCCGAGTTAATTGAGTTAACCAGATTCATTTACCGTCCAAAGTGATGAAGGCTCCGATCTCGGTCCTACCGGTGAAACCAGCCAGGCCAGCCAGGTTTCAAAACACTTATTTTAATTAAATCTCTATAAAGAACTACAATAAAATAATGTTATATTTCAATTGTTCCGACTCAATTTACAAAAATAAAAGCCATTAACTTTTAAATTAATTCCAAATTCATTTAACAATTATATTTATTGGTAGTACCTTTAATCCACACAAAAGCAAAAAGTGAGAACCTATGATCTTAATTATCTTGTCCCATAAACTTAAAAAAATAAAGAAATAAAAATAAATAAATAAAGGAATTGCTATGAATTAGACAATTTTATCATGCCATTAGTGGAGCCAGAAATGAGCACAAACCAGAGCCCATTTGATACAAAAAAGCTACTCTTCTGCTTCATTTCACACGGGCATCTTGGCCTTAATATACAGTGAAGATGACTGTGAAATTCACACAAGAGGTCAGAAAGACCCGGGCCCAGTCGATCCTTAGGCCTGGGCCCAAATAATCAAGGATTAGTCTTAGGCCCATGAGATTTCTCAAGGTCAAGATCAATCCCTAGGGACCGGCATGGGCCCATAAGACCGATCCCAAGATCGGTCTTGTGGATCTGGACAATTTTTTTTGTAAAATTTCATTTCATTTTAACTCTTATATTTATTGTCAATTTTATATTAAATAAGGGGTTTTGGATATTTTATAAGGGTTAAAAGAAAATTGGGGAGAGGGCTTGGGCCTAGGCCTAGGCCGGCCTGGGACTGGGGCTGGGATGGAGGGACCGGCTCTGGGCCTAGGCCCTCCTCCCTTGAGTCTGGTCTGGTACTGGGACCAGTCCTCCCAAGGACTGGTTTTTGGGCTAGATTTTTTGGGTCCGGCCTAATTCCCACCTCTAATTCACACTTAAAAATAATGAGTTTGACTGCTATGCAAATTCAATTTTGTTATTGAAGCAATGCATTATTTAACATGCAGATTCAAATAGAAGAAGAATATCAATGGTCAAACAAGTCAAAAAAAAAAAACTTTTATTATGTACAGTTGAATTAAATTACAAAAACTATAATCCATATTTATCTTTTGTCTGTGAAATTTACATAAAAGTCTAATTATAATCAATCTACGTACAATATATCAATTCCATTTCACTGCTTAATTAGATGAGAAGTAAAAGATGAAAATAATAACAAAGGGATACAATTTTATTATGTATAACATTCCACAATACTGCTTACACTACAAAAATTTATAACTAATGTGAGACATGCCATTCCGATGCAAGCTCTAGCATCAGAATTGGAACATTTTTTTGATGCCCCACGATGTCAAAACATATATTTTAGGATGCAACAACCTCGTAGTAGTCATTTTTTGGGTAGAATTATTACGATGCCATGCCCTTTGCATCATTTTACAATTCTAGAGCTGCGCCCCAAAGCACTTCAAATATGAAAAAAAGAAAGCAATACAATTTTATTCTCTTACGTTAAAAATTAAAAGATGAAGAAAGTTATCTCAACTTTCATCATTTCTTGTAACCATCTTCATTAATTAATGGAATGTGATCAACAAATATTGACATTATACGATCTTTACTCATGTCTAGAATACCATCACCATCTCCATATTGGTACACACACTGAGCCATCATGCCTAGGTTCATCGTAGTTGTAACAAAAGTTTCTAGGAAAATGAGGGTTTCCAAGCCGATCTCTATTCATCTTCATCCACGCTGCGGCAATCATTTCCTGTATCTCTTTACCAGCCTCTTCTTCAAATGCTCCAGTTTCATGCATGTAATAGTGGATAGATTTAGGAACACCCCCTCTGGCTATCTTGTGCTAAATTTGAAGAAGGAAAAAAAAAAAAAAATAACATAGAAGCAAATATTTTACAAAATAATCAAGAAGTAGTTAAAATAATTTATCATCAATTAGAGTTTATGAACTCCTCTTCGGATCTAAGGCTTTACCTAGAGGGACAAAATTTATGATTGACAGTTACAAAAAAGGTTATACGATAAACAAAGAAATCTTAATAATAAATAGATTAATATGTGAGCTCAAGTCAAAAAAGAATCATATTTTAGAAAATAAAATTGTGTATATATATATATATATATATATATATATAGAGAGAGAGAGAGAGAGAGAGCTTACAGATGACACATGTCATCTGCAAGTCATAAAATGATTGCTGACTAATGAATTATATCGATATATTCTTCAAAGTATTTCATGGGCTCCTTCGGTAATGGATTTGTACTTAAAAAGTATGCATTAATTAGTATCAGAGGTGCTGCTATAGAAATCCATGCATTGTCCGTGTATTCTTCAAGCGTTGGGGTGTAAGTGACTGGAGGTGGAAATTTTGGGTCGGGTTAGGCGGGTCAACTCTAACCCAACCCTAGAAAAATGTGGGTTAAACAAGGCAGCAACCCTCGGGCGGGTCAGGTTGCACAATTGCAACCTGCAACCTGGCGGGTTACTGTTTTGTCTCTTTTGCAAAAGACTCGCCAACCCGCCAACCCACCAGGTTGCAACAACCAATCCGGCAGGTTGGCTGAAAAAAATGAGAAATAAATAAAAAATTTTTATTTTATTTTTCAAATTATCCCTTTACCTTGGAAATATAGCCGTTTTATGGCCGTTAGAGGGGTCTTTTTCATCATTTTTCTTTCCCATTTTTTCCTATAAATTGTCCCTAAACTCTCACATTTTTCTCACTACTCAAATTCTCTCATTCTCTCATATTCTCTAATCTCTAATCTCTCAATTATTCATTTATTAGTTTTTGCAATTTGCTCATATTTTAATTTTTATTGGTTTTTGCAATTTTTAATTCATATTTCCAATTTTCCAAATTCCAAATTCCAATTTCCATACTCCAATTCTCTTTCTTTAATTTTTATTTCTTCTACATCAATTTTTTTTTTTCAACTATAATGGATAGATATTTCTCTCCCATCAATTACAGACGGAAACTACTATCCTAGTCCTAGTCCCGCTGATTTTACTAACATAAATGCAGGAGGAGATTCAAATAGTCCCGCTTTCCCATTCTCAGAATCCGATACACCTCAAACTATGCCCCCGATTCCAACAGCTCCCGGTGGTTCTAGAAGTCGTCCTCGTAATCGTCGTGCTCGTCAAACTTCATCTCAAGCTGAGGCGGGATCATTGACTGCCGTCGGAAGTGAAGACAGACACACATCAGACGTTTGGGCGCATTTCGACAAGTTTTACGAGACAGAAAATGGCATTCAAGTCAAGAAAGCGAGATGCAAATACTGTGGAAATATTTATAAAGCTGATTCAGGTAATGGTACTAGTATTTTAAAAAGGCATGCTAATAAACATATTAATCAACATAGAAATAGAGAAAGCAATCAAACTCAAATAACTAATATGGGTACTAATTGGCGTTATAGTTGTGATGTATATAGGGAACAGTTAGCTTTATATATTGCTACAACTGATCAACCTATTAATATGGCTGAAGATAAATATTTTGAAAGATTTGATCAAAATTCATTTTTTTCCAAGATTTAAAAGTTATTCTAAAACTTCAACTAGAAATGATTTAATAAAATTGTTTAAAAAAATGAAATTAGAATTAAAAAATAAAATACATACTTGTCATGTTAGTGTGACTCTAACTGCCGATATTTGGAGTGGTAGAGCTAAACAAGATTATATTTGTGTGACTAGTCATTATTTTGATAATGAATGTAAATTAAATAAATCTTTATTAGGATTTAGATTAATGGATGTTGATCATAGTGGTGAACAAATTTATAATAAAATTGTTGAAGTTTTAGAAGATTATGATATTGTTAGTAAAGTGATAAGTTTAAGTTTAGATAATGCAAGTTCTAATAGTAAAGCTATAGATTATTTTCAAAGTAATTATCCTTTATATAACAATTTGAAGTTTTTTCATCAACGTTGTGCATGCCATGTTATTAATTTAATTGTGAAAAGTGGTATGGAAACAATTAAAGAAAATATTAATCGAATTAGAGATTGTTTAGCTTGGATTACTAGTAGTAATAAAAGAAATGTTGAATTTCAAGACGCTTATATAAAATCAAATATGTCTCCTAGAACTTTTGCATTAGACATGTCTGTTAGATGGAATAGTTACTTATTTAATGTTTGATTCATGTTTACCTTATGTTAATATAATTAGTTATTTTGTAGCAAATAATAGAGGTCCTCATTATTTGGTAGAAAAAAATTGGCAAAAATCTAAAGTATTTCATTCTTTTCTTAAAACTTTTTACCAATCCACTTTACAACTTTCTGGTGTATATTATCCTACTAGTCCATTGATAATACATATAATTATAAAAAATTTCGAGTTATTTATAAAAAACAAAGACAATGTAATTTTAAATGCACCAATAAAGGCAATGGAATTTTTTTTAAAAAAATATTAGAAACCCATTCCTTTTCTTTATTGTTTAGGTGTTATATTTGATTCCTAGAATTAAATTAGCAGGTTTAGAAAATGGTTTTGATAATTTATGTGAAAATTTACAAACCGAAGTATATGCCAATCAAATAAGAGAGGTAAAAAATACACTTTTCAAAGTATATTTCCAATATGAAAACATGTATGGGAACCCCCAAAGAGGCGAAACATCTAGGGAAGCTGCATCAGAAGAAACAAATGAAGACTTCTACTCTTGGGGTGCCCTAAATAGGTCGAAGATGACCCGAATCCGAAGCACAACCTCCTCTTCAGAGGCTCCACCAATAACAACAACAACAACAACTAATGTACTGTCTTCCATGCAGTCGCAAACTAATGAGCTTCAACAATATTTGGTAACCCCTGAAATGTTACCAGTAGATCCACAACAAAGAGCCAATATTGATCTCTTAGACTATTGGAGAGCCAGAAAATGTATTTTTCCGGTATTATCAAGACTTGCCTTGGATGTTTTTGTTGTTCCTGTCTCAATCATCTCATCCGAACAAACATTTAGTGCAAGTGGAAGAATTTTAAATGAAAGGAGGACTAAACTTACACCACAAATGAATTGAAGTCCTCACATGTCTTCGAGATTGGGAACGGTCGCGCCATCAAGGCTAATACAACGTTGTCGATGATACTTTAATAGAATCATTTCAATTTTGTAATATAGATGATACGGATGAGGGAGGTCCTAGTGAACCATAATATTAGTTGTTTTGTAAATTGTAAATTGTAACTTGTAAATTAATTGTTAATTATTGCATTCTTTTTTTCTTACCAAAGGTTTTTGTCCTATTGGGTTTTTCTTGGTGAGGTTTTTAAAAAGGCAATAATTATTGTAATTTATTATTTTATTTTTTTAACAAATGAATAAATTTAATTATTCTTATATTACAATTTTAATGTATTAAAATTGAATTAATATTTTGTTAACAAAAAAAAAAAATTAATTTAATTTAATTATTGATATTTGAAAAGAAATTAACAATTAACTAAAAACAATTACATTTATAAATTGTTAATTATTCATTTGAAAAGTTAATTAAACATTTAAACTTAAATAAAATAAAACAAAACAAAATTAAAAAAAAAAGTCAAAAAGCGGGTTAACCCGTCCCAACCCGCGCCTAACCTAGCGGGTTAGGGTAGGCGGTCCGGGTTGGGCCAGCCAATTCTCTAATGTTGGCGGGCCTAACCTGGCCCGTCAATGTCGCCGGGCGGGTCAGGACCGACCTGCCATTTGCAGCAACCCGCCGCGGGCCGGGCGGGTTGCTTTTCCACCTTTAGGTGTAACCATCCTTATGCCACTTTGCCTCCAATAAATAGGCTTTGCATAAATTTGCCCACTGAAACAATTTATAATGATATCAATCATAATGAATCTCATATAAATCTACAACATTAGAAAATTAAATTCATAATATATTATTTATAAATAGACTGAATTAATTACCGATTTCTTTAGATAAAGAATAATGTCAACTGCATGTTCTTTGATAGCATTAAAACCCATTTCATTTACGAAATTGTAGAGAGCAAGAAAATATATCTTCATATAGTCTGGAAGTTGATCAATTTTGTTGACATCCCATCTAAATAACGAGCAAGAAAATATATCTTCATATATAAAATTTCGTGTTGGGAATAGCTAACAGCAGAATTAAATAAATATGTGTATCGAACGAAACTTGCGTGGCTTGGCACCAACCTGTCAACGACATGGTTAAGAGTTCAAGTTCATCCATAGTGCCATAAACATCAGACACATCATCCATAGTCGTAATTAAAGCATTGACCACTCCAGAAATACTTCTACAATATCCATACTGAGGTTCGAAAATCATCCCCACAGCCCAAAAGAAACTCACCATCCAGCTATCCCGTGCAAAACTACTAAATAGATCTCCAAGACCCATTTCTTCCACTTCCTTTATATGAAAAAGAACATTATCATGTGTACAAGATATATAAGAAGTTCCAATGGTATTTAGTTTATTAATTTCTTTTATATTTATGTTGTAGTTTCATACTTAGATATTAAATCAACAACTATGCCTACTATTAATTAGGTATAGCTAGCCTCTTACCTTGATGTAGACTTCATGTCCTCTTGGTGCATTGCTTGCACCATGTTGAAATCAAGTTTACCAAGCTCTAGCACGATACTGTTCATGTCAGGTCATGTCTCATATACATCTATGAACCACCTTGCCTCCAATCTTTGTAACCTCCAATACCGTGGAAGCTCCAATTCATGGCTCACTAGAGTGGAAAGATATTGATCTTTGTTTTCTTTCACATATTCCTTGAGGTAGGATGCTGTGAAATTTCTAAAATAATCAAAGATAGCAATCTCTCCTTCTTTCAAAAGAAATGCAGCTTCATACATAGATAAAATTCCTCTGCAATCATCTTTGAGGCATGGCC
The DNA here is from genome assembly GCA_026229545.1 of Pistacia atlantica. Lineage (NCBI taxonomy): Eukaryota > Viridiplantae > Streptophyta > Magnoliopsida > Sapindales > Anacardiaceae > Pistacia > Pistacia atlantica. Next base: position 30,990,211 of record CM047908.1, on the reverse strand, counting down.
TGACGTTTCCTTTCTCATCCTTGAAATTTTCGAAAATTTCTGGAAAAAAGATGAAAGAATGAAAAGGGAAATTAATTACTTTTTCCATCACGTTGCACGGTAAAAGAATCTCATGAATCCAATAAATTTTATATTTGGTAGAAAAATTGTGCATAAATGAATACAAATCGCAACTTTTTATGTATGTGATAGATATATATTATGTACTTGTAGGTATATCATAGCCGTGTTGTCTTAAAAATCTGAATTCAAGAGCTACTGCATGTAAACTTTCTTTTCTTTGCTTATAATTGCTGGAATTATTGTTATGTATCTTATTTAGGATTCTCTTTATTTCATTCTGAAAATGATAAGATACTCCAAGTCTTTCCAAGTCATCGATGAGCTCTAGTTGATGTAAAGGATCCATCGAATTAAGCATCAACCTAACTTCTTCTTAAGTTGTTCAACCCGTTTGGCAAACGGTTCTCCTTGGATATATCAAGATTAATTAATTTTAATAACTTATAAATACAATTGTGAACCATATGCTTCTATAAGTATAAGCAATAAAAGTTAATTGAAACCAGAAATATACCACATGGTTACTGGTAAGTGATTGAACACAGTCACGGGGCCAAATGGAAGGTGGGTAATTGGTTGATCGTCTAACAATGGTTTCATCAAACGTTTTGGTTGTAGCTATACATTTGAGTACTGATCTACTAGCTCGAGCAATGATGTTGCTATATGATCCAACTAAGGATCTGTTTAAAGGCGACAATCTCTTAAAAGTTAACGAAGGCGGTGAAATAAGCTGACAATAAAGAGCCATTTTGATTTAGGAAGGTTTTTCAAGTCAAGTGTTGGATGGAATGACAATGACTTGTACGAGTTTGTAGTTGTACTCCAAAACCCCAATGCCTCTCTCCATTTATACACACCCTGCAATCATTATTAAAGAATAAAAAAAATTAGAAAATAATACAGTCACCGATGGTAGTGCACCGAATTTGTGCATCGAATGACGTGACAAAATCCTGATTATTGATCAATTTTAACTTAATATTAATCAACGGTCTGGATTTTGTCACGTCATTCGATGCACAAATTCGATGCACTACCGTCTGTGACTGTAGCATTACTCAAAAAAATTATCAAAGTTCACGTTTACTAAATGTAGCATAAAAGATTCTTAATAATACATTGATCTAAGCAAGCCTCACGGGCAAAATCGATGCACTACCGTCACGGATCGTAGCATTACTCAAAAAAATTATCAAAGTTCACCTTTACTAAATGTAGCATAAAAGATTCTTAATAATAATTAATACATTGATCAATTTGAATCCTTTTAACGCGGGTAAAATCCTAACACAAGTAGAAGTGTTAAATTCTCTAACAAACGGTTTCATGTAAATTAATAAGCTAAAAACTATTAAACCTTCGAAACTAATTATAATCAAAGTATTCAATATTATTCCATATAACCAATTGAATACCATTTCTTTAGTAAATTAATGAAGATTGGAAGTAGCATAGATTGGTAATCAAAAAGAGTTCTGGGAAGCTAAAACAATTATAAAGAATGAATATCCCTAAGTACATTTTGAGAATAGAAAATTTGGACAATTCATGGGTGATGGAACATAAAGGCAGATTAATTTTTCAAATTTCAAAACCAAGGAAGGTGACTCTCACCAAACGTCAAATTAGTCTGTTAATCAATATCTTCTTCCCCAAATCATAACATTAATTAAATATAGAAGGAGCATAAAATTTTATAGCCAAAGCTGTGTCATATTTACTGACGATCAAATTTAATAAAGCTATTCATAGTCCAATGCACGTCTCGTCCGTTCAAAACCTGATGACCATTCAATTACACAAATAACACGTGTCAAAAAGTGGATTATTAAAGAACAATTAAATGTACATTAACAACAAGAATATTAAGATGAAGATAAATAATTTAATTCTGTTTCTCAAGGACTGTGTTTTCCATGTAATTCATGCAATTAGGTTTAATTCTAAGAAAATCAACTGGACTCACCTTTGAAGGCAGCTAAATTCCAGTCAAGGCATCATAATGTGCCAGACCTAACCATTAATATTTATGAAATTTCCAACATGCAAAATCTTGATCAACCCCGACGCACAATCCAAATATGAAAAACAATAAACATTTTTATGTCTTTTTATTTACCTTCATGGAAAGTGTCATTGTTACCGCTACAAAATTCTAAATTAAGTAAATGAAAACAATTCAATTCATGCTAAATAAAGAGTGATCTAAACTCGTATTATTTTATCAAAATTGAGAAGCGATATCGATTTCCAGCTAACTAAATAAATTTTTAATATCACTAGTAACAATAAATTATTTATGAATAAGTTGTCAAGCAAATTCGTTGAATTAGGAATCATTAAACTAGGAAAATTCAAAGTCCACTACTTTTGTCAAAATTCCAATCAAAATTCGACATGAAAGTTCTCAATCGAAATATGGAAAACAATACTTATTGTTGACATTAAATTATTACCGCCAAAGAAAGTCCAAAATAAAAAAAAAAAAAATAATTAGTAATTTAATCCTGTTCTATAATTAGAAGAGAACCACTCTCTAAGTAATAATTACTAATTATTCTTTAATTAGTAATTAGTAATTTCATGTCTAATTTTGAAATTCATTGTTAATGCGTGATTTTGACACCAACCAAACACACGTGTGAAATACTGAGTTGGCCTAGAAGACACACATGAATGGGAGAATGAGAGTGAAAGGAATGGAGAACAGTGTTTAAAGTGGTTCAGATGCTCAAGGAAGCAAGTCCTACGTCCATTGGTATTATATTAATAATAGTGGTCATGTCGTGCTCAGCGAGCCAATTTTACAAATGATTACAAGTGAGAAAGGGTGTATGCTTTTTTTGAGAGAGACCAGCTAATACTCTAAAATGAGAGAGAAGTCCTCTATTTATAGTGGGATGGGTTAAGGTGATGATTACTAAATCTGTGATATGGTGAGATTATCCGTGCAAATCCTTTTTTATGTCTTGTTGCCCACCTTCTGGAGCGATTTACGCGATTTGGAGCACGGATTGGACACGTGGAATCTCTCTAGCTCCTGGCTAGTCTAACACGCACCTACTACATTGACAGAAGCATGCTGCTCATGTCCTCGCACGACATGGCTATGTCTGCACAGCTGCGGGTCTACCCAAGCTCTTACTTTTCATGCTGATTGGGCCTTACATCAGCCCTACTTTTTTAGGCATAATAGAAGTCCCCTAGTTTTTAAGATTTGAGAATCGAACCTTAGAAACTACATATTATGCATTGATTTGATGCGCTTGTCGAGATTCTTGCCATCCCGACCTGGACGCATGGAGGTCGTGGAAACGCTCTTGTGCAAGCAACCTGAGATAGTCTTCACCTTAAGGGTCAGCGACTGATCAGTGCCACGGTGACTGGCCTTCTTTTGAAATCCACGACCTGATTACACTTAGAACTCACCAAAGGCAAGGGATAGCGTTGCTTCGAAGTCTGGCATATTTTGAAGCCGAAGAGCCACGTCGCTACGCGACTTGCAAGATGAAGCGTTTTACATAATGACCTCTTTGTATGCTATCCGTTTCACATTTGCAGCATATACATTTAATGAAGTGCTTTTTGCTTTGACAGACGTGTCTTGTGCGCAATAAGTGCCAGCCATGCACATTAAATACGAGTCATGCTGAAACGACATTCCCTATCAGAGCATTAAATGCGGATATGGGCGCATTAAATGTGGAGGGAAAACATGCCGTCGCTTAAGTTTTTCAACAGAAGAGAACGACGATTTGGTTTCCTGAAGCATGACAGTCACTCTTCTCCGTTGATCTATGACACGTGGTCGCAATCAACGGGGATATGCTTTTCCGCCCAAACGTCGTTTGACTTCGGAAACCAAAGCGCCATTCCTTCCACTATAAAAATCCAAGTTCATTTCAGGCACTGTTACGATTTTCACTTCCTCAGAGAGAACAAGAGATTTTCATGAGCTCTGATTCTTAGCCTTTCAATACCTAGTGCGTATTCGACACTTGAAGCAAGAGGACTCATTCTTCTCATTCCGAGAGGTAAGAATTATTTCGTCTGCACCTTTGGCTATTTTTTTTTTCTGGTGTTTTTAAGCGTTGATAATGTCAGCAGTAGTTTGCCATCGAGACTGGCAAATACTCTCCGTTGGGTCAAAGCCATTGATGGTGGCTCTCAAATATCTTGTTTAGGGTTTTTCTAGGGTTTGAGGGAGAAAATATTTTCTCCTCTACGTCATCATATGGAACAGTGTACGAAGACTAAATGGTTCCCTGCTTGTCGCTTTTGCAGACTGCAGAATGGATCCCCTAATGACAAGAGCTAAGGAAATGACCAATTCATCCGTGCAGGGTGCCCCCTGATGGGTCCCTCTCGAGAGATCTACTCGGTACTTATAGAAGAAGAGCTCGGTAGGGTAATAGACTAGTACGATCTTAGCAAGGAGGTCTTCCTCGATAGGACATACACGGCTTGATATCTGCCACGGGGGTTGGTCGTAATCTCCGAGGACATTTTCAAGGGTGGGGGATTGATCCCTTTCCACCCCTTTGTCAGGTCGGTCCTCGATCATTTCAGGATCGCACCAATACAGCTCACACCAAACGCGTACGTGATAGCCATGGCCATGTACATGCGTGCCGTGAAAGTGGGCTGGGCGAGCTAACAGCAGTAGAGCTCGGCTGCTCTTATATCCTGAAAAAGAGTAAGGACAAGGACTCCTACTACCTATCCAAGAGAACTCCACCATTGAAGCGGGGATACACAGTTACCCGAGTAACCAAGACCATACCAGATGAAATTCTTCTTCTTTCGTCACGACGACATTTGCAGTTTTCAAGACCCGAGTAGGTTTACTCCTAATTCAGTTTTGCAAAGCTAACGTTCTTTGCTAATGAGCTGTTCTTTTTGCTCGCAATCAATAAGACGACCAGTTTGGAGCTGCTCGAGGATTCAAACAGGATCGCAACCTTTGGTTTCTTGCCAAAAGAAAGTCACGACGTGAGGCTACTCGTGACGACCACCAATTTGCAGAGGCACGGGTTCTTCAATCCGGACGCGAGCCAGAAACCATACTGAGTAAGTTTTTCAAGTTTTTTTCAATTTTTTTTGAACTATTTTACTAACGATGTTCTGTATGCAGCACCATGCCTCCCAAGGTACCCCAATTGTCACGACCGAGGAAGTTCACATTCCCTGCTACGTATCACGTGGCATGGATCGAGCATCTGAGCATCGCCAACGATCCCTCCACAGGGGCAACTTCGGCGAGTGCTTTGGAACGACCACTCACTGGAGCTCCGTCATCCGGCCTTACCTTGCTTGTTCTTGCAAAAACTCAAAAACGCTGGCCCAAAAATCTAGGAAGCGTAAGAAACTTTGGACTGAGGAGTTAGAGTTCGAACTAAAGGGACTAGGCGTCTAACCCGAGAGGTCGCAGCCTTACCAGGCGTACAGCTCGGGAGGGCCACCTAGGGGTACAACCGACACTTTGATTCCCTCCGGGGGCCCGCAGACGTGACAACAGACGACTACGCTCCCGGGGAAAAGGTCGGGCAAAAAGCCCATGGGGGAGACACTACCTGCTGGGGGTGCTGGCACGCCTGTGTTGGACACGATGGGCCAACTCCTAAAGCACTTGCAGTCGGTAGTTCTAACCCCACCTCCGATGGATGCATCCTCACTACATGCAGTTCGAGGAGTTCGTGGCTTCCAATTCTGTGGACCTGTTGTTCATGTCCGTTCAACACTTGAGCAAGGTAAAACAAACCGTTCTCAGTGAAGACTTTGTTTGCATTTGAAGAAACTAACTTTATTTTTTCGATCACAGGCTTTGTTTTCCATGCAACTCTCCTGTAAAAGGTTTAGCTCGGGGTGGCGAGGGGTAGGTCGAGCTGAGAGAAGAGAATGCATGACTCAAACAGGACTTGGCGGTCGCTGAAGCAGAGAAAGATCGGTCCACCACATCGGCGAACCAATACATGAATGAGAGGAACGCTGCTCTTCGCACGGTGGACTTCTAGAAGGCCGAGTTGGAGAGGCAAAAGGAGGAGATAAAAGAGCTGCAGAGGACGGTGGCCAGACTCACCATGGGGGCTGGAGAGAAAGACAAGGAGTTGGTAGTGACCACCTTGCGAGCCTTGCAAGCAGAGTGAGGAAGGAGCGAGCTATGGGAGGTTTCTGAAAAACAAAGGCAGACATCGAGGCCGAACTCCACGCTAGTCAGGGAAGGGTCACTTATCTGACCGGAGAGATGCAGCAGCAAGCATCGGAGGTCGAGAGCAAGGCTTTCGAATAGGCAATTCAGTCTATTTACGCCCTTAGGCTGAAGAATCCCGGGATGGATATATCCGATCTTTTGGAGGAATACCAGGATTTCCTCGATAGAATGGCGCATATTGATGATGAGGATGCAGCGGAGGCTACTCGAGGATCCGAGCCAGGGGAGCATGTAGCCGACCAAAGGGTCAGCGAACAGCCTGGAGATGATGAGGTCACGCCTCCGGGAGAAGGCCAATGAATGTTTACTTTTGGAGCCTTTCTTGCTCGCTTTTGTACCTTTTTTTTCTTAAAATAAAAATAAATAAAGATATTGCTTTCTTAATCTTTGCTTATAATTCTCATACCTTACATCCATGAGATTGCATTCTAACTATACAATTATATTGAAAAAAAATTTTGCAAACACAATTATACACTTCATGCAAACAGAATTATACGTAAGTGATTACAAAAGGACTGAATTACACGTTATTTACAAAGGTTATGAAAAGCAATCTTTACAAGAGTAAATTGAGTTTGGAATTACGTAATATGGTCAGAGATATTTAGCATTCCAAGCTCGTAGTACTACGGAACCGTTCAACCTTTTGAGATGATAAGTCCCTGGTCTTATCACTTTGGCGATGCAGTATGGACTTTCCTAGTTCGGTCCCAAAACTCCCGCACTTGGTTCCCTAGTACCGAGAAGAACTTCCTTCAAAACGAGGTCGCCAACTTGGAAGTCTCTTCTTCTGACCTTAGAGTCGAAGAACCTTTTCGCGCTAGCATAGAGGCTGCGATTCTCACCGAGCCTTCGCATATGATGTTCTTCAACTAGATCAATGACTTGCATGCATAACACCTACATTGCTAACAACGTTGAATCGTATCCCTCCAAAGTGAATCCGGTGGCCTTACCACCTCCACGGGGATCATTGCTTCGCAGCCATATGCTAGCGAAAAAAGGGGTTTCTAAGGTGGAGGTTCTTGGAGTTGTTCTGTATGCCCACAGGGACTTCGTGAGGTCATCACCCTTTAACCCTTTCCCTTCGTCGCGCCAAGCCCTTCCCGGCCTTCAGTGTATTTGATGGTTTTGTTGATGGCTTCAACTTGACCATTTGCTTGCGGCCTTGTGACTAAGGCAAATTTTTTATGAATATCCAACTCATCGCAAAACTGCTTGAATTCCTCGTTATCGAACTGTTTTTTGTTATCGGATATGAGGGTATGAGAAATCCCATAGTGGCACACGATATTCCTAAAGATGAAGTCCTTGAGTTTTTTGGTGGTGATCGCGGCTAATGGCTCTGCTTCAACCCATTTGGTGAAGTAGTCTATCGCGACCACCACATACTTAACTCCCCTTTACCAACTGGCATGGGATCGATGAGATCGATTCCCCACATGGAGAATGGCCAAGGGCTGGTCATGGTTATCAGTTGGTGGGAAGGAGCTTGCGGTATGTTCACGAACCGCTGACACTTGTCACACCTTTTAACAAAGTTGTAAGCATCCTCTTGAATTAGGGGCCAATAGTACCCTTGACGAACAACTTTGTTGGCGAGAGATCGTGCAGCGGTGTGATTATCATAGATCCCTTCATGTATCTCTCTCATGATGTAGTCTGCCTCTTCATCTGTTACACATTGAAGGAGAGGGGCGCTGAACCCTCGCTTGTACAACTGGTCTCCAATGAGTGTGTAACGAGCAGACCTTGTTTGTAGGATCCTTGCTTCGACCTTATCGTTGGGCAAGGTCCCATCTCGGAGATACTGAATGATAGGGGTCATCCAAGAGACTGATTCTACCACATTCATGACTTGTTCGGTCGAGCTAACACTAGGGGTCTCAATGAACCGAACAGGAATGCTTTCTGGTGCATCTGAGTCTAACGATGAGGCTATCCTTGCCAAGACATCTGCCACTGAGTTGTTATCCCTAGGAATCTATGTGATTGTGAAGTGCTCGAACAGCTGAGTGCAGCCTTTGCTTTCTTTAGATAGCTGATCATATTTTCTTCCTTGGCTTAGTACTCCCCCAAAATCTGGTTGACAACCAAAGCATGGAGTCGCTATGGATACTGATCGCGATTGCGCCCATTTCTCTTCGCCAATCGCATCTGGCCAGCGAGCAAAGCTTCATACACAATCATTGTTGGTTCGCTTTGAAACCGAATTCCAGCAGGACGCCTACTAACGCTGAGCCCTTCCTTAACTAATTCTAGGATAAGACCTACCGCCCGCCCTCTTCATCGATCCATCGACGTAAAGGCTCCAAGTCGATAGATTTTGAGCAGTTTTCTAAATGACTTCGCTGGGCCGTTGCTCGACTCATTCGTTAGATGATATGAGAATTCGGATATGAAGTCGGCAACAGCCTACCCTTTGATGGTTGTTTTTAGTCTATACTTCAGATCAAACTGACTTAATTCCATGGCCCATTTAAGCAACTTACCCGATGCCTTCAGTTTCTGGAGGACCTGTCTAAACGGGTAGTTGGTCATGACATGGATCATATGGGTGTGGAAGTAAGGTCGTAACTTTCTGGAAGCGATCAACAGGTTATAGGCTAATTGTTCCATTTTTGGATACCGCATCTCGGCATCCAGCAGACGCTCGCTGTAATACACTGGCCATTCGACCTTGTTCTCTTCCTAAACTAAGGCTGCACTGACCGCGAACTGGGAGACGAACAGGTGCAAGAGGAGGACATCTTGCGGGAGAGGTTTAGATAGAAGAGGTGGCTTTCTGAGCTGCTCTTTAATGCTCTAGAATGTCTGTTTACATTTGGGAGTCCACTCAAACTTCTTGTTGGCCCTTAGTACATTGAAGAATGGTAAGCAGCGATCTATTCCTCTCGATATGAAGCGGCTGAGTGCCGCTATTCGCCCATTGAGGCTCACAACCTGTTTTTTGTTGGTCGGGCTTTTCATATCGAGGAGAGCTTGGATTTTCTCGGGGTTGATCTCTATTCCCCTCTAGTTAACCATGTATCCCAAGAATTTTCCTGAGGACACTCTGAATGAGTACTTGAGAGGGTTTAGCTTCATTCTGTACTTCCGGAGCTTGTCGAACATCTCAACGAGATGCGCCATGTGATCTGAAGCAACATGCGACTTGACCAGCATGTCATCTACATAGACCTCCATCAATTTCCCGATTTGCTCGAAAAACATCCGGTTAACCAACCGCTGGTAAGTTGCACCAACATTCTTTAGGTTGAAGGGCATAACTCGGTAGCAATACAGCCCCCGATCTATAACAAAAGGAAGTATGCTCTTCGTCCGGTGCATACATCAAAATTTGATTGTATCCCAAATATGCATCCATAAAACTTAGCAGCTCGTGCTCGGAGGTGGCATCCACGAGCTGGTCGATTCTTGGCAGGAGAAAACTGTCTTTTAGTTATGCTTTGTTGAGGTCGGTGAAGTCAACATAGGTTCACCACTTATCGTTAGACTTCTTTACTAGAACCGGATTGGTAACCCAGCTCTAATAGAGCACTTCTCGGATGGATCCATTCCGAAGAAGATTATCTACCTCAAGTTGTAAAGTAGCATATCGTTCTGGATCCCTCACTCTTCTCTTTTGGCGAACCTGTTTGGCTTCACTGTCGATGTTCAGGGCATGGCAAATAATATCCGGACTAATCCCGATCATATCTGCATGCGTCCATGCAAACACATCAATATTTTCTCTTAGGAAGCTGGTCAGGTCACTAGTGAGTTGGGGGTTGAGATTGCTTCCAATCCTAACACTTTGCTCGGTTCTCTGGTCGACCGACACCTTAGATAGGTCCTCAACTGGCCCATTGGAAGGGCATTCCTGAATACGAGGGTCCATGTTATCCTCGGCTGGGCCAGGCCACGGTTCGATCTAACTAATCGCCATTGCCTGTTTGGGAATGTCGCGGGTGATGCCTTTCCCCTTGCACACCATCTATACTGCTTTTACATAGCAGTTGCGAGATGTGCGTTGCAATCCACTTACTTTCCCTATCCCTGTCAGGGTGGGGAACTTCATCTTGAGATGGTAGATCGAAGTGACTGCTCAGAAGTGTCTCAATAGAGGTTGCCCGAGGATATCATTGAAAGCAGACGGATAGTCCACTACCAGGAATTCAGTTATCTTTGTTACCTCGTCCGAGTCACGCAGCGTGACTGGAAGCGAGATCGTTCCCTTGGGAATCAAGTGATCCCTTCCCAGTAAAGCCTGACAGAGGGGATCAGACGGGTCGGGTCGGAGTCGGCCTCATCCAATTTCATTCTCTCGAAAGCTAACTGGAACAGGATGTTCACAAGCGCTTCTGGTTATCCACCAATCATTCTGTGGACATCGAAGCGCCCTATCTAAGGACGAACGATGTGAGCATTCATCATGGGATGATGCAATCAGACCGCGTCTTTTTCGGAGAAGGTGATTTCTTCCTTTTTACAAACCTTTGGAGGTCGTTGCGCCGTGTTCATCACACGGATAGGATCGTGATGAGCTGCAAGAGCATATCTTTCTTGGGCACCTGTATGTTCCCCCGAGGTGTGGTCCCCCAAAGATTACTCCCACGCTACAGATACCCTGGTGATCACGACGCTTCTTGCCTTGTTCCTCTCGATTTTTCTCCCTTACGGGAGCAGAGTCATCAATATACTCTTTGAAATGTCCCTTTTTGATAAGGTCTTCGATGGCTTGTTTGAGAGCTCGGCACTCATCAGTGTGGTGGCCATTGTCCCTATGATTATGACAATACTTCTTGCTATTTCTAGCTGAAGGGGGATTTTTCATGGGCTCGGGCTCTCCGAGCAAACTAGCCTCTTTTGACTTGTCAAAAATTGCCGAGACAGAAGCGTTCAAAGGGGTATATTGATTCCATGTCATGATCACGACGAGGAATGGGAGCATAAAATTTCTTGGGCTCGAACCGTGGTTTCTTTCCTTTTTGCTGATCATCATTAGCCCATCGACAATTAGCCTTCCTATTTTCCCCCCGACCACTGCCCGAAGTGCCGGGGTCATAACAACGAAGTGCCACCACGGAATTCTTGATACGAAGGTATTTCTCCGTGAGGTGGTAAAAACGGGTGAAAGAAACATCATCCTCTGATCGTAGGTCCTTTCACATATCTATTTGTGGATAAACTCTCGCTATGATTAGAGTTCAAACAGACTCTTCGGGAGTGTGAGCTACTTTGTGGAGCTCTCTATGGAATCAGCGATATAGGATTGAAGGGATTCATCCCTCGCTTGCCTTATGTTACTAAGATAACTCAAAGGCATCAACTGGTTCACTTGGAAGTGTCTCAAGAATGTTGAGTTCATTTGATTCCACAAGCTGATTGCTCCTGCCGAGGCGACCTGAACCACCGCTTGGCGTGAGATGTAAGAGTCACCGCCAAGCATCGGCATTTTGCCAAATCGGAGACTTGATGAAGTTCCATCAGGTGATTGAATTCGTACAGATGATCCTACGGATCTAAATTCCCGTTGAACACCCTCAAATCGGGCATTCTGAATCTGGATGGGATAGGGGCGGCTAACACAGCTACGAAAAACGGAGACCCTTCTACGACCTACCCTGGATCATTTTGCTTGGCCTTTAACTGATCGATGGCTCACCGTCAGTTTTCTTTTAATCTCGAGGCAGTAGCGCATCGGGGATTGCTTTCCCCCATGCGGGTGCGACCCTCTTGAGTGCAGTTGAGGAAAATCTAGAGATCGGATTCCTCCTCGCCTTGGTCAGTAGCTTCACCGCCGACTCACGCGCGGTTAGAGTCGTGCGATGGTGATTACTGGCCCGGGGAACTTTCCTGACCTCTGCAGTGGTGTGAACCAACCCGCTAACGATAGGCACTTCCCGCGTGACGTTGTTCAGGGTCATTATTCTAGTGATGGGAATCTCCCCGCCTTGAACTTCTGCGAGAGTGCTCGCCCGACATGGCATGGGACAGCTCGATCTGCGATTTGTCACCGAGTCTTTGCGCCACGGGTATTCTACCTAGGGTGTGGTCGGTGTTTGCTGGTCCCTCAAAGCCCCTAGGCCTATTGTTTGCCACCTGCTTTCCCTTCATTTGACGCGCTGCAGTGCACACGGCACAAGCTATCACCTTTTTTCGCACTTTCATGCGACTTGCAGGCGTTTTTGGCAGTGGCATCGTCTCATTTGATACGGGTGGTGCAACCCAGTCCAAACAGTCCAACCTTCGGTTAACCGTTTGAAGAGTATTGTTGAACCTCTCTAGGTAGTTTACGATGGCTGGATCAAGCCGGGAGCTTGAGGGAATGTCCCCTGCAAGATTTTGCGGAACTAGGGGCATTTCGAAAGAGGTGCCCTTTTGCACCTAAGGGATATCCTCCTCATCATTATGGGGTCGCTCAGATTCAAATCGACATGCCATTTGCTGTTGTAGGACCAGTTGGTTAGAGATTCTCCTGATGAAAGGATGAATACTAAATCAAGGGGCCCTCCTTCTAACGCCAAACTGTTGATGCATGATTTTGACACCAACCAAACGCACGTGTAAAATGCTAAGTTGGCCTAGAAGACACACGTGAATGGGAGAATGAGAGTGAAAGGAATGGAGAACAATGTTTAAAGTGGTTCAAATACTCAAGGAAGCAAGTCCTACGTCCACTGGTATTATATTAATAATAATGGTCAGGTCGTGCTCAGCGAGCCAATTTTACAAATGATTACAAGTGAGAGAGAGTGTATGCTCTTTTTGAGAGAGACCAGCTAATACTCTAAAATGAGAGAGAAGTCCTCTATTTATAGTGGGATGGGTTAAGGTGATAATTACTAAATCTGTGATATGGTGAGATTATCTATGCAAATCCTTCTTTATGTCCCGTTGCCCACCTTCTGGAGCGATTTACGCGATCTAGAGCAGGGATTGGACACGTGGAATCTCTCTAGCTCCTGGTTGGTCCAACGCATACCCACTGCACTGACAGAAGCATGCTGCTCATGTCCTTGCACGACGTGGCTGTAGGTCTACCTAAGCTCTCACTTTTCATGCTGATTGGGCCTTGCATCAGCCCTACTTTTTTCAGGCATAACATTCATGAATATTTATCACCAGTGATTAACATTTCATTCCCTTCATGTATGCTATAGATCTACAATCATTATTTCTAAAATAAAACTTTAGATAATTAAACTAAAAGTTTGAAAAAAATTAAAACTAATAAAAAAATCATTTCAAATAAACTCAAGATCATAATTTATCAAATAAACTGAAAGTTCGAATAAAGGATTGCACCCACATGACACCGTATAAATTGCAAGCTAGCTAGACCTACTGTAATTTCATTTCAGTTGGTATTATTACCATTAAACAATCCAAAATTATAAAATAATAATAGTACTATTAATAATAATCGAAGTGAAGTAAAGTAAAGTAGCCAATCCTATTTTTTTTAGGTAAGGAATGACATAAATTCGTGTACTTTGAGTTTCAAACTTAAAGTGAACATGATTTTTTTATTTTATTTTTTTTTGTTCAGGGGGTAAGTAAACTTTTCATAGAAAGGGAGAAAGAGTATACAAAAGACCTAAAAACTGGCCAACCTACCTCAAGACAAGCCTTGGGTTAGGAGTGAAAGAATGATACTATCAAGACAACTCCTAATCTTCTCTTTTTTCCATTTCTCTTGTCAAAAAAATAGAAGTAAGCAGAGATTAAAGAATACAAAGAAACCCACCTACCACAGAACATGCCCTAAGTTAGGTTCATTAGTATCCAAAAACCAAAGACCTTCCCAACTCTTCACAATACATTGCATACCAAAGGGTGGTAACCGGCAGCGTGCCGAATGTTCCAAATCAATAACCTTTCTAACCTAACTACTGAATTGTATATAAGGTAAGCAAGGGTCGATCCCACAGGGAATGGTTCGATTAATTTCTATATTCTAAAACAATAAAAACAACAGAAAAATAAAATAAAACCCTAAACAGTAAACATGACAACAGTAATGAAAGGGGGTTGTAGTCAAAGCAAACTAAAGTAACACAAAGAAATCTCTAATGAAGTAATTAGATTAAAAACCATCAGTTCTCAGTTCAAGATCCACCTAAACATGCATTGGATATGAACTAACCGTAACACTATTCTATCTCGTTATTATGGAACTATTGACCCTAGGAAACAACAAGCTCCGTTACCCGAATTCTCCCTTAGTTGTCACTACTAAAATAAGCTCTTCGAGTAGATACTAACCCTTGAACAACCTAGAACAAGCTCTCTAAATTCAATTCAATGGCAACCTTAAGAATTAAGAAAATAGATCAATCTAAGCAACAATCACGCAAGCTCGGATTATTTAACTTAGGTTATGTTATTCAAGACAACAGATTGAAAACTTGTCCATAATCATTTATCATCATGTGTTACTCGTTGAATAGAAAAAGGACAATTACGTATCACAATTCCTAATTCTAACAAGTAAAATTCCGATTAAACAATTTAGCAGGCCAAAACTAAATCACTCAAACAAGAATCATAAACAATTAAAACAGAATAACATAAACAATTCTAATAAAAACGAGATTAAGAACAATGTTACTGAAGTTAAGTTACACCAATGACATGAATTTAGGCTTCAAAATCCCCTTGAACTGAAGAAGGAAGATCAGCCGCACATCTTGACGTAGAATATAAAAAAACTAAGAAAAATACTCTACTGTTGTTCTCCCGTTTAACCTGATAACTCATGAATAAATAATATATCTTTTTTTCTTAATTCTTCCCTATGAAAAACAGAAATTACTTTCCTAGACGTTTCCTAAAAGATAGACTTCCAAAACTGTCAAAATCTTATCAGATATGGAAAACAGAATTTGTCTCCAGCTCGCACCAGGATTCTCGCAATGTAAAAGATATTTTCTGGGCTTGGTCACTTCATAAGAGTTGTAGTTCCCGGATGTGTAGATGAATCTGGGCTTTTGAATCACCCACTTTCGATATCTGACGCTCTAGTTAGGCCCATTCGAAGAATCAATACTCAGCCAGGAAATCCTTTCCATGACTAGGATTCCAGGTCCGGTTTTGCAAC
Organism: Pistacia atlantica; assembly: GCA_026229545.1. Lineage (NCBI taxonomy): Eukaryota > Viridiplantae > Streptophyta > Magnoliopsida > Sapindales > Anacardiaceae > Pistacia > Pistacia atlantica. The sequence continues at coordinate 30,974,846 of CM047908.1, read as the reverse complement.
AACTACTGAGAACCCAAACAAACTCGGATTCTCGCCCATAATACCTTCCTGGAAAGCTTGATTCGTCTACTTTACGTTTTTTGAAGAACACTTTTGCAATCGAGAAATCTGACTCCATGAAAAACCTGAAAAACACAGCACTGGTCAGAATAATTAAAAATCTGGAATTTCCTTTTCTCAATTATTTCCTAAAGTCTATCCAAATATGCCAAACTTACAAAATAAACTCTAATCAACTCAACTAGGCAAAAAACATAACAAAAACATAATATGGAAGGAATAAAAAATATATAAATTATACTCTTATCAGTAACCTTCGAGGCTATACAACCCCTCCATCCCCCAAAAGCCAAACCAACAAGAACATTCGGATCAAAGCATCCACCCAAGGAAGAATGCAACCAGCCGGCGGCCCCCTCACACAAACCCCAACCCCACCAAAACCCCCAAAACCCCCACCCCCACCCCCCATCCCCCAAAGAATGAATTGAACGTGATTTCTATCTAATCCTATACTATATATTTCACCCATTTCATGAATAAAATTAATGTGAATAGTTAGGTAATCAAGAAACTAATTGTTAAAATTATGGAATTGTAGATAGTGTGGAATTGGTGTCCATTAAAATACAATAATGAGAAATCCTTTTCAAAAATTATTTCCTCCATCAATACTTAAAATATTAGAAAAAATGAATCTTTTATATTTAGATATTTAATCACTTAAGACTGAGAATAAATAATATTCCTCTTAATAGAAAAAAAACTCAAAATTTTGGCTTTTAAATAAAGATTAAAGACTTATTTGTTTGTCTTAAATGACTTCTCCAAAAATATCTCTATTCTAATTTTTAAATTCCGATCGTACTCCATATAACATAAATCTCTGTAAACCTATTTTATTTGCCTTCTTATTTTACTTTCACTGTAGCAGACATAGTGGATACACACAATAAAAAAATTAAATCAAATGATTTAAAAAACTAAAATATTTCTGTATATTTGATTAAATTCATGATTTCTAATTGATAAAGATATTTTTGTAAAAATACTACTTTTCAGATATATAAAATTTATAAAAACAAACACTTAATGCTTATAATTATATATTAAAAAATTACAAACAAACACTTAATACTTATAATCTGATATTATAAATATTTTTTATGTATTATTCATTCAGAGTTATTTAGTTGTCAACGCTACAAAACTATCAAACAAAATACCAAACCATCTAAGTGTGTCAGTTTCTTGTGACATGATAGAAAGAAGTGATGTTGTAGCAATAAATTTGCAAACCTTATGCCCTAGCCCTCCCCACCAATAGCCAAGGGCATCGACCAATCATATAGGGAAAAACAATAAGTATTATTTTAATATCTTAAACTTAAAAGTTTATTTATTTGTTTTAATTATAATAAAATGAATGGTTAGAAATTTGAGTTAAGATTTTAATTTAAACATCATAATCATTCTATACAAATTTGTTTCAAAATCCTGAAATATTCTTACACAAATTTACAGTTACAAGATCGCTTAATCTCTCATTTCTTATAATTTCCAACTCTCTAGACTCTTATTGTTGAATAAAATGTTCAAGCTTCAACTCAAGCAAAGCCTACAAGAACGGCAGTCCCTATTGTCGTTTTTGTATTCATAATATGGCCCTAATACGAAGTCATTTTTAGAGCAGAAGAAAGACATCAGCTCTCTCACGTGTTCTGCATGGTCCCGGAGATGCAACTTGTAGAGCAACTTGCAGCAGAGAAGTTGGCTCTTCTTATTGAGATCGAATGGTGAAGAAGATATAGTATTGTGTTTTTCTATGTCAATATGAACGGTGTAGTTGCAATTTGACAAGGATCAATACAATTCTCTTGTATATAAATTGTAAAGCTGGTATTGTAGAACATTAAGAAAAATGAAATATTAACTTTCTAGAATTTTCTTTCCTTCTTCTCTGTTCTTTCTGTTTTTGACATTTTCATGGTATCATAGCTATTGACAGACGTCAATTGTAGATCCTAAAACACCTCTTACCTCAGCTCTCAACACAAAAGGAAAAATGATGAATTTGGCTTCTTTTTCAACACTGAACAACACTCTTTCTAGTATCACCGTGAAATTAGGCGAGAGAAATTATGCTTACTGGAAGTCTCAAGTCTTTTCAGTGTCGAAGGCATATGAATTAGAAGGTTTTGTTACAGGTGATAAACCTTGTCCTACTACCTCCATTATCTCTGAAACTGATGAACCAAAACTAATTGTTAGTCAAGAACATTTAATGTGAAAAAAAATTGATCAATTGTTGTTTAGCTAGTTAATATCCTCCATTTCAAAACAATGATTGGGCATGTTGCTAATTGTGAAACAGCATATGATATATGACACACATTAAAGATGCATTTCCTAACAGATTCTAAGGCTATGATTCTACACCTAAGAAATCAATTACAAACCACTAGGAAAGACAGCTCTAGCATAAATGATTATGTGCTAAGAATGAAGGAAATTGCTTATTCTTTGACCACCAGTGGTATGGTTGTGACCGATGAAGAATTGCTTTTATACATTCTTGATGGACTTGGAGTTGAATATGATGCAATGGTAGCTACTTTAACCTCTAGGAGTAGTGAAGTATCACTCCAAGAAGCACAATTTTTATTGCACAAATACAAAATGAGGCTGGAGAACAACACTCTACCTATATAGGCTTTCATGAGGTCGCTGCCTTCTTAGCAAACAAACATACTTCCAATTCACAACCAGCCATGTCAATAATGAATACCTCAAAGCAACAAAAAAATCACCTTCCACATTCTCATTCTCCAAGTAAAAATGAACCTAAAAATCCCAATCGGTTTACTCAAAATTTCCAACCTTATAATCCAAACTTTGGTAGGTTAAAGGTAGAGGTATAGGTAGAAACTTCTACAAACCTAGACTTTTCTGTTAGTTATGTGGAAAGAGTGGACACATGGCTCATTCACAGCAACATACACATGGCTATCATCGCTTTGACACTTCTTTACAAGGTAATTAGAATCACATACCTCAGTTTGGGATGGATTGTAACAGTTCACAGCAACATACACAGTCCACGGCTCCTGCACAAGTTTTCTTTGCAAACTCTCAACCTGGTTACTCTAACTACTTATCCAACTCAACCTTTCCAGACTTCTTCTCCAATTTTACATCATCAAAAATCCTTCAAGAACAATGCACTAGTGAATTCCTCTTCTTCTCATCCAAATCTATCACAACAACATTATGGAAATGCAGGGGAAAATGTGTTGACTAAACAGTTTGGAACAACACAGCCTATTAGCAACACCTCTAACAGTTTCATATCCAAATTGGTTCATCGACTTGGGTGTCCACTCATCACATAACACTTGACCTTCAAAATATCTCACTCAAGAATCAATATATTGGAGCTGAATCACTACAAGTTGGGAATGGACAGTACCTTGACATCTCATATACAAGTTTGACTATCTTACCTTCCTCTTGTGTAAACAAATCAATTCAACTTAAAAACATACTTTGTGTCCCACACGTGACTATGAATCTACTGATCATTTCTAAAATTACAAGAGATAACAATGTATTAGTTGAATTCTTTGCTGATGGTTGTGTTATTAAGGACAAGACTTCTCAGGTTGTACTTCTTAAAGGGTCCTTGGACAATGGTCTGTACCAACTCGACATCCCAAATGGAAATGGTGTTTGTCAACAACGAATATCTTCCTCTTCAGAGTCTCCTCAGTCACAACAATCACAAGCTCTCCAGCAAATTCATTTCATCAGTTGCATTCTGGATTCTCTTGCTTAAATAATTATTCTGGTTATCAAGCCTCTAGTAGTGTATCTGCTGTAGTAGGAAATAAAAGCCAAGCTCCAGAATCTGACAATGAAGGAGATTTATGGCATAGGAGATTAGGCCACCCACATTTATCTGTTCTTAAGTCTCTTGTACATAAGCTAAATGTAAAAGACAATATTATCAATAAAGTTAAGTTTTGTGAAGCTTATCAATACAGCAAGCTTCATCAAAACTCTTTTCCTCCATCAAATTCTCAAGCAAATAAACCATTCAAACTAGTGTATGCCGATGTTTAGGGACCTACTCCCATAACTTCAGCCACTGGATTCAAGTATTCCCTGCTTCTTGTTGATGATCATACAAGATACTCCTGGATTTACCCTCTCAAACTTAAATCAAAAGTAAACTCAGTTGTCAAATATTTCACTCAATTGGTAGCTCAACAATATGACTGTAAAATAAAAGTATTTCACTCTGATTGGGAAGGAGAATTCAGACCTCTAGCTCTTTTCGTTGCCCAACAATGCATCCATTTTAGGCACCCTTATCCTCATACACATCAACAAAATGGTCGAATTGAGTGCAAACATCGACATGTGACTAAAGTGGGACTAACGTTACTAGCACAAGCATCAATGGCACTGTAGTATTGGTGGTTTACATTCCACATAGTTGTTTATCTGATTATCAGGCTACCTTCATTAGTTTTACAAAATCAAACTCCTTTCCAACTTCTCTTCCATAAAGTACCAGATTACAAGGCTATTTGAATCTTTGGTTGTCAATGCTTCCCCTTCATCAGACCATATTAGAAACATAAGTTTGGTTACCATTCTAAGCAATGTGTTCTTCTTGGCTATAGTTCCAATCACAAGGGATATTTGTGCCTCAAAACTCATGGGAGAGTCTATACTGTGCAAAGTGTTAAGTTCAATAAACTAATTTTTCCTTTTGCTAAAGACTTCTCTATTGAACATGTTTTAGGTACTGAAGCACCTTCCATATTGCCTCCAACTCAACCTTGGAAGGTCAAATCAAGGTACATCCCTTAAATCTGCATCTACCTCCACTCAACAGAACTAGGTTGTCCCATCTGGAACACCTCCATCACATATTTCTTCTGCCACTCACCCTGACATGTCCTCATCTCAGTCACTGGTTCCACCTTCGCTTACATTGGAAGTTGATCTTCGACCTTACACTTCTCAAGTTTCCTCTCCACCATTACAGTCCACTACCACAACTGTCCAGAATATACATCCTAAGATTACCAGAAGGAAAGTAGCAACTCTTGTTAATTCTCTCACCCCCTGACTCATATATAGAACCTACTAGCACAACATCAGCCTTAAATCATTCTCTTTGGGTGCAAGCTATGACTATTGAGTATGAAGCTTTATAGCATAACTAGTCCTAGTCCTTAGTTCCATATATAGATGATATGACTTTAGTTGGCAATAAGTGGGTTTTTAAGGTGAAACTGAATGTTGATGGCAGTGTCCAACGCTACAAGGCAAGACTTGTTGCCAAGGGATTCCATCAAACTCTGGGGGTTGACTACTTCAAAACCTATTCCCATGTAATCAAGGCCTCCATAATTTGTGTCATTCTATCTCTTGTGGTCAGTCACGGTTGGGATGTTCAATAGGTTGATGTCAATAACGTCTTCCTTAATGGTGATCTTACTGAGTCAATCTACATGCCTCAACCTGAAGGGTTCATTGATCCTTCTAAACCTCAACATATTTGTAAATTGTACAAGGCGTTCTATGGTTTGAAACATGCACCACGGGCCTGGTTTAACAAGCTTAAGACTACTCTACTATAGAAAAATTTCAAGAACTCCACCTTTGACTCCAATCTCTTCTATAATCATCAAGGCAGCAAATTTGTTTACATACTTGTCTACGTAGATGATAATTTGTTAACAAGGAATGACCCCTCATTGATTCGACAGGTGGCGACAAATTTGGACAATACTTTTAGTCTCAAAATTCTCGACTCTATTAATTGCTTTCTAGGCATTTCTGTGGTTCATACTAGTCAAGGATTGCAACTTAATCAAAGAAAGTATGCTCAGGAAATTATACTCAAATATGGCATGACAAATTGCAATCCCTATGCCACTTTGATAAGTCTTAGGTCCAAACTAAGTCTTGATGATGGTCCCCTTTTTGAACGACCTATTGTCTACAGAAGTTTCATTGGGGCCTTACAGTGTCTCACCATGACCAGGCCTAATCTCTCATTTGTGGTGAACAAATTGAGTCAATTTCTCAAGGCTCAAACTCTTAACCACTGGCAGGCATGCAAACATGTCCTTCGTTATATTAAAGGGACTCTAAGTCATGGTTTAACTTTCAGTAAAGGTTCCACATTACAGCATGAATGATATGTTGATGTTGACTGGGCTAGTAGCACATATGACCAAAAATCTACTAGTGGATATTGTATCTTCCTTGGCTTCAATCTGATCCAATGGTGTTCCAAGAAACAACAGGTGGTAGCCTTATCCTCTACTGAGGTAGAGTACCGTGCCTTAGCCCAAGCTTCCAATGAAATAGCTTGACTTCGGAATTTATTCAAGAACTCCATATCTTTGTTCCCAACATTCTTGTCCTCTAGTGTGACAACACAAATGCAAGGGCTCTTACCTCTAATCCCATCTTCCATGCTCCCACTAAACAAATTGAAATTGATTTGCATTTTGTGAGGGAAATGGTTCAATCCAAACGTCTGGTTGTATAGTATTTTTCCTCCACTTTTCAAATTGTCAATATTCTAACAAAGCCACTCTCCAGCTCTCGCTTTCGAACTCTTCACGACCAACTTCGTCTCTTTGCCTCCTCATTTCTAGAATTTGAGCTTGAGGGACGATTAGCCTAACTGAGCAAGCTTCAAATTCCAGTTCAAAGTAGAAGTCAGTTGAAGCAGAAGAAAGTGAAATAGAAAGAGGTTGACAGTAAATAAGTTGAGCTGAGCTAAGCTTGAGCTTAAGGGATGATGTTGACAGTAACTTGAATGATTTTTTTTATCTAGTCTTTGTTGAGTTTAGCTTGAGGGACAATGTTGAATAAAATGTTCAAGCTTCAACTCAAGCAAAGCCTACAAGAACGGCAATCCCTATCGTCGTTTTTGTATTCATAATATGGCCCTAATACGAAGTCGTTTTTAGAGCAGAAGAAAAACATTAGCTCTTTCACATGTTCTTCATGATTCTAGAGATGCAACTTTCTCTTGCAGTAGAGAAGCTGGCTCTTCTTATTGAGATCAAATGGTGAAGAAGATATAGTTTTGTGTTTGTTTATGTCAATACGAACGATGTAGATGCAATTTGACAAGGATCGATACAATTCTCTTGTATATAAATTGTAAAGCTGGTATTGCAGAACATTAAGAAAAATGAAATATTAACTTTCTAGAATTTTCTTTCCTTCTTCTCTGTTCTTTCTGTTTTTGACATATTCACTTATCGTCATTAATGTTGTACATGCGATGAAGGAACTTCTAAAATAAAATTTAAGATTAATAATAATTTAAATTAGGATTCATATATTTAATTATTACAGCTCAAGTTTTATATATAAATTCATATTTTATAACGAATGAAATCATTTACGTGTGTGTGAAGTATATTTATACTTCATAATTTTTACATTTTAGAGAGAATACATGTGAATATTTCCCTACCGAAATCAAATAATAGATATTTAATGTTCTTAAGAAAGAAGAGAATTGCCTTAAACGTGGAGAGCTTAAAAGTCTTAAGTTAGTAATAAGATGAACTCTACATTTCCTCGCAAAATGATGGTGATAACACGACACTTTTTGCTTTTTAGATTACGAAATCCCATGAATTATGTAGAAAATATAACATCTAAATATGAATATATCTATACTATTCGAAGATGGAAGGTAAGCCAACTAAACAAATTACTTGATTTACATACATATCATGTTTTTGACGTGGTTCATACAAAAACAGCACCTTCTCATTTGTTCCTAGCTTTAATCAGCAATTGCAAATAATAATACTCTATACTTCCACTTATTTTGAAAGAGCTGTCTTAGCTCTAAACGTAGATTCCAAAATGTGGCGCTTGTTGATCTAATTTTTTTATGAACTTTTCATCATATTATTATCTGTACGCCTAAGCTTATTAGGTATTAAAGAATTCGAACCAAATCAACTCTGCATTTATCAGTTTCATAGAAGTCATCGAAATGACAAAAAGAAACATCAAATTAATGTTCTTTTCAATTAGGTAAAAGATTAATGTATAGATTAATCGAGATACGTATAAACTACGTAAAAAAAACAAAGATGTTTATTTAACATTTTCGCAGTAGACTTAAAATGGGCAGTATTTGCAAAATAAAATGCTTATTTAGTTTTATTTAGCATTTTCATAATTATAACTACACCATACATTAAATTATAGAAAATGATAGAGTCACCGAAGGTTGCGCACTGAATCTGTGCACCGAATAACGTGACAAAATCTTGATCGTTGATTAATATTAACTAATAATGAATCAACGGTCAGGATTTTACCACGTCATTCGGTACACAATGTGCAACCTTCGGTAACTGTAGCATTACTCTTAAATTATAGGTTTTGTTGATTATAAAATTTAAAAACAAACATGAGTTTTGAAACAGTGAATTATAAATTTTTAGTAAAAGATACAAAAAAAAATTTCTAGTTGATGTGCAATAACGTTGTATTTTACAAAATATATTGACTTTTTTATTTAATAACATGACTTTTAGTATTAGCCATCTCATGTTTAAAAAAAAAAATGATTTCTGGTTTTTACAGCGCAAGCTAACAAATTAAGTCTTAATCAAGCTAAGTATTAAGAACTATCGATCTTAGCTTTTAATTAAAGATTAAATAGAAGAAACGGTCGCATGAAAGTGATGACCATTCCCAACATGGTTAGGATACACAACAAAAAGTAGATCATTGAAATACATGACTATTAAATTAAGAAGAAAATAAATTCCCAAAAAAATTTAAGAGACTGAAATTAAATAGTCAAGCAAATTCCTTAATGATTTTGTTTCCGCATGGTTCATCAATTGTGGGGAGTCAGATGGATTGGGGATTGGCCTATGAAGCTTCAAAATTCTAATTAATGCACATTAAAATTAGAGTTATCCTTCAACATGCAAAATCTCAACTGACCCTATGCAATCAAATATGAAAAACAAGAAACATTATATTATGTACAATATTTTCATTTTTCATGGAATTATTAATACTAAAAAGCTCCCCCCCAAAAAAAAAGAGCCATTTAAGTAGTTTAATATCATGTTCTTTAGGAATAATCTTAAACTCTTGTTCAAAGATCCTTTGCATTAATCTTCTAGAGTTTCAAGTAACAAAATAAAGTGTTTGGTTAAAAGAGAAAAAATATGATTGTTTTATAATTAATTATGTGAGATCCCAAATTATACAAATTACATGCGATCCTTTACTTTTACAGGCACAATTTGCCCTAGAAGGAAATTGTAGAATTTGAGGTGGGCCTAACTTCTCACCCAATAAGACCTTATTGAATGAGATGATTACCTTCTCTTATAACCCTAGTAGGCTTGAGCATGCTTAATCGGTATGAGACTCCAACACTCCCCCTCACGATCAAGCCCATATGTTGGGTCATGTCTATTAGTGGAGGTAGTTGTTGGCTTTAACTCGTCATTTGCTAGTCAAGCATTCAGCTCTACTGAATAGGGCTCTGATACCATGATAGAATTTAAGGTGGGTCTGACTCCTCACCCAATAAGGCCTTGTTGAATGTGAGGATTACCCCCTCTTATAAACCAGTAGACTTGAGCATGCCTAGTCGGTGTGGGACTCCAACACTCCCCCTCACGGTCAAGCTCATATGTTGAGTCATGTCTGTTGATGGAGGTAGTTGTTGGCTCTAACTCCTCACCCACTGGTCAAGCACTCAACTCAACTGAACCTAGGCTCTGATACCATGATAGAATTTAAGGTAAGTCTAACTCCTCACCTAATAAGGCCTTATTGGGTAAAGTCAGGCCCATAGAGAGCTCTCATTCATCCTGATCTTTTATTTTGATAAAGGTGGGATAGGTGTTATATAATATCTCTTTGAGACGGCTTGAGCTTGATAGCTAATACACTTTGTCTTTTAGGTATTGTTGACATCAGTGTATATTTTTTAGGCATAACAGAATCAGTCAAGCCAAAAAAAGGCACAAATAGGAGCCCATTTGATGCAAACAAAAAATGTTCTTCTACTTCATTTCACATGGGCATCTTGGCCTTCAATATACAATGAAGACAACCGTGAAATTCACAAATAATGGGTTTGATTGCTATGCAAATTCAATTTTGTTATTGAAGCAATGCATTTTTTAACATGCAGATTCAGATAGAAGAAGAATATCAATGGTCACACAAGGCAAAAAAGAAAAAAAAAATCAAAAACTTTTATTATGTATCGTCGAATTAATTTACAAACCATATTTATCTTTTGTGTGTGGAATTTGCATAAAAGTCTAATTATAATTGATCTACGTAAAATATATCAATTCCATTTTACTGCTTAATTAGATGAGAAGTAAAAGATGAAAATAATAACAAAGGGATTCAATTTTATTATGTCTAACATTTCACAGTCCAGCTTACACTACAGAATTTATAACTAACGTGAGGCAGGCTATTCTGATGCCAACTCTGGCATTGGAATATGAGCCTTTTTCCTATGCCCCACGACGTCAAAACATATATTTGGGACACAACAGCCTTGTAATAGTCATTTTCTAAGTAGAATTATTATAGTTCCATGCCCCTCGCATCATTTTAGAACTCTAGAGCTGCACCACAACCACTTCTGAATATGAAAAAAAGGAAGCAATACATTTTTATTCTCTTATGTTAAAAATTAAAGACGAAGAAAGTTATCTTAACTTTCATTATTTCTTGTAACCATCTTCATTACTTAATGGAATGGGATCAACAAATAATGACATTATGCGATCTTTACTCGTGTCTTGAATACCATGCCCATCTCCATATTGGTATACACATTGAGCCACCCTGCCTAGGTTCATCGCAGTTGTAACAAAAGTTTCTGGAAAATGAGGGTTTTCAAGCCAATCTTTGTTCATCTTCATCCATGCTACAGCAATCATTTCCTGTATGTGTTCACGAGCCTCCTCTTCAGACGCTCCTATTTCATGCATGTAACAATGGATAGATTTGGGAACATCCCCTCTTGCTATCTCGTGCTAAATTTGAAAAAAAAAAAAAAAAACCATAGAAGCAAATATTTTAACAAATAATCAAGAAGCAGAGAAAATATTTTATCATCAATTAGAGTTTATGAACTCCTCTTTAGATCTGAGGTTTTACCTAGAGGGACAAAATTTATGATTGACAGTTACAAAAAAGATATATGATAAACAAATAAATCTTAATAATAAATAGATTAATTAATATGTGAGCTCATGTCAAAAAAAGGATCCTATTTTAGAAAAGAAAAGTATATATATATATATATATATATATATATATATATATATATATATATATATATATATATAGAGAGAGAGAGAGAGAGAGAGAGAGAGAGAGAGAGAGAGAGCTTACAGATGACGTCCCCATGTCGTCTGCAAGTCGTAAAATGATTGCTGACCAATGAATTATATCGCTATATTCTTCAAAGTATTTCATGGGCTCCTTTGGTAATGGATTTGTGCTTAAAAAGTATGCATTAATTAGTATCAAAGGTGCTGCTATAGAAATCCAAGCATTGTCCATGTATTCTTTGAGGGTTGGGGTGTAACCATCCTTATACCACTTTGCCTCCAATAAATAGGCTTTGCATAAATCTGTCCACTGAAACAATTTATAATGATATCAATCATAATGAATCACACATAAATCTACAACATTAAAAAATCATGTTCATAATATATTTTATATAAATAGACTAAATTAATTACCGATTTCTTTAGATAAGGAATGATGTCAACTGCATGTTCTTTGTGACATCAAAACCCAAGGAATTAGATTGTGAAATTGAGAGAGCAAGAAAAAATATCTTCATATAGTGTGGAAGTTGGTCAATTTTATTGACATCCCATCTAAATAACAACACAAATTATATATAAAAATTCCATATTGGGAATAGCTATGTACGAAATTAAATAAATATGTGTATCGATCAAAACTTGCATGGCCTGCCACAAACCTTTCAACGGCTTCGGTTAAGAGTTCAAGTTCATCCACAGTGCCATAAACATCATACACATCATCCATAGTCGTAATCAAAGCATTGACCACTCCAGACATACTCCTACAATATCCATACTGAGGTTTGGAAGTCATCCCCGTAGCCCAAAAGAAACTCACCATCCAGCTATCCCGTGCAAAACTACTAAGTTGATCTCCAAGACCCATCTTCTTCCACTTCCTTTATATGAATAAGAACATCATCATGTGAATAAGATATTTAAGAAGTTCCAATGATTTTTAGTTTATTAATTGCTTTTTATATTTATGTTGTAGTTTCATGTTTAGATATTAAATCAACAACTGTACCCGCTCTTAATTAGGTATAGCTAGAGTCTTACCTTGATGCAGACTTCATATCCTCTTGGTGCGTTGCTTGCACCATGTTAAAATCGAGTTTAGCAAGCTCAAGCACGATACTGTTCACGTCAGGTCTTGTCTCATATACATCTATAAACCACCTTGCCTCCAATCTTGGCATCCTCCAATACCGTGGAAGCTCCTAACTCATGGCTCACTACAGTGGAAAGGTATTGATCTTTGTCTTCTTTCACATATTCCTTGAGGTAGGAGGTTGTGAAATTTCTAAAATCATCAAAGATAGAATTCTCTCCTTCTTTCAAAAGAAATGCAGCTTCATACATAGATAAAATTCCTCTGCAATCATCTTTGAGGCATGGCCTGAAGTTTCCTTTCTCATCCCTGAAATTTTCAAAAATTTCTGGAAAAAGGATGCAAGAATGAAAGGGAAATTAATTACTTTTTCCATCACATTGCACTATAAAAGAATCTCACGAATCCAATAAATTTTATATTTGGTAGAAAAATTGTGTATAATTGACTACAGATCGCAACTTTTTGTGTATGTGATAGATATATATTATGTACCTGTAGGTATATCATAGCCATGTTGTCTTAAAAGTCTGAATTCAAGAGCTACTACATGTAAACTTTCTTTTCTTTTGTTATAATTGCTGGAATTATTGTTGTGTATCTTATTAAGGATTCTCTTTATTTCCTCCTGAAAGTGATAAGATACTCCAAGTCTTTCCAAGTCATCGATAAGCTCTAGTTGATGTAATGGATCCACCGAATTAAGCATCAACCTAACTTCTTCCTTAAGCTTTTCAACCCGTTTGGCAAACGGTTCTCCCTGCATATATCAGAACTAATTAAGTTTAATAACTTCTAAACAATATTTTAAAACCTAGCTCGACCTAGCCAGTTTAACCGGTTCAACCGAGACCTGGAAGCTTCAATGGGCTGGGTTAATATTTTTCCTATTCACCCAAAACCCTAGGATTTGGGAGGATAATTGGCAAACAATTGACGGCAGGGATGTTGGGGCTTTTGAAGAGGAAGTGCCGGTGAATGTAATGGTGGTAATAGAGTTAATTTCCCATGAGAAATCGATCGAAAATCGAACAAAACTAGAAGCAGGAACAACTACCTTTTGCCAGCAATTGGCGAGGCTAACGTGGGTGGAGTGAGGTGGGTTTTGGTCAGGAGGAAGAGGGAAGTAATTTTTGGGTGATGGGGAGGGTTGTCGACACCCGCGTCGATAAGATCTGGCCGAAATCAAACCTATTTCAGCCAGATCTGGGGTATATTTTAAGGAGAATTGGCTAAGGGACGATTGGATTTGCATCTGAGGTGTTGTTGTTGCCAACCAGCCACCGACCGATTTGTATTTGGGGTGTGTTTGCTAAATTTTAAACCTATAGAGACTTAACTTAATATTTTAGGGGTATATTTGCTAAATTTTAGAAGTTTTTGCCAACCGGTCAACCCGGAACCCGACAACTTTGCCGGGTTTCACCCCAGGTTGGGTTTTAAAACATTGCTTATAAATACATATGCGAACCATATGCTTCTATAAGTATAAGAAATAAAAGTTAAGTGACAACAGAAATATACCACATAGTTACTGGTAAGTGATTGAGCAAAATCATGTGGCCAAATGGAAGGTGGGTAATTGGCTGATCGTCTAACAGTGATTTCGTCGGACGTTTTGGTTGCAGCTATACATTTGAGTACTGATCTACCAACTCGACCAACGATGTTGCTGGATGATCCAACTAATGGAGCTGTTTAAAGGCGGCAATCTTTTACAAGTTAATGAAGGCGATGAAGTAACCTGACAATAAAGAGCCATATTGGTTTAGGAAGGTTTTTCAGGACAAGTGTTGGGTGGAATGACTTGTATGAGGTTGTAGTTGCACTCCCAATGCCTCTATTTATACACACCGTGTATGACTGTGAAGTATTAGTTAATCATTATTAAAAAAAAAAAAAAGATATGACTTTAATGAAGCTAACCATTACTTTCTAACTAAGCGATGTGACATATTAAAAGCTCCCCATAACTGTAGGACTTAAGAAGTCATTGATTTTAGTATCATATAATGAGCAAAAGAAGTAAATCTTAAACATCTCTCTAACTGGTAGCCGAAAAGAAATGTTTCTCAGAGATTCTTAACAATAATTCATTTACTTATTTAACATGCATCTGTTGGTTTGTTGACTTTTCAGCTACAACACATTGATCAATTTGAATCCTTTTAACGTGGGTAAAATCCTAACACAAGTAGTAGTGTTAAGTACGTTAAAGGGAGAATGACATTTTCCCACCCAAGATTTGGCGAAAATACACTTTTCCACCCATCAAGTTTTAAAATGACACTTTCTCACTCTTTGTCAAGTTTTGTTAGTGTTTTTTGTTAATATTTAATTGAAAAAACAAAACCACCCTTAAATAGTTTATTTCCTAACAACTTTTTTGGCTACTCTTTCATAATTTATTATGATTTTTCATGTTAATTAATAAAAATGAAAAATATTATATTATGAAAAATATTATAAATTTAGCAGATTATTGAATAATAGTGATGAGATACTAATGACATTATAAATAAATAAATATTAAGGTCATTTAACTTTAAACAATTTCATAACATTATTATTAACTTTTTAATTAGGGTTAACTATTTTTTCTTTTTTGACTTTTTAATATCTAACTTTTTGGCTAATAAAAAAAATTTATAAAGTCAAATAATTAAGGGTATTTTTGTCTTTTCATTCAAATATTAATAGAAAATATAACAGACTAGATGAAGGGTGGGAAAGTGTCATTTTGAAACTTGATGGGGGGGAAGTGTCGTTTTACTAAACCTTGGGTGGGAAAAGTTGTTCTCCCTTCATTAAAGTAAAGCAAACAAAACATCAAATTAGTCCGTTAATCAATATCTTATTCCCCAAATCTTAACATTAATTAAATATAGAAGGAGCATAACTTTTATAGCCACATCTGTATCATATTTACTGGCGATCAAATTTAATAAAGCTATTCATAATCCAATGCACATCTTTTCCACTCAAAACCTGATGACCATTTAATTACACAAATAACACATATGTCAAAAAGCGGATTATTAAAAAACAATTAATTACGTTTATGGAAAGTGTCACCGTTATGGCTACAAAAGTCTAAATAATATTAAGTAAATGAATAAGGAATGATCTAAATTCTAAACTCGTATTATTTTATCAAAATTCAGAAGTGATGTCGATTTCTGTCTAACTAATACCGTTCCACCCATTTCACGAATAAAATGTGGTCAATTAAGTAATCAAGAAAACTGCTTTTAAAAAATATGCAATTATAGAGAGAAAAATCTTTGTAGGGTAACATTAAAAGTAATTGCAGATTCATTTAACAATTAAATATCATTGTAGGATTACTTTTAATTGAAAGGAAATAATGTACTAACAAAATGTTTTCTATTTGAATGAATTTGTGAGGAGCAAAACCTTTAAGCAAATATGTTTGAAAAAATAATCAAATTCACAAGAAACAAATAATTTTATGTGGAAAAACATTTTCGATGTGAAGAGATTAAAAACCTATGGGATCGAATGATCCATTTAAATCCACTATAATAAAAAAATTAAAAAAAATAAAAAAAGTTTACAACAACCACAAATCACCAATAATATTTCATACAAAATTTAGAACTTTATCACAACTCTAATAATGTGAAATATATAAAAGAGCTATGAAAAGATAAGAGTAAAATCACCAACAAAGTGCCCAAAATGTATGTTGTATAACTCCAAATTTAGTCGTTAAAATCGAAAACCAACCATCCAGATTGAAAGCCAAACGTCCTCTGCATTTTGACCAAATATCAGGTTGATCAGACTAGAGATGACCTTTCTATCGTCAGGTTGAAGAATGACAAACGAACTGAAAATTCTGTAACTCAACTTTTTGATTTGCTATCTTTCTAGAGGTAAAACTCTACAAAAAAAAATGGTTATCACAAAACTAACCGTTGAATGTGAGGGTCTTGTTGTCAAAAACAGCGCTCTGAAATTTAAACAAAAACGAAGCAAGATTGACTGTTTGATCGTCGGTAGAATAACCTGGTGTGGCTGTTTCTCTGCATATTTTTATTATGTTAACAGTACCCACTTTTCACTGTTCACCCGCTCAAAAATCAACCAAAACAAGCTGCATTTCTTTTTTGATTTTTTTTTTTAATTTTTTTGGGCTCTAGGATTTTGGCCCATCCTTCACGCGAGAGAAACCCAAACCCAAGATTAATCAATCTAGTAGAGAACTGCATCGCTTTCAAATTGAATTAATGAGAAGTATCCAAGTTGACATTGAAGAAGGGATTCTTAAGAATATTAATCGATTTAATTATTTACCATGTGTTCGCTTTGTTGACTTATGAGCAAACACGTCGATTGTTGAAATTCTCCATTCAATAGGTTGTCTTCGTGCCTTTCCTCTGTTCAAAAGGTGGAATGGTGGATTATAAAAAAAATAAAAATAAATTATTCGTATATTAATTTTGAAATGGTGGATTATAAAAAAAAATGATTCTTATATTAACAATAAATTATTTATTAATAAGCTGTCAAGCAATTCCGTGAATTAATTTTGTTTTTGTTTTTATTTTTTTATGATCATTGTTTAGATTAACTTACATGCACCTCAACAAATCCTTTGAGACTCTAAAACTATTGGTCAGATAAAAGTTTCACTGGGTACCTCTATTTGTAATCTAAGAGAGATTCGAACTCAAGACCTCTTGAGTAATAAACTCAATAGTCTTTATCGAACTACTCGACCACCTAAAAATAATTTGATTATGTTTTTGTCATGGTCATCCAAGTAGAAAATTTCATAGTTCCAATACTTATGTCAAAATTGCAATCAAAATTCGACATGAAAGTTCTCAATCGAAATGTGGAAAACAATACTTATGTCCATTTCATTATTGGTGACATTAAATTATTACCACTAAAGAAATTCCAAAATTAAAAATAATCATAATAATTAGTAATTTAATCATGTTCTTTAATTAGAAAAGAACCACTCTCTAAGTAATGATCTAAATTGATGTTATTTCATGTCTAATTTTGAAATTCATGAAGATTTATCTTTTTTTTATTAAAAATATTTGAATCAATTTACTTACATCTTAATTAATCCCCCAAACCTAATGATTTATCACTAATGATTTGAACAGTTAGAAGGAAATCACTATTCTCGAAGCGGCCACTTCTAACTTTCAATTTCCTTGTTGATAAACTGATACCGAGTTACCGGCACTTCTTTTAAAAAATTGAGCTTATTGATTTTGGCAGTGGACTGGATTATTTGGCCGACAGCAGATGAGTTGGCTTTAAAAATTAAAAATCTGAATTCTAGAGCTATGTCACATATATACATAAAAATAAATAAATAAATAAGTGGAAATAAAATAAATAAACCTCATTTCTTAAGATACTACATTTTAAAGTTTTAAAACTAATTTTTTTTCTTAGGGCATCCCATAAAATCCTTAAATACCCTCCATTCCATTCTCCTTTTTATATATCTTTTTAAAAAGTTAACATTTCATTTCCTTCACGTATACAATCGTTATTTCTAAAATAAAACTTTAGATAATTAAATTGAAAGTTATAAAAAATTAAAATTAAAAAAAAATCCTTTCAAATAAACTCAAGATTATAATAATAAATTTATATGTAAAGCAATTAAAAATTTATAATTTTGTATTCCGTGTAACTTGATATATCACATTCCAAATTTTCTTCTTCCATTAAACTATTTTTTTGTTCTAAGAATGATTCTAATAGTATAAAAAAAAAAAAATAAGGGTTTATAAGCTAATAGTGCATTGTCAAAACCATTTGTGAAAAATAGGAAATTAAAGTTAATTATAATAATTTAATATATGAATAAATTTATTTTATAAGTGGTGGTCTATTGCGCCTAATAGAGAACTTCTGTTTTTCATGATACTTGGGGTTTTCTTAATCATCGTTTCTTGTAGGTTTTGTTTTGAAAAGAAAACAAATATACATATTTTTCTCCATTTCTCAAGTTAGAGACAATTAACTTTGACCCTTAGCTCACTTAATAAAGTACTAATCCATGTCATTTCTGAAGCTGCTTGGGCAATGATCTATACTCACTCTTAATACTTGATTTGGCAACAGATTTTTGTTTCCTGGAACTCCAGGACACCAAATTACTGCCAAAGTAAACACAACTCCCACTTAGTGACTTTCTATTTGTCGTATCACAGGCCTAGTCTGTGTTTGAGTATCCCTCTAGCTCAAATATTCCTCCAAAGGGAACCTTAAGTCCATAATTGATGGTACCTTTAAGTTATATCAATACTCATTCAATAGCTTGCCAATGCAAGTTTGGAATTGTTTTGAAAAATTTAAGAGTATAGGGTAATTTTCCCCCCTATACTCATATACACAATAATGCTATAGTCAGGGTGTTCTAATAGTAATTCAATCAACACCATATTTAAATATCGTTGAATTCACGTAATGGATTGAAATAATATTTTAAGGTAAAAATCAATCGATGATTAAACATGGTCAGGCACGTAGCTTATGGGTTTAATTGAACCTATTGAACTTTTTAAAAATTTCAAAAAAGTATTAATAGTTTATAGATTTTATAATTTTAATCCTACTTAACTTCATGTTGACCCCACAAAATAAATTATTAATTAATACTTTTTGAACTTTTCTCTTTTCTTTATTTTCTCTCTTTTACTCTTATATTATATTTTTCCTTTGGTTAAATACTCAAGAAAGGCTACTCCTTTGGATTACTCACATTTTTAAATTTTACTCAGTGGACCGGATTTGTTTCTTATACCGGTTGGACCGTTGGTTTACTACAGTAAGATGGTCCAACAACAGTTTGAAACGATCTAACTCAAAAACCCGGGTTTTTACTCTTTTTAAACCGGAAATCCCAGTGAAACCCTGTCGGACCGGTTCGACCGCCAGGTCCGGTTCGGGTTTCAGAACATTGTAAGAGAGCTATTGATTAATTATGCTAATTAAGTATTTCTCCGGTTCTAATACAACATTAGGAAGTCTTGATTTTAACAAAAATATCAGGGTTTGTAGATCTATAGATATTCATTATAACTTCGAGCAATTCCATAAAAGATTTGGGAAATTACAGAGAAAAATAATAGAAAAATGAGAAAGTGAGTATAACGGTATAATTAGATGTTCTATATGAAATAAAGGGCAACGAGTTGTTTTGTATGGCACTTACAGAATCTCCAAATGTGACCAATTTTACCAATTTTTTTTTTTTTTTTTCTATTTTATTTTAGTAAGCCTAGTCCTAGTTAAATTATATTCCCTGTTTTAGACGGTTACTACGATACAATAAGATTTGTAACAATAATAAGAGTCAATAATTTAATCCTTGAGGTATAAATTTTTGAGTTTTTAGAAATAACATAAGTTCTCCTACTATTAAGTTTTAAGTATTAAAATAAATAAAAAGAGGACAATTTTATATATTTACTAATAAATTTTAATGACTTATTAACAGTTCATTAATAACATGAGAATTCTTTTACTTTGAAAACCTTAAAAAAAAAAAAATTGTTATTATATCATATCTTGAGGGGATTAATATCATTAACTCTAATAATAATCTTAATCAGTGAAGTATAATTCTACAATAAACTGAGTTGATTGTTGCCTTGAAAAGTATTTTAAACTCAAGGAGGCATTTGGTTGTGGGTTATCTCCTATTACCGTGATAATGTCATCTTATATTACTTAAATTACCACGTTTGATTGTCAAGTAATATAAGATTCCGGTAATTTTCTAAAATCAATATTAATTACTGTTGGTTATATAAAAGGTAACCTGAATACTATTATTTTCTTAGGTATTTTAAGATTACTTAGTAATCTTAATTTTGTTATAATTTTACCCTTAACTATTAAAAATTTTGGACAATAATGCCCTTTTTTTGAAAACAATTTACAAAAATATTCATGAACTATTTTATCCTTATAATGACTTCTTTCTACTATCATATCCATAAAATATATTAATAAAAACACAAGTATACTTATCAAAATAGTTGGGCCCAAAAATTTTCTTTACTTAATATATACATTCTTTACATAGTACAGTATCATTTATACAAAAAGACTCTCAAAACAGTGGACAGTGTAGCCAAGTCTCCCTGCTTGTTGACGTCCATTCGACCACGTCCTCACCTATGTTCTGCAAAAACATAGAAAACAACGGGGTGAGCACAAGGATGCTCAGTAAGTAAATCCTCGACTCCACTATCCCGTGTCACTCTTCAATTCTTTCCTTACTCTTAATCAATTTGTCTTGTTCTTTTCTTTCTTTTTATTCTTTCTTTCTCTCTATTCTCATCAACCATGAGAGATATTATGATAACATGCATGGATGAGATGCATATGCACTAATGCAAAGCAATGCATTTTCTCTCTTTTCTTTTCTTTCTATTCTTTTCTTATTCTTCTCTCATGTTTTCTCATTCTTCTTCATTCTTATACTTTTTCATTCTTATTCTTTCTTTTATTCTTTCATTTATTCCTTCATTTATTCTTTGCCGATCGGTCTTGGTTGATGCATGGATTTGGAACCCTTGGCCATGTGAGTGTACTCTCTCTCTCGTGTATAGCCCTCATCCGCATGTATTCTCACGGGCTATACGAATTCTTTTTCTCATTCTCATTCCCCTCTCTCATGGCAGATACTGCTCTCTCATGGCAGTTTACATGCGGGTAATTCTACACTCACGGGTTCCCCATCACACAACCTATTCTCTTTTCTCTTCTTTAGCGCTTTTATTCATTTTATTCTCTAGTGCTAATTCTTTCTTTCTCTTTATTCTAAGAGCAGTAATTCTTTTCTTTTATCTTTATTCTTCTTTCTCATTACTCATATTTCTTTCTTTGATGATTACACATAAACATATGCATATGGATGGCTCATGCCTAGAATCTTTCTTATATGCACTCATGAAATGCAAATATGCTATGTTGCATAAAGTAAGGTTCTCTACTTCTACTCATGCTTCTCTTAGGCATTTCATCAAACAATATGTGTGCATACATAAACTCTACTCTAACTATAATTCTACTTCTTTCTTAACCATCCAAAATTGGAGTTAACTCCTTCAAATCATCACACATCCTGCAAAGAAAACACACTTCAAATATTCCTCTCAAATTCTTCTAATTCTATCCATACTTCTACCAAATTTTATCAACACAATCCACTCTTCCCATGGTGGAAATCTCTCCATAGATCAACATTGAACTCATTCCTAAATCCATCAACTCATTTCAAACATAAAAATTCAAGCATTAATTATATACAAATCTCTATCCATCATTCAATCATACAAATCACAACTTAGGTGGATTTACTTACCTTAGACTCAAGTAGAATCCACTTAAGCTCTCTACTCTCAATGACTTGATACTTTCTCTTAAACCTTAAACACAAACTTAGTAAGGATCCTACTCTTACACCAATAAAATTCACATCTAGAAGGGTCATTTTGCCCCTATGAAGAATTCTCTAGAAACCTCAAGAAACTTTTCTGCCATCCCGTCGTCCCGGCGAAAAATTACAGAAATGACATCTCAACACAAAGCTGATGTCGCCGCAGCGAAGACTATTCTTCGCCCCGATGAAGACTATAAGACCAAGATTCCTTAAATCTGAACCAATTTCAAGGCAAACACTCAACTAACTCAACATACCATTTCAACCAAAGACCAACCAACCAAAAATAACAATATACAAACTCAATTGAAGCTAGATCAATGAACATTTAAGTAATACAACAAATCTTAACTATGTACCTCAAGTGGGCGTTACAATCCTTATATACAAAATTTGTAGGACAAAAATACCCTTGAACTTGAAAAAAATTACCCAAGACTGGTGGCCAAATCTAGCGCCGATCTGGTCGGAAATGGCCAATTACGTTGATTCTGGCCATTAGCAACAACTAGATCTCTAGTTGTTAACCCAGATTCGACCGGTCATGCACTGTTCCGGCCATTGTTGTTGTGGCCGATGGTAGTGGCCGACAATGGCTTGAAATGGGAGGGGGTGATTTTGTTATAAATTAAACTTTTAAGTGGTTGGGGTATTTTAGCTAAATCTCAAATGTAGGGGGTTAAGAGAACTGATTCAAAAAATAATATTATATTAACATATAAAAAGGAGGGCAATTTAGTAATCTATAAAACATACTCACTCATTTATTCCTTCCAACCAAACATTTCAATATAACATCCTCACCAATTTATTCTAGCCTAACCAAACACATTTCTCTAAACATTCCCAATTCATCTAGGGGTGAGCATGGGTAAAGTGTAGAACCATAACCAACCTCATTAGGGTCTGGTTCTGGTTCTAGAAAATTGGAACCGGGAATTCCCAAGTCCGATTTCGATTCCGACACTGTATGAACCAGGAATCAGAATCGGGATCAAAATCGAGGTCCGAGTACCCGAGTAGGACTAGGACTAAATTGTAATTTTTGTAAACTTTTGGAATTTTCTAAAAAGTAGGGGTAATTAAAATTAAACGGGGTATCCGAAACCAGATTTGGAACCTATGTTTCAGGTTTCGATTCCAGGTCCGTTTTTGGTTCCTTCAAAAAAACGTAGGATACCCGGAACCGTTCACCCCTACCAGTAATCTTCAGTATTATTTTTTAATTTTAGCCAAAATAATAATAATAATAATAATAATAATAATAATAATAATAATAATAAAAACAAAACATTAAAAAAAAATTACAGTTTGACCATTCTTCTCTCCTAACTCAAAATTACATTAATTGAATTTTAATTAAATTAAATAGAAAAAAAAAATCATAAATGATACATGATTGATAAATATTAATTTCTTAATTTTATTGTATTTCTCATTGTATAATCGTTTTTGGTATTTGAACTTCGAAAAAAAAATAGAATATAACAATATATAACTTAAAATTACCATATATCATAATATTATCAAACACATAATTAACACGAATAAATGGTATTTTAGGGGATGTGAAACAAGAGAACAAGCAAATAGGGATGGGGGTCAAGTGGTGAGATTTTCGTGAATGTCTGTAAATGGTATAAATGAGCCCAATATGTTGCCACCCACATCTGGAAATGATTCAGAGCCAGGAAGAGGCTTCACGTTGCCAGTTGGATCGACTTCAATTGGGTATTTCAGAAGGTGAGCCTTCATTTCTGTTACTTCATCAACTTTATATCGTTCCCAATTAAGTTCACCCAAGGATCTTACTCTTCTTACACATTCCACACTCTCTGGTGAATTGAAACATTCCTCAATTTCTCCAATATGCTCTGCCCAAAGTGACATTCTATATCCATACACCTGCACTCATTTCACACCCATTCATTTAACACAAGTATAAAAATTATTATAATCAAAGCTGGTATCATTGTACTTACTTGACCATGTGGACCAGAGGGTTTGCTTGCCCAAGTATGGCGAGGCTGATACGCACCCATGGCTATTTCAGTATCTCTGGTGCCATCCATAGAGCGTTGATTGATATTTGCAGATCCTAATATCACATATTCATCATCTACTATCATACCTTTAGAATGAACATATATTTGAAAGCGTCGGTTTTTCTGACAAAGTTCCTATATTACACAATAGATGAATTAGATGAAAACATACTATTGTATTTGTACTAGGAAATTTTTACCAAGGGAAGATACCTGTGGAGTGTTGGCTGTAGTTGAACTGTCTACTCCAGCTAATGGCTCACGATTGCCAAGGCAGAAAAAATTCAAATAGTCCTGTGGCTCATATACATTCTCCAGTCTAGCCTCCACCAGAGCGTTGTAAATTGTTTTATACATCATTTGCATTGTTTTATGCTGCAGCAGTAACAATAAATATTACTGAAATGGCAATTCTTCTACATTGATACTTATGCAGTGCATTTTTTGAAAGCCTACCTGCCAATAGAGAATCCTCTGAGCGATTCTATTACCACCTTCTGGCCTCATTGGTATAAGAATATATGCAGAAAACCTCTCATTTGCTCGTATTTTGTTGGCAATTTTAAGAGCAATCTCAATTGGTATTAAATTATTTGCACCTGCAAATGAAAACCATGTCTTTAACTATTTGATCATTGATATCTATCCCTTTGACAAGAGTTTATAGAAAAAGAAAAAAAAGTTTCGAATCAAATAATTACCACCCTAATTCTCTCTATATACATATACATAAACATCTCCTTCTCTATTATTTCTTCCAATAATTAAAAAGGCATGCATAATACTGCTCATTGTTCCTTAGCTCAAAGATTATAGTCCCTCACCTAATTGTTTGTGAGAATCCCAATTATATGAAGAACCAATAAAGTACTGATTTTCGATATAAATGAAGTGTTGGGCAGCACGGATCGCCTTGACATACGCTGTATGTATACTCATGTCTATTAGAACATTCCTTCCCAATGCTAGGTTCTGTTACAACGTAGTTAACATGTTAGTTCGCTTAATGATCTCAGTCTCTTATAGATTCGTGCAAAATGGAAGATGAAACACAATTTTTTTTTTTTCTCACCATGTTTGTGCCATCTTTAGGGTCATCTGGAAATCCTTTTACAGAATTTGAATCAATTGATCTGAAAACCTGCAAATATTGTGAAATTTACTCTAATGTAACCGAAAAAAAAAAAAAAAAAACATTGGCTAATGAGAATTGAAAATCAAGAGCTGGTTGCTATCTAATATACCTGAACATTCCAAGCCTCTATACCATTCTCATTCAGGTAAGAAATTTCTGTCCTCCCAAAAATTTCTGGAATTCTTTCAAGCTTGAGTAAAGCATCTTCATTTGAAGTACTGCGGTGGCGAAGCCTGTGATGCTTAGAAGCCTTCAACCAACGCTCCTCAAAATTGGTGAGAATATCATATGCAGCTGGACCATCAATTCGACAGTGCAAGTCATGCCACGGTTGTCTTGGACCAGCAGAACTATTCTTCTGATTAGGTTAAAACAGATATTGGTCAAAAATAAAAAGAAATTAAAAAATCTTAGCATACTGAATTGTAAATCGAGCAAAAGTATTGAATTTGATTTCTAACAAAAGTATCCTTTCATAACATAGTAAAAAATTGAGAAAATATTTATCAGATGTGGATTAAGTAGAGGAAACATGGTTAAATGTTTACCCCAAATAAAGAGTTATGAAAGTCATCTTTGTGCACCGTTTTTGATGTACTAAAAAGAGGATGATTTGGAGTATCATATCGACCCTTGCATAAATCAAGACCTCCAATAAAGGAGATAATTTTCCTTTTTAGTTGTCCAGCATCGGCATCCACGACCACAGTTTTCTGGTGATGTGTATAGACATAAGCTACCTGAAAGTAAAAAAGTTCGGCCTTTTTTTTTAAATTTTTCCCTCAAAAAAGATTAAAGCAAATACTAATTTTGGATATTATATGTGTAGATCTATATAAATGTGAACTATGCACTATATGAACTATATACTAACGCATTTCCTCTTTTCGCAAGTTATAAAAGCAAGCAGTCATCAAATACAAACAAGTTTAGCACTCCTTTTGGATTGAACTTTACAGGTTAAAATAGCTATATCCAATGATGCTGCACAAATTGATTATGAAATTGATAAGCTGGATTGCGACAAGCAAAAGCTTTGACGATACTATATCACAGATAGGTTATATCCAGTGCCTAAATGATATACAACCTGCTTTCTGACCCACTGATGTCCTTTTCCAACAGATCGGGGGCAAAGTACAACTTGCACTGAAGAGTGCTTGAAAAAACGGCGAGTCTCCTCATCACTGGTATCCATATTACCTTCCTAAAAATCATATAAATCATTCAGTACTTGGTTGGAAGGAACAAACATATGCAATAGCTATTCCAACAGATAAGAAGTATGCAACTATTCAATTGATCTTTCCCAATGGCATAACATGGGGAAAAAAAAAAAATTAAATGCCTAGAGCTTGAAAATAGAAAAGCAGCATCAAATATGGAAAAATTAAAAGAATACTCAGTTTTTTACCCTTTTATATCCCAAAAGGCTGAAAGAAGTGGGATCATCCCACACAAGTAGCAGCACTCTAACACCTTCCTGTGACTTTGTTTTGAGAAGATCCCCCAAATTGCAATTGTTATTACCATCCCGAACAAGTCTAACGGTATGATCCAAAGACCACCCTGCAATGTAAATCAAATGACGGGCCTCACTTATAGCATCATATATGTCCTGCCAACAACTTGCGTGATTAAACTCCACTCCACCATCAAGCTTCAAATTGGGAAGGCAACCATCTTGAATATGGGCATCTTGATAAAGTGTAACTTTACAACCTCTCCTAAGTGGAAAGTATGTACCAGGGACTCCATTGTCATCAGGACCTGAAACTACTCCGTTCCTGTAAAGACTCAGATTCTGAATAGGAGTGTACTGAATTGATAAACTCAAAACAGCTCCGTCATTGCAGGGCTGTCCATTTGAGTTAATGATAGGAAACTCTCCCTCAATTTTTGTACCTGAGCATAGTTGCTCCAGAGGTATCCCCACAGCGCCCACAATTTCGGAAGCAACAACATAACTATCTTTCAAAACAAAGTGAACTTCTGCACCGCAATGAGCAACAGGAACACTGAAATGCTGCATCCAAACCGGCTCTTGGCTTTTACAAATGACGAAAGTCCTCCCAACTACAGCACCAGAAATGGAGAGTGTGACATAAGGACCACTTATTGTCTCCTCAGACTTATGACCCTTAATTTTGCTGCTTACCTTGGCATTAAGCTTGTCAAATGCTTTTCCAAGTCTCTTATGAACCATATCAATGTTGGGGAGGTTCTTAGCTTCATTCACCCAAACATCTAAATTCCCATGTAAAAGCATAACTTGTAAAGACTCATTGGTGGTCTTAAATGGCAAATCTTGTTGGCCCTGACCATGATTTGAGCCTCCAAATGACATCATTTCACCATAAACCGGATGTTCCTCCATTTCAATAATAAGCTTCACTAGTTATACTATATAGGAGTTATTCAATCTTTATGCTTCTAAAAAGTAATAACAAATGAGATTGTCTTTGTTGCTGATTGAACAAATATCAAACTAACGGACTCACAAGCACGAAAAAGAGACAGAAACAAGCAACAAAATTACAAGATGTAAATAAATATTTTATTAGGCAATAAACTCATTCAGTCAGACACTGAATCAACAAGTTGGTTATCACCAGCGAAACAAATAGCTCAAGAATGAAAGTGGGAGGCTCTTTGCAAGCAAAGTCTTGGCATTTATGACACAAAACAGTGAGAAAATGACTACCTTGACGAGATGAATACCCAAGTGGCTGGATTTAAAATGTAAAAACTTAAAACTGAGACGACAGATAGATACTTGTGGTGTCAGTGGTGAGGCTAGCAAGTAGCTACTGCCCATTTGATACAATTATAGAGTAAACGACATTTTCCTGTTTTCCTACCCAAGGTTTTGCAAAATTCAGGGTGGTACCCCTGGTTTCATAATTTCCAGATTCCCACCCTTAAATGGATGGCGTTTCATTTCTTTTAACCGTTGAAGGTTAAAATGGTCATTTAACATTTTCACTTCTTAAAAACATTCTCTCACCCAGTCGGCACTTCCAAATCAATCACAATCAACTTCCAAACAACCTTTAATCTAAATTTCCTTTCAAAAATCTCCGAAACAAACACGAATCAAATCCAAAAATCGTGAAAACCTGAGGGAAGAGAGGCGGCCGGAAAATGGCCGGTGACCAGGATTTGGGATGTTGGGGGTTTTAGAAAGGGAACGTCGGTGGTGAAAAAGGTGGTGGTGGGGGGAATTTCCGATGATGGGAGGAACCATAATTTTGTTGGGGAAGCACGATAATTACGCAAAACCCTAAGGGGTTGGCGGCGCCGGTCAGCGTGCAATTGTGGTGGAGGAGTTTGGGGGTTTTGGATGGGGGACTCCGGTGAGGCTAATGGTGGAATCGGGGGCGATTGTCGACGACGGATTTGACCGGAAAAGCTTGAAACTCGTGGGCAAGAGGGATTGGCAGCTAAAAGCTAGGGAGGAATGGATATGCCGGGGTAAGGCTGCAGCCGGCTGGAAGTTCGCCCAATGGGGACAGGCGTTGGGCGCTAGCGCTGGACGAGCGCTCACGCAAATGGCAAGGCAGTTCTCTTGGGAAATCTGTCGAACCGGTGGTGTGCATGTGCCAGCAGCTGAAAAAAAATCAATCTTCCCAACTCGTCCAAAACCCAGAAAATCGACAAACAGCACTCCAAAAAACACTCAATCAACCTCCAAACATAAACCCAACACTCAATCTCCAATCAAGAAATAGACAACCACCAAAATTATAGAAAAGGCCAACGGCAGTGGAAAAGAGGAGCGGAGATGAAGAGGAAGAGGGTCTAAGGGCAGTTTGGTAAAAACATATGTTGCTATTCTGTCTAAACTCATCCGTCACTAAGACGTCCATTTACGGGTGGGAATCTGAAATTTATGAAACTAGGAGTACCAAGCTAGGATTTCACTAAACCTTGCGTGGGAACGTGTCGCTTTCTCTACAATTATAATACCAAGTTGACTTGGAGTAGACTTTGGAAAAAAAAATATATGTAACCATCAACAGACCGAGTAAAACCCTTTGGTATTGATGTAGAATAGTGTTCTTGATATTGATGGTCTTTGGTTTGGCGTGGAATAGTAATAGTGTAGGGACGCAGAAACTTCTTCCGGGAAATTTTCAATATTAATGATAATGAAATTCCTGTATTTATATAATATAATAATTTTATTATCTGTTGTTGTCGATCAACTGCTCATTGATTATAGGTTAATTTAACCATTCAAATATAACCGAAGATAGGCATTGTATTTAGTATATAAGCGGCGGCCACCGGGGTTTGGCTTTGTGGAAATATTGACAAGGTAGTAGGAATAGGTAAAGTGGAAGCAGAAGGGTGAGAGTGGAAGCCCAATGAGAAAGGAGAGTTGATATTAACTGTTTATCAATTACTTCTTCATTTTGGTCATTCACTTCATATAGATTTCATTGAAGATTTTAAACTTCTTAATTTGTGTTGATAGATGAGCTAGTTAACTCCCCTGCCTGCGGGAATCTTTGGTCAGATGCAATTGTTGTATTATAATCAAATATTTGTACATAAATTAGGCAGAAAATGTACACACAAAGAGATAAACAACGAAGGAGGAAGCTCAATCACATATATACATCTTATTAAATTACTAACAATAATGATTAGAAAATATGTAAGTGTAATTATAACTATTCGTATTACGATTATATAAAGACCGTATTGTCTTTGAGTTTAATTAAGCTTTTTAAGGACATAAACAATATTTAATAATGTAATAGATATTTAATAAGAATGTTAGACAAAAGTGTTTATGAGAATGCTAAAAAATTAAACATATTCAATAAACATCAATCTAAATATATTATAATCTTAATTAACAAAAACTATAAATAACCATTTCTATTACAAATTTAAAAAGACTTTCGTACCATTATTAATTAAACAAAATCCATGTCCAACCATATAAATGTATTATAACCAAATATATTATGACATCATTATGACATCTTTGACTTGGATATTTAATAAAATATTTATTATCTTTTCTTTTAAAATTATAACAATAAGATTTTATTATTATTAAATCACCGTATTTATTTATTATAATATCTCAATTCATATTCCAACTGTTTGTGTCATATTTACATTTAAATAATACAAATCAATATATATTTTTCTGTGAATTAACAAAATTTTAATTAGAATGATCAATAAAACACAAACAATATATAATAGATATTTAATAAGAATATTAGACAACAATAATTATGAGAATGTTAAAGAATTAAACACGTTCAACAAACATCAGTCTAAATATAGTATAACCTAAATTCATTCCTATGACATATTTAAAAAAACTTTCATTCCATTATTAATTAAATCAAAGCACACGCCGAACCATATACGTTTCTTAAAACTATCTTATCGAACCATCATTAGCTACCTAACTAATATATTATATTATCATCATCACATTTCTAACTTGCATACTTAGCAAAATATTTATTACGTTTTTCTTTAATATTATGTGAATAGTCTACTACCGTTTCGTATTGTCTTATCCAAAGAGTTATTAACACGTTTTCAATCGATATGTTTATTTATTATCAGTTGTCTATTCAGTTTCCACCTCTTTGTATCCTATTCTCCTATGAATATTACTCTGACATTAATAACTCATTTAAATTTCTTCAAATATTATACACCTTCATTGTTCATTTCTTCTCCCCAAGTTAATTTGACAATGGTTGACAAAACATCACAACCAAAAGAGTCTACTATGAATATCAGCACCAACCTCAACAACGATAATTCTCCACCAAAGCAACTAGAAGGTATGGATGTTCCAACTTTTTGTATCCTATTCTCTAATAAATATTACTACGATATTAATCACTCATTTAGATTGCTTCAAATAACGTCAACAACAATAACTCTCCACCAAAGGAACTAAAACGTATGAACACAAAATTACAAAATGTCAAATGAAACAGTTATACATATTTGTAGGAATATAAAACCCATTAAAAAAACCTTTTTTGGTATGCCGAAAGTTCATTTCATCATTATATTTACAAATTCATGTTACGGTTTTCATATATTTATAAAATTTGATTGTATTTTGTTTCCCCAATTGATTTAGCTATTGTTCAAGCAATGCCAGAATTGAAGGACATTCTCAACAAAGTTTACGCTAATTTAGACGATCTACATGCTACTAGACATAAATTCAGAAGTCATTGACCAGATATTAAAAATCATACAATTTACCATGGACATTATCTATAATATAAACAGAAGGGACTATGCATTTGCAATAGAGGAAGTGAACAAATATAAGAGAAATAGGAAATAAACACCACCTACATCATCCAAACCGACTTCACAATGTCAAAAACCGATGTACTTATTTCCTTTTTAATAAAAGTATTATTCTCTATGTTTGATTCTCAATGTTATTCATTGGTTGATTGACATTTGGTACTCATTTTGCGGGTGTACAATTGTTGCTTGAATTGACACCTTGGATTTACAGTTTAATGGGCCTACTAAAATTTCTCCATCTTGACACGTTGGTTTTGAATTAATTGCTTCACCTTCACACGTTGAATGAGTATTAATAATAATTATATAAGTACATTATATTGGTATTCCAAAAGTCTAACTATTTTGATACGTTGGATGTGTATTAATAACAATTGTATAAGTGCATTCAAACGTCTAAACAAAAACATATAAAGATTAGAGTTAGTCTCTTCATATTCTGTTTTGTAGCTCTACAATTACTTCATATTGACAAGTTGGATGTATGGATAATTGGAAAGTTATTAAATACATTTTTATTTTTATTTTTATTTTTTAAATTTTGTAGTAATGGAGAGAATAAACTTACCCAAATAACGAGATTTATAGAACAACGTTCAAAAGTTGTCCTTAGGTGAACTGAAAAGTTATAACAGAGGTAACATTTCTTGTTGTATCATAACAAAAATATTAAAGTCTACATCTAATTTTTTTATTTTCATTTCCATTTCAAACTCAAAATTTAGATTCACGAGACAAAGAAATAACCTTACAAAAAGAAATTAATCTATTTTATTTATTAAAAAATAAAGTAATAATAATTAAATTTTTTTTTTTATTTAATTCCCCTTATAAAAAAGAAATTAATATATTTTATGTGGTGGCTAATTATGCTAGCGGATTAATAATTTTTTTTTTATACAAATATGCAGTGTTCTGAAAATCGGATCGAACCTTTTCGACCGTCAACTGACCATTTGTCCAGTCTAAGTCGTAATTAAAACCATAAATAACATTTAACTCGGATTGGGTCGGATTTCATCTGTGAGAATGATAGTGAAAGCCGGTCCAATCAGCTCAGTAAAAAAATCGAGTCACCTAGAAAGAACCAATCTTCATCTTCATCTTCACTCCTAAACCTCTCTAATGCTCATAACTTCTCCATTTCAGTCTTCACCAAGAAAATCTTCACCGAAATCTACATAAGGCAGACCCCAAACTTTCCCCTGCCTTTTTGCTCCATGACCTTCACCAAGTTTGCCCCTTCTCCAATGGAAAATTCTACTTTCATTTCTCTTCACCTCAGTGAATTTGCCTTGAAAATCTTCTAAATAAAAATAAATGCTTTTATATAAAATGAATAAAACAAGCACCAAATCTAAATAAAACGAAAATCTAACAAATAAATGTAACAACCAACGCCTCCCCTATCTTCTCCCTAAACCTCTCTAATGCTCATAACTTCTCCATTTCAGTCTTCACCAAGAAAATCTTCACCAAATCTGTAAAATGAACCCCAACTTTCCCCTACCTTTTTATCCACAAGCCTCCACTAGGTTCCTTCTCCAATGGATTCTACTTTCATTTCTCCCTCACTTCCCTCTCCGTCCGTTGCCTTCAGTCTTCCCCATGAAAATTAATTTTTGCTTTTTTATTTTTATTTATTGATAAAACAGAAGCCACCAAATCTATAAAACGATCCCTAACTTTCCCCTAACCTTTTTAACCACACGCCTCCCCTTGCTTCCTTCTCCCATGGATACTAATTTCATTTCTTCCTCACTTCCCTCTCTGTTCATTGCTTTTAGTCTTCCCTATGAAAATTAATTGCTACTATTTTACTTTTTTTTTATTGATAAAAGAGAAGCTTGGATATTTGAAATTTAAAGGGGTTGGGGATATGTAATGAAAAGAAATTAATTAGTGAGAGAGAATAAGTGAAAATCTAGTTAATAATTGGTGCATGCAATTATATATATAAACTTGTTTCCCTAGAAAGGTGTAGGGTAAGGAAGTTGAACTTTTTCGTAGCGTTTGGCTCAGGAAATTTTTTATTATTGAAAAGATAGAATTACCACTGAGATAGAATAGGGAATGTTATATTAATATGCTTAGTTATATTGGTGAGTATAAATAATTAATATCTTTGGTTGAAATGAATAAAATATTATCGAAGGGATTTTTACTGAATTGCCCTTTCTTTTTAATATTATTATTATTATTATTTAGAGTATTATTTTTAAAGTCCTACATTTGAGAATTTAGCTAAAATACCCCCAACAACAAAAGTTTAAAATTTAACAAAATACCCTCATCCATCTAAGATGATTGTCGGCCACCAACCACCACCACCAGCCACCATCGACAGTCACAAAATAGTGGACAACTAGCTAGATCTGGCCAACCATGCGTCGATCTGGCTGGAAATGGCTAAATCGAAGGCTGAAAACAACCAATTGGCCATGGATCTGGCCATTGACAGTTATATCTGTGGCCGTCAACAGCCCTAGATCTAGTCAAAAATGGCTATTAGTTCTAGCCGTTTCTTACCAAATCCATGACCAACTGGTTGTTTCCATGTTCAATCTGGCCAAAAACAGCCAGATGGCGCACAGTCGGCCAAATCCAACCGGTCGCATGCTGTTCTAATAACTACCGACAACGGCCAACAGTCGTCTTGGGTGGCTGGGGGTATTTGGGTATTATTCATGTAAATAGTAGGGTACTTTTGTCCAAAAAATTATTTTATGAGGTTAAAAATATCATTTCACACATTTAGGCTAATTGTTATTTAATAGACATATAAGAGTCTTTGTATCCAAAATGTTTATTAATTAAAGGTAAAATTAGTATGAACAGTAGATTATCCCGATAACTAAAAAAATAACACCCTTTCAGACGATTATCGAATTACCATCTATATTATCTATAGTAATTATTATTGGTATTGGTGGATTACCAGAATCTTTGATTACTTGACATCCAAACTTGGTAATTGTCAGATTAAAAGATAGATTACCGATATTATCTTTTATGACCTTGAACCAAACACTACGTCAAGGTAATATATTTTTTCAGTAATACAATATTCCCTGAACGAAACGCATCCCAAGTGTTGTTATTCTCGTTAAGGTACTCTGATTTTCAAAGCATTCTTAAATTTTGAAAGTGTAGAAGTTGGAGAGAGATGAAGCCGATAGGAAGCAAAAGAAAAAAATACGAGGGACGTAGAGATGGAGAGAAGATGAAACTGAAACGAACCTCGTGAATCTTCAGAGGACGATCCATCTAACAATCATGTCCAGTCAAGATTTCGAAGAGGCGGGCCACAAACTCGACCCGGGTCAAGAGATGGAGATTTGCTGTATGATATTGGAGTGTTGCAGTCAAGAGTGAACTTATAATTCTAGGCATTATGCTCTTTTGGGGCAGCGGTTTTGCATTATCAACAAAATCTGTAAACAAAACTTCGAGAAATGCTTCGTCCAACAATAGTCAATGGTTCATCGCCTGGAAATGAAGAAATTACTTAATGTTGCAATGGTTTTTTGCCGATTTACTGGGCGTAGATGCTCTGCCATGGCGGGTTATGGGGTATGTACTTTTGACTGAGGAGGATACAAATTCTTCTTCCAGGACATTTTTGAACTTTCTGTTTCAGGAATTGTTGGGGGAGCTTGGGATTCGATTGCTGAAGGAGAGGATCACGGATCCCAGAGTGGAAGACTTGTATGAATCCCTTTTCCTGAAAGGATAATCCGAAGAACACATTATTTTGCATTAACTTCTTCACGTCCATTGGGCTTGGTGGTGTTCCTATTAATTTGCGAGAATACCTGAAAAAGATGCCGTGGCTTATCATGCAGCAGCAGAATCTGCTTCAGAATCAGAATCAGAGTCATCAAGTTCAGAAACTGAACGGGACAGAAGGCAAAGAAGGAGAAGGCGTATGATCCGAAGGAGAAGAGACTAAATACACTTTCAGTTGCTCTTGTAACTGAAAGTCTTGCCTTTGTTAAGCAGCTTTTTAGACACTTCTAATATCATGTTATATATGTATTGGTCCGTAATACTGAATTTAGAGGTGCTCAAAAGAATCGATTAGAACCATAACCGGTGAGTACCTAGGGTTTGACTCTGGTTCCTAACTATAGGAACCGGAACTGAAATCGAGAACTGAGACTACTATAAAATAAAATTAAAGAATAGGGGGGTTAACAAAAACTTTTGTAAAAAAAGTAATGTATTTATATTTCATAACATTTAAAGTAAGTTGGTTTGACTTTTGAGAATCTACCTTTACAAAGTAATGGAGTTTGTAATTTTGAATTTATAATTTATAATTTTATTTTTGTTAACAAGTGCTAGGTGGGGGGGTATTTGTAAGTTTTTAAGGGTTTTTTTCCATTTTTAAAACTTTTGGCGGGTAATGATAATTTGACAGGGTACCCAAAACCAGAACCAGAACCGTTATTACAAGTTCCAGATCCGGTTTCGTTAGGCACCTGCAGGAACCGAAGTCCGGTTCGATTCGATTCCAGTTCCTTTAAAAAATGCAGGGTACCCGGAACTAAACACCCCCAATACTGATGAGGTAGTACCTTATTTTTTACAACCATTTTTATTCATTTAAATCACTTCCAATTTCGTAATAGTTTCTTATTTTTATTGTTTTAGATGTTTACAATAAGGCTTGTGTTCATTAGTAGATCTATCTCCTTCCCCAATTAGTCAAAAGATAATTGTAATCGTAAAATAAGGAACAATAATTGTAAAGAGAGTTTTTATTTGATGAAAATATATAGATTAAACTCATCCTTGAGTTGTTTTTGTTACAAATTTTAATTGCTTGATTTCAGCTATTCATTTGAGACGTTCACTTACATGGGACAACTTCGTTGACATGTATTGTTTTAAAACCCGATCCATTGTGAAACCCAATAAGTTGATCGAGTCACAGGTCGACCAATGATGTCAACAATAAAAATAGTTTTAAAAAATTGTAAACTAGTCCCTTAAATTTTAGTTTAAATTTTAGTATATTACGAAAATACCGCTAAAAATTGCCAATTAGGCCTTAAAATTTTCATTTATTTCAAAAATGCCCCAAATAATGTTAGTCCCTAAAGTTTTGAAATATTGCAAAACACGCCACATCAATCCATAAGTTTGAAAAATAACAAAAAACCCCCTAAAACGTAAAACCTAAAGCGGACCGAAGAGACTGCCCAGTTCGATCTGACCGGCTAGCCCGGTCCAGGTTTTAAAACAGAGTTGACATGATGAAACCATCAAATAAAATAAAGACATGTACGATTAATTTTCAAAACTACTTATAGTGATGGTTATTGATGAATATTAATAAGTAATTTATTCATGGATCATTAAGATGAAAAAATAAAAGGGAAAATTTAATAAATATGTGATTAACATATGTCATTGTATTTCTCATAAAATTATATTATCTGCTGCATCACATGGAAGAATATTTATAGAAGAGTAAACCACTTTTTCCCACCCAAATAATGGTTTAATGACATTTTCCCACCCACTGACTTTTAAAATACCATTTTATTATCCAAATTTATATTCCATTTCCAATTTCAATATCGTTGCAACACCACCATTCTCAAATTTATATTCCGTTTCCAATTTCAGTATCGTTGCAACCCCACAACACCACCATTCTCAAATTTATATTCCGTTTCTGATTCCAACATCGTTGCAACCCCACAACACCATCATTCTCTTCCCCGATCATCACTCACCAAAATCTCTCAAACCTTATTTTCGCCAACCCCGCCAATCGTCGACAATTGAGTGATTAGAGTTTGTTCAACGACCCCTCCTAAGTCAAATTCCAATCAATACTAACCACCGAAATCCAACATTCCATCACCAAAAGATTCATTAGTCTCTCCTCTTCAAAAACCCTAACAACCTGAATCGAGCATACTCTTTGTTCGCCGTCAGAATACAAATTTGGGTAGTAAAATGATAATAAAATTCTACGGATGCAAAAGTATCATTAACCTGTTATTTGGGTGGGAAAATTTTGTTAACTCATCTATAGAACCACTTTCCTAAATTCAACAAGCTCAGTTTTCTTGGTAGGTACTGAAAAATTCACAAAAGAAATGAGATCTACAAGAGACAGATGCATATATATCCTACTAGTTAACTTTATAAGGATTAAATCCATAACCACAAGGCCATAGCAACTGTTTGATTTCAGAAAAGATCTACAAACCAAGAAAAAGCATCTGAATAGGTAATTTTTCGTCTGTTCATGCTTTTACAAGTCCGTTCGCTTCGCTAGTAACTAAAATAGATATAACAATCTATAGCAATACAATACCGGCTTTCATTCATCAAATCCATTATATATATTTTTAGAAAATTTACATGTAAACTGAACAAGGCTGAATGCTACGCATTCCAGATCAGATGCGTCGAAGAGAGGCCAGCCTCTTTTCAAGATCCTTAACATCAGCAGATTCGGATCTGCATATGGATAATAACTATTGTTAGAGAAATGTGGATTGCTTTGAAATTTTAATCTCTCTCTTTGCTACTACCATTACACAGATAAATGATTAAATAACCCAACAAAAAGAGTGACAGTGGTTTTTGTTGTAAAACAAAAAACATTTGGACTTACCATTGAAATTTGTTATTCTAAATCATAATTAATTTATAAACTTTCAACAAGCTTGGAACGAGGTACATACCTAGTAGTGGTAGTTTTAGGAGCAGCTGTCACAACATTAGGAGCATTCCTTGATGCAATCCGGCCTTTTGGAGCCGAGGATAACTGTTTAATGAAAAAAAAAATCATTAAAATTATTGATACAGTACTGCAAATTCATAAAACAATAATGAGAGAGTGAGAGGGATAATGTGACAGTTTGAAACATTCATGTTATTTGAACAAAATCTCAAACAAACCAACCTGAGATGCAATATCCACACCAATCTCATCAAGAACCTACAAATGAACAATGAACGATGAAAATTAAAAAAAACATGCATGGTAGAGAAAACTTCAAAGAGAAAGAAAGATGATGTCAATATTCACCTGGTTAGTGAGCTCCTCCGTCTCCTCTTCAGCCTCATCTTTGTCTAATGTCTCATCAATAGACTCAGACATCATCTCGATCTGTAGGGACATTAATGTGAATTACAAATTGGTAAATGACACATTATAGGCTAAAACAGTGATAGACTCTTCAAGAAGAACACTGGAACTGTAAATTTACACAAATGAACACATCCTATCACATAAATGTCAAAACTTTACATGATACTTTAGTTGGTTCGAGAACAGTGAAATTAAGTAATCTCATTAGTATATTTCAAGTTTCACATCTAAAGAAGCAAATCAATGACACAGTATATTATGTGATTTTAAGCTACAAATACAACCCACATCCAATCACAGTTTAGATATCTGTCCCACACCCCCAACCCAAGCAGGAGCTGAAAGATTGCAACTAGCTCGAGTTTAAGTAATATCTAATTTGAAGATTTCCCAGTAAATTTTATCTAGTAATTACTAATTACTTTTATTTCTAACAGGAACTTGCACAAAAATCATAAAAATAAATGGTGAAATTATGAACAAAAGAAAATACTCTAGGGAAACATAAAATATTACTGTCATGTCCATTTGTGCTGACTGCTTCTGGAATTCTTTGATCACTTTAGCTTGCTTTGTTGGTTCCATTTTCTGGGGAAAAAGAAGATAAACATATTACTTCAGCCAGTCTCTAAATGGCAACACTGAAATGCTATCAGCTAATGCCAGAGTTAAAATGCATACCTTGTTCATTGCCACCATAGCCTTAGTTGCACCTTTCATTCCAGTAGAAATTGAAGTACTAGCATATAGAGCCTATGAATGAAATAACAAGCACAACAATCTTTAATATACCAGACAGAATTTTTTTTTTTTTTTTTACTTTTTATTTAATAGATTTGGCTTGTGGTAATTACCTGTGTATGAGTTGCTACTCCTCTGATTTGGGCACGGCTTCCCTGCAAATTAGTTATTTGTTGACGTAGGCGAACAAGTTGACGAGCTAATATTCTCGTGGCAGCCTAGACAAGTACTTACAGGTAATAAGTAAAGTGAAAAAGGAGCTACTTCATAAATCAAGCTAAGATTTCTAGAATGTTAGCTAAGCAATTTAGTTAGTGCACAGAGAGAGAGCCCACTACTAAGATGGTCTTATGAGTATGTCCACAATCAAAGTCACCGAGTCCAGAATACATGCAATGGCTAAGCCATCTCTAAGGGAGAGATCCTACATTATTTTTTATAAAATTATCCTGAGTGATCAACGAAAAATTCAATAACAATATAATGTTTAAGTCTTACATTCATTTTTCATATGATATATAGTTTTACTACCGGACACTACAAATACACTAGCTCAGGTAGCTCTTATTTTCCAGCGATGAAGGTTCTCAGGTATGTCTTTCGTCCACATCTCATTACGCCTGAAGCACAAGGCAGTTCAAAAAGTGTCAATACTGTTCTATTTTAGTTCTTTCTATTTTCTTATTCCCAATTATTCATTTATCACATTTTGTGACAGAATTCTAACATTTTGAAGAAAGTTGAGCATTTTAACTTACACTTCTTAGCCATCATTTATTCATGTTCAAGTTTTGTGTGTTAATAATAAGATCATAGTAACCTTGTTACAACTGAAATCAGAAATTCAATGGTAAAAATAACATCATGAGCACAAATTGGAAGTAAATAACATAATGTGACACAGAAACAGGGTAGGAGTCTTTGTCTTTACAACATGAAGAAGCATTAAACCAGATCCTCCCATTTGTGTAAATCGAGTTTCAAAACAAACAAGAATATGCTCTGTACAACAGACTGTTGTCTAGCTTCTGTGCAGTATTCCTGGATGTGAATCTACATGTCATGACATCATGATGCTTTAGCTGGAAAAATTATTAACAATCCAGACCTAAAAATACCTCACTATATACAACCATAAAAACCCAACTTAAGCAAACAAAAGCACCTCTCATAGGTAGGACAGTAAAGAATCAACTCATCCCGTGATCATATCTCTTTATTAGATAAATGGCAGCCTATGTCTATATGTGAGAATAACATTTGACAACAATTGTACTGAAAATCAAACTTGCCTCATTTCCAGTCTTTGCCGTTTTCTTGATCTCCGCAACCAATTTTTTCTCCTGAAAACAAATAGAGAGTGAAAATTTGGAAAAGAAATATAACTGGAAAAATTCATTGAAATTCAAACTCTGTGTGGCAGTACCATACCTCCAACTGAAGAGAAGCAATCTCACGTTCAATTCCTACAAAATGAAACATTATGTAACTATGGCAATCAAAGAATGTCCATGGCAAGAGAGAAGAAAGTGGTGAACTTCCGTGATTAGGATCTTTCTCAGATATTAAAAATTCTAAACATTTTTAATAAAAAATTTCATATGATATTGCTGCCTCTCTCGAAAGGGTTAGGTTATATTATTCCCCAGAAAGAGTTTCGATGTCATTAATCATACTTGTACATGGAACATCAATTTAAATCATTATATAATTTTATCAGTTCATCAACTATAACTATGGTGTTCCTCATTGCAAGTGTCATGTTGTATGCTGCCTTGCTTGGATATTGTTGTATTACAATTCCAAGGAGAAGCATAAGTATTCTTTTATTTATGCAACAAAACCAAATTGAAACATCAATAAAGTCAAAAAATTTAGAGCATGTGTCTAGACTTGTTTGATTAGGGATTAGTCTTATGTCAAACAAGTCATTAAGCGTGTCTTAATCTAGTACTGTGACCCTTATGTGTTTTATGTTATAGACCTATAATAAGTGAGGCACATTGTTACTTACCACTTAAAGGAGGTCCTTACACTCAAGAATGGCTTGTTGATAATTCACTTGTCTCATACGGTTTAAGCACTTTAAGCACAGAGAGTAGTTCATTCCCGCAAACACACACACACACTTTTTTAATTGATCTCTCTGTTTTTTTTTTTTTTTTTTTTTTTAATCAACACATCCATTCCTTTTTGTTATGGATTAATCATCAAGCACAGTTATGAGATTGTTACTTACCACTTACCACTTTATGTGTTTTATGTTATAGACCTATAATAAGTGAGGCACATTGTTACTTTCCACTTAAAGGAGGTCCTTACACTCAAGAATGGCTTGTTGATAATTCACTTGTCCCATACGGTTTGAGCACAGAGAGTAGTTCATTCGCGCAAACACACACACACACTTTTTTAATTGATCTCTCTGTTTTTTTTTTTTTTTAATGAACGCATCCATTCCTTTTTGTTATGGATTAATCATCAAGCACAGGTATGAGATTAGGTATCTTGATGCAAATATGTTGGAATCGAAATGCTTAATTCCTGTTATGTTCCATGTAAAATTTTAGCAGATAAAACCAAATTCAATGGCTCAAATTTCAAAGTCAACTTCTATCCAAAGTTGCTTCAGGACAAAGCAACATACGACACTAATCGAGGTAATCAATTTTAAAAGACATGAAAATTGAAAAGCATACATACCTCTCGTTGCAGTGGCCATGTCCCTCTTGCTCTCCCTTAAAGCCTCTGCACAAATGCATCAACAAACAAGAAAATTTTCTAAGTAAAACCTCAATGGGCTGTAACCATTAGCTAGAAACTTTTGAGTGAAACCCCAGTAGCAAATAAAGAAGAATGTCATTCCGGTAACGCTACGGGCTAACTGGGGAATTTAAGTGAGAAATGTAGAAACTTTTAAGAGTTAGACATTGTTAAATCTAAAATAGAAAAAGAATCAGAGAGATCTCTCAATTACTAGGGAAACCCCCCAGTGCCACCATCGGACGATGATCCAAGTAACGTTACTGGAGAGGAAAGATAAAACCCCCACAGTGCAAAAACATTTAGGATTGAAAGAAAGCTTTGTTAATTTAACTAATCTTAAAAGTAAAGAAAAATGAGAGTGAGTGAGAAAAAGAAGAGAAGAGTGTACCTTTGGGA
Organism: Pistacia atlantica; assembly: GCA_026229545.1. Classification (NCBI taxonomy): domain Eukaryota; kingdom Viridiplantae; phylum Streptophyta; class Magnoliopsida; order Sapindales; family Anacardiaceae; genus Pistacia; species Pistacia atlantica. The sequence goes on along the minus strand of CM047908.1, from coordinate 30,932,382 downwards.
GAGGTTTTCTTCCTGAAGATGTTGATGGTTTTCTTCAAGATCTTCATCTTTCGAAACCCTAACTTCCGCTGCAAAGAGTTGAGTGTGTGAATGTGCGTGTGTGCAGAGTGTTTTGCGTTTGGGTTTGGGTTTGGGTTTCTGTAGAACAAAGGAAGAAGGAAGTGTTCTCGGGGAGCGTGCTTTGGCTCGGCCACGCTTATTCAACGGTACTGGTCTAACTAGCCGTTATGTTTATGTCGTATTTACCTCAATGCCCTTCTCTTTTTAATTTTTTTTACTTACATTCTGGCTCCCACCGCCCCCACCACTCATTGGATCCAATTTAATTGATTTCCCATTATTTTTATGTTATATTTGTAAGAGCTAATGACCATTAATCCCCCCAAGTTATGACATACTTACAAAGTTATCTTAAATTTTCCAAAATAGTAGAAACACCCCTTAATGAACTGTTCGTGAATCATTAAGGGTGTGTTTGTTTTATTATTTTGGGTAGAATTTTTGAAAAAGTTGAGTTGGATGGTTATTAAGAGGTAGGATTTGAAAACTAACAAAAACACTCCCTAGGTTTGTTAATTTACTAGACACCCCTACAATAAAACATTGGCTCCCACTGCCCCCACCACTCATTGGATCCAATTCTAATTGATTTCCCATTATTTTTATATTATATTTGTAGTTAATGACATTAATCACCCTAAGTTATGACATACTAACAAAGTTATCTTAAATTTTCCAAAATAGTAGAAACACCCATTAATGAACTGTTTGTGAATCATTAAGGGTGTGCTTGTTTTATTATTTTGGGTAGAATTTTTGAAAAAATTGAGTTGGATGGTTATTAAGATGTAGGATTTGAAAATTACCAAAAACACCCCCTAGGTTTGTTAATTTACTAAACACCCCTATAATAAAACATTGAGTATTAACAAAAACACCTCCACCCACGCATTAAGTGCCAACAACCATCCACTACTGTCAAAGAGTGGCCGTCAATCATCGTAATGCCGCACGACCAACTGGATCTGGCCATTCATGTGCCAATATGGTCTTTTTCTGCCAAATCTACAACCAGATCTGACATTTGGTTTTCAACGACGGCCAAAGATCTGATTGTCAACGGCTAGATCTTTTGCTATAGATCTGGCCGAAAATGCTAGATTGACATACTACTAGCAAAATCCAACCGATAGTGCGTCATTACGCCAGATTCCGACCACCTTCCAACGGTGATGGAAGGTGGTGGAATATATATATATATATATATATATATATATATATATATATATATATATATATATATATATATATATATATATATATATATATAAGGAAATAATAATTACACGTTTATAAAGATAGAAATATATCACAAAATTCTTACAAATTTAGGGAAATTTGTTTTAAAAAATATATATCTAAATTCTTAAATACGATCGAAATCTCCTCAATAAAGTGAATAAGGATCATGTAAATGGATCCTTGGAGAAAACAATAAGAATATTAGGTCTGTTTGATTTGTGCTTCAAAAATAATTTTCAAAAACTAAAATACGATTCAAATTTTTTAATTGTATTTTAATATTTGAAAAAGTGTTTTGATATAAAATTTAAAAATTGTTTTCAGATTAAAAGTTGTAGAAAACTGCTAAAACAACTTCTAATTGTTTTCTAATTTTATATTAGTTTTTAGGATTGTATTCAAAAACTGTTTTTTTAAAACAATTATACCCATTTTTACCAAACGCATTTTTATAAGATCTGTTGTATTCTTTATTATCAAAAACCAAAAACTGTATTTAAATTCTATATCAAACATATCCTTATATATGGTTAATAGTAAAAGAAACACCATATTTAAAATTAAGCAAATTAATATTAAACTTTAATATCAATATCATTTAAATTTTGACACTTTTTGTGAGACGTTGATCATTGTTGATCCAACGGTGATAAGATAAAGGATTAAGGTAGTTACGGTCAATGCCAACTTAGCATCTCTGGATACTGTTAGATCAACAAAGATAAACAATTTACCAAGAGTGTCAAAAATTTAAGTCAAAAGATTAAATCACATAATCCCTTATCTAGATAATTAAATATAACACGCTTGTAATGCAAACACAGCTATAGTTTCTTGCATAAACAAAACATACCTTATGATAAGAGTAAGTCAATTGATTACCAAAAAATAAGAAATTAGTCCATGTTTAGCCAAGATTAATATCTTTGTTCTTTATAATCTTCATTGTTGTTTAACAACCTTAAAACGCATAAATAATATAAAAGATCTAACTATCTTACCTCAATATATGATAAAAAAAACAATTTAGTAAATATTGATTTATTTAGAATATAGAAATTCTAGGCTTCGTTTGGTTGGATTTTGGGAATACTACTTTTAGTATTCCCAAAAAAGTTAAACAATAAAATACCAAAAAACTCACAATATTATTCAACTTTATTCAACATTTTGTAAACCCCCTAAATTTGTTAATTCAATTAAATACCCCTAAATATTTTTAATGTTTTTGTTACGGCGACTCCGGCCACCCTCCGGCGGTGGTGGCCGGCTGTCCGTATTTGAGGGTGGATTTGGGGTATTTTTGTTAACTTTTAATGTTTTATTATAAGAGGTGTTTTGTAAAAAAACAAACATAGGGGGTATTTTACAATTTGTAAATCCTACATCGTAATACCCGCCCAATTCAACTTTTTTTTTAACTTTTTTCAAAAAACTTTTCCCAAAAACACAAAATTGTGAACCAAACGGAGCCCTATTGACTCACTAACAGTTAACTAAAACTATTTTTGTCCTTAGGGGTCGATATCCTTTTAACTCTCAATAATATTAAATATTCCCATATTTAATAATCTTAATTCCCAAAATGTTAATGTTTTGTTTAAATGATAGATTTAACCATAAAATCACATTACTTAACTTAATTGTCATTAATAAAATAACAAGAACAAAAATAACTGAAATACACTCGACTACCAACTCAAACAATAAATAATATGGTCTAATATGTTTTAGTTGGACTATTAAACCATACACTTAAATATTAGACTCATAGTCTAGTGTTATATATTAAAAATATATAATTTGTTGTTTCATTATAAGTAAATCATTAAATTTTAGGCCAAACGACTTGCGCATACCTAAGGTTTGTCGAAACAACAAGTTGGTACCCAAAAGGTTTTGAAACGACAAACAAGTACCTTCCGTCATGTGCTGTTAGTGATTTATGTTTGTTCATAGTGAAAAGACTAAAATGCCCTTAAAAGTTTGATATTTTAGTTTTTTATAAATCTCTAAAAAACCCCCTAGGTTTGCTAATTTAACTAAACACCCCCATATATAAAAAGTTTGTTAAATAACAAAAACACCCCCACACCTGCAGTGCCAGATTCCGGCCACCACTGCCGGAATCTGCCACGACGGCTAGATCTAGCCGTAGATCTGGACTTTTCCGGCCAGATTAGCACGAATCCGGCCGGAAAAGCCAGATCTAGCCGTCGAGGCCACAAAACCCCATCTGCCGCCTCGACGACCAGATTGACACGTTACGACACAGATCCGACGGGTCTATGTCGTAACGCAATTTTCTGGCCAGATTCCGACGGTGGTGGCCAGAATCGCATTGCATGTGTGGGGGTATTTTTGTCATTTAACAAAATTTTTATATATGGGGGTGTTTAATTAAATTAGCAAACCTAGGGGGTTTTTTTAGAAATTTTTAAATTTATAAAAAAACTAAAATATCAAACTTTTAAGGGCATTTTAGTCTTTTCACTATGAACAAACATAAATCACTAACAAAGCACATGACGTAAGGTACCTGTTTGTCGTTTCAAAACCTTTTGGGTACCAACTTGTCATTTCGACAAACCTTGGGTATGCGTAAGTCGTTCGGCCTAAATTTTATGACTAAATATGTTCTTTAAATAAATTCTATACATTTTCGAAAAATGCAATTATTGAGTTGATTATATATATCCAAACCCTAATAATATCATAACAAAGCCAAGAGTTGTACCGTAATTAAAAGGAGTTTTAATCACTGTTTTAAAAGCTGATCTAGACCGGACCAGCCCCAACCGATTCGACTAGGACCGGTTTCTGTGTCTATTCCAAACTAATATAAAACCTGCTATTAGTTAAAAAACTGTTTAAACCCACTATTAAACCGGATGAACATTGCGACCCGCCCAATCGAACCGGACCGCTTGGTAAACCAGGTCAATGTTTAAAATGAAAAAAAAAAAAAACCATAAATCTGAGTTTTTTTCACTCCACTCTCTTCAATCTCTCAACTCTCTAAAATCGCAACTCCTTGCTCAAAGTAATTGCACTCGGTCTCAATTCAATCTCTCAACTCCACTCTCCCTTAGACCCTTGCTCAATGACGACAGCACCTCCCTCGCTGGATTTCGACAACAACGCACCTCCCTTCTCCCTTGCTCGACGATGGGAACACCTCCTTCGCTGGATTCGACAACGAAGCACCTCCCTTCTCCTCCCTTCTCCTCCCTTCTCCATTGCTCGACAATGACGGATGACAACGCCTCCCTCCTTTGCTGGAATCAACGAAGACAACACTTCTCTTATTCAAAATCGACGAAGACAATGCCTCTCTCTTTTGTAAAGATATTTCCACTATCTTTATTTGATGAATCCATTACTTTGATGTATAATTTGTTCACTGAATTTGTATGTAAAAAAACACTTGTACCAAATGTTTTGTTATTAATTATTATGTATTTTGTCATTTAATTTGTAATGAAAGAACACTTCATGTTTGGATTGTTATTGAGTTTGAATTGGATAGTAATTAAGTTGGTACTCTTATTGAAAATCTGAAATTTTTCAAAAAAAAATATATTTTTTTTTTTGCAGTGCTGACGTCACCGATCTAACTGATTGGACCAATTGACCCATGACCCGAGCAGTGAAGCGGGTTGCCCTCCAGTCCGGGTTTTAAAACAATGGTTTTAATCTTGACCCTCCTAATGTTTAATCAAATAAAAAAAAATAAAAACTCTTGAAATTTCAAAGATGACATAAAATCATTTATCATTAGTGAGCAGTTAGAATTTATGAATTTATAATATGATAAAATAAAACATATTTATCTAATTACCCCTCTACCATTTATTTTAACACCAAACACTTAATATAGAATAATTATTTAATTATAACTAACCACAAGGGGGTTATTGTTATTTAATTATACCTAGGGAGATTATTGTTATTAACCCTAACCGAATTACTGAAATGAAAAAAATAAAGAAAGAATAAAGCACGAGAATAGCGGAGGAAAATTACTTGCTCTGTAATTTGAGTAACCTTGGCTGATGTAATAGTAAAACAAATAGTGATACAATTAACAATTAACAATTCCCCCCCAAAATGATCATATTTAACCATCAAACTATGCGTTTGTTTTTGTTCTTTTGATCGGGGAAAATAAAATGGTCCCATCTTCAACCCAAAAAAGAACTACACAAATAAGGGAACAAAACAGAAATGGTTCTATTTGTCACACACTTTGTATATATAGTGTGCCTCTACAAAACTTCTGGTTAAATACAATTCTTTTGCGAAACATATGAATGTGATATACCCTTCAGCCTGGGGGTAATCAGAACACCTGCAAAAAAAAAAAAAAAAAAATTCAACCATTAGTAATCCATACTCAAATCTTGCTTCGTAATTTAGTTTCGGGTAGAAAGATGCTTCAGTAATTAGCTATGAAAGCAACAAGATGACGAGAATCACAATATCGTTTCACACAGATGATAGTCATAAATAGTTTGGGATTGGTGTACAACAAGTACTGTATTGAAGATTATTTTCAAAATATGTGGATGAAAATTAGAGGGAAATAAAAAAGGAATGAACATGCCGTCAATCGTGACAATATCAATGAATTAGTCACCAAATTCTAATGTTCGATAGTTCTCAAACCCAAGCGATTGTTAAGACTTGAAATAACCAAAGATCATAGATGTGTACGTCGATACATAAGGGCATGGTTTAGTAACAGTGCTTTAGAAAAATGATTTCACAAAAGTGTGATACTATTGAATTGGAAAGCAGACCACTGAGTTTCAGAATATGAAAGCATCATAATAAGTTCCGCTTATTGAGAAAGATTCTCGTTTTGTGTATAATTCTGTTGTGAATTTGTGAAGGTATAAAAAGAAATGCAAGCAACAGATACATATTTTTGAACAATCAAAGAATAAATGTACCTCAAATTAACTCTACATGGAAAGTGCATAGGCAGAGAATTGGTTCTGACATCCCCTTTTGTTCCCTCCAAAATCTGGTTAGCCTTCATCAAAGAAGCAATCAATTTTCTACTCTACAACAAAATTTGTCAGCTAGCTTCAGCTCCAAATCTTTGCGCCAAGAATTCATCAAGTTGTCCCCAATTAGGGACACCAGAATCACTTGAAATATCAGAAGGCAATGATCGAATGCATCCTAGAATATGTTTGATATCGCGATGCAGCCTGATACATGAATAAAAAAAATAACATAAAATAAAAAATTGCTACCAACACAAATATCTAAAACTAATTCCCAATTCAGGAACAGAATATTTCTGATAGAAAACAGTGGGCATATTACCTTCCCTTTGCTTGTGGAGTGTTGATCTCTAAGCGCAAAAATGATTCTGAAATTTGTGAATGGAAGATTACAACTACTTGCCTGCAGAAAAGTATTCCATATAATTAAATATCAGAAATTATTTTCTCTCATTGATTATCTACAAAGAAGAAATAATCACAATATACCAAAAGGAAAGGGAAGAAGAAAGAGGGTTCTCATCCAGTTGAATTCATCATAAATATGGCATGCATTACAAAAACTAATCACTTGGAAGCAATATAGACACTGATATTGCAAATACAATGACGACTTTGTCAAGTTATTATGTGAACACCACACCATTACTAATCAAAGATAGGATAATACCTCAAATTTTGTTTTTCATGAGAATTAAAACTCAATTTCTCTTAAAGTGAAAGCATCAGTCAAATAAAGAGAAATTCTGGAATTCTTAGGGCATGTTTGATATAGAATTTAAATGCAATTTTTAGTTTTTCAAACAAGGGATACAACAAATCTTATGAAAATGCATTTGGTAGAACTGAGTCTGAACTATTTTCGAAAACAGTTTTTGGATACAATCCTTAAAACCAGTGTAAAATCAAAAAAAGATTAAGTCTGTTTTGGCGTGCTTAAGGTGTTCTTCCTGGCTGTTTTGCTTTGTTTAGGCATTGTCCCTTCCTGTTTTAGGGACGTGCTTCTCCGGGTCCGTCCCACTTAGGTTTTTATTCTTTATTCTTTATAAAATTACAATTACCTAAAAATAAAAGATTAAGCCTTTTTCACAGTTATCTATAGTTTTTAATCCGAAATTTTTTTTCAATGTTACATCAAACACATTTTCAAATATTAAAAATATTAAGATACAACTCAAAATTTTAATTGTATTTTAGTTTCCGAAAATTATTTTTAAAATGCAAATCAAACAGACCCTTTAAGTAAATTATAACCAACATGATAAGTACTTAAACTTCAAAAAGTTGTAAGCTAAGTCATTTGCGACATCTTCATAAATAAAACACAAAAAAGCAACAATTTATGGCAAATTCACTTTAGATTTTTTTGTCACTTACATATTACCTCCAACACTTAAAACTAAGCAAAGTCATTTGCGACATCTTCACAATAAAACACAAGAAAGCAACAATTCATTGCAACTTCACTTAGATTTTTCCATCACTTACATTTTACCTCCAATACTTTTAACCAATTAAATACTCTTAAGGAATTTGCAGAACATCAAGTGCTATTCTACTTCTACGCCAAACCATCCAGTTCACTTTTGAATAAGAATTTTAATGTTTCTTATTTATTTATCAGCTCAAGATAACTCACCTGAAAATTGCTTGAACATCAACCTCGTGTAAAGTTCGAGATAAGACACGTTGAAGGTAGCCCACTTCCTATCATATCCAATTGATGGAAAATAATAGTCAATATCCAGAACGTGTGATGGAAAAAAATAGTAAATGCAATGTGGTAAATGATTAATCACAATACTTACCTTTGTAAGTGATCTAGCAAATTGACTTGGTTGTGAATCAGCCTCCTCAGGTCTGTTCCAGCTCTCAACAATCTGAGGCAACCCACGCAGGTGAACTAATAGCCTTTCTCTCATTATTTGAACCAGCTTTGTATGTATTTCATCCCGGTGAACCTTGTAATCCTGATTAATACAAAACAAAACAAAACAAAAGATAAGTTCATGGTCTGTAGACTGAAAAGTTACACTTGTATGTTTTCCCATTCATTAATACATAAGAACGAATGAAAAACGCAAGCATATCCTAGATAAACATTGCAGCTCCCCAGAAAACAGTATGCATCTACAAAAGATAAAATAAGCAAATTGGTACAAGATGACGATGATGTTGGAGCTCCATCCGGAGACAAGACATCAACCTTACTCACTAAACATGAAACTGCCAGATTAACATCAGCAGCAGATGCGACCCTTGGTAAATTGCAAATAGAAAAAGTATATATATTAGAAGAAAAAATATACACATCAGTGCATACAAATGGGATGTTCCTACTTATTGCAAGATCATATAAATTGTCATTTTGAAATTGACAACAAAAACATTGAGCATCACAAGTGCACAGCCAATTAGTATAGCTGAAAACGTTACCCTAAATTGAAGTTAATAAGTTAGTTGGGACAAAGTTGTCTGAGTATTAGGGGAAGTGGTTTGGTACATACGCAGAGAACTACAGTGAAAGTAAGAGATTAAGTGACATAACTATACCTGAGCTACTCTGTCAATCTCTGATAAAAGCAATGCCTTCCGCGTCTCAGGTACTTTTAGGAAGAGAATTTGCCTGATAGCTTAGTCCAAACACAAAGCCAAATGTCATAAACAGGAACTTCTACATATATATTCTAATGTTGCACAAAGAAAACAGCAGATGCACACAAAGAAGGATAGATTTAAGCATCATAAAAAATTAAGACAAAATGCTAAAAGTGATTCTTGGTTATACCAAGATAAGCATGCAAAACAAGCCAGCAAATCTTCCAAAAGCATATGTCATGTAAACATGTACCATTAACTAGAAAAGAACAACAGAAGCTGTGCAAATTCACACTATTTCCATGTCAATACTAAACAAAGTCCATAAAAATGAGGCAACTTTACACTTTCATCTGTACTGATCCAAGCTTTTTCCAAATTGTGCCTAAAAGCTACACATTATCAAGTTTGTTCTGAAACTTTCCGCTAACAGACACTTCTATTGATCAAAGGAAGCTCCAACAACTTTGTATACCTCAATATCTAAAAAAAAGAGGTACAAGATAGAGAAGCAGAATCAAACATACATGCAAGCATGGTGAAAAACAAAGCAAAATAACATTAACCTCACACACAAATTGCTTCATTAACAGTTTGCAAATGAAATATAACACAGATAATGCATCCACAACGTTATTAAAGAGGACCCTTACAATTTGAACAAGTAGCAGAATATTAAATTATCATCACCTACCAGGAATAATTGCATAAGTAAAACTGATAACTTGACTTGCTAGGGCCAGATGTTTAGAGGTAATAGACTTCAAACCAGACACCTGCAATTCCATATAAACCAATTAAAACTATTGAGATGATTAATCTACATATGATTAAGTTCGTATATAACGCAATATCAGTACAGAATGAATAAAAAAGATTACAAAAGTGTTTACCACCTATAAACATGAATTTATAAATCTTACAAAATAAATAAATTAAATAAAAAGAAAAGGAGAGAAAAAGAATTTATTAAATTTCAATTATCAATTCAAAGACTTCCAGCTACACAAGATATCCAAAAGAAAAGTCCATAAACAACTCTAGATAGATCCGTAAATAGTTCTGACTCAACAAAATCAGTTAAACATTCCAGGACCTTCCTGAATTTTTATTATATTCAAAAAAACAAGTTTCAACAAATCACAGACGAAATTTTACCTGCATAGCACCAGCACCAAGAACAAGCTGACAAGTCCTGGTATTGAAAAATTTTAAAATCTCCACAACACGATGAACAACTTCTGAAGAGAGTGCAGGCAAATAGTTATTCATATCAATGTACTCTGACAACATCTTCACCAATATTAAGCCACTGGAGAAAAGAATAATAAAAAATTTACATCAATACCTATTCATCATAAAAGCTTCTACTAGCTTATAGCAATAAAAATTATATCAGAAAGGAAACTAAACGTAGAAGATTAGCATCTCAATTGAAGAATCAGTCAACGCAAGGATAAAAGGAAAACAAGTATCACAAAAAACACAGCAGATTCAAAACAGAAAATCTGTTTATGCTCAAGCAAAAGCAAAATTTTGTAGGGAAAAGAAACAAGGAAACAACAGAGAAAAAGAAAAGATGCAAAACAAGATAACTAACCAGTTTACCATGTGATAACCAACACCTCCATAGGTAAGGGTTTGAGATGCAGATTTTCCACGCTCCTTCAAGTTACTATTGTTACCCTGAACAGGGGGCGACCTGGAATCTGCTTTATTTCTTTCAATTGCCTCAGCTGAAGATTTGGATTTCAAATGGGGATTATTTGGTTGAGATATTTCACTTGAATCTGTCCGTCCAATTTGCTGATCATTTTGTGGTCCACTGTCATTGTTTGTGGCTACTTCACTGTAGTTTGTTGTTCTATTACCTTGGACATCATCCATACTATCAGAAACAAATTCTTCAGAGCAAAATAATGAAGTTACAATGGCCTGAAATTCATCAGGAACATCTACTTCCGCCCATGTTTCTTGGTCAAGTACCGCCTTGATTTTTGTCATCTACAAGGACCAATAAACAATTACTTACTAACAAACATAGTTCTACAGAGTAAAGTCTATAAGAACTAAATCTATTTAATCAGGAATTCAAACTAACTCGAGATTCATGCTGGAAGTCAACATAGGCTTTGGCTTGTGACTGCAGTGTTCCTCGAATGCTATATCCCAACCTTCCACCAATCTGTTATGTTAGCACAGAATGGAATCAAAACCATAAACAAATAAATTGCATCCATCAATTCAAATACCCAAAAAAAAAAAAAAAAAACGATACCTTCTCTGTAGCAGTTATAAACTCTTGGGTGATGTTGTATATGCTCAAGAATTCCTGCAATTTCAACCTAGGATGCAGAAGTACACGGACTCCAAGGAGCTTTGCCCATCTTCCATGAGCAGCATCACATGCAGCAAAGACAGCTTCTGTGTTTTCTCTCAATACGTCAGCTCTGTCAATGACAGGATGTAACATCCACATTTTTGATAGTAATATCAGTTAGAATCAAACTAAACCTTGGGAACTAGAAACCACTTCTAAATTGCAATCAAGTTAAACATAGATTCTATGAAGGTTGGAAGAAGTAAATAACAATAAAGAGAGATCGATCAAAAAATCCTTCTGTGTAATGTCCATCTCAAACAGGTGCTGCAGACACCACGCTACAGCACAAGGGAAGCACAATTGTACTTAGAAAGGAGCCAAACTGGCACCTTTTACAGCATAATAGCAGCTGATGCGCTACAGAGAAGTAAAAGCTGCTTATACGTTGGTCACAAGCATGAGATAATTGGAAATCATTAAAATGCACTCTTAAGAACTACGCGCGGACAATCTCAATGTTTGAAAGGCTTCCCATCAACAAATTCCCACAGTTCAGCTAAAAACTAAATCTAGCAAGAAAGAATTAGACCTTCATTTACTATACAGGTAAAGCTGGAAGGAAAGATTTACACCTTCTTTGTTCAAACCATAGGTAACAACTACCAACTGCCACGGGAACTTATCCAGCTTTCAACAAATATAATTTTTTTCATATGCTCACTAGAAAGAAAGGAGTTAGTATAATCTCTAATTTTTCCCTTTCTTTATTGGCAAAAATACTAAATTTACAACTAGAAAATTTTACATCCCAATATGACCACAAACCATTAACAAGACATTACAATCTTTCTAACATAATTGACTGATGGAGAAAAAGAAATTATGGAGCCTCATACTTTAAACCCCTTTACATACAAACAAAATGAGCAAATATCTAAAAATAATCAAAGATTAATATCATATACAAATGAAAAAGAGATCTGACATGAACTTAAATCATGTGAATAGCATTGTGAAACTAAAACAATGGAAAAAGATTTTAACCTGAAATTTCTTGTCATGTTTGTGGGGCTGGCTGCATCATTCGCTTTTCCCTGAAATGAAGGGATCTTGGCAGCATTTCTTAGAGGTGAATACGTAAGTGAGCCACCTTGAACAGGGGTATCTTGAGCTGTTTCGGCGGCTGCAGCACCGACTGCAATTGCAGCAGCAACTGAATCGGCAGCATAATGATCATCAATGTTGCACATAATCCACTCAATTGCCTTTTTCACTTCAGCAGCCCGCATCAAATGTGCCTGCATTCACTAAAAGAAAATAATTCATATTACATCTTTTTTAAATAATAATTAATCTGAAAAAAGAAAGTTCAAAGTTCAAATTACAAAAGAAAGACTCTGTTTATGACTATCCATTCATCATAATTGATGCTTAAAAGTTTAAACTAGTAAAACAATCAGACTGGCTTAAATTAAAAGAGGCTGATAAATTCTGGATATTTCCTTTTAAATTCAATGCATTCAAGATGATTTTTCATAATGTACTTCTGTATGGATTGAAAGTTACATGCTAACACAAACCCAACCCCCTCTCCCGAACACCATAAATAAATAAATAATACGAAAACAAAAGGAGAAAAAACGAGGAATCACAGCCATTGGGATAGAGAGAGATACAGTTTCTTCAACCAGTAATTGGAGCTCATGGAACCCATCAATCTGGCAAGGTCCAACAGTTTAGATATCACCACAGCTGGTTCTTTCAGAAGGAGGTTAAAGCACCCGCCATATCAGAGAAGCCCAACTTCTATCCCATGTTGGGCTTTAACTCAAGAAGTTGGACATGCTACCATGTCTCACAAGTAAACTATCCTATCTTGGGTCATCCAAGCAAGTCATGTATACTTGATATTCAAAAATTACATCCTGCCCAACAAAATGACCATGCCCATACCCATTGTTCACTACTGAATTTATCAAATCACGATGAGGTTCCAATCTTGAATTAGTCAATGGGCATTTGATAGTCTTAGGATTACACAGTTTTGTGTGGACAACTTGTCCATTCTTGTATACGTTTTATTTTAATAGACTATCTTTGTTTCCTAGTAAAGAAAAAGGTGATTCAATTCAATAGTATTTTCTATTGCAAGAATAGCCAGATAGTAAAGTATACATTACCCGAACAATCAGGAAAATAGCACCCAAAAGTTGAACAAAGCTTTCAGATGTCAGACTTCTCAACTTGCTTGCAAGTGATGAGCCTCCACCTAAGTCACCAAATTAACGTTAAGAAATGGGAAAAGGCAAAGGAACAGAACAAGCACACACAAGGTTGAGTCTGAAAGGAAGTAATATCAGACATAATAAATATATTGTATGATTAAATTCTCACCATCTGCATCCACTGTACGATCTCCAGAAGAGAAATTCGAATCCAGAGGTTGAGCAACAAGAATGGGAAGCAGCTCTGCCACAGCAGTCTTAATAGCAGTTTTCATATCCGCAGTTAGCGTGTCACGATATATCCTCAAAACAGAGGGCAACTTAGCCTGAAAAGAACATTCTCTGTCAAACATTTAATTGCATTGAACCCAGAGGCTAACACCACTATTTTAAAGCAGTGAACGGGAGCGTTAGATGATTAATGGACCCAAGTAAATAAATTAAATATTTACAATAAAAAACAATGAAAAGGAATAACAAAGAAAGTAGTCATAAAAAATAACTCACTGTTCTGAGCAACCCAATGACAAGAGGGAGAAGCCTATCTCGAAAATTAGATGTTTCTTCCTCATCCAATGTAACCTTCTAAATAAATCAATCAAGTAATCAGTCAGACAAATTGCATCATCAAACTTAATCATGAAGTCTACTTTAAAAGAGTTAATCAAAAACAACACAGCTGTTTTTCTTTGCTAATAAACACATAGACGCTCATTAATGCAAAAAAGAGAAAAAGAAAGACACAAAGGTGAACTAAAAGACTACCACAATTAAAACAAGGAAAACAAATCAATTCCTGACAAACTTAAAACCTGATACCTTGACAGGATCCCAAACATGAACAAAAAAACATCCCAATTTTTTTTTTTAAATAAAAGAAAGAATAACCCTCGAAGAAACAAACACCTAAAAAGACTAAATGTCAACTTTATTTCACAATGAACCAACCTCATACTTTATGATCTCATCAAAAAATCCTTCTCTTTCTTTTGTCAAATGACACAGAAAATGGCTAACATATTACATCATCACCGAAATAAAGCTCCTTTGCCACATCAAATGCACAAAAGTCCATAAACAACAATAAATAAGATGCCAGAATAACCCACAGCGTGATATTTCAAAATATCAGATAAGACTAATCATATAAGTTGAACTACCTGACACCATAAGGGCTAATATTGCATGCCATAGTCAGATGCACAACTAGAAAACTAAAAACGGCACATAAGAATACTGTGCTTCTGGCATCAAGTGAAAAGGAGATGTGAAAGCCTCTTACGAGACAAGAGATAAGAATAAGGCACAAATAAATTATTGATGCAGAACTTCTAACTCTCATATGGAACAAAAATGATTACAGCACACAAGAATTTCACTGTTAATAAAGACACATCATTGGCCTTAAAACAACAAATCCAGGTTTATGAAGCAAAACTTCTTCACATCATCAAATAGCCAACCGAAACCGAACCCCAAAGATTGCTCATAAACCAAATTTGCTTAATTATAACAAATAATTGTCTATTTTCATATTTGGGATCTAGTGAAGACATGATATGAAACAGCTATTTCCTGCTGGAAGTGTTAGACATCCATCTTAGGAGTGATGCCTGGGTTCTTTCTTTCGCCAATGAAGAAATGAGTACTTATGACGAACCCCCTAAGGTTTGTAGAAGTATCAATTAGGCCCAAAAGTTTTTGAATTATAAGGAGACCTCCACGCATGCATGGCCATTGATGAACATAAAATTCTCATCTTGGATTATATTAAGACCCCTACAATTAGTCTTTGCTTGCTAACTAATAGCCTTAATGAAAAGTCTCTTTATAATTTAAAAAACTTTGGGTTTTTTGAGTCTAACTGACACTTTCTTAAGGTTATGTAACCTCTGATGCCAGTTGGATGAGTGATACATCTATATCAGGTGCAAAACACCTAGGTTTCTTTCTTTATCTTTTTTCTCTATTATCTCCCTTATCATCCATCTTATCCTTTCCCAGCCTTCCTTTATCTACTTGACCTGCTATAGTCTCTCCTAAAACCTTAAAGCTTACAAGGCAACAGATAAACACATTACAACTTGATTTCAAACTTGTGCAAGACTAAATTTAGCAAGTCCATGTGTGTTCTTGGGACATTAAAAAGGTTGCTCTAATATGATGGTTGAGATTTGAAGGTGCTAAAAAACCAATGTCTATGCAGAAAACTCCCAGAACCTACCACACTAAATCAAATTCTAAAGCATGACCAACAAAAGTGAAACATCATCTACAAAGAATCACTAATTATTGTAATAGAGAAATTATTTGTAGATACTAAGCTGGTATGTCATGTAATGATAAATATAGTTCCGCTTTGTCTATAACTCCACAATTTACTGCAGAACAACACTCCATAGCAGCAATGATTAAGAAATTGCTTCTGCAGACAAATATCACAAAACTGTACAAAAGTGAAAACCTAAGAGTTCAGTTTCAACTTTAAAAAGCCATAATTAAGCTTACTTCATCATCCTTCCCATTTGAGGAAATAGATGCTCTAGCTTTTGCTTTGGATAAAATAGCCACATCAGTATCTCGAGCATCGTCTATTGCAGCATGCATAAACTCTGCCGAAAGAATGCTACAAAAATAAATTTAATAATTAAAAGAAATTACTTTTTGTTAAAAATGAGAAAAAACAGAATAGCGTGCACATACGATGTGACAACTGAAATCTCATTGCCAATTGGAATCATAATTACCACAAAACCATCATTAACACCATTGCTAGTGGCATAGAAGAGTACTCATCATCACATTCTCATTGCCAAATCTTAGTTGATGATTAAAATATAAGTTGAGTGGTGGATATAGCATTATTGCAATCACACAAGGACACACTGAACATATGATGATTGTGTTGCTTCCCTTCCACATGGCTGGGATTGAGTTGCAGTAAGGGAGAGCTCCATGGAAACCCGAAAACACCCATTGGAGTTACTTTTAGATTTCTTAAGTTGTCAACTCAGGAGCAACTTACCCTAACATAGAATCTGTGCATGTCAATTTTATTGGTTGAAAACATGTTATAAAATCAACATTAACCAAGGTATCAACATCACAAGACTAGTTATGAAAGCCTTCAAAAGATTATCCCTCATCACAAACCAGCTCACAACTTCATGCAAGTTTCAAAAAGAAATCTCAGTAATCTTCTAATTTGCCGGAACCCAGAGGGCAGAACAAGAAAAGGGTGACACAAATCAGAACACACACAGATAATGTCACAGTTTAATATCACCTAAAAAATTTAAAATGTACCTGTTAATTGAATCTATTGAATTTGCTACATGATCCCGAAGATGACGAAAACAATGCAAACCAGTAAGCTCATCCCCATCCTATCAAAGACAGAAACAATAAGACAAGTGGAAATTAAAACTTCAAAAGATTGAAAATGTAATAATTCTTTGATCAGTGAAAGAAAAAAGACATTACAATTTTAAATCTTATACTCAATACTACATAGCCCACGCAAATTTCAATAAATAAGGATAACAGAAGTACAAACGATGCTTGATACTATAATGGAAAAAATAGAAGTTCTCCGAAATCAAACTCAACAAAAACTTTGGAACAATAAAGTAAAACAAAATTAAAGCATGTTTCATCGTTCGAATATAACACACCAGCAAAGTCTGCAAATCATCAGTGACATCCAGAGCTCCAGCACAATCTGCGGATGCAACAAGCTGTGTGACAGAAACATAAAAGCAATTCATTTTCCAACATCAACAAAAAGCAATAGCAAGATATCCAGACCATAAAACTTTTACCAGAGCCCTAAGCATAAATGAAAATGGACTAACAATAACAATTTTTGGATAAAATATAGTAATTTGATGTCTAATAGACTATATTTTGTATATCAGTTAATAAATCTATAATTTCTACTCAAACTTCATATTGGGTTTAGAAATTCAAGAACCAACAAAAAAATGCAATGAATCAGCAAATTCCAGCAGCCTTAACAGCCTTAAAACAAACATTTTCCAAAAATACCACATTACTGCTGCTTATACCACAATATGTTAGATTCTAAAAAATCTCAACAGAAAATTGAATCTAATTATCTATCCAGCCACACTCATTCTACAATATCACAACAGTAAATCACAGGACAATCATTAATTTAAACATATCCAATGATCTACAATACCCAGTATCCATAGTTCTTTTCAGATAGCATTACTATATGTGGTTGTAAGGAATAAAACAAGCAGACAACAAAATAAGCATATAACAACCAAAAAAAAATCTAGACACCAATACAAGAATAATTACGAAATAACTAACAGAACAAACAGCAAACAGTATTAAAAGAAAATAATACCATTTTAAGAATTGTATCTAATTATCCATGAAGGCACGTTCATTCTACAATACCTCGACCTTAGATCACTAGATGATTATTAATTTATCCATATCCAACCATCTAAAAGACCCACTATCCATAATATCATTTCAGATATTATTACCATCTGTAGTTATAAGAAATAATACAATAATACAATGTAAAGAGCACAATAACTAAAATAACTAACAAAACAAACAGTAAACAGAATTGCAAGAATAACATTTAATAATGTACCAGTTTAAGTGTAGATACAGCCTGGTTAACATCCAAGATAAGTCTCAATTTCTGCTGCAAAGCCAACAAATTACTCCTTGTACCATTCAACTCCTGAATCTGCCTCGCAGACTCCACCAAATCGGTATCCAAAAGCCGAATCGTCTCCTTCAATGCTCGAATTCTACTACACCCCTCCACAATCTTCACGTTCAAATCCTGTAACTGCCCCTGCGCCTCGAAGAACGAATTCGAACGCAACGAAATCTCCTTCACCAAATGCAACTCCACAACATCCAAATATTGCGAAAGCTTCTCTTGCAAGACAATGTTCTCCGTCACGTTAGAAAACGGACACGCTGCTCGAAAGGTCGCTCCCTCCGACAACGCGAAATCCTCTTTAAAATACAGCGCCGGAACTTCCCGTAAACACGCCACCAACGCCTCACCTTGCCCGCCGATACTCTCCAAATCGATGCTCTCCTTGCTCGCGTGGTTACGAATGTCTTCGAATCGGTGATACGATTCGGAAATTGTCGATAAATAAGGTTGGAAATCCGATCGCGTCAGGTCAGAGGAGATTTTCGTGTTAGGAGCTAACGGCGCGAATTCGGGAGGAGAAATGAACGTGGAAGAGGACCACCACCCGCCCCAGGAAGGATCCGACCCGACGTTAGGGTTGTTGAGAATCGACGAGAGGCTTTGGATTGTGGCATCGGAGATAGATTTGTTGAATTTCGACAAGGAGGACGACGTTCTAGAATGAGTGGCGGATTCAATCCGAGACGAGGACCTTCCCGAGAGGGAAGGCTGTGGATCCATGGAGCTACTCAATGTGTTAACAAAGCATGAAAGAATTGAGCGGAATTCAGGTGACGAAAGCGATACACTAGATCTGGGATTGAGGCTGAATGGACGGCTGAGATCGAGAGTTGAGGTGTGATTTGAAGTTCGAGATCTCAGTGCTTCATTTCGTTTATGTTTGCTCTGGTTTGATTTGGATCTGACAAGAAGAAGACTGGAGGGAGAGGTGGAACACATTTTGGTGTAGTAAGCCTAAATTTCAAATAACCCCCACTATTTCTTAAATTATCAAAAATTCTCTTTTAGTTACTTTCTCCCCCAAATATAGATTTTTTTTTTTTTTTATAACTAAGGTATCCAGGCCAGCTTGCACACATCTCAACTAATCCCAAAATCCATAGAATACGCCATAAGCTTAATAGGCCAAGTAAGTTACAAATGTAGTCGGTGACCACTTTGTAAGACTCAAATACAAGACATTTAGGTAACCTATTCAAATGGCTAAAGGCTTGTCGTCTGACCACAAGACTAATAGTTAATATCTTTTTAGTTATCTTTTCTAGCCAGTTTAAAGGGGTTCATTTATTTGTCCCTGAGAAATAGCTAAATATCAAGTGCCCTACAATTGTTGAAAAGTATCAGATACCTCCTTATATTCCCAAAAACCCTTAGGGAGTGCGTTTGGTTCAGGGTCATATAAGATTACTCTGGTAATCTTCGTTTAATTTTTAAGATTCTCTTGTTTGGTTTGTAAGTAATAAAATATTATAGTAATCTTTTGTTGCAAATAATGTTTACTATTGGTAATATAGGGGATATTCACATTACCTTGCCAGGGGGTGTTATTAAAAGATTACCGAGGTAATCTAATTTTAAATTACTTTGCCCTTAATTAAATACCATTTCAACCACAATTGCCTTCGAATGTTTACCAAAAAACCATTACCCAGACCCCCTACATTCGAGAATTTAGCTAAAACACCGTAGTCATAAAAAAGTTTGAAAGTTAACAAAATACCCCTAGCTACCCAAGACCACCGCATCAGCCGATGGTGGCATGCCTTACATTGGCACACGACCAATCCAACAGGATCTCGGCGCTTGTATACCAATCACGGTTGTTTCAGCTATTTTCGATCTAGCCGAAAACAACTAAATCACGGCCAAGATCTGGCCTTTTATGGCAAGATTTGTGGCCGTTTCACGGCCACATCTTTGGCTATGAAACGGCCTTACTGGCACACGTCCGGTGGTGGTAACTGGCTATCAGTAGTCGCTTGGGGTGGGTGGGGGTGATTTTGCTATAAATTAAAGTTTCATATGGTTGTGGTGTTTTAGCAAAATTTCAAATGTAGGGGTTTAAAAGAAATGATTCAAAAAATAATATTATATTAATATTTTAAAAGGAAGGCAATTTATTAATCTATATAACATACTTACTATTTTACATCCCAACCAAACATATTAGTATAACATACCCACCAATTTATTTTAGCCTAACCAAATACATTTCCCTAAACATTTCCAGTAATATTCAAGGTGATATATTTTTCTTTCCATTAATATAACATTTCCAATAATACAACATTCTCTTGACTAAGTACACCCTATAACATATTATATAACCCCCCAATAAAATATTAAATATAATAAAAAGCTCTAATTAAGGGTGCTTTTAATAGTTTTTGAAAATCATTGTTGCATTCGTACTTAGCTATCTCTCAAGGGTCGAATAACTCCTGCTTGAGGTAGGATTGAACAGAAATCCCCAGGACGGGTGGGTCAATTTAGGTACCAGTTGCGCCTTTTTAGGAATCGACCCAAGAACCGAGGGCAACATAATTTTAGCAAAAATTGGGGGTTATTTGTAATTTTACGGTTCATATAAATTATGAATTCGAGTTCAATTTCAATTCTTTCGTTCTTCGTAATCCTGTCACTTCTCTTCTCACGTTCACAAATCGCAAGTTGTGAAGTTGATTTCTCTCTCGGCTTCATGCCTTTCTTGTCTGTTCTCGTTCCCATTCGGCTATTTCTATACAAAGGGGAGGGAGAAAAAAAAAAATCTCTCAACTTTGAGGCTTCTGTCGGCGCCACCGCCGATCGTTCTCACCATCTTTCGGTGCCAATCCCAAGCTTTCCCGTCATCTTGGCTGCCCTCATCTGCCTGGTTGCTACACCATCAGGCTTCGAAGTCGCGCAATTGCGCTTGCACCAACCAACCGCTCGCGCGACCCACTCTATGCAAAATTGGTTTTGTGCTTGACAGTCGATTTGTGCGAATCAACGTGCCTAGTTCCTCACAATCACATTGCCCCAACGCACGATTATGTGTTGCTTACTAGGCTTCAAGCTCGACCTGCTCTGTTACACCATAAGCCAGTGTGCCTGCCTACCTTGCGCGTTGTTTGCTTTTGTTTGTCACCTCCATACTGAAAATTGTGTTTTGTGGAGTTGATTGATTGTTGTTGAGTTAAGTTGTGGAATTGATTGTGTTTGTGGAGTTATTGTGGTTTGTTTTTTGGAGTGATTTGTTTGTTTGAGTTGGTTGAGGTTGGGTTTGTTTTCAACTGCCCTCCACTTGCTCGATGAAAGTCCTTACCCAACTGCACAAGGTATATTATTTGTAATTTATGTGAACAATATAGGATATATTTGTAATTTATGTGAACAGTACAGGGTCTCGAAACCTAAATCAAAACCTACAGGTTTCGGTTCCGGGTTCCAGTTCCGGTTCCGGTTCCAGTTCCAATATTTAGGAACCACGCATTAACAATTTCGACTCCAATTCCTAAAACTTAGGAACTGGTATTATGCGGTTCGTTTTCGATTCCAATTCCTTAGTGTTAGGCAGGTGCTCGACCTACTCAGCCCCAGCAAGTTTTGAGGGGATAATTGTTAGTCCCTATAGTTTTAGCTTCTAAACCTAGGACAACTTTATTTTTTACTTTTAAAATCATCCTTCAAACACGGACGTTACTGTGAAATGAACAGATGAAGGACATATCTGACTTTCAATACTAAATAAAATTTTTTAAATGTAAAAAGTTATTTAAAGGAGGTTAAGTTTTTATTTTTGTTTTAAATATACAAATATTTTTTTATAATAAATATATTAAGTATTAATATAAGATATATGTTTTACTAAATCAACTCTTTTCACCATATATTTCCTTGTCGTAGGTCGTACGGTCGTACCCCACCGCCACACTGCGCCCTCTCCGCAACCCACCCACATCTCACCTATGCACGATGAGGCAAAACCGGCCCCTCCCATGTGACGAACCGCACGGCGCCTCCGAACCAACCTCAGCTGTAAGCCGTCGCCGCCTTTTAACCACCCTTGCGATGAGCGGTGCGCCGCCTCTTAATCACTCCAAACGAGATGCACCACCCAATTCGACATCTGCCCCATCCCATCTGCAAATTTGTGGTTCTGTGGGCTTCTTTCGTGTTATGGATTTTCTTTGGTGTAGTTTGTATTGTTTGGTTTCTGTGTACATGGTTCTGTTGTTGTCGAAAGAAACGTTGACGAGATTGTTTGGGTCATGAGGCATGTTTGGGTGGTTCAGATTGTGGTGCATTTTGGTTTTTGATTATAATGATTTATGGGTTTATGTTTTAATGGTGGCCCCGGTGATTTTAGAGGTTGTAATGGAGTGGGACATGGCCATGGTGGAGATTGTCTTTTCTTCCTAATTTTGGAGTTGAATTGGTGGATTATGTTCGTTTATTTTTAAACTTTAATTTTTCTTTAATATGCGTTAAATTAAATTCTACCTCTATAGGTTTTTAAAAAAAAATTATTCAGAAGGGCATTTTTGTCTTTTAATTCTATTCATGTGTCAGTCAACCTAATTCAATAACGGTGGTTAGTTTCACTGTTTCAGACTTTCAGGGACTATTTTGGCTCCGTTTGGTTCAAAATTTGGGGGTTTTGGAAAAAGTTTTTTGAAAAAAGTTGAATTGGCCTGGTATTACGATGTAGGATTTATAAAATAATAAAATACCCTATATATTTATTTTTTTACAAAATACCCCCTATAATAAAACATTAAAAGTTAACAAAAATACCCTTAACCCACCCTCAAACACCCCTCTCGGCCACCACCACCGAGGAGGTGGCCGAAGATCCTTATGGGCGCATGATCGGTGGATCTTGCCAGGTCATGCGCGATATGGCCTTTTCCGGCCGATCCACGGTGGATCTGGCCGGCAAAGGCAGATCTGACAGTCGGCCGCCTCCAAGCCAGATGCCGTATTTGCTCTCAACGATAGCCAACAAACGGTCGTTGTTGATGGTCAACTACGACCGTTTGTTGGCCGTCATAACATATTACGGCCAAAGATGCAGTCGTCAGCGGCCAGATCTTTGGCCTTAGATCCGGCCTTTTCGCCGAGATCCACCGTGGATCCTGGCCAGGAAAAGGCTAGATCGGCGCACTGCCGAGTTCAGGTAGAGTGCGCCATCCTACCGATTCCGGCCATTTTCCGGTGGTGGTGGCGGAATCGTAAATGTGGATTATTGGGGTGTTTTTGTAATTTAAAAAAAATATTTAAGGGTATTTAATTAAATTATCAAATTTAAGGGGTTTAAAAAAAGTTGAATAATATTGGGAGTAGTATTCTAAAAAATCTGAGTTTTTGGGTATTTTACTGTTTAACTTTTTTGGGAATACTAAAAGTAGTATTCCCAAAACTGAAACAAACGCAGCCTATTTGTAAAAAATTATTAAGTCCTGAATAGGAAAGCGATAAGTCAGGGATGGCTAACGTTTTTCCCAATTTTTGAGGGAGTTGTAAGGCTTCTTTTGAATTTTACCAAAGGTTAGCGAAGGCCATAAAATTGGCCCATCTCTCAAGGGGGCGAAATTAATCAATCTCTTGCTTGAGAGAAACCTAGCGTAATAACATATTTTCCGGGAGTTAAAAGGGTTTTTTGAATTTAACCAAAGGTTAGGGGAGGAACCTAAAATTTTCCCTAGTGGTAATAGCACTATGAAAAGTTGAAACATCCGAGTAGGCCGAACTTGGCACTTGCCTTCGGTCCCGCCATAAGTCCGAATGTGCCGTTCATTCCAGATGGTGACGTTGGGAACGTCACTGCTAAAATGGTATGATCAAATCAAATTAAATTATTTAATAATTATTAGTATGAGTATAGTTTTACC
Organism: Pistacia atlantica; assembly: GCA_026229545.1. Taxonomy (NCBI): domain Eukaryota; kingdom Viridiplantae; phylum Streptophyta; class Magnoliopsida; order Sapindales; family Anacardiaceae; genus Pistacia; species Pistacia atlantica. The sequence continues at coordinate 30,908,329 of CM047908.1, read as the reverse complement.
AATATTTATTTTATAATTATTAAGCATGATTATAATTACATCAACTTTAGGCCTAAATGCTATAATATTGTTTAAATACATAACCAAAAAGAAGTAATACTATATAAATTATTTACAAAGTTGATGGGTTAATTCCATGTATTAAATCCAATCTCTTATGTATGATAAATGAACTTTCTAGTTTCTAGCATTCTTTATCATACAAATAAAGAATTTAGTCGAATAGTAGAAAAACAACCCAAAAAATTGATAGAATACTTGCAGAAGTGCTTTTTTTATGAATCATTTCTGGTTGAGATCAAGGTTTTAAAACCCGCCTTGGGGTGAAACCTGGGAAAGTAGCTGGGTCCCAAGTTGACTAGTTTAATCGGATTGACCAGTTTGATGTCAGTATGATGACGTCATCATGCTAACGTCCGCATGAAAGAAATTTCAAAATTTTGTTACGACGCACGTTAGTGTGCGTTACTATTTCAGGAGCAAGTTAGCATGCGTCGCCACCAACCTTTTTTCCCCTTTTTCTAGTTGTTTTCTCATCCAAAATACCGTTGTCACCACCACTGGAACCCCAACTTCTCCTCTTCAAAACCATACATTTTATCCCCTCTCATCACTTAGCGATCGTAGGCAACAGCAACTGCATCGATTGACTATCTTTTGCTGGTTTCTGGCTGTTTTGAGCGACGACAACCCCAACCACCACCACACTTAGACTCACTGGCTACTCCCCTATAAAGCCCCCAAAGTGTCCAAGCCATTGCACCCACCGATCGCTGACAATCACAAGTTAGGGTTTTGCCATTTCTTGGCCAAAATCCGATGATCAAAACTCAATCCGACATCACATCCTAACTCACTGTGATCCACCATTTAAAACCCCTAACCTCGATTCTTGTTTGCTCGCTAAACACCATCCGATAGCCACCTCTTGAGTATCCCGATTTTGGCAAAAAAACTGGTTGGACCGATGGTTCACTACAGTAACATCGGCTCAAATGTGAGTCAAACCAGGTTTCTCTTATTACTGGATTTTTACCCTAACCAGTTCGACTTAGCCTTCGATTCCCGGTTAAACCAGTTGGGTCGAGTTTTAAAACCTTGGTTGAGATTACATATGAGAATGTTCGTAATTGCCATAAATTGATAGTGTAACATTTACGTTTATTAATTAGAAAAGACGTAACCTTTGAAACTTGAATGGATTTTCCCTGATATCTAGCATTGTGCATTGAATGAACTTGAACAGATATAAGATGTCTTGAAAATCAAAATCATTAACAAAGACTTCGATTAAATATTCTACTTTACGACAAGAATATATGTTAGCTCAAGAAAGGAGACTTATTAATTCACCTTTATATGGATTTTCAAGAATCTAAAAGATTTGCCTCATATCTCAAGAAAGTCAATGTCTTGGGTATCACTTTGCCGCACATCAAAGTTTGTATTATTTAAGGTGTAAGTTAATGACATTTTCATCCCTGATATTTGAAGAAAATATTTTGGTCCAGCAAATAAGCAGGTTTGTTCCATTCATTGACTTTACGAGTTTGAACCATCTTGGGGTCATCTATCACATTTGTGTCTTACCTTAGAATATAAGACTTGTAGGGTATGCTTGTCATATGAGACTTTTTAAGAATAATAAAATGAAATTAAAAAAATAAACCTTTTAATTTAAAAATCATAAAAAAAAAAATTTAATAATAAAAGAAAAAAATAAAGGACAATAAATTATAAAATAAAATTTTATATGAGAATTTTTTTTAGTTTTGTTTTTGAAGGTAGATTATATTTTAAATCTTTAATTTTAGTTGTGAAAATGCTTTTAATTTTTTATTTCATTTTAATTTTGTTATATTAATCTCCAAAGTCCTTATTTTTTATCCTATGTTTATTCTTCCTATTAAGACAAATTGGGTATAATAGACATTTAAGTTTCAAAACATTAGTACAATAGTCTTACAGGGCTTATAATGATTTTTTCAGATTTTATTGGACCAGAGTATTACTTTCTTCAAACCTTAGGCATGAAAATGTCATTGACCGTTCGAGGTGTGGACGTCTGCATCTTCTTTATTATTATTATTTTTTAATTTAGATTCGCATAAGGTAATGATGATAAACATAAAATTCTACGATTTTCAATGCATAATGAATAAGTTTGTTATGCCAGAAAAAGTTGGGCTGACGTAGAGCCTCGTCAATAAAGGATGATCAGAGTTCAAAAGGGTCCTACGCTGTCTAAGTGCGGCCATGTCGCGCCTAGCGCAAGTAGCATGACTCTTGTCAGTGCAGCAGGTGAGTGTCAGGCCAGCAAGCGGCTAGAGATCGCCCACGTGTCAAAGCCCTGCATTAATCGAGGAAATCCCTCGAGCAGGTGATCAATGGGACGCAAAAAAAAGATTTGCTTGACACCTACCCACTTGCAGCTTTCATTATCATTACCTTGAATTTTCCCACTATAAATAGAAGACTTCCCTCTCATTTGAAGGGGTTAGCTGATTTTACGCTGAAATAGCTCTCTTTCTCTCTCTCTCTCTAAACTGTAACTCAGCTCGCTCAATGCGACTTGATCACACTCTCTTATTAATACAATAGCAGTGGACGTAGGATTCGCTTTAGAGCATTCGAACCACTTTAAATATTGCTCTTCACCTTTTATTGATTCAATGCCCTCATATCACGTGTGACTTCTAAGTCATTTTAGCATTTTACACGCACGAGTAGTTAGTGTCAAAATCAAGCATCAACAGTTTGGCACTAGAAGGAAGGGCTGATTTAGTACCTACTCTTCATTAGAAAAATCTCTGACTAATCGGTCCCATAATAGCAAATGGCTTGCTGTTTCAAATCTGAGTGAACCAATCATGGCAATGAAGAAATCCCCCAAATCTAAGAGGACACTTCTCCCAAAATGCTGCCAGTCCAGCAGAATATCACAGGGGATATTCCTTCAAGCTCGAGGCTCGACCTAACCATTATGAGTTACCTAGAGAGGTTCAATAATACTCTTCAAACAGTCCGCCAAAGGCTAGACCGATTGGATCGGGTCATGCCACCCGAATCCAATGAGGAGGTGCCATTGCCAAAAACGCATGCAGGTCACGTGAAAGCGCAAAAAAGGATGAAAGCCCATACTGCGTGCACTACAACACATCAGAGAAAGGGAAAACAAGTGGCACACAGCAGACCCAAGGGCTTCGAGGGACTAGCGAACATCGATCGTGCCCCAGGTAGATTACCCATGGCATTGCGACTCGGCAATATGTCACAACATTAATCGTCCTATGCCACGATGCACGGGCACTCCCATAAAGGTGCAAGGCAGGGAGATTCCCAATATCGTTAGAATGACGATTTCGATCGTCGTCGTGTAGGGGATTCCCATCCTCTGCAGGTCGGTTCGTACCACCGCAGAGGTTGGGAAGACTCCTCGAATCACACGATGCAATCACACAACTCTAGCTAGCATGTGTTAAGATTGGCCAGAGCTTCTGATCGAGGTGAGGAAGAGTCTGATTTGCGGTCTTTCCTTAACTGTAACCATGAGGGTCGAACCCACATTGAGGAAAGTGATCCCCATGTAGCTCCGCTGCCTCAGATTGAGAAAACTACAGCGAGCTGTGGATCATTTAAACCTTAGCAAAATAAGCAAGGGCAGGTCACAGAGGCATCCCCCTTTTCTCCGGCAGTGTTAGCTACCCCTCTCCCATCGAGATTCAGAGTGCCCAACATGCGAGCATCGATGGGAATTCCAATCCGCATGATCATTTATACGAGTTCAACGACCTCATGGAACTCCACCAAGTCTCTGACTTGGCAAAATGTGGTTGCTTGGTAGTAACCCTTACCACCCATACCAAGTGCTAGTCCAGGTTGCTTCTAACAGGATCGGTCGGCTCATAGCCTCAAATGAGCTCAATATTTTTGAGGCACTTCTAGGCGAACAAGAAGTTCTCAATGCCGCTAAGCTACTTGAGCAATATATGACAAGAAAGGGATGAACCCCTCTAATCTTATATAGACAGGTTCCATAGGAAGCTCCACAAAGTGGCTCATACTCCGAAGAGTCTATTTGGACTCTCATCGTTGCAGGAGTTCGCCTTCAGATAGACTTATGGAAAGAACTGCAATCTGAGGATGATGTTTCCCTCACTCGCTTCTACAACCTTACTGAAAAGTACCTTCGGATCGAAAGTTCAGTGGAAGTTCTTAGTTACCATGACCCCGGTCTGTCGGGCAATGCTTCCAACCAGGGGGAGAGTAGGAGGGTTGATCGCATATGGGCTAATAATGATCAGCAAACAGAAAAGAAGTAGCGATACAAGCCCAAGAAATCTTATGCCCCAATTCCTCGTCGCGATCGCAACAAGAGTCAATACACTCCTCTGAATGTCTCGGCATCAGCTATTCTGGATAAATCAGAGGAGGCCGGTTTGCTCAGAGAGCCTGAGCCCGTGAAGAATCCCCTCTCAACCAGAAACAATAAAAAGTACTGTCGTTATCATCAGTATAATGGGCACCACACCAATGAGTATTGGGCCCTCAAGCAAGCAATTAAGGACCTCATTAAACAAGGGCACTTCAAAGAGTATGTTGATGACTCAACTCCCGTAGGGAGAAAATTCAAGAGGAACCAGGGAAGAGGTGTCGTGGTCACAAAGGTCTCTCAGTGTAGGGATCATCTTTGGAGGACCACATCCTGCAGGGAACTCTCGAGGTGCCCAGGAAATGTATGCTCGGGAAGCCTGTTATGACCCCATAAGTGTCATGAACACAATGCTGCGACCCGCCAAGGTTCATAGAGTAGAGAAAATCACCTTTTTCTGAGAAAGATGCGGTGCGATTGCATCATCCCCATGAGGATGTTCTCGTTATCACGCCTAACATAGGTCGGTGCGAAGTCCATAGTATACTGGTGGACAATGGAAGCGTTGTGAATATCTTATTTCAGCGAGCCTTTGAAAAGAGGAAACTAGACAAGGCAGATCTAAAGCCTGCCTCTATCCCTCTATACGGTTTCACTGGCGATCATTTGACTCCCAAGGGGATGATCTCGCTCCAGGTCACGTCGGGAGAAACCAACAAGTTGACTAAAATGACTAAGTTTTTAGTAGTAGACTGTCCTTCCACTTTTAATGGCATCTTGGGACGACCTCTACTATGAAACTTCAAAGCAGTTACCTCAAAATACCATCTGAAGATGAAGTTTCCCACCCCGATGGGGATAAGGGAAGTAAGTGGATCTCAACGCGTATCTCACGACTGCTATGTAAGGGCAGTACAGATGGCGTGCAAGGTACAGGGAGCACCAGTTAGCGTCCCTGAATAGGCAATGGCAATCAGCAGGATCGAGCCACAGCTTAGCCCGATTGAGGATGATATGGATCCTCGCATCTAGGAATGCTCTCACAGTGGGCCAGTGTAGGACCTATCTGAGGTATTGGTTGATCAAAGCGAGCTGACTCGAGTGTTGAGGATCGAGAGTAATCTCAACCCTCAGCTCGTTAATGACCAGGCTCGAAGTAATCTCAACTCGTTAATGACCTGACAAGCTTCCTCAGGGAAAATGTCGAAGTATTCTTATGGACTCATATTGACATGGTCAGGATCAGCCTGAATGTTATATGTCATGCCTTGAATATTGATAATGCAGTCAGGCTGGTTCGCTGAAAGAGGAGAGCAATGGACCCCAAACGGTATGCTGCCTTAAAAGTCAAGATAGATAACCTCATCTTGAATGGGTTCATTCGAGAGACGTTTTACCCGAGATGGGTTGCCAACCCGGTCTTAATAAAGAAGTCTACCAACAAATGGCAGACTTGCGTTGACTTCACCGACCTCAATAAGGCCTGTCTGAAAGACAACTTTCTCTTACCGAGAATTGACCAACTCGTCGATGCCATCTCCGGACATGAGCAATTGAGTTTTATGGATGCCTACTCGGAATACAATCAGAATCTCATGTACGCATCGGATGAAGAGCATACCTCATTTGTTACAGATCAAGGCCTGTATTACTAAAAGGTTATGCCCTTCAGCTTAAAAAACGCTGGGGCGACTTACTAGTGGCTAGTTAATCGAATGTTTTTAGAGCAAATCGAAAAATCAGTGGAAGTCTATGTTGATGACATGCTGGTAAAATCGCATGTCGCTTTAGATCACATAGCATATCTCGCTGAGATGTTCGGTATACTCCGAAGGTACCAAATGAAGCTCAATCCCTTGAAGTGTTCGTTCTGAGTATCCTCGGGAAAATTCTTGGGGTATATGGTTAACCAGAGGGGAATAGAAATTAACCTCGAAAAGATTCAAGCTCTCTTTAATATGAGGAGTCCGACCAACTGAAAACAGGTTTAGAGTCTTAATGGGCGAATAGTGGCTCTTAATCGCTTCATATCAAGAACAACATATCGCTACTTGCCATTTTTCAATATACTCAGGGCCAACAAAAAGTTCAAATGGATTTCGGACTGCGAACAGACTTTCCAAAGCATAAAAGAGCTTCTCGGAAAGCCACCTCTCCTGTCGAAGCCGCTCCCTCAAGAAATTCTTTTCCTGTATCTATCCGTCTCTCAGTATGCGGTCAGTGCAGCTCCGATTCAAGAAGAAAACAGAGTCCACTGGCCGGTGTAAGACCTATCTGAGGTATTGGTCGATCAAAGCGAGCCGACTCGAGTGTTGAGGATTGAGAGTAATCTCAACCCTCAGCTCGTTAATGACCTGACAAGCTTCCTCAGGGAAAATGTCGACGTATTCTCATGGACTCATATTGACATGGTCAGGATCAGCCTGAATGTTATATGCCATGCCTTGAATATTGATAATGCAGTCAGGCTGGTTCGCTGAAAGAGGAGAGCAATGGACCCCAAACGGTATGCTGCCTTAAAAGTCAAGATAGATAACCTCATCTTGAATGGGTCTATTCGAGAGACGCTTTACTTGAGATGGGTTGCCAACCCGGTCTTAATAAAGAAGTCTACCAACAAATGGCAGACTTGCGTTGACTTCACCGACCTCAATAAGGCCTGTCTGAAAGACAACTTTCCCTTACCGAGAATTGACCAACTCGTCGATGCCATCTCCGGACACGAGTAATTAAGTTTTATGGATGCCTACTCGGAATACAATCAGAATCTCATGTATGCGTCGGATGAAGAGCATACCTCATTTGTTACAGATCAAGGCCTGTATTACTAAAAGGTTATGCCCTTTAGCTTAAAAAACGCTGGGGCGACTTACCAGTGGCTGGTTAATCGAATGTTTTAAGAGTAAATCGGAAAATTAACCCCGAAAAGATTCAAGCTCTCTTTAGTATGAGGAGTCCGACCAACTAAAAACAGGTTTAGAGTCTTAATGGGCGAATAGTGGCTCTTAGTCCCTTCATATCAAGAACAACATATCGCTACTTGCCATTTTTCAATATACTCAGGGCCAACAAGAAGTTCGAATGGATTTCGGATTGCGAACAGACTTTCCAAAGCATAAAAGAGTTCTCGAAAAGCCACCTCTCCTGTCGAAGCCGCTCTCTCAAGAAATTCTTCTCCTGTATCTATCCGTCTCTCGGCATCGCAGGTCAGGTGCGCTACGATTCGAAGAAAAGAGTCCAGCGCCAATATATTACGCGAATAGGCGTCTATTGAATGCTGAAATACGGTATCCAGAAATGGAGCGATTAGCTTATGTTCTGCTGGTCGCCTCCAGAAAGTTGCAACCTTATTTCCATGCCCACACTATCCATGTATTGACCAATTACCAGCTCAGACAAGTCCTCCAAAAGCTAGAGGCTTCGGGTAAGTTGCTCAAGTGGGCGATGGAACTAAGTTAGTTCGATTTACAGTACATACTGAAAGCAACCATTAAAGAGCATGTTGTTGATGATTTCATTTAGGAGTTTTCACACCAACCGATTTAGGAATCCGAGCAACAGTCCAACGAAGTCACCTAGGAAACTATTCAGAATCTATTGACTTAGAACCTCTATGTCGATGGATCCTCGAACAGGAAAAGGGTTTGGGCAGGTCTTTTCTTCTTTAGTCCCAAAGGGACTCACATCCACGGTATTCTTCGGTTTGGGTTTAAAGCCACCAACAACGAGGCCGAGTATAAAGCACTACTTGCTAGTCTACGGTTGGCAAAAGAAATGGGGTCAACCGTGATCAGTATTCACAGCGACTTTATGCTAGTTGTTAATCAGATTTTGGGAGAGTATCAAGCCAAGGAAGAAAACATGATCAGTTATTTGAAGAATGCTAATGCCATACTCGAGTCTTTCAAGCACTTCGCGAATGCATAGATTCCTAGAGACAGTAATTCTATCGCGGATGCCCTAGCAAGAATAGCCTCATCGCCAGACTCAAACGCCCCAGAAAGTATTATTCTTTGGTACATAGAGATCCCTAGTATTAGCTTGCTCGAACAGGCTATGGTTACGACATAATCAGTTTCTTAGATGACCCCAGTTATTTAGTATCTCCGCAATGGGACCTTGCCCAATGACAAGGTTGAGGCAAGAACCCTGTGAACCAGTGCTGCTCGTTACACACTCATAAGAGATAAGTTGTACATGCGAGGATTTAGCACCCCTCTTCTCTAATGTGTAACCGACGAGGAAACAGACTATATCATAAGGGAGATACATGAAGGGATCTACGGTAATCACACTGCCGCGCGATCCCTCGCTAACAAAGTTGTTCGTCAAGGGTACTACTGGCCCCTACTTTAAGAGGATACCTTCAACTTTGTAAAAAAGTGTGACAAGTGCCTACGGTCCACGAACTTATCGTGAACTCCTTCCCACTAGCTGATAACTATGACCAGCCCCTAGCCATTCTCCATGTGGGGAATTGATCTCATTGGACCCATGCCAGTCGAAAAGGGAGGGGTCAAGTATGTTGTGGTCGTGGTGGATTATTTCACCAAGTGGGCCGAAGTTGAACCTTTGGTTGCGATCACTACCAAGAAGCTTAAGGACTTCGTCTTCAAAAATATATTGTGCCACTATGGAATTCCTCATACACTCATCTCTAATAATGGGAAGCAGTTTGACAACTAGGAATTCAAGCAGTTTTGCCATGAGCTGGGGATCCATAAAAAGTTCGCCTCAGTAGCAAGACCGCAAGCTAATGGCCAGGTTAAAGCTATCAACAAGACCATCAAGCATACTCTAAAAGCTAAGCTTGGTGCTGCCAAGGGAAATTGGGTCGATGACCTCCCAGAAGTCCTATGGGCATACATGACAACTCTGAGAACCTCTACTTCAGAAAAACCTTTCTCGCAGTAGCATATGGCTGCGAGACTATGATCCCAGTGGAAATGTGGGCTGACTTACTTCGGAGGGACCTGTTCAATGAAACAGACAATGAAGCACTTTTGCGTGCAAGGCTGGACTTAGTTGAAGAACACCGTAGCAAAGCTCGATTAAGGATAGTAGCCTACCAACAGCATGAGAAAAGATTCTTCGACTCTAAAGTCAAGAGAAGAGACTTTCAAGTCGGCGACCTGGTTCTGAAAGAAGTCTTTCTCGGTACAAGGGAACCAAGCGCGGGAGTATTAAGACCAAATTGGGAGGGCCCATACCGTATCACTAAGGTGATACGACCAGGGACTTATCACTTTAAAAGGCTCAACGGTTCCGAAGTACCTCGAGCTTGGAATGCTGAGCATCTTCGCCCCTATTATCAGTAATTCTGAACTCACTCTTTTAATTTCCTTATAAAAATTCCATTGAAAGCTTTGTAATTAAGATCGCCTTTAAGCTAAATTCATCTTATATAAATGTATAATTTTGTTCCTCACATTGTTTTTATCTTTCTGTTCGCATATGTAATGTTTGTGAATTCCAAAAAATTATAAGTGCTCACAAATAATTTAATATCGCAAATAGCTAGAGGACTTCCTCATGTTCACATATGTAATGTTTGTGAAGTAAGAAAGATTGTAAGTGCTCACAAATAATTTAGAAAATGATCATTTTATTCATAAATCTCTAAGTACAAGAGAATATGCAAGGGCAATCAAAAGCAAGGTTGTGGGAAAAATAATGGCAGAAGCAATCACTGGTCTTCGTCCCTAGGCCTTGAAGGTGCGACCTCAGTATCTTTAGGTTGGTCATCAACCACCTGGTCAGCTGCTAGGTCCTCCGGGACGTACTCTTCTGATTGATCCTCTTCCAGGTGAGGCCCTAGAGCTTCCTCCTCATCATCGGCTCTCACCGTGGAGGCAAGGATCCTCTGGTAATCATCCGGAAGGTCAGTGAGGTCCATGGTCTGGTTCTTTGGCCAAAGGGCATAAATGGACTGAATCAACTAGTCAACAACTTTCCTCTCAATTTCCAATTCTTGTCGCTTCATCTATTCAGTTAATGAAGCGACCCGCTTATGGGATAATTCGAGGTCCACCTCGAGTGCTTTCTTTTGCTTCTTGGAAGTTTCCCACAACCAAACTTTCTTTTTCTTCGCCTGCAAGGCCCGCTCGGAGTTCGCTCGCAGCTCAGTGCTTTCTCGCCAACCTCTTTGGTGAGCTTGGCCATTGTCCTTTGAAGCTGTTTAAGCTCCTCTCCCCTCTTCTCAAACTCGACCTTCTCGAAGTCTACCATGTGAAGAGCAAAGTTCCTCTCCAACATGTACTGATTCATCTGAATGATGTTCAGGCCCAGCTCTTCTTTGGCAGTTGCTAAGTTGTGCCTTAGCTGTGTGTTCTCCTCCTTTAGCTTGAAGAGTCCCCCGACAACTTCCAATTGGATCTTTTGTTGGGCTAGGTGCATGGCGAGCAAAAACTTCATAGTGAAATAAGTAAGCATTAGATTGTCTCCCTGAAAAGAGTAAAGTATTGGAAAGTCCTCGACGAGGACAAACCGTCTTACCTGGCGTTGCATTTGAACCGCCTAATCATCAGGTCCGTAGGGTTGAAGGCCACGAGCTCTTCAAAGACTTTGGCAAGTTGGCACTCCAAAAGGGCGAACATCACTGGCTGTAGATGCTGTGGAAGTTGACCCATAGAGTCCAACACTGGTGTGTCAGCTCCTAAAGAAGAGGGCACCTCGCCAGAGTCTGACCTCCCTCTGTCCCCTGCGCGGACTGACCAGTGTAACCCTAGTCGTGCGCCTCGAGCTCCCTCCCCAGTGAAAAGCCTAATAGGGCTGCGACCTCATAGGCTGTACCCCCAAGCCCTCCGGCTCGGACTCTGATTCCTCGGGTTGCAACACCCTTCTTTTCTTAGACTTTTGGCCCATGGACTTCTGCTTTGGGCATGCGACCACAGGCCTAGAAGGTTCTGTCGGTTGTTCGGTGGGTGGCTGCACCCCCACTTGCCCTCCTTTGGCAAGGGTGTCGCTAGAGCCCACCTCAGCTGGTTCCGTGGTGTCGACCCAGGGGAAAACGAAGCCCTTCTCTCTCAACGACCTTGGCAATTTGGGCGGCATATTCATTGCATACAGTTACTATTAGTAAAAGAGTTCGCTACATGCAGAAGCAAAAATTTGAAAGACTGCGGACACTTACGAAGTAAGAGTTCCAAAGTCGCTTCATAATTGAAGAAGTCGCACTTCCTCAAATTGGCGGTTGTCATAAGCAGTTTCACGTCACAACAGTGATCTGGCAGGTTACCAAATGAAACTATTCGGTTGAAGTCAGAGAGATTTGTCAACCTGGTCGACTTGTTTCCTACTAAGAGACAAGAAAGATCGTTAGAAAGTAAATCCCAAAAAGAAAAGAAAAAATTCACTAAGTACAAAAAGGGAAGATCTACTCGACTCCCTAAAGTGGTAGATGCCATCGTAATGGAAAAAGAAAAACTTGGTCTCGTATGCCTCGACATTACTGGGGTAATTGAATATGCCTCCCTCGATCGTGGATCGCTTCGAGAGGTAGTAAGAATCTTTGTCCTTGCTCTTTTTTAAATAGTACGAGCAAGTGAGCTCCAGTGTAGTCAGTTGGACAAGGCCATTCTCAGCGCATGCAATATACATAACCATGGCTATCATATCTGAGCTAGACGTCAGTTGTAAAGATGCGATCCTGAAGTAATTGAGGATTGACCTAATAAAGGGATGGAAGGGAATTAGTGCTCTGCATTTGAATATAGCTTCAAAGATTGCAACTATTCCCTCTAGCGGATTCCGAACTGTATGCAATCTGTACCGGTAAACGTCTACGCTAAGTGCATATTGGTTTACTGCCTTCTGTATTTCCTCTCGGGTAGCCACTGATAGAATATCTTGCATAGGACTCATTGGGGCATCCTGTGCCTGCAAGCTCGTCTCCTCATTTGTTCTGGTCGCTGTAGGGTCCATCTCTTCTAGGGTTTGAAAAATGGGGACACGTACAGATTACTCAGTCTCCCTACAAAATTTTGTACGATGACATGGAATAACAAAGCCCTAATGTATTTTCCAAAAATTCTAAAAAACCCTTGGGGACCACCCCCAATGGTTCGTACCCTGAAAACCTATTCCTTACAAAAGTCTAGCCATAAACACTCACCATTATCGCCTGGTTAAGTTGTCCACGAAATAGAAAAAGGAAAGCAATGGAAGGATCTTCCTTACCTTTTTGGCTGTGGGGGTCGAACTTCTTACTGTTAATGAAAAATGCGCACCAACTTGAAGGTTTGAAAATTTGGTCTCGCGAGTGCTTTTTTCTTTTTCTGAAAGTATGAGTGTTATGACATTGCTTAAGGCCAGCCTAGGGTTTTATAGTGGAGAAAACGACGATTGGTTTTCCCAAAGCCAAGCGATGTTTAAGTGGAATGCATCTCTTATCGTTGATCACGACCGCGTGTCATCAATCGGCAAGAAGGAGTAACTGCTACGCTTCGAGAGATTCGATCGTCCCGTCTCTCTGTTGAAATAATCGAGCAACGACTCGATTCTCTCCTCCACATTAAATACGCTCTCATCCTCATTTAATGCCCTGATAAGGAATGTCATTTCAGCATGTCTTGCATTTAATGCGCATGGCTGTCACTTATTGCGCAGAGGACATGTTTGTCAGAATAAAGGATACTTCATTAATGGATTAGCTATCAAGCGCAACAGATAACATCTGAAGAGGTTGTTGGAAAAAAACACTCTTCGTCGCATGTCGATTGCAAAGCGATGTGATTCCTTGCCTCCAACAAAAATATGCCAAGTGTAAACAGGCCGCGGACCTCGGCTAAGATAAGAGGTGCATCGATACGGCATTGAGTAGGGTCTAATCCAGGTCGTCGACTTCGCGGAAGAAGACTATCTCAGGTCGCTTATAGAAAAATGTTATGCGACCTCTTTGTAGCCAGGTCAGCTCGACCAGACATCATTTGGTTATGTCAAATTATAGCATAATTATGAAGTTCTCAAGGTTCGATCCTTAATCCTTAAAAACCGGGGACTTCTGTTATGCTGAAAAAAGTAGGACTGACATGGAGCCTCGTTAGTAAAGGATGGTCTGAATTCAGAAGGGTTCTACACCGTCCAGGTACGGCCACATCGTGCCTAGCGCAAGTGGCATGACTCCTGTCAGTGCAGCAGGTGAGTGCCAGACCAACAAGTGACTGGAGATCGCCCATGTGTCAAAGCTTGCTTTAATCGAGGAAATCCCTCGGGTAGGTGATCAATGGGACGCAAAAAAAGGATTTGCACAACACCTACCCTCTTGCAGCTTTCATAATCATTACCTTGAACTTTCTCACTATAAAGAGAGGACTTCTCTCTTATTTGAAGGGGTTAGTTGATTTTACGCTGAAATAGCTCTCTCTCTCTCTCTCTCTAAACTATAACTCAGCTTGCTTAACGCGACCTAATCACACTCTCTTATTAATACAATAGCAGTAGACGTAGGATTCGCTTTAGAGGATCCGAACCACTTTAAATATTGCTCTTCACCTGTTATTTGATTCAATGCCCTTATCATGTGTGACTTCTAAGTCATTTTAGCATTTTACACGTGCCAATAGTTGGTGTCAAAATCAAGCATCAACAAAGTTAAACCACTAATAGAGACCACGCCTGTGAGAAGATTGAAAACAAACATTAAACCAAGTCAAAATGTTAGTTTGAATAAGAAGAATAGCCTATTTGGTATATTATTTGAAATATGATAATTAGAAAAATTATTCTAAATAGCATATGATATGATTAAATGAAATAGGATATGATTCTAAGAATGTGTTTGATACCTTTTTAGAAAACATTTTCTTAAAATATTATCTTTTAACCTCCTATATTTTTTAATTTAGCAAAACACCCCCCACATAATAAAAATTTATAAATTAACAAAAACACCCCCACCCACCATCCGATTGTACCACCTGTATCAGACGGGTATGGCAACCAACCAGGAATGGAGCACAACTGGCAGGATCTGGCCGGTCATGCATTGATTTGGCATTTTCTGACCAAATCTACAACCAGAATTTGGTCTTCGTTAACAGGCAAAATTTGGATCTGGTCGTTGACGATGACCATATCTTAGTCGTCGTTTACAGCCATATTTCTGGTTGTCGTTTTGAGCCAAAATCTTGCCATCAATGACGGCCAAGAAATGGTCGTCGTAACAGCAAAATCTAACCAGATCTGGCGTCAACGACCATATCCGACCGATCGTGAGTCGTTTCGACACCGGTGGTCAGCGATGACAACAGCAACGACTAGTGGCCAGCGGTGGTTGCTGGCGGCTGATGACTTGGGTGGGTGGGTGGTGTTTTTTTTTAATTTATAAACTTTTATTGTGAAATGTAATTGTATGTTTTGAGTTGAATAGAATATGATTGGATTTTGAATTGAATTTCGTCAATATTAAAACAAATACATTTTGTACTGTTCACAATATGATAAGATAATAGAATAGAGATTTGAAAAGTTAAACAAACAGAGGGAAAGTTTTTGTCTTTTTGTCTTTTTTTTTTTTTAACAAAAAACAAAATAAAATAAAAGACAAACACTTTATTCTTCTTATTCAAACTAACATGGTTAACCAAATAAATTTAACATATGATAAACAAATTTTGTTAGAGTATATCGCCCTAATAATACGTCAAGGTGAAGTTTACCAACTCATGATATAAAACTTATAAATCAAACACTTAGAATTTGTAAAATACATTCTTTTTTTTACGACTAGAGTGTTTGGGCCAACATGCGCACACTTAAACTAATACTGGGACCCATTGAGAACTTGTTTGGTTGAGCTTATGAAAATTAGCTTATAAGTAGCGAGTGCTTATAAGATAATTTGAGTTTATAAGCATTTGAATTTTAAACAATTACATATTCATAAGTGACTGATAAGTAGTTAATGCGTTTGGTAAAATATGACTTATAAATACATTTTATTATTAAAATGACTAAAAAAAATACTATATTATTTTATTAAATAATAAATTATATTAACTCAGTGAAATTTTTCACTATAGTATTCTTAAAATATATTTCGATCATATTACAATATAATTTAATTTTAGAATTAAATAAACAAATACTTTATAGACAAATATTTTATTAAAAATTTAATGAATAATATTTAGATTTTTTATACAAAACAAACTAGTGGACAAATATAATTAAGGAATTTTAAAATTAAATAGAGGTAATGTGGTAATATACTTGGTCAAAAAAGCTTATAAGCAAAAAAAAAAAAAAAAAAGAGCAGGTTCCCCCAACTTATTTTTTTGGCTTATAAGCCCAGCTTGATTTTAGAGCTTATAAGCTAGTTTAACCAACTTATAAACTCAGACAAACACCCTCTGAATATCCTAGAAAATCAATGTTCTAAGGTAGGTCATAAATGTAATAAATAGCCTTAAGGTTCGAACTCAATAAGTCAATGAAGGAAACAAACTTTCTTGACTACCATATGGCTTTTGTATAACAACCATGATCCACAAATATCAATTTTGCAACACAAGCCACCGTTCTCTTATCTCATAAGCCACCTTGTAAGGGTAATTTGCAATATTCAGAAAACCGGACCAGGCCTTAACCCCGTCAAGGTCTCGGTTCACGGTTTGATCAATCTGACTAGTTACACCGCGGTGGTCCAAAAAGTTTAAATTCATACAAACACACCCTTAAAACTCTTTCAGTCCATATAGGTTTAAAATATAGCAAATATACCCCTATGATATGTTTGGGTTTTGACATTTCTGGTGAAATTTCGGTTGATTTTGACGTCCAAAATTCAATCCGACACCACCACCTGAACCACTGTCCTCTACTTTACAAAACCTCTCTAACCTCGAAACTTGGTAGCCCTCCGTTCGTTGGTTGTGACTCGCAAACACTCAACACCACCGCGATTGGGTTGACTTTACCAACCAAATTTTGGCTTATCTCGATCTCCAAAATTCAATCAAACACCACCACCTAAACTATCGACCTCCATTCTACAAAACCCCTATAACGCTGGCTCTTGGTAGCCCCTTGTTCGTTGGTCATCACTCCCATATAATATATTGGGTTGAATTTTTCGGCCAAATTCTGGCATCGAAAATTCAATCCAACACTACCCCTTGAATCACTAGCCTCCTCTCTAGAAAAACCCTCTAACTCCGATACTTGGTAGCCCCTCGTTTGCCGATAATCAAACTAGAGATTTGAATGAATTGTGAAATTGAAATCTTGGACTGGAAAAAAGGCTGGTCGATGGTTGGACCGGTTCGACCGGCTGGTCTAGTCTGGTTTTCAGAACATTGGTAATTTGTGACAAAAATCAACTAAACCTTTGGGGCGTTTTCTGGAAAAGCAGTATATATTTTCATTTTGTTAAGCCCTCTTATGTTTGAATTTTTATCCCATTCCACCCCGCCTGATTGAAAACCCTCAAGAGTCGAGATTTAATAACTCTCTTCCACTCGCTTCGCTTAAAACGTTTCTCCGGTCTTCGATTTGAAGAAGACCAGAGAGACAAATCAAAACCCTACCGAAACCCTAACCCTAAATTCAACAACAGCAGCAACAATGTCGGTGTCAAAGAGTTAAAAAATGCTTTAATTTATAAACTACCGGATGCGCGTTACCATCCAAGATGGTCGTTAACTAGTCGGCAAATTTGTGGCCTTCGATCGTCACGTGAACCTCGTACTCGGCGACTGCGAAGAATTTCGCAGGCTTCCTCCCGCCAAGGGCAAGAAGAACAGCACCAGCGAGGAGTGCGATGACCGTCGCACTATCGGTCTCGTACTTCTCAGAGGCGAAGAGGTAATTTCCATGACCGTCGAAGTCCCTCCCCCTCCTGAAGAGTCACGTGCCTAGGCTGTCTCGGCCTCTGCCGTTGCTGGACCCGGCATTGGCCGAGCTGCCGGCCGTGGTGTTCCCAGCGCTCCGCTTGTCCAGGCTCAGCCCGGTCTTGCTGGACCAGTTCGCGGGGTTGGTGGTTCGGCTCCTGGCATGATGCAGCCGCAGCTTCTGTGCCTCCGTTGCGTTACCAGGCTGGTGTTGGTGGGCCTCCGGTGATTCGTCCCCCGGGTCAGAGGCCGCCTGAGGCTTTTCCGGGACAGGGTCCACCCCCTATGGCGCGGGGTCTAGTGACACAGGTGCCGACGCCTTCTGGGGTTAGGCCTCTGCAGCAATTCCAGATGCCGCCGCAGCAATTTGCTGGAGGGCCTCTGGCTCCTCCCCCTGCTAGGCCAGGAATGCTCAACTCTCTGCTTCCTCGTTTGGGGATGGCACCACCTCCTGGTGCTGGAATTCCAGGATTTGCATCGCCACATCTGGGTATGCCGCCAACGCCAGCAGGAGCAACCGTAATGGGGTATGGTTCTTTGTTTAATTTTCAATTATGATGGGTTAATTGATTGAAATATTATATTATCACTGCACATTGTATGTTTATGTTGTGAGATTAGATGGTGTTAAGAATGTTTAGTTGTATGTATGAAATTGTTATTTGGGGAAATGTGGATTCAATATTGTATCTGATAGTAATGCATTTTGCTATATTATGGTGGGGCTTAGTTCCTGCCCTGTAACTAGCATTGCTTGTGATTTGACAGTAGCATCGCATGTAGCATTCTAATTGCAGAACTAACTCTGAAATCGTTTTCTATGCTTTGTTTTAACTTGTGGTCATTTACTGGAGAACTAGTTGAGGAGAAATGTTTTTTAGGATCTGGATCGTTTTGTAAGGTTTAAATTCTTTTCGGACAAGTTTTTCTGAAATCTTCATGAAACAAAATTTTTGAACCTTTGAGGTGTGGAATATGCTAACATTAGTCATCTTGTGTAATAGATCAGTGTTTAAGATTTAGAAATATTATTATTGGGCTTTGAATATGTGGTGCTCAAATTTTTCCTAGTGATATATATGCCTTTTCTTCCTTGGTGCTCCTTCACAATATTTTTGATTAATTAGACT
Organism: Pistacia atlantica; assembly: GCA_026229545.1. Classification (NCBI taxonomy): domain Eukaryota; kingdom Viridiplantae; phylum Streptophyta; class Magnoliopsida; order Sapindales; family Anacardiaceae; genus Pistacia; species Pistacia atlantica. The sequence goes on along the minus strand of CM047908.1, from coordinate 30,889,997 downwards.
ATGGTGTATGTTGTGCAAGGATTTTTTTCTCAGATGCTCCATGTTTTGTCCTATTTTCTTACTCAAACTTATGATGGTTTAGTTTTTAGCATGATCCTTAAACAACACTTAAGAACAAGTGCAACCTATGGAGAGATAAATATGTTAACCTGAAGCTTGAATGAAGTTTTTAATACCTTAGGACATGAATAATTAAAAATAAAAATTTATGATAATAAGTCATTTTTTTTTTCTAGATATATATAAGTGATATAACACATAAGATACTGGAAAGAACATTGGTAACAAACGAAAACAGTTTCATCAATTCAAAATATAAGAATTAAAACAAATCTTACAAATGTTTCTTGTTAATCCTTCATTTAGAAATTAAAGAATTTGCAGAAGGTAATTAAAATGAAGGCCAATAGTACTGTAATCCTTATCATCCCCAATCCCTTGAGTTTTCCAAGTTGTTAGCCATGGCTTCATGGTCACGTTTGTGTTCGTGAATTGTAATCTCAAAATGATCTTGAATTCAGTAGAAGAGAAGACATATATTGGAGATTAAATCCATTAAATTGAGAACATCTCTATATTTTGAATTGTACCATGAAGCACTACACTAGATTGCCATATCACAAGTTAATTTGAATTAATAAGAATTACAGTTTCTTTAGTTAGCATTAGACATGTAAATGGGACAGGCTAGCACGACACGGCACAACATGAGTCTAGCACGGTGTGAATACTGTAGCAATATGACATGAACATGATATTGGAGTCGGGTTGAATTAATGTTACCTTGCATTTAGCCCTTTTTTTTTCGGTGTTTTATGTTAGACTTCACCCAATTCTTTTCCTTGTTTTATCCCTTTTCCTTCACTTCCATTCTTCTAGATAACATTCTTCACTCTAGTGCTTGGTGAAGAACCCATGTGAGCGCTAAAGTGACTCAGATGGCGCTTGAGTGGGTTTTGTTGGCCAAAAAAATGTTAATTTTTTTAAATGAACTTTTACGTATTTTATTTTATTATTTTATTATTTAACTTGATTATTCTAATAAATTTGATTTATTTAATTTAATTAATTTGCAATAAGATATAATTATTAATATTATTTATTATTATAAATAAAACTGTAATATCCAATTTTATTTTTCCTTAATTAAATATAATTTAAATAAAATTCCAGTATCTCATAATTCAATATAATTTCACTAAATAAAGGAGAATTATTGTTAATTTAATATTGGCATTTTCTAAATTTAAATAAAAGTACTATTTATTTTTAATTTATTTTGGAATATTTTTGAAGTTACTAAAAAAACACTTTTTTTTTTTTAATTGAGATTTATTTATTTATTTAATATATAATATTGGAATTTAATTTAAATTTCATTTAATTGAGGAAAAACAAGAATAAATTATAAGTGCTAGAAAATGCATTTATACCTAGTGTTTTATTGGTATTATTTGTAGGAAATTAGGTTCAAGTTGTGGAATTTGGATTAATTATTTCGTAAATATATTTTATGGGATCATGGGTATGTTTTGTAAATTTACAAAACATACCCACGATCCCATAAAATATATTTACGAAATAATACCCATTACAAAACATACCCACGATCCCATAAAATATATTTACGAAATAATACCATGATCCCATAAAATATATTTACGAAATAATTAATCCAAATTCTACAACTTAAACCTAATTTCCTACAAATAATACTAATAAAACACTAGGTATAAGTGTATTTTCTAGCACTTATCAGTAAATATTAAAATAAAAAATAATTTAGTTATTTATATTATATTAAAAAATATATATTTTCCAAAAGTAAATAGATTAAATGAAATAGCATTTTTTTTGGTTCATAATGTCCACTCTTGCTAAGGCGGAAATTAAGCCATTTGTTTGGTTTTTTTTTTTTTTTTTCCAAGGCTGTAGAGTGAAGGGTTTAAGTGGTGGAAGTGATGTGAAAAAAGCGGGGTAAAAATGGAAAAATTTGAGGATGGTCTTACATAAAAGAACCATAAAAAGGAGGTCATATTGCAATTCATACCCATAAAAAGGTTTTGTGTAAGTAATTTTCCCTATCATTTGATTTCTTTGCCTTTATTAAATGTTTTAATTATCGAAAGCTTTTTTGTACTTTAATGGCAATAACTCTCTTAAACATAAATAAAAAAAAAAAAAATATGTAAAGATAATTGAGAATTGAGTTTTCAAAAGACTTTTATAGTTTTAAAATTAAGAATTAATTAAGTTGTTAAGAATTGATATTAATGTAGTGATATTGAAAGATGTTGCCGGATCTTTATAAATATTGACTAAAAGCTTAGAAATGTATCAAGTTGTTCTAAATCCTATAATGTTATTGATATGTGGAGAATGAATCATCATTATGGGTTATATTCATTAGAAAAAGTTTTAAATTATTTTTTAACCCACAAGTGATCGCCTTACAATGCTTGGATTTCAATGGGTTGGGCTTTACTTTATTCTCTCTCATATGGAGATGTTAAGCCTAACAAATTAGACCCTAATTTTTTTGCAATAAAAAACTTAGATAACTATCTTATCTTCATCTTGTTCTTCATCCAAAAATGAGAGAGAGAGTGTGTTTCCAGATGCTATCATTTCTACACTAGCCATCATCCATTTTCTTTCTACTACCATATATGTTTGAGAGGCAAAAACAAAGAGAAACTGTGAGGAAATATGAAGATAAGATAAAAAATTATTTGGGTTTTTTATTGCAAACAAATTTTGACCTAATTTATTATGCTTAACGCCTTCATATAGAAGGGAATTAAGTAAAGCCCAACTCAACAATAACCTCTTTCATGTACTCTTTACCATGATGAAATTAATTCTCATCTCATCCAAAGTCAAAACAGGTTGATAATTAGTTTGCACATAATACCTAGTAGTACTAGAAGTTGATTTTATCTCACTTTTTCTACTCAAAATAGCCCATAGTGGTGATTTATCCCCCTTATATTCTCAATGACATTGTAGGTTGTAAGAATAACTTGATATGTTCTCAACTTTTGTGTATAATCATTTTAAAATTAATGCAACATACTTTCAAAATTATTGACGTCAACCTTGATTCTCAATAAGTTAATTAATTCTTTGTTTTGAAAATTTAAAGGCTTGTTGATAACTTAATTCTTAGTTATTCTTATAGTAATGGTTTTTATTTATGTTTAAGAGGGTTGCTATTAAAGAGGTACATTAAGTTTGGTACTTAGAGCATCTCCAATGATGCTTTTTATTTTAAAAAATATCTTTCATATAAAGAAAAAACGTATTTATTAATTTTTAAATATAAAAAACAAAATTTTTATTCAAATCCAATTGATTCCTTAAATTTTGATTCTTCATTTTGCATTTTTCGACAAAGCATTTATGATTTTAATTTTTTTTATTCATGGTTTTTTTTTCAAGAAAGAGACTTAATAGGAGAGAGAATTAATAAATAAAGTGCATATAAACTTGTGATTTATTAATTAAAATTAGGATAGAAAGTGAAATTTGACTCTTTAGATGTGGAGAGTCAAACTCACTCTTTAATTTATATTTAAAGAATAAAAAGTCTATTAGACTATGGATAAACTTTTTATAATAAAGAGTTTGGGTCATATATAAAGTCATTTGGAGATGCTCTGACTTTTTTTCTTAATTTTAATTAATAAATTACAAGTTTCTTTGCATTTTATTTATTAATTCTCTTTTTATTAAGTATCTTTCTTGAGAAAACGTTTTTCCTCCCCACAACGGTCTTTTGAGTTGTCTATATAGTCATGCTCTATTTTCTTTTTTCTAGAACATAAATGCTTTGTGGGAAAATGCAAAAGGAAGAATTAAAATTTAAAGAGTCTCTTGGATTTTAATAAAAATTTTGTTATTTATATTTAGAAATTAATGAAGATATTCTTTATTTATATGAAAGATGCTCTTTGAAATAAAGAGCACCATTAAAGATGCTCTTAGAACATCTCTAATAGCGCTCTATATTTTAAAGAGCATCTTTCATATAAATAAAAAGTATCCTTATTAATTTGTAAATATAAAGAACAAAATTTTTATTCAAATTTAATGCTCTTTAAATTATGAGACTTAATAGAGGAGAGAATTAATAAATAAAATACATAAAAACTTGTAATTTATTAATTAAAATTAGGATAGAGAGTGAAATTTGACTCTTTAGATGTGGAGAACGAAACTCACTCTTTAATTTATATTTAAAAAGTAAAGAGTCCGTTGGACTCTTATTTTTATGGATAAACTCTTTATAATAAAAAGTTTGAGTCATATAAAGAGTCATTTGGAGATACTCTTAAGAGATTTAATATAGGTAGAGACATTAAATGATAGTATAATTGATGTAGGCCAAAAAAAAATAAATATTAGGACAATTAATACAAGCAAAAATTTAAATAGGATAGATAACGTTTGTTGGACTAAATATGAAAGGATTAAGGAACCCAAAACAAAAGGCCCGGCAAAGGAAAAAGTGTCAAGCCCAAAAAGGGCAAATAAGAGCAACCCATGAAGAAACATAAGATGGTCCAAATGGCAAAGGGTTAAAGTCTACGTGATATGTAAAAATCCATTATCATAAGAATAAGGAAGTGGGAAGGAACATGAATCATTATCATAAACTCTAGGAGTCATGGGGCCGAAATAAGATGGTTATTTTATTCTCTTTGATCATAAAAGGTATAATGAATAAACATTAATGCTGTGTTTACAAATAAAAGAATAAAATTGAGAAAATAATTTTGACTTATGCTCTTCGTGTAATATATGACCACTCATGATCATCGAAACCTTTATAAGCCTGCTAGTAACAAACTAACCATCCACTAAGGTGACAATGAAATGAGAAGAGCCTAGGTACATTCAAAAATTAAAAGAAACTTCATCATCAATCAGGGAAGGAAAGTCTGAAGTAAATTTGTGCTTAGTATTCACCGATTAGACGCCATAAGGAAGCCTATCGAAACAGTGTTCCCTAAACGAACTTTCCTATATTCAGCATATACTTGGAGATTGAGAGTAGATGAGTCTTGGAGTATCCAACAAAATGCTTCGATAAGAATATCTAAAAGATGTTCACATAAAGGGGAGAATTGATCACAATTCACAAATCTCTCAACACTATCCAACTCATCTTCAAAAACAAAATCTTGATGCCCAAAAAGGTGGGAGCCAATGGAAACCGAAAACCTTGAGTAATCCGAATGGCTAGTGGAACTAGATGACTTTAAATAGAATCTCCAATTGTCTTGCAGAAAACATATTTGCTCAGCCACAAACAGAGCATTGCCTCTAAAATCACAACCAAAACTTGGACCTGCAACAAACCAAAAATCCTTATTAACAAAAACAAATTGGGGAAATTATAAGGATTTTGGGTTTGTTGCATGTCCAGGTTTTGGTACTGTTTGTTGTCTTGAGGCAATGCTCTTTTTGTTAGCTGAGCAAATACAGTATTAGAAGGGTTATCACATTCTCTCTCTTTTCTTAATTATAAATTTGCAAAAATGGTTAACGGACATGAATCACACAGATTGCTATACATAAAAAATGAAAATGATAAATAGAAAACATAAACGAGCATACCCATACTTGATGGACATTTTTCAGTTCTCGGTCTCATTCGATGAACAACTTTAGGTTAGGTCCTTATTTCGTTTTGTGTCTTATCCTTCCTTCTGGATTCTCGATTTCTGAAAGAAAAAAGTAAAATTTTTAATGTAGTTTTCCTAATAAAATACTTAAAATCGTAAAAATCCAATGTTAAGCCCAAATAAGTCCAGTCATGTCAAGCCCATAAAGCTCATTCGTGCTAAGCCCATAGAGCATGTGTGCTTGGGCTTTGGGCCAGCACAACACTGCACGGTCCATTTGTGATGTGCTTATTATTGCTCATGCTGGCCGTCCTAGCCCAACACAATTGACCAAATGGGCCCAGCACAACCCATAATACATATCTGGTTAGTGTCATATTAATCTAGAGTTTATGTTTTATTGTTAAACTCATTAGAAATGAAACCGGAATTTCAGCATATGTTCCTGAACTATCTCTTGCACGTCTGATGTTTGATATTCAGTGCAATTACATTTTGGAAGCTTTGACTCTATGATTAATAAGTTGCCAGGGTCTTTAACTTAAGCATGCTGGTTGAAATGTGTTGCATTGTTCTACTAGTATCTAAATGTAAAACTATTGTATCTGTTGCTTTAAGTGGATTATTATTATTAACCTATTATTGTGTTTGTGTATTATTTTTCACCGTCTCTCACATGGTTTGAGTTGTTGCATAATGTAAGCAGTTTGTTAGTTTGCTACATTCATCCCTGTAGAAACCACAATGTCCATGTGTTGCCTTGTTGTGGCAGTGATATTTTTTTTCTTTTACCTGGAAAATCATTTATCAATCTGGCGTCCTTTCTTTTTTACCAATATATTTTTTATGCTAGAAGTTTTACAAGCTAGAAGTTATTACATAAATGAATTAATCTGTGATACAACAAAGATTCAAACATGTAAAAGGATTAGTTAACAGTAATGCCGAATGATTCTGGTTTTAGATTTTCAATTATGTTGGATTAATTGATTGAAATTATGTATCATCTTCGCACTTTGTTTTTATTATTTATTATTGTGTTTAATAGAAATGCATTTTGCTATGTGATGGGGAATTGACAATGCTCAAGTAGATTTATTATTGTGTTCTTGGGGAATTTGGACAATCCTCAACAAACACTCAATATATCTGCAACCTGTGAGGTATGGATATGCCTGCATCAACATATACCCAAAAAAAAAAAAAAAAACAATCATGAATATATAAGTGCTTAAGATTTAGCAAGATTAGTTTTGAACTTTTTGTAGTATTGCCATATTAGTGACCTTCAGTGTGTGGTTTTCAAAATTTTCTAGTGTTTCGGGGGAAAAAAAGAAAGAAAGTACATCCTATTTTTCTCTTAAATTTTCAAAATTTGCCTTTTCTGGGGTTTGTTAAATTGTTAATGAATCAAATTGATTGAGCTTGTTTCAGCCTTGCTTTTAGTGGATAGCAGTTTCAGTGATTACATTGGTGGAATTTTGTATTTTTGGTAAGGTTATGTTTAAGTGTAGAGTTCCATAGAAAAGGAAGATTTGTTTTTTATTTTTGTTATTTTATCATTAGAAGTGAAAATGCAATTCAATCAATTGGTTTATATCAGCATTTTTAAAAAAAAATTTTTTCACCTTTTTTTGGTCTTGAGAATTTAGAATTTCGGGCATGTTTCTGAACAATCTCTTGCTAATCTGATGTCTGATACTACTCTTTGCAGATACATTGTAGAAGCTTCGCCTCTATGAATAATGAGTTAACGTCTTTAAACTTAAGCAATTACCGGTCGAAATCTCTTGCATTGTTTTGCTAGTTTCAACGCTCTTGCTTGATGAAATTTGACTTTCATTTTCTTGATTGTAGCAGGGTTTGTGCCACGAAGGTTCTCAATTGGAGTTTTTGTGTCGCGCCTAAACTTGCTTGAAGTTTGCTAATGGTTTGAAACATTACAGATCCTCTTCTTCCTTCCCCCGTGTTTTTTTATTTTTTTTAATGGTGTTATTTACAGTAGACAAATATTTTGTCTTCCTAGTGTATCGCCACCGGAAACAAAAACGGTTGCGGTAGACATATATTCCTGATTTGTAGATTGTTTCAAGAGGATTGATGTCAACCTAGTATAGTGTTTATGCAGGATTTCTGCGCCTCTCATGGTTTGAGTTGTTGCCTAACGTAAACATTTTACTAGATTCTTCTGAGTACTGAGAGAATCTCAATTTTTATCCCTATGGTTTCAGTTGACTAAAGTCAAGGACACTCATTTCAATATCAGCACTGTGGTCCTTCGACTTAAAAGGACGGGTAATTGACTGAGAAACATTTGAAATGACTGAAATACCCCTTTAACAAGTAATGAGAATTGCATTACACAAATAATACTAATGTATGTGTATTTGAATCATCTTCCTTCAACATGTTACACATTAGTATTATATGTAATGCGGTTTTCGTTGACTTTTAAGGGTATTTTTGTCATTTTAATATAGTTTCCTTTGCTAACATTTTGCTGTCTTTACTTTTTTTTTTTTTTGGGTATTTTCCTATTTTACTAGTGAATGTCAAATATGCAGGGCTACCAAATCAATTTGTAAGGAATAGTTTACAGGGCTGACCTAGGAATTAATGTTAGAGGGGCAAGAAAGTAATTTAATATTAATTCTAGGAAAACTAATTCAAGGGATTGTAAATAATTTAATATACATATGAAAAAAATATAAGAGTTGGGTCAAATCTTGAAATATAACCACAAATTCAGTTTAGTCAAAACATAAAAAATATGCATAACTAATGAATGTTTTTTATTTATAGGTTTGCCCGTGATAGTTAGTTTGTATATATAGCGTTGCTCTTACCAGTTATATATGTATGCTTCATTTTCCTAATTCTACTTTGAAACCAGATGCAATTTGATTGTAATGAACTTACTGTTATTTCTTTAATAAAAATAAAATTTTTAAGAATTTATATAATATTTTTAGTTTATTAATATTTATGCAAATTTGGTGAAGTTTTGATCGTCCAACAAAATATTTTTGAATGTAGCAGGTTACCCTTGAAATATTGGACAATTGAGGTAATACCATGTAAAAGTGGTGGGCATGGAATCTTATTTGTTTTTTTTTGAATAACATGATTCAATACCTACTATCATGATCATATTGTCGTTTTTTAAAAGGAATAATCCAGCTATGCCTTATCAAAGGAATAAATCTTTTTCATATAATGATGTAGAAATCCATTAGTAATTTATTCGACCATCTCAACCCATAAATTCAAGGTCTGCATGTAACGAAGATCATCAGTAAGACATATTTGAATTAAAGAGAAGAGTGATCATCACGAGATGGCTTCCGCGCAAGTTCAGCTCTCACACAATCTCGATGCCATTCTTCAAGAGGCAGACTCACAGATTAACAAGTCCTCCGACAATCTGATTGAGCAGCTCAACGGTGGAATCTTCTTGAACCGAAACAAACTGGCAAGTCCCATATATCTTATAGATTGTTTTTGTATCATCTTCAATTTTACTGTTTTTATTATTAAGCAGCAATTAATTAAGTTCAATACTAATACTTAGTATCAAATTATATTACTGCAGAAGTTTTCGGTTGATAAGCTTTCTGGTGCGAACACCTTTGAGATTTATGCAAGGGGTCTCACTATTGCTTGGGGAAACGATGAACGTTATTGGAAGTGGACTTACATGCAAGACACAAAAGAGTATATAATTCTACTTTAACTTTTTATGTTAATGAAGATTTCAATTGTGTTCAGTTGGACTTATCTATAGTTAAAAGACTTTATTTAAAGGCTAAGCAATTTTTATTTTTAGGTTGTTTGATTGTATTTCAAAAGTGTTTATTGAAATTTAAATCAACTATTTTACCCACTTATGAGAATAATTCAAAATGTGAGCTTCTCTCGTAAGCTCTTTTTGAGCTTATTCAAAGTTTTAAAATTTAAAAATGTACTTATCTTGTTTTACAAATTTGACTTGCTTATGAAACCCATTTTTATAAACTCTATTCACATGAGGTGTACCAAATGAACGCTGCTTCTAATTGTAATTAATTTTGTTTTTGCAGTCATCTTGTTCAAGTGGAGGTGGCTAAACTAGTAAAAGTCTGTTGGCTTGATGTGAGCAAGAAATTCCCTACACAAAATCTCACTCCAAGGCATAATTACGGAGTTTGGTTTGTCTTAATGAAGTTGAAAGAATGTGAAGGATTTCAAAACCATCCAGTGAACTTGAAACTCACCCTCCCCAATCAAACTCCGATGGAACACATGTTGGATTCGATGAAGACGGACACGAAGTAGTGAATGGAAACAAGAGCAGAAATAATAATATTTGTTAAAGAGGAATTGAACTGCAGAATCAATACAAAGATAAATGAGAAAAGACATTGCCTTTTATAGGCTTACAAGCTACACAGGTAGCCATGACTCCATGACTCCTAATTTTACTAAAGCACTACATAAAAATTACTTGCGCCTTACTTCTTTCATCACGTCACCTAATTAATAGCCACTAAACACTTGGACTATTTCAACTCCAGCAAAAGACTTATTTGCCCTTAAAGACTTTGAATCACTCTTCAATACTCCCCTTTGATTCAAATCTGCAAGCACCCATGCGCAATCTGAAGTAGTCATGCTTGGCCTGAGAGAGAGACTTGGTCAGAACGTCTGCGACCTGTTCATTTGTACCACAAGCCTTTAATGAAATCATTCCATTTGTTACCAGACTTCGAATGAAGTGATAACGGAGGTCAATATGTTTGGTTCTACTATGGAAAGGTTGGATTTTTGTCATTGCAATAGTTGCTCTGTTGTCACAAAAGATTTCTGTTGCGCCAGCTTGCTCTTGATGAAAATCAGCAAGAAGTCTTCTTAACCATACTGCTTGACAAGCTGATGAAGTTACTGCAATGGACTCTGCCTCTGAAGTTGATATTGCTACAACTTCTTGCTTCTTTGAACTCCATGAAATTGCTCCAGAACCAAGGCTGAATAAATGACTTGAAGTGCCATCATCAAGATTCAACTTTTCATTCACATTCATTGGTGTGGCTGCCACTTTGCAATTCATCATATTAAATCTCTTTAAAAGATCCATATCATATTTCCTTTGTGAAATAAAAATTCCATCTACATTTTGTTTCACCTCAAGACCAAGAAAATAATGCAATAGACCCAAATCTAACATCTCAAATTTCTTCATCATGCAAGATTTTAATTCAGCAATAGTAGACTCACATGATCCCATATATATTATATCATCAACATAAAGACACACCACCAAAAAGTCATTTTTACCTTCCTTCTTCAAATAAAGAGTTGGCTCATTGTCACTCCTTTCAAATCCATTTTCTTTGAAATAGGAGTCAATTTTTGCATACCATGACCATTGAGCTTGCTTTAAACCGTAAAGTGCCTTTTTCAACCTGTAGACTTTATTTTCATTGCCACTAACTATACAACCTTCAGGTTGTGAGACATAAACTTCTTCTTCCAATTCACCATTCAAAAAAGCAGATTTGACATCAAATTGATAGATAGGCCAATTAAGTTGAGCAGCCAAGGCTAAAAAGGTTCTCACTGTTTCAAAGCGTGCAACAGGGGAGAACTTTTCTTCAAAATCAATTCCTTGCTGTTGGAAATATCCCTTCGCAACCAGCCGAGCCTTGTGCTTCTGTATACTTCCATCTGCATGGTATTTGGTTTGATACACCCATTTGAGCCCCATGGCATTTTTTTCTTCAGGCAAATTCACCAAATCCCATGTCTGATTTTTTTGAATTGCCAGCAGCTCTTCTTCCATTGCATTACACCATTCTGACTTTTTCACAGCTTCCTCAAGACATATAGGATCTGAAGTAAATAGAGCAAATGTGCAGGTTTCATAAATCTCCCTCAAGGATTTGGTTTTTCTTGGAGTAGTTTCATTAGAAGAGTTAGAGGATGAATCAAAATTTGTTGGTGTTGAACCCATTTGTGGATCATCAGAATCTTTTGGAACTTAAATCTGCTGCCTTTTATCTTCATTGCAGGCCCAACTTGCATCTTCATTAAACATCACATTCGTACTAATAATCATCTTGCCACTGACAAGTTATATAGTCTATATGCTTTGGATTGTGGACTATATCCAATAAAAATGCATTTTTCGGATTTTTTATCAAGTTTTTGAGACTATGATTTTATCAAAGCATAAGCTATACAACCAAAAACTTTTAAGTGGCTTACCTGCGGCTTTCTACCTTTCCAAGCTTCATATGGTGTTTGGTTTAAGACAACTTTTGTAGGAGAAATATTGAGAATGTACACTACGATTGCAACTGCTTCTCCTAAAAAATTATCCGGAAGATTTTTTGCTTTCAACATACTTCTGGCCATTTCAACCACTGTTCGGTTCTTCTTTTCAGCAACACCGTTTTGCTCCGATGTGTGCGGTGTAGTAAGTTCCTGTGAATTCCATTTTCCTCACAAAAAATCATTAAATTCAGTTGAAAGAAATTAACCTCCTCTGTCTGTACGAAGTGTCTGAATGAAACACTTGCTTTGCTTCTCAACAACTGCTTTGAATTTCTTGAAATTATCAAAAGCTTCAGACTTGAATTTCAAGAAAAAAACCCAACTCATGCTCATATGTGATCAGCAAAAAATATCGACTCCCACCAAAAGACTCAATACTCATAGGCCCACATAAGTCAGCATGCAATAACTAAAGACAACTGGAAGCTCTCCAAGATTTTTCTACAGGAAAACTCTTTCTATTTTACTTTCCATAGACACAACCTTCACAAAAGTCAAGATTATCAATTCTAGGCAACCCAAAAACCATTTCTTTTTGACTCAACAATTTCAACCCATTTATATTTAAGTGTCCATAACGCAAATGTCACAATTTAGCCTCACTACATCCTTTAGCTATCAAAGCAGAATCTTCAACAGTTGAAACTTCAAGTGGAAACATTTTATTACTAGCCATTTTAACAGTAGCAATAATCTGGCTTGATTTTTTTATCCTTAATAACACACAACCCATCATTAAACACAATACAATATCCACTAATCATTAGTTGCCCAATACTTAGTAGGTTATGAGTCAAACTAGGAACAAACAATACATTAGGCAATAATTTGACTTTACCATGACTAGTGATGGAAATTGTACCTTTTCCTTCAACTTGAATCTGTTTGTTATCTCCTAAGTTTAGGGGGTTCAAAAGCGGTTAACCGCTTTTCTAAATAGAACCGGAACCAAGACCGAACCGGTTTTAGGAAAAATCGGTTTTTCGGCCAAAAAACCGGTTAATCGTTTTAAAAAAAGCGGTTAACCGGTTTTCCCTTTTTTTTTTATAAAACTTTTTTTTTTTTAATTTTGTCATAAATTAAATTGTAAATATAGACAATACATTGGGAACTAAGAAAAAAATTTTGGGTTGGGATTTTAGATTGAGTGAATTAGGGATTTATTTTAGTTTAGGTTATTATTTATTTATTTAATTTAATTAATATATATATATATTTGAAAAACCAGTTTAGAAAACCGGTTTTCAGTTAACCGTTTCTAATTTTTCTCAAACCGGTGACCAAACCAAAAATTTGGTTTTTTGAATTTTTCGAACTGTAGAACCATTTTTTTGGTTAACCGGTTTTTCAGTTCGGTTACTGGTTCGATTAGCGATTCGGTTTGGTTTTTGTATTTTTTTGAACACCCCTACCTAACCTCACTTCTGACTTTTATGACTCATCAAGTTCCTTGAACAATGATCTTGTTCCTGTCATATGATTAGAACATCCACTGTCCAAGAACCAAACATCATCAGAGACTACATTATTGCAAAAATGGGCCATGAAAAGCTTACTGTCTTCATCTGCCTTCTCTACGAAATTTGCTTGACTATTGGCATTCTTTTGCTTAGCCCAACAATCAGCTTCTTTGTGGCCAAGTTTGTTGCAATAGTGGCACCAAATTGAACTCTTATTCTGCCTATATTCACCAAATTCTCCTCTTCCTTTGGCTCTGCCACGGCCTCTACCATGAAAATCACCATAATTATCGCCTCTGCCTTGTTTCTTCTCAGAGAAATTTTCTGCCTTGCCCTTCTGAGATGACTCCACCTTCACTTGAAATGCTTTTTCCTCATTTTTGTCATGCGATCTATTCAGCCTTTCTTCATGAGCTTGCAAAGAACTCATTAATTCATCAAAAGAGAAATAAGATAAATCATGAGACTCCTCAATTGCAGCAACCACATGTTCAAATTTTGGATTGAGACTCCTCAAGATTTTTGCAACTACGATTTCATCAGTGATTTTTTGACCATACGACTTCATTTTATTAACAAGGGTAGACACACGAGACAAATAATCTTACACAGATTCATTGTTTTGCATAAGCAAGTTATCAAAATCACGACAGTAAGTTTGCAATTTTACCGTAATTACCTTTGCAGACCCTTGATATTCATTCTTTAAGATCTTCCAAGCCTTTGTTGTAGTTTCTACTGCTGCAATTCTTGAATGACTCATGTATCACTTGTTGAATAAAGAACAAGGCTTTGGAGTCCCTTCTTACGTTCAATTTTTTCTCTTCATCTGAAAGTACTTCATCAGTAATGCCATGCTCAAACACGTCCCATAACTCTTGAGACGTGAACAAGGTTCTCATTTTGATGCTCCAAAACTCATATTTCTCACCGTTGAAGATGGGTATGAGTGGCTGTGTGGAGGTTGAAAGCCCATTTGCTGCCATCTAGATCTCTCACGTGTTTCACTCTTTCTTACTTTTTTTTTGTGTTCGCCCAGTCAAGACCGAAACCTGGCTCTGATACCACAAATGTTGGATTAGATGAAGACGGACACGAAGTAGTGAATGGAAAACAAGAGCAGAAATAATAATATTTGTTAAAGAGGAATTGAACTGCAGAATCAATACAAAGATAAATGAGAAAAGACATTGCCTTTTATAGGCTTACAGGCTACACAGGTAGCCATGACTCCATGACTCCTAATTTTACTAAAGCACTACATAAAAATTACTTGCACCTTACTTCTTTCATCATGTCACCTAATTAATAGCCACTAAACACTTGGACTATTTCAACTCCAGCAAAAAACTTATTTTCCCTTAAAGACATTGAATCACTCTTCAATAACACAAACAAGATTTGAGTAGATTGCAAGAAAACAAATGGTCATACGTCCCCATTGGCGTGATTTTGACTAATTACGGTATGACTGGGGACATGGAAATCTCTATGTATGAGCACGGTTCACAGTGGAAGAAAGGGATTGTTGTCAATAAAATCATCATTTGCCCCCTGAGGGCGCTACGAAACTGAACATGAGGATAATCAACAATGGGACGTTTACAACTAAAAGTTTCTAGATCGATGATAAATAATTTAGTTGGCATGCGTCTCAGGTTGTACTAGTAGCTCTCACTATGACTTTGTAATAAATAAAAATGTGAGAGTAATATATGTGATAATAAACAACAGCAATAATATGGGATTGCTTCATCAAAAATTACCCTCACTTTAGTTTCTCCATTGATCTACATCAAAATCTAAGCTAGTTTTGACACATTTTATAACATGAAATCATCCTTCAATTAAGTGTATGATGAAATTATGTTCTTGTAACTAAACACGACATAAATGAAATTATGTTCTTGTAACTAAACGCGACATAAATGCTCCCAATGTTTAAAACTCTTTGGCTACTAAAAAGAGTTATACAAGTCAACTAAAGTCAACATAAATAAGGGCATTTACGTAATCTTGGAAGACTAATTATCTAACCCTATGAATCAAGGGGTATTAGGGCCTTTTCACTTCAACAAAATATTAAAATATAATTATCTTTCTAAGCAATTAACAATTTGGTAAATAATAAAAAGGGTAAAATGGACTTTTTGTTTTTGTTTTTAATTTAATATTAAATAAAAAATTGGACAGAATTGTTAAATTTAACTTAAGATAGGGGTTATTTTTTTCATACTTTTGCAAAACCTTGGTGGTATTTAAAATTATCTTATCTCTCAGGGGGGTCGTCAGATGCAAACTCCTCATCCTTATGCGCCCAAAATTTTTTAGTTGGGGATGTTGAAAATAAAAAGGATATATTGAGTTGGCACAGGATCGCTGTTGGCTCCATATGTTGTGTTAGTACAGCGCTAAGATTATCACACCAAATCACATGTGAGGGCTCTGTGTTCAACCTCTATCGAAGACAAAGCAACAAATTTTTGCTTGCGAGAACTCCATTGAATTAGGTTAGGTCCCAAGTAGATGCAATACCTGTTTGTGGACCTTCTATCATTAAGATTACTTCCCCAATCCGTATCCATGTAACATTCAACACAAACAGTAGCTGTTGGTTTGAATTGTAAACCATGGAATTGAATTCCTTTTATGTATTTGAACACTCTTTTGTAGGCTTGCCATTGAATTTTAGTTGGTGCTTGAAGAAATTGACTAAGCTTGTTGACTGTGAAGCTTATGTCGGTTCTAGTTAATGTCAAATATTGTAAAGCTCCAACTGTACTTCTATATAAACTGGGATCTTTGAATAATTCACTATCAGAGGAGAAGAGTTTGGTTTTAGCAGCCATGGGAGTTGGACAAGGATGAGCATCTTGCATCTTTGTTTTGGTTAGTAAATGACTCATCTATTTGGTCTGCTTTAGATGAATATCCTCAGTATTTCTAGTTGTTTCTATCCCAAGAAAATAACCAATAGAGCCAAGTGTTTTTAAAGAGAGCTCACTGTTTAAATCTGTCACAAGTTGTAAGATGGAAGCATGGTCTAATCTAGTGATGAGAATGTCATCTACATAAATAAAAATGTAGAGAACTTGAACTAAATCCTCGAAAATGAAGAGGTTGGAGTCTGATACTGAATTCTGAAATCCTCTAATTCAATAAGGCTTGCTTGAGTTTGTCAAACCAAGCTCTTAGAGCTTGTTTGAGACCATACAAAGCCTTACTAAGTTTCCACACATAAGAAGAGAACTTAGGGTGTTCAAAACTAGTAGGCTGACTCAGTAGACTGTTTCACTCAAAATTCCATTAAGGAAGGCATTATTAACATCAACTTGTTGTATATCCCATCCATTTGAGATAGCAAGGGTGAAAATGATCTTGATGGTGGAGGGTTTGATAACAAAGCTAAAGGTTTCAAAGTAGTCTAGACCAAGAGTTTGCTAGAATCATTTTGCCACTAACCTGGCTTTATACTTTTGTAATGAACCATCAACATGGAATTTGGTGCGAAATACCCATTTATTGCCTACAACATTCATTTTAGAGGTTCTAGGGACAAGTGTTCATGCATCATTTTTTAGATGAGCATTGTATTCCTCTTGCATAGCCTCTTTGCACTCATTACAAGCAAGAGCTTCATTCATAGAAGAAGGTTCAGGTTGGGTAGTAAGAAGCTTGGAAGTGACTAGGGCAGTACTGTTTTGGTGAGCAGATTTTGCTCAGGTGAGCATAGGATGTAGATTGGTTGTCAATGGTAGGTTAGGGACAAGTAAGTCTCCGGGATGAGCAGGAATAGGTGCTGAGTGAGAGGATAAGGTAGAAGTGATAATGGACTAGGAAGAGGTAGAGGTAGGTATTGCTGTATTTTAGGGTAGGTTAGAAGTAAATTTGGATTGGGTAAAAGTAGGAATCTAAGATGAAGATAGATCAACTACAAGATGACAGTCAGGAGACTCCTTAGACAAAGAAGCCTGGGTAGTTACTGTGAAAGGTTTAGAGACTAAATTGGCAGATGGAAAACATGTGAGATCCACAATAAGAGGACTTTTTGGGTACTGTGAAACAAATGGATGATTTTGAGTGTTTTGAGTGTTAGGAGGCAGAGATGAATTGGTTGGAAAAGACTTACATGATGAGCATGACATAGAAGAGGTATCTTGCAATTTAGAGTTAGAGTAGAGAAATTTGGTACATAATTTAAATGATGAGAAAGAGGAGTAGTAGATGGTGAAACTTGCTTACCAACTGCTAGAGCAAGGAGAGTAGACGAGCAGAGCTTTGCTGAAGAAACTTTGTTGTTTGGATCATTTGTACGAGGCACATATACAAAAGGAAAGTTGCCTAAGGAGGAGGTGTTATTGGTATCATTTGAGGGCCCATGTGTAGATGCAGGTGATGGAAAACTAGTGGCAAAAGGAAACTATGTTTCATTGAATTGAACACTAGGTGTAATGATAATTTTTTCTTCAGCAGTGAGTCATTTATAGCCTTTATGGACAAGACTATAACCAACACATACACATTTAGAAGAGTGAAAATTCAATTTGTGTTTATGAAAATCCCTTAAATAGGGAAAGCAAGCACAACCAAAGACTTTAAGGAAAAATAAAGAGGAATTCTACCAAACAAAATCTGATAATGAGAGATAAATTTCAATATTGAGGAAGACATTCTATTTATTAAAAATACAGTTGTTTCAAAGGCAAACCACCAAAAATATATGCAATGGCATAGATGCTTGGGCAAGCAAAGTAAGACTAGTCTCAACAATATGTCTATCTTTTCTCTCCCTCCGCCTATTTTGTTGGTGAACATAAGCACAAAGTGTTTAAATTCAACTCTAACATTAGTAAGGTAAGAGACTAATCCTTTGTATTCACCACCTTGATCAGAATATAAACATTTTAGTTTGGTATTAAATTGTCTTTCTACCAAATGGTGAAAGCTAACAAATGTGGAACTAACCTTAGCTTTGGTTTGTAATGGAAAGATCCAGGTAAAATGACTATAATCATCAATAAAATGTATGTAATACCTAAATCCTTCAAGTTAGGCAACTGGTGCTGGCCCTCAAACGTCACTGTGTATGAGTTCTAAAGGTTGAGAAACTCTGGATTGAGACACATGAAACTTGTTCTATGTGTCTTCCTTAGCTTGCAAGCATCACAAAAGGATAAGGCAGGACCATATTCTAGAGGTTTGATATGAAGCTGAGACAAGATTTTATGAAGAGCTTCAACATGAGGGTGCCCTAGTCTATTATGCAAAAGGTTTATGTCTATAGTTATGTTATTGACTTGAAAGCAGATGATGCAGCAGGCAACATATGAGGAGCAGAATTAGTGTGTTTTCCATTTGAAAAAGATGCAATGAGCACTTTGGTATAGTCAGACATAGCAGGCAATACATCATGAGCAAAATCAGTGTTGCAAGTAGTATGCAATGATGTAGAAGACTAGATAGGAGAACTGGATGTAGTAATTAAAGAAAGTCGAGCAGAATCAGATTTGGCAGACAAACAATGTTGATTAGAGTGGTGATTATGGGTATTTAGTGATGATTCAAAAAATGTAGAGAAAGCAGAACATTTTGTTCATTCAAATTACACTAAGATGTCGAAGCACAATTAGTTGCAACAGGCATAGTAGATTGAGCAAAATTAAAATTAGAATCATTATGTGATAAAGCAGATAATGTACACAAATCAAAATCAGAGAGAGTATTTTTATTCAAATTTGCACTGAGAACTTTTATTTATTGAAGCTGAATTACAATTAAAAGCAGAAATTTCACTATTGTTTAGACTACATGGCTGTAAACTAAAGTCAAGAGTGCTGGATTTACAATTAGCACCAGCAGATATACTCGAGTTACACTTAGGAGTAATGCTAGAGTTCAAAGACTTATTCATAACTGTGGAACTAAAAACTTGAGAATTGAAATCTGGTTGGTTTAAATTAGGAGAAACTATCTATCCAGCATAGCTAGAGGGATTATGTAAAAACACATGAGTGGATGGCAAGGTAGAGGGGATGTCCAACTGATACAAGCCAGCTTAAGTCCTCCCTATAGAAGCACTGTTCAGGTATCCTTGTCCTAACAAGATAGCAATCAGAGTTAAATTCCACCACAACATTGTTATCTTTTGTAAATTTTGAGATACCAAGGAGATTCTTAGTTATTCTAGGCACGCATAAGACATTTCTTAAGTATAAACATTTAGAATGTAATGAGCTGGGTGATGGGAATGCAAAATGTCATATTTACTCCCCTTAATGTTTAGTATTTTATACGTATTTGTTGCCTAATTGTACTCATTATTACTCTATTTTGATTTAGGATGCAAATGGAGGTGTTAATTGCAAAATGGAACTAATTAAGTGAATTCGGACAGTTTCAACATCGTTTCATAATCTGGGCATAACTCTCTCATCCGAGCTCCGATTGAGATGATTTAAAATGATGTGGAACACTAAGAAAGAGATCTACAACTTTCATGTTTTGAGTTTGGAGAGATACGCGCTGCATCAAGGTTTTAATCGGGCTACAAGTTGACATACCTGCACTGCCGATGTTCTGGAACATTTTGCCTTGTCATGCAAATCAATTGGGCAGTTTATTATTGGAAGATTTGAAGACATGTGGCATGCAAGTTACAGCTCAGAATCACCACTTTCCTATTTTATTTTATGACTTTATCTTATTTTCAATTAAGTAGAATCAAATTAGGATTAATGTTATTTTAGGATATTAGAATATTTCTTTTAGGAGATTTAGTGGAATTCAAATACTTGAATGGGATATTTTTTAAGGAGATCAGATTAGGTTTGGGGGGACACACGCCTGTCTCTTGTCTTCTCTATAACTTTTCCTTTGGAATTTTCGTGATGGCCATGAGAGGCTAATTTTTATAACTTGGTCGAAGGAAACGGAGGCCTCAGAATCAATAACTGTGAGATCTAATCCGTTTTATTTCATTGTTCAATTTTATGCTTTGAGTATTGGATGTTTGATGCGACTAAATCAATCTTAGCAAGTGCACTAGTCGTGTTCAAGTAATAAAGTGATGAGTTTGAGTATCGTCCCACAGAGATCAAAGCAAATATTTGTAATTACCTAAAACTACTTACACGTTATTTGAGAAAACAAAATCTTAGAGTGTAAAAATAACAGATTAAAAATAACTAAATTAAACAAATAAATAATGTGATGAACTTTGCAATATTAATGAAGTTAGGGTACAATTTTCCCCCTAATTATGCTTGACAACTACTCTTAATAGCTGTTTATGCTATGAATTGGTAGGATTCTTCTAAGGCCAATTATCCTTATTCAGGCATAATATTCAACTTAATACAGATCCCCATTCGATTACTCTGAAATTAAGAAGCATAAATTCATCAATCCCTTACGACTAGTTCGCCCTATTCGGTTATGAATTAGATGGACCACAAATTAATCCTAGAATCTCTATTCGATTAATTCTAGTTTTAATATGTTGTGCAATGTTATTCCCATCGAACAATTATGAATATGAATTAAGCAATAAACCCTAACTTCTCTATTCGAAACATCATCAAGGTAATTAAATCAATCCAACATTCATAAAGCATTAAACCTAAACTCTTGCACAAATTCATAAACATAAATCTGGTATTAAGAATAAAATTTGTTCAAAACATAATTAGGGTTCCATCCTCCCCTAACAAAAGGGATTTACTCCATCCTAAGAACAAAGGAATAAGTAGAGAAGAAGGAAAACATAATCAGACTTGAAAATAAATAAAAATCAAACTCTTAAATCTGATCTTCAGTCTTCAAGCCCCAAGAATGCGTCTTCTCCTCTAAAAAATATGCAAAATTCATCCCTTGACAACTGATCTCAATTATACTTAAATACCCCAAAGAGTCCTAAGTGAAAAAGAAAGAAAAATTGATAAAAACGCGCTAATAGGTTCTGCCACAACCCTAGCCGTGGCCAAATTTAAGTCACCACATCCTAGGCTGTGGTGCTTCCTGGTCTCTTTGTTTTCTCTTTGTTCCATCACCAAGGCCATGGTGAACTACCAAGGCATGGCCATGGCCATGGCCTTCAAGACTGAAGGGCAATCTCAGCTTCTTCAAGCTTTAAGTCACAATTTCATTCCAATACTCCAATCTACTTAATCAAAGCCTAAAAAACATAAAAGTTATCCAAATCAATAGGTAACCATTCATATCTCAAACTTAACAAAAAAACAAACATAAAAACAAAGGAGAGATAGGAAAATAGTTCCAACGGTGAATATTCAAAGTAAGAATTGATTTACTTTTGCATCAATGATCAGTTGTAAGATTCCGATGGTGGATGTTGACAGAGACTAAGTTTCGTTATATTAATTGATTTTGAATTGAATTGTTTTTGTTTTTGTTTTTGGCTAAGATTGTTTTCTGTTTTACTCAAAACCCCCCAACCTTATTCACATCATCGAATATTTGGCTAGACACTCTTCGTGGGATCGACCCTTGCTTACCCTATTTACAGTTTAGTAGTTAGGTTAGGAAGGTTTTTAATCTTGGTTGCCTACGACAGCACACCAGATTTTGGCGCCGTTGCCTGGGAGTGATTCTAGTTGATTTTTTGTTTTTGTGATTTTGTTATTTTTTATTGCGTTTTTGTTATTTTTTTTTATTTTGCAGAAGAAAAAAAAACTGTGCATAGTAGTACTATTCTGGATGAACAGTAGTACTATTCATAAGGAAAATTTTGGTTGAATTAGGAGTGCTGCGAGTACCCGTTTCGAAGAAAACAAAATTCTGAGCAACACTAGAAAAGCCCCACCCTCTTGAGGCCAAATTTGAATGTTTTGATAGGGTTTTTGGCATTTTTGTGCTTCTGGTCATATAAAAAAAAAAAATTTAATTATTTTTTGTTTAATTTTCTGGTTGGTTTTCATTATTTGTCATTTATTCCTTTTATAAGATTCTGTGTTTTATGACCAGGTCCTCTCATCTTGGTGATTTAACATTCAACACAGAAATTGAGAGCACTTTGCGCAAGTTAAGGAAGGAAGCTCAGACAGATTCTGAGGAAAACAATTTTGATTTAGAAGAGGAGGACGTCATGGCTGGAAATCGGACTTTGAAAGAGCTTGCTGCCCCTGATTTGAATCAAGCACCTTTATGCATAATGTTTCCTGGTTTAGATGCTGCCACTACTTTTGAATTAAAATCTAGACTAATACATCTCTTGCCCACTTTTCATGGTCTTGCAGGTGAAGATCCTCACAAGCATCTAAATGAGCTTTATGTGGTTTGCACGAGTATGAAACCTACGGGGGTGATCGAGGAGCAAATTAAATTAAGAGCTTTCCCATTTTCTTTGAAGGATTCGACTAAGGATTGACTTTATTATCTACCCTTCGGAACTATAACCACATGGAACGAGATGAAGAGATTATTTCTGGAGAAATATTTCCCACCTTCGAGGGCAGCCAAAATTCGGAAAGAAATTTGTGGTGTAAGGCAGCATAATGGAGAGTCCCTACATGAATATTGGGAACACTTTAAGAAATTGTGTGTAAGTTGCCCCCATCACCAGATTAGTGAGCAGCTACTTATCCAGTATTTCTATAAGGGTCTTACATACATTGATGGGAGCGTGATTGATGCTGCAAGTGGAGGAACTTTGGTGGATAAGACTCCTCAGGCCGCGAGAAACTTGATTGCAAATATGGCAACCAATTCTCAATAGTTTGGTAGTAGGCTTGACCTTCCATCTAGGCGTGATAATGAGGTAAATATTTCTTCCCTAGAACAACAAATCTCGACTCTAACTTCTCTTGTTCGGCAAATGGCTGTAGGTAACATGCAAACAGTGAAGGCTTGTGGAATTTGTTCGGTAGTAGGGCATCCAACTGATATGGGCCCAACTCTTCAAGAGGAGCCTGTTGAGCAAGTGAATGCAGTAGGTGGTTTTCCTGGACAACCACAAAGGAAGTATGATCCTTATTTGAGCACATATAACCCTGGATGGAGGGATCACCTTAATCTTGGCTATGGGAATCAACAAGTGAATCAGTCCTACCCTCAAAACTGCCCAAATTACTAGCAGTATAAGCAGCCATAGCCCCCTAGACAACAACCAGACCAAACTTCTAATTCTGGTATGTCTTTAGAAGATATTGTTAAGTCTCTTGCTACTAATACTTTGCAATTTCAACAGGAGACGAGAGGGCTCTTGTTCAAAGTTTCTTTGCGAGAATCAGATGGGCCAGGATGGCAAGCAATCGATGAGCGGAGGCGCAAAGTTCGGGGAAATTACCCTTTCAAACGATGGTGAATCCAAGAGAAAATGTAAGTGTAATCGTTTTAAGAAGTGGTAAAGAGGTTGAGATTCCAACAAAGGCAGCCTCTGCATCATCGAAGGAAGAAAAAGAGAAAGATGTAGTTGTAGACAGCAACGTTCCTAATGACAATGGTGTTCTAAGCATAAGTTTCTGCCTCTTTCTAATTATAAACTGGTACCTCCTTTTCCTCAAGCTTTGGCCGAATCTAGAAAAGATGTGCAATACCGAGATTTATATGAGACTTTTCTTAGATGCGAGGTAAATATTCCACTTTTAGATGCTATTAAACAAGTACCTCGTTATGCTAAATTCTTGAAAGAGCTGTGTACAATTAAGAGGAAACAGAAACTGAAGTGGTGTGAAAAGGTGAGAGCAGGAGAGAATGTTTCTGTAGTGATTCAGAGAAAACTTCCAGCGAAGTACAAGGATCCATGTATGTTTACTATCCCTTGTACGATAGGTAACACTATGTTTGAGAAGGCCATGATAGATTTAGGAGCTTCTATAAATGTCATGCCATATTCTATATATGCTTCTTTGAAACTTGGATCTTTGAATAAAACTGGTGTTGTGAATCAATTAGCTGATAGATCTAATGCCTATCCTAAGGGTGTAGTTGAGGATGTTTTGGTACAAGTTAATGGCTTAGTTTTCCCTACTGATTTCTATGTGCTTGATATGGAAAATTGAGATCAATCTGCTCCTATTTTGTTAAGAAGACCCTTCTTAAAAACATCCAAGACTAAGATAGATAGTGGCATACTTACCATGGAATTTGATGGTGAAATTGTCAAGTTTAATATTTATGATGCCATGAAATATCTTGATGATGAGGATGATAATCTTGTTTATTCTATTGATGTGGTTGATTCTTTAGCACAAGAAGTTTTTGAACTTGATGGAAAAGAGAATGAGGAGTTAACTTTGAGTACTGATTTGCAGGAAACTATTTCAGCGTTGAATGATTTTCCAAAGTTACAGCAGCAATCAGGTAACCTTCTTTATATTGCATTACCAATTTCTAATGAGCGGCCTTTACCTTCTGTTTTGCAGGCCCCCGTTCCATATTTGAAGCCTCTCCCTAGTTACCTCAAGAACGTGTTCCTTGGAGACGGAGGAACGTTACCAGTGATCTTCTCAAGTAAACTCAGTGCATCGCAAGAAGAAAAGACTTGAGTCAAGCCAACGACAATAAACAAAGGCGCTACTTGGGAGGCAACCCAAGGGGAGTTTGTTTTCTTATTCTCGCATTTTAAATTTTGATTATTTTTGCCTTTTCCTTGCATTTCATCTTACATTGGGGACAATGTTAGCTTTAAGTGTGGGGGAAGGGATTTAGGTTGTGTTTTAATTAAAAAAAAAAAAAAATAGTTTTTTGTTTTTAGGAAGGTTTATGCTTTAAGTCATGTCTTTGAACGTCTAGTGATGCATGAAATAGTAACTTGACTTTGTTGTTGAGCATATTCCTTGACTTAGGATTTTAGTAATATTTCATAAAATAGAGTTAATCATATTTGAATCTTTGTAGTTTGAAACAATATGTCTTAAGAAGTTGTGTGAACTTGGTGACGAAGCATGATTGAGGAGTGTATAACAACCCTTAAAAGAAAAAAAAAAATTGTTTCTCTTAAGCTAGTCCTAAATTTGGGTTTAAGCAAATAGGAAAAAGAAAAGAAAGGTATGTAGTGAGTCGAGATGGATCATAAAACGCACTCACTCATAAACACAACCATGAAATGGGACGGAGCATAAAATGCACTCATTCTTTTTCAAAACAGAAAGAAAAAAAGAAAAAAAAAATCCTTAGTTTGCTACCCAATTTGTAGTAGTAAAGAGAAACAGTTGAGGAAAAGTTGAGAGGGGAGTTGTACATGAATTGGTTGTGATTAGTTTCCTTGTTTGCATTGATTTATTGAGAGTAATTGTGGAAAATGATGAAGAGAGATGAATGTCATTAACTCTACTTTATTTTATTTTGCTGCTTCCGAAGTTAGGTACGAATATGCATGGATTAGATACTGTTGCTTATGCATCATGATGGTGTTCTTGATATGACTTGACATGATGGTGTTCTTGATATGACGTGAGTGTAGTGTTTGTTTGAATTAGTTTGCCCGAGGACGTGCAAAAGCTAAGTGTGGGGGAATTTGATGGGAATGCAAAATTTCATATTTACTCCCCTTAATGTTTAGTCTTTTATACGTATTTGTTGCCTAATTTTACTCATTATTACTCTATTTTGATTTAGGATGCAAATGGAGGTATTAATTGCAAAACGGAACTAATTAAGTGAATTCAGATAGTTTCAACATTGTTTCATAATCTGGGCATAACTCTCTCATCCGAGCTCTGCTTGAGATGATTCAAAATGATGTGGAACACTAAGAAAGAGATCTACAACTTTCATGTTTTGAGTTTGGAGAGATACTCGCTGCATCAAGGTTTTAATCGGGCTTCCAGTTGATGCACCTGCACTGCTGATGTTCTGGAACATTTTTCCTTGTCATGCGTATCAATTGGGCAGTTTATTATTGGAAGATTTGAAGACATGTGGCACGCAAGTTACAGCTCAGAATCACCACTTTCCTATTTTATTTTGGGACTTTATCTTACTTTCAATTAATTAGAATCAAATTAGGATTAATGTTATTTTAGGATATTAGAATATTTCTTTTAGGAGATTTAGTGGAATTCAAATACTTGAATTGGATATTTTTTAAGGAGATCAGATTAGATTTGGGGGGACACATACCCCTCTCTTGTCTTCTCTGTAACTTTTCCTTTGGAATTTTCGTGATGGCCATGAGAGGCTAATTTTTATAACTTGGTCAAAGGAAATGGAGGCCTTAGAATCAATAACTGTGAGATCTAATCCGTTTTATTTCAGTGTTCAATTTTATGCTTTGAGTATTGGATGTTCTTCTATGCTTATTTTCATGATTGTTTCATTTAGTTGCTAGGAGGCCTAATAGGTTATTATTTGTTACAATCTACTGCTAAGTTAGATATCAAATCCGTAATTGTTTGATCCCTCTAACTTGTGAAGCAATTAGGGTTATTAATTTGCTGCGTCAGGAATTAGTAATCTTAAGAGGAACACTCGACTAAATTAAATACAACCGCTTGAGTTTGTGTTGTTTAGCTTCATCGATCTCTCTAATTCTTAAGGCTGCCATTAGATTAAATCTTTAGCTCTTGTCTAGGGTTGTTTAATGGTAAGATTAATTAAGATCGCTTGTTTCCTAATTAATTACAATTAAGGAGAGATAGGAAAATAGTTCCAATGGTGAATATTCAAAGTAAGAATTGATTTACTTTTGCATCAATGATCAGTTGTAAGATTCCGATGTTGGATGTTGACGGAGACCAAGTTTTGTTATATTAATTGATTTCGAATTGAATTGTTTTTGTTTTTGTTTTTGGCTAAGATTGTTTTCTGTTTTACTCAAAACCCCCTAGCCTTATTCACATCATCGAAAATTCGGCTAGTCGTGGGATCGACCCTTGCTTACCCTATTTACAGTTCAGTAGTTAGGTTAGGAAGGTTTTTAATCTTGGTTGCCTACGACAGCACACCACTGGGTAATAAAGTGAAACCAACATGGAATATGTGAAGAGACTTACCACTCCCAACTTGTAGTTGATCAATACTTTCATAGCTCCTGCTTGCTGCTAACAGATGAGGATCAATGGTAACATGGTTAGTTGCTCCTAAGTCCATGTACCAAGTTGGATCAGGCGGTGTGGTGGAGGAAATGGTCATAGATGTATGTGAGGTTGAAGGCTAAGTAGGGTATTGGTGAGAGATAAAGTAAGCCTATCTGGGTTGTTGTGTATGGACATTAGGAATTGAGAGATTAGTTTCCCTGAACCTGAATCTACTGGGTGGCCATGATGCCTTGCTAGGGGCCAATCTTGGTCTGTGTGTAGTGAAACGATTAATTGGTGTTAATCGCGATACTACACACTGCCGATATGATGAGGAGCCTATGGGTCACACACTTAGAAGATAATTTAAGAATCAATTTGTGAGAAGGTTATTTTCGTCTTTCAGGATGAAAAGGTATTTTGGTAATCTCACAGTGCAATTAAATTTGTTGAGGTTATTGCCTTTATTTAATTTGATATTAATATTAAATTAGTGAGATTATATTTAAATATATCTATGCACATATTTAAATGAATTATTATTATTAATTAAATGTTAATATATTATTATATATTAATTGATTTTAATTATAATAATAATTAATTAATTTAAAATACCAATTACATAGTGTTTGGTTGCAAGGGTGAACTTGGGTTGGAGCCCATGTCTATTCCTAAGAGGAATTGGGTTTTAATAGTTGCACTGTATAAATGCAACTTAAAATTAAAACAAGTTAGATTTATTCATTCAATTGAAACCCTAGCCACACAAAATCTCTCTCTCTCTCTCTCTCTCACGTTTCACTCTTGAGTGAAAAAGAAATTTTGTCTTGTTTCTTTGATTCTTGAAGCCCTTGATTGTTCTAGCAAAATAATCAAGGGTTCTACGGATTGTCTTCGTGTGGATTTCCGTGAGTGCGATCCTACATTGGATGGATTAGTGAAGAATCACATGAACAGTATCCGATGAGCAGTGTCGATGAACAGTAGCTGATGAACAATACTATGAATAGTATTTATGAGCGAAATCAGAGATATTTAGAGGAGTCTCCAAAGGTGTGTAAGTATGAACTAAATCCTTGAATGTTTTCGATTTATACAAATTTTGTTTACATTGTTTTCATTTATAACAGATCAAGACATCATAATCTTTGCTCGGATTTTGAGTCTTTAATGTGATGATTAGATTCATTTTGATTGTTTTATATTATTATTGCTTTTTCCGATGCGTGAATCTGTTCACTCACTTACAGTCTTGTAGGTAGGTAAGGTCTTGAGTAATATGTTTGTATAATGAACCTTAATAGTTTATAAATGGCCATATTCTTTTATTGAGTGATTAGCGCTCACCCCACGAAATTTTTAAAATGTTTTGCAAGTAAAGATTAAAGCTTGAAGCTGGGAGAGGCTACTAGGGAATGACATGCGCATGAAGGAATGCTTTTGCTATGTTTTAAGTTTTGATGTAAAATAACATCAAATGGTTTTTGGTTTATGGATATTGAAGTAAATATGTTTTAATAAAACTAGTATGATCATTTCCTTGTCAAATGAATGAACAAGGTTAAATGATTTTAGTAAATGATATTATATACTTATGTTATTAACTCTGTAGGAAGCTAAATTTCTTAAATTATTTTATGGATATCGGATGTTTAATAATATGTTTAAAAAAAAGAAAAAGGAATAAAACAAACAACTGTATAGGTTTAGAAATGAGTTCATTTCCTAGGTGTGTCTTTTCTAGGTTCTCAACGGCCAAGGGATACTTAGGAAATACCCGGCTAAGGAGGGGTTTTACAGAACATGTCAAGGTTTTTCTTTAAGAACACTACCAGATTGTTGGCAAGTTCGTTGCTCAAACTGTTGCCAATGGGAAGTCAACCCTAGAAAGAAAAACTTGAAGGTAAGTGGGCACAAAGCCTGCATAGTGGTTCAGAGAGAATGGTAGTATGTTAGAGATGTGGTACAATAAGAGACTCACACTTGAGAATGGTACCGTGCCAGCCACTGATATTAGTTATAGATCTGTGGGATTCTAGAGAACCATGGTTAGTGAACCAATCTAGATAAAGTTGTTAAAATGAGGAGAGGTAATTATGAATATAGTTATAAAAAATATCCCCGATTAAGAGGATTATTTTGAGTATAAATTTCCCAGGGAGACATGAAATAGAGAATGAGTACCGTTAGAGAAGAGTGAGATTCAATTTAGATGACTGTGATAAGTTTAGTTTTAGAAAGGGCTATCACTTAGTGTGATGATCAGTAATATGAGGGCCATAAAGCAATTGAGAAAAAGATGTATGCAGTATTTTTGCCTAGATGGTGCATAGCAAGGTGGTTCCCAATCTAGAGATCAAAGATGTGTTAGTAGTCCGGGAGTTTTTAGACATGTTCCCAGATAAGTTATAGAGGTTGGTTCCCAGAGAGACATAGAGTTTAGCAGTAAACTAGCACCTGGGATAGCACCAATTCCTAAGGTTCCGTACTAAGTGGCCGCAGTAGAACTCAAGAAATTGAAGGAGTATTTCTAATAATTTTCTAAGCAAGGGTTTCCTCTAACCCAGCCAATCTCCCTAGGGTGCACCAATCTTATTTAGTGGAAAAATAAATAAATAATAATGGATCATGCCAGATGTGTATAGACCCCCCGAAAGCATAATAGGATGACGAGGAAAGGAACAAATTCTTGTGGCTTCATATGGATAAATAGAAGTGGTGCCAAGAATTTAGAGGAATAATTAGTTGACAAGTGATGACACAAGATAATAAGTTGGCGAGTGTAGAAGAGATATATTACTCTATGAGTGACCATATAAGTAGATAAGAATGGTTAGCCCGAATATATGCCAGAAGGATAGTTAGGATATTCGATATACCCAAGGAAATGGTACGTTAAGCCCTAGAAAGACAGAAGAGTTATGCAGACTTAAAAGAAGAAATGTGGAACTCCAAGTGGGTAACAAAGTTTTTGTTAAGAATTGCCCCCATAAATATGCCTTAAGATTCAGCATAGATAAGAAAATCATTCTAAGAAATTTAAGCTCAATTGAGATATCGCAAAGAATGGACAAAGGAACTTGTAGATTTATTGTATCATTAAGTACATTTATGACAGTTGATGTATCCCATGTCGCGTAGTTTGGCAAGTTAGTGAGTGATCCTTCGTATGTATTGAGGACAATGAAGTGGAAATTGGAAGAGAATCTAGTGTATACAGAGAAACCGGTGTAGATATTGGACAAAAAGATAATAAAAGTCTGAGATCAGAATATTCCACTAATAAGAGTCCTCTAAAAGAATCACAAAGGCGAGAAGGCTACGCGATGGATAAAGCAAGAGATGAAAGAATATGTTCCCAAGATAAGTGCTTGAATTTCGGGGAAGAAATTCTTATAACGAGGTCCCGAAGGGGGGGGGGGGGGGGGGCGGGCGGGGGGGGGGAGAGAAATGTAATACCCACATTCAGAAATATGGTGGGGGATTATGTTATAGTCATAGTGAATATATTCAACTAGTTTTATAGAGGAATTCCATAAAGTTTCAATAGGGGCAAAATGGCCATTTCACATAGAATCATGTGTTCAAGTGAAAAGTGAGTATGATAAATATAATGTATTAAGTGTGCTAGCCATGAGAATAGAGTGGTAGAAAGGTTATGGAAAATACATGTGATGTGATGCTGAGATAAATACGTGTTTGTAAAGTAATAGGAAGAAATTAAAGAATAAGCGTAAAATGATATTTTCACTCATAATTAAAGTTTATGATGGGAAGCGAAAATGACCAAGAACATGTATTAAATCCATTGAAAGTGAAGATATATCGGTAAATGCACGTATGACATAATTGAAATTATCATAAAAGTGCAAGGGCAAAATGGGAACATATACATATACATATATATGTGTGTGTATGTGTATGTGTATATATATATACAATTTTAGGAGCATAACAAAACAAACCTCGACCCAAAATGCATAGTAAGTGACTTTTTACGATTATTCAAAGTCTTAATCTTCAAAAAATCATTAAAAAAAATCCGCTTGTGTGAATTGCCTCCTTCTTTTTGCGTTTGGTTCCTTGAATTTTTCTCCACCACCATGAAAAAAATCAGATCAAAAGGACAACCTCTGAAAAGATCGTCCTTTGGTGTGCCACAAGCCCTTGTCGTGCACCAAAGGAAGGTTTTTGCTGCACATGAATTGTACACACCACAATTCAAATGGGGATTTTAGGAGCACGACAAAACAAACCCCGACCCAAAATGCATAGTATATGATTTTTTACGATTTTCCAAAGTTTCAATTTTCAAAAAATCATTAAAAAAAATTCGCTCGTGCAAATTGCTTCCTTTATTTTGCGTTTGGTTCCTTGCATTTTTCTACACCACAATGAAAAAAATCAGTTCAAAAAGACAACCTTCGAAAAAAGCGTCCCTTGGTGTGTCGCACGCCTATGCCTACACCAAAGGAAGGTTTTTGCTACACACCAAGGGCGTGCACACCAACTGTATACACCACAACTCAAATGGGGATTTAGGAGCACAACAAAACAAACCCCGGTTCAAAATGCATAGTATGTGACTTTTTACGATTTTCCAAAGTTTCAATCTTCAAAAAATCATTAAAAAAAATCTGCTCGTGAGAATTGCTTCCTTCTTTTTGTGTTTGGTTCCTTGCATTTTTCTCCACCACAATGAAAAAAAATAGATCAAAAGGACAACCTCCGAAAAGATCATCCCTTGGTGTGCCGCAAGCCCTTACTGTGCACCAAAGGAAGGTTTTTGCTGCACACCAACTGTACACACCACAATTCAAATGGGGATTTTAGGAGCACAACAGAACAACCCCCGACATGCATAGTATGTATTTTTTGCGATTTTCCAAAGTTTTAATCTTCAAAAAATCATTAAAAAAAATCGACCTGTGTGAATTGCTTCCTTCTTTTTGCGCTTGGTTCCTTGCATTTTTCTCTACCACCATGAAAAAAACATGATCAAAAGGAAAACCTTCGAAAAGATCGTCCCTTGGTGTGTCGCACGCCCTTGCCATACTCCAAAGGAAGATTTTTGCTGCACATGAATTGTACACACCACAATTCAGATGGGGATTGTAGGAGCACAACAAAACAAACCCCGACCCAAACTGCATAGTATATGATTTTTTTACGATTTTTGAAAGTTTTAATATTCAAATAATCATTAAAAAAATCCGCTTGTGCGAATTGCTTCTTTTTTTTTTGCTTTTGGTTCCTTGCAGTTTTCTCCACCAGCATGAAAAAAAAAACAAAACAGATCAGAAGGACAACCTCCGAAAAGATCATCTCTCGGTGTGCCTCACGCACTTGTCGTGCACGAAAAAAAAGGTTTTTCCTACATATCAAGGGCGTGTACACCAAAATTCAAATGGGGATTTTAGGAGCACAACAAAACAAATCCCGACCCAAAATTAATAGTATCTAATTTTTTACGAATTTTCAAAATTTTAATCTTTAAAAAATCATTAAAAAAAATCCGCTCATGCGAATTGCTTCCTTCTTTTTGTGTTTGGTTCCTTGCATTTTTTTTCCACCACCATGAAAAAAAAAAAGATCAAAAGGACAACCTCTGAAAAGATCGTCCCTTGGTGTGCCACATGCCTTGTCGTGCACCAAAGAAAGGTTTTTATTGCGCACCAAGGGCGTGCACACCAACTTTACACACCACAATTCAAATGGGGATTTTAGGAGCAAACGAAACAAACCCCGACCGAAAATGCATAGTATGTGATTTTTTACGATTTTCCAAAGTTTTAATCTTCAAAAAATCATTAAAATAAACCCACTCATGTGAATTGCTTCCTTCTTTTTGCATTTGGTTCCTTGCATTTTTCTCCACCACCATGAAAAAAAATAGATCGAAAGGACAACCTCCAAAAGGATCCTCCCTTGGTGTGCCACAAGCCCTTGTCGTGCACCAAAGGCAAGTTTTTGCTGCACACCAAATATACACACCACAATTCAAATAAGGATTTAAGGAGTACAACAAAACAAACCCCGACCCAAAATGCACAGTATGTATTTTTTACGATTTTCTAAATTTTTAATACTAAAAAATAATTAAAAAATATCCGCATTTGCAAATTGCTTCCTTCTTTTTACGTTTAGTTCCTTGTATTTTTCTCCACCACCATGAAAAAAACAGATCAAAAGGACAACCTCCGAAAAGATCGTCCCTTAGTGTGCCGCACGCCCTTGCCATGCATCAAAGGAAGGTTTTTACTGAACACCAAGGGCGTGCACACAAACTGTACACGCCACAATTCAAATGGAGATTTCAGGAGCACAACAAAACAAACCCCGACCCAAAATGCACAGTATGTGATTTTTTTACGATTTTCCAAAGTTTTAATCTCCAAAAAATCATTAAAAAAATCCGCTCATGCGAATTGCTTCCTTCTTTTTGAGTTTGGTTCTTTGCATTTTTCTCCACCGCCATGAAAAAAAATAGATCAAAAGGATAAACTCCAAAAAGATCATCTCTTGATGTGTTGCACGCCCTTGCCGTGCACAAAAAGAAGGTTTTTGCTGCACACCAAGGGCGTGCACAAAAACTGTACATACCACAATTCAATTGGGGATTTTAGGAGCACAACAAAACAAACCCTAACCCAAAATGCATAGTAAGTGATTTTTTTACGATTTTTCAAAGTTTTATTTTTCAAAAAATCATTAAAAAAAATCTGCTCGTGGAATTGCTTCTTTCTTTTTGTGTTTGGTTCCTTGAATTTTTCTCCACCACCACGAAAAAATATAGATCAAAATATGATTACTCATTTGAATTGTGGTGCGTACAGTTGGTGTGTAGCAAAAAGCTTCCTTTGGTGCACGGCAAGGGCTTGCGACATACCAACGGAGGATCTTTTTGGAGGTTATCTTTTTGATATGTTTTTTTTTTTTTTTTTTTCAGGGTAGTGGAGAAAAATGCAAGGTACCAAACTCAATAAAAAGGAAGCAATTTGCACTAGCGGATTTTTTTTTAATGATTTTGCTTAGATTAAAACTTTGGAAAATCGTAATAAATTACATACTACGCATTTTGGGTAGGGGTTTGTTTTTTTGTGCTTCTAAAATCCCCATTTGAATTGTGGTGTATACACTTGGTATGCATAAAAAACATTCTTTTGGTGCACATTGGGGAGGGCGTCCGACCCCGCGGGATGATCTTTTCGAAGGAAATTAGAAAGTTCTGATTTTTTCAGGGTGGTGGAGAAAAATGCAAGGAAACAAACGCAAAAAAATAAAAAAAATAAAAATAAAGGAAGCGATTCCGCACGAACATATTTTTTTGTATGACTTTTTGAAGATTAAAATTTTTGAAAATAGTAAAAAATCACATACTATGCATTGTTTTGTTGTGCTCCTAAAATCCCCATTTGATTTTGGTGTATACATTTGGTGTGCACCAAAAAACCTGTTTTTGGTGCAAACCGGGGGCATGCGCCCCCGTGGGAAGATCTTTTCGAAGGAAATAAGAAAGTTCTGATTTTTTTCAAGGTAGTGAAGAAAAAAAAAATGCAAAAAAAACGAAGCGATTCGCACGAATGGATTTGTTTTAATGATTTTTTAAAGATTAAAATTTTGGAAAATCATAAAAAATCACATACTATGCATTTTGGGTCGAGGCTTGTTTTGTTGCGCTCCCAAAATTCCCATTTGAATTTTTGTGTATACACTTGGTACGCACCAAAAACCTTCTTTTGGTGCATACCGAGGGCATGCACCCCCGGGGGATGATCTTTTCAAAAGAAATTAGAAAGTTTCGATTTTCTCCAGGGTGGTGGAGAAAAATGCAAGGAACCAAACGCAAAAAATGGAAGATATTCTCACGAACGGATTTTTATTTAATTATTTTTTTAAGGTTAAAATTTTGTAAAATCGTAAAAAATCACATAATATGTATTTTGGATCGAGGTTTGTTTTGTTGTGCTCGTAAAATTCCCATTTGAATATTGGTGTATACAATTGCCGTACACACCCTTGGTGTGCACCAAAAACCTTCTTTTTGTGCATACTTGGGGTGTGTGCCCTTGAGGGATGATCTTTTCGAAAGAAATTAGAAATTTTTGATATTTTTCAAGGTGGTGGAAAAAAATGCAAGGAACTAAACGCAAAAAAAAAGGAAGTAATTCGCACGAGCGGATTGTTTTGAATGATTTTTTTAAGATTAAAATTTTGGAAAATGGTGAAAAATAACATACTGTGCATTTTGGGTCGGGGTTTTTTTTTTTTGTGCTCTTAAAATCCTCATTTAAATTGTGGTCTATACACATGGTGTGCACGCCCCTGGTGTGCAACAAAAACCTTCTTTTGGTGCACACCGGAGGCGTGCACCCCTGGGGGATGATCTTTTCGAAAGAAATTAGAAAGTTTCGATTTTCTCCAGGATGGTGGAGAAAAATGCAAGGAACCAAACGCAAAAAATGGAAGATATTCGCACGAGCGGATTTTTATTTAATTATTTTTTTAAGGTTAAAATTTTGTAAAATCGTAAAAAATCACATAATATGCATTTTGGGTCGAGGTTTGTTTTGTTGTGCTCGTAAAATTCCCATTTGAATTTTGATGTATACACTTGCTGTGCACCAAAAATTTTTTTTTTTTGCACAACGGGGAAGTGCAGCCTGAGGGATGATCTTTT
This sequence comes from Pistacia atlantica, assembly GCA_026229545.1. Classification (NCBI taxonomy): domain Eukaryota; kingdom Viridiplantae; phylum Streptophyta; class Magnoliopsida; order Sapindales; family Anacardiaceae; genus Pistacia; species Pistacia atlantica. The sequence continues at coordinate 30,853,936 of CM047908.1, read as the reverse complement.
CAAAAGAAATTAGAAATTTTTGATATTTTGAAGGTGGTGGAAAAAAATGCAAGGAACTAAACGCAAAAAAAAAGGTAGTAATTAGCACGAGCGAATTGTTTTGAATGATTTTTTTAAGATTAAAATTTTGAAAAATGGTAAAAAATAACAGACTATGCATTTTGGGTCCGGGTTTGTTTTTTTGTGCTCGTAAAATCCTCATTTGAATTGTGGTCTATACACATGGTGTGCACACCCTTGGTGTGCAACAAAAACCTGCTTTGGTGCACAGGTGTGCACCCTCGTGGGATGATCTTTTCGAAAGAAATTAGAAAGTTTCGATTTGCTCTAGGGTGGTGGAGAAAAATGCAAGGAACGAAGCTAAAAAAAAAAAAAAAATGAAGTAATTCACACAAGCAGATTTTTTTTTAATGATTTGTTTACGATTAAAAACTTTGGAAAATCGTATTAAATCACATACTATGCATTTTGGGTTGGGGGTTTTTTTTTTTGTGCTCCTAAAATCCCCATATGAATTGTGGTGTATAGACATGGCTCGAAATAAGCTTTCCAACAGTATCTTACAAGCTCCGTAACACTTTCCGGATCAAACGTTATGGCCATTTGAATAAGGCATGCTCATTTTGGCCTTAGGGCTTTGCGCAAGGACTTCTGATGTTCAACCCTCTTGAGCAATTCAGCTGCCAGATGTTCCAGATCACCAGGGGCGTGCACCCCCGAGGGACGATCTTTTTGAATGAAAATAGAAAGTTCTGATTTTTTTAAAGGTGGTGGAGAAAAATGCAGGGTACCAAACGCAATAAAAAAGAAGAAATTTGCATAAGCGGATTTTCTTTAATTATTTTTTGAAGATTAAAACTATTGAAAATCGCAAAAGATCACATACTATTCATTTTGGGTCAGGGTTTGTTTTGTTGTGCTCCTAAATTCCCCATTTGAATTGTGGTGTATTACACTTGGTGTGCACCAAAAACCTTCTTCTGGTGTACACCAGGGGCGTGCACTCCCGCGGGATGACCTTTTCGAAGGAAATAAGAAAGTTCTGATTTTTTTCAGGGTGGTGGAGAAATACGCAAGGAAACAAACGCAAAAGAAACGAAGCAATTCGCACAAGCATATTTTTTTTAATGATTTTTTGAAGATTAAAATTTTTGAAAATCGTAAAAAAATCACATACTATGCATTTTGGGTCGGGGATTGTTCCGTTGTGCTCCTAAAATCCCCATTTCAATTATGGTGGATACACTTGGTGTGCACCAAAAACCTTCTTTTGGTCAACATCGGGGGTGTGTGTCCTTGTGGGACGTTCTTTTTGATGGAAATAAGAAAGTTATGATTTTTCTCAAGGTGGTCGAGAAAAACACAAGGAAATAAATGCAAAAAAAAAAAAAAAAATGAATTGATTCGTACGAGCGAATTGTTTTGAATGATTTTTTTGAAGATTAATGGGTCAGGGTTTGTTTTGTTGTGCTCCTAAAATCTCCATTTAAATTTTGGTGTATACACTTGGTCTGCACGCCCTTGGTGTGCACAAAAACCTTCTTTTGATGCACACTAGGGGACATAGCGTGTGGCATGATAAAACAAGGTTAGCAATCGACTACGCCTTTAGAACTGATAACACAAGTCTCAATCTAGAAACTAAAAGCTTAAATTCGAAAAGTCAAATATGAATGATTTATTGAATCCTCTCGACAATGAAGAATGGTTTATAACCAACCCTAACAAGACTCCTAATAACAACAGGAAACAAAAATTAAATCAATTAAAACAAGAAAATTAGAAATAAAATAGGAAAAAATGCGCAATTAACTAAAATAGCCCCTAATATGCCAAAACAGTGGATTTTGTCCTCGGAAATGACCTCCAAGTAGCTATAGCTGGTTGCCTCATCGACGGGCTCGAAATAAGCCTTCCAACAGTATCTTACAAGCTCCGTAACTCATTCAAGATCAAAGGTTATGGCCATATGAATGGGGCATGCTCATTTAGGCCCTTTGGGCTTTACGCACAGACTTCTGACATTCAGCCCTCTCGATGAATTCATTCACCAGATATTCTACGTCACTGGGAACGTGCGCCCTTGGGCGACGATCTTTTCAAGGGAAAATAGAAAGTTCTGATTTTTTTTCAAGGTGGTGGAGAAAATGCAGGGTACCAAACGCAATAAAAAGGAAGCATTTCGCACGTGCAGATTTTCTTTAATGATTTTTTTTAAGATTAAAACTATGGAAAATCGTAAAAGATCACATACTATGCATTTTGGGTCGGGGTTTGTTTTGTTGTGCTCCTAAAATCCCCATTTGAATTGTAGTGTATACACTTGATGTGCACACCGCAGGCCTATGCCCCTACGGGATGATCTTTTCCAAGGAAATTAGAAAGTTTTGATTTTTTTTTTTCAGGTTAGTGGAGAAAAACGCAAGGAAACAAATACAAAAAAAAAAAAAAAAAAAAAAGGAAGTGATTCGCACGAGCAGATTTTTTTAATGATTTTTTAAAGATAAAAATTTTTGAAAATCGTAAAAAATCACATACTATGCATTTTGGGTCGGGGCTTGTTCTGTTGTGCTCCTAAAATTCCCATTTCATTTATGGTGTATACACTTAGTGTGCACCAAAAACCTTCTTTTGGTTCACACCGAGGGCGTGAGCCTCTGTGGGACGATCTTTTCGAAGGAAATAAGAAAGTTCTGATTTTTTTCAAGGTGGTGGAGAAAATGGCAAGAAAATTAAAAAAAAAAAAAAAAAGAAAGAAAAAAAGCTGAAACAATTTGCACGAGCTGATTGTTTTGAAGATTAAAACTGTGGACAATGGTAAAAAATCACATATTGTGCATTATGGGTTGGGTTTTTTTTTTTTTTTGGTGCTCCTAAAATCCCCATTTGAATTTTGGTGTATACACTTGGTTAGCACGCCCTTGGTGTGCACCCAAAACCTTATTTTGATGCACACTAGGGAACGCAGTGTGTAGAGTGATAAAACAGGGCTAGCACTCGACCACGACTTCAGAACTGATAACACAAGTCTCATTCCAGAAACTAAAAACCTAATATCGAAAAGTCAAATATGAATGATTTGTAAAATCCTCTCCACAAAGAAAAATAGGTTTATATAGGGCGACAACAAACCCTAAGAAGACTCCTAATAAAAACAAGAAACAAAAACTAAGTCAATTAAAACAAGAAAATTAGAAATAAAATAGGAAAAAACACGCAATTACCTAAACAGCCCCGAAACATGAAAAAAACAGAGGCTTTTGACCTCAGAAATGACCTCCAACCAGCTAGAGCAAGTTGCCTTGTCGACGGGATTAAAATAAGCTTTCCAACAGTATCGTACAAGCTTCGTTACTCCTTTAGGATCAAAAGTTATGGCCATTTGAATAGGGCATGCTCATTTAGGCCTTTTGGGCTTTACGCATAGACTTCTGAAGTTCAGCCCTCTCGATGAATTCATCTGCCAAATGTTCTACGTCACGGGGGGCGTGCGCCCCAGGGGGACGATCCTTTCTAAGGAAAATAGAAAGTTTTGATTTTTTTCAAGGTGGTGGAGAAAAATGCAGGGTACTAAACGCAATAAAAAGGAAGCAATTCGCACAAGCGGATTCTCTTTAATGATTTTTTGAAGATTAAAGCTATGGAAAATTGTAAAAGATCGCATACTATGCATTTGGGGTTGGGGTTTGTTTTGTTGTGCTCCTAAAATCCCCATTTAAATTGTTGTGTATACACTTGGTGTGCACCAAAAACCTTGTTTTGGTGCACATCGTGGGCGTGTGCCCTGTGAGATTTTCTTTTCGAAGGAAATTAGAAAGTTCTAATTTTTTTTTTTAGGGTGGTGGAGGAAAGACAAAAAAAAAAAAAAAAAACGAAGCGATTCACACGAGCGGATTTTTTTAAGATTAAAATTTTTGAAAATCGTAAAAAATCACATACTATACATTTTGGGTCGGGGCTTGTTTTGTTGTGCTCCTAAAATCCCCATTTGAATTTTGGTGTATAAACTTGGTGTGCACAAAGCATGAGACCCCGTGGGACGATCTTTTCGAAGGAAATAAGAAAGTTCTAATTTTTTTCTGGGCTCTGGAGAAAAACGCAAGGAGACAAACGCAAAAAAACCGAAGCGATTCGCACGAGTAGATTTTTTTTAATGATTTTTTGAATATTAAAACTTTGGAAAACTCGTAAAAAATCGCATGCTATGCATTTTGGGTTGGGGCTTGTTTTGTTGTGCTCCTAAAATCAACATTTGAATTCGGTGTATACCCTAGGCGCGCACCAAAAAGCTTCTTTTGGTGCACACGGATGATCTTTTAAAGTTATGATTTTCACCAGGGTGGTGCAGAAAAATGCAAGGAACCAAACGAAAATAAAAGGAAGCAAGTTGCACAAGCGGATTTTTTATTTTTATTTTTTTTGAAGATTAAAATTTATAAAATCATAAAAAATCACATAATATGCATTTTGGGTCAGACTTTTTTTTTTTTTTTGTGCTCCTAAAATCCACATTTGAATCGTGGTGTATATACTTGCCATGCACGGCCTTGGTGTGCACAAAAAAACCTTCTTTTTGTGCACACTGGGGGCATGCGCCCCTAGGGGAAAATCTTTTCAAAGGAAATTAAAAATTTCTGATTTTTTTCAGGGTGGTGGAGAAGATGCAAGGAAGCAAACGCAAAAAAAAGGGAGTAATTCGCACGTGCAGAGCTTTTTTAATTATTTTTTGAAGATTAAAACTTTGTAAAATCCTAAAAAATCACATAATATGCATTTTGGGTCGAGGCTTGTTTTGTTGTGCTTCTAAAATCCCCATTTGAATTGTGGTGTATATACTTGCCGTGCATGCCATTGGTCTGCACCAAAAACCTTCTTTTTGTGCACACCAGGGGCGTGTGCCCCTAGGGGATAATCTTTTCGAAGGAAATTAGAAAGTTCTAATTTTTTTTCAGTGTGGTGGAGAAAGATGCAATGAACAAACTCAAAAAAAGTGAAGTAATTCACACAAGCAGATTTTTTTAATGATTTTTTTAAGATTAAAACTTCGAAAAATCATTCAAAATCACATACTATACATTCGGGGCTTGTTTTGTTGTGCTCCTAAAATCCCCATTTGAATTTTGGTGTATACACTTGGCGCACACCAAAAACCTTCTCTTGGTACACAGCGAGGGCGTGCGCCCTCGAGGGACGATCTTTTCGAAGAAAATTAGAAAGTTTTGATTTTCTTCAGGGTGGTGTAGAAAAAAAGCAAGGAATCAAACACAAATAAAAGGAAGCAAGTCGTACTAGCGGATTTTTTTTTAATTATTTTTTGAATATTAAAATTTGTAAAATCATAAAAAATCACATAATATGCATTTTGGGTCTTTTTTTTTTTTTTGGCAATCCTAAAATCCACATTTGAATTGTAGTGTATACACTTGTCGTGCACGCCCTTGGTGTGCACTAAAAACCTTCTTTTTGTGCACACTAGGGGCGTGCGCCTTTGGGGGCCGATCTTTTTGAAGGAAACTAGAAATTTCTGATTCTTTTCAGGGTGGTGGAGAAAAATGCATGGAAGCAATTTGCACATGCAGATTTTTTTTAATTATTTTTTGAAGATTAAAACTTTAAAAAATGTAAAAAAATCACATAACATGCATTTTGGGTCGGGATTTGTTTTGTTGTACTTCTAAAATCCTTATTTGAATTGTGGTGTATACATTTTCTGTGCACACCATTGGTCTGCACCAAAAACCTACTTTTTGTGCACACCAGGGGCGTGTGCCCCCTAGGGGATGATCTTCTCAAAGGAAATTAGAAAGTTCTTATTTTTTTCAGGTCGTGGAGAAGGATGCAGGGAACCAAACTCAAAAAACAGGGAAGCAATTTGCACAAGCGGATTTTTTTTTAAGATTAAAACTTCGAAAAAATCACATACTATGCATTTTGGGTGGTTTTTTTTTTTTTTTTTGGTTCTCCTAAAATTCCCTTTTGAATTTTGGTGTATACACTTGGTCTGCACGCCCTTGGTGTGCTCCAAAAACATTCTTTTGGTGCACACTGGGTGACGCAGTGAATAGCATGATAAAACAAGGCTACCACTCCACTACGCCTTTAGAACTGATAGCACAAGGCTCAATCAGAAACTTAAAGATTAAAATCAGAAAGTCAAATCTGAATGATTAATTGAATCCTCTCTGCAACGAAAAAAAGGTTTATAGAGGGTGACAATCAACCCTAATAAAACTCCTAATAACAATAGGAAACAAAAACTAAATCAATTAAAACAAGAAAAGTAGATATAAAATAGGAAACAATGTGCAATAAACTAAAACAGCCCCAAAACATGCCAAAACAGTGAATTTTGACCTTGAAAATGATCTCCAAGCAGCTATGGAAGTTGCCACGTCGACGGGCTCAAAATAAGCTTTCCAACAGTATCCTACAAGCCCTGTAACTATTCCCGGTTCAAAAGTTATGACCATTTGAATGAGGCATGCTCAATTAGGCCCTTCGGGCTTTACGCACGGACATCTGACGTTCAGCCCTCTCGATGAATTCAACTACCAAATGTTCCATGTCACCGGGGGCGTGCGCCCATTAGGACAATCTTTTCGAAGGAAAATAGAAAGTTGTGATTTTTTTTTAGGGTGGTGGAGAAAAATGCAGGGTACCAAACGTGATAAAAAGGAATTAATTCGCACAAGCGGATTTTCTTTAATGGTTTTTTGAAGATTAAAACTTTGGAAAATCGTAAAAAATACATACTATGCATATTGGGTCAACGTTTGTTTTGTTGAGCTCTTAAAATCCCCATTTGAATTTTGGTGTACACACTTGGTGTGCAGGAAAAACCTTTGTTTGGTGCACACCGGAGGCGTGCGCCCCCTGGCATGATCTTTTTTTGAGCAAATTAGAAAGTTCTGATTTTTTTCATGGTGGTGGAGAAACATTCAAGGAACCAAACGCAAAAGAAACAAAGCAATTCGCACGAGCGGATTTTTTTTTAATGATTTTTCGAAGATTAAAACTTGGGAAAATCCTAAAAAATCACATACTATGCATTTTGGGTCTCGGTTTGTTTTGTTGTGCTTCTAAAATCCCCATTTTGAATAGTGGTGTCCGCCCTGGGTTTGCTGCAAAAACCTTCGTTTGATGCACATCGGGGGTGTGCACCCCCCTGGTACGATCCTTTCGGAGGAAATTAGAAAGTTCTGATTTTTTTAAGGTTGGTGGAGAAACATTAAAGGAACCAAATGGAAAAAAAAAAAGACGAAGTAATTCGCACGATCAGATTTTTTTAATATTTAAATTTTGAAAAATCGTAAAAAATCACATACTATGCATTTTGGGTCAGGGTTTGTTTTGTTGGGCTTCTAAAATTTCCATTTTGAATAGTAGTGTGCACGCCCTTGGTGTGCAAAAAAACCTTCGTTTGGTGCACACCGGGGTCGTGCTCCCCTAGTACGATCTTTTCGGAGGAAATTAGAAAGTTCTGATTTTTTTTAGGGTGATGGAGAAAAATTCAAGGAACCAAATGCAAAAAAAAAAAAAAAAAAAAGAAAGAAAAAAAAAAGCAATTGGCACTAGCGAAATTTTTTAAAGATTTTTTGAAAATTAAAACTCTGGAAAATCGTAAAAAACCTCATACTATGCATTTTGGGTCGAGGTTTACTTTGTTGTGCTTTTGAAATCCCCATTTTGAGTAGTGGTGTGCACACCCTTGGTGTGCAGCAAAAACCTTCGTTTGGTGCACATCGGGGGCATGCGCACCCTTATTATGATCTTTTCGGAGGAAATTAGAAAGTTCGTATTTTTTTTTCAGGTGGTGGAGAAAGATTCAAGGAAAAAACGCGAAAAAAACAAAGCAATTCACACAAGCATATTTTTTTTAATGATTTTTTTAAGATTAAAACTTTGGAAAATCGTAAAAGATCATGTACTATGCATTTTGCTTCGCGGTTTTATTTGTTGTGCTTCTGAAATACCCATTTTAAATAGTGGTGTGCACGCCCTTGGTGTTCAGTAAAAACCTTCGTTTGGTGCACACTAGGGGCGTGCACCCCGGGTATGATCTTTCGGAGGAAATTAGGAAGTTCTAATTTTTTTCTGGGTGGTGGAGAAAAATTCAAGGAACCAAACGCAAAATAAAAGAAGCAATTTGCACGAGGAGATTGTTTTTAACGATTTTTTGAAGATTTAAACTTTGGAAAATCGTAAAAAATCACATACTATGTATTTTGGATCGGGGTTTGTTTTGTTATGCTTCTAAAATCCCCATTTTGAATAGTGATGTATACAGTTTGTGTGGACGCCCTTGGTGTGCAGCAAAAACTTTCATTTGGTGCACACTGGGGGCGTTCGCCACCCCGTTACGGTCTTTTTGGCAAAATTACAAAGTTCTGATTTTTTTCAGGGTGGTGTACAAAAATTGAAGGAACCAAACGCAAAAAAAAAACAAAGCAATTTGCACGAGTGGATTTTTTTTTAATGATTTTTTGTATATTAAAACTTTGAAAAATCGTAAAAACTCACATACTATGCAATTTGGGTCGGGGTTTGTTTTGTTGTGCTTCTAAATCGCCCTTTTGAATAATGGTGCGCACACCCTGGTGTGCAGCAAAAACCGTTGTTAGGTGCACACCGAGGGCGTATCCCCCCTCCGATACAATCTTTTCGGAGGAAATTAGAAAGTTCTGATTTTTTTCTGGGTTGTGGAGGAAAATTCAAGGAACCAAACGCAAAAAAAACAAAGCAATTCGCACGAGCGGATTTTTTTAAGATTAAGACTTTGGAAAATTGTAAAAAATCACATACTATGCATTTTTGGTCAAGGTTTGTTTTGTTGTGTTTCTAAAATCCTCATTTTGAATAGTGATGTGCAGGCCCTTAGTGTTAGGGCTGCAAAAAAAAGTCAAAAATTGAACCGAATCGGGAAACCAGACCAGAACCGGTTCAAAAAACCTGTTAACTGGTTTCATTTCAAAAAATGGCTAAACTAGTTTTTCGGTTCGGTTTACGGTTTATATCATTTTCATCACCGGTTAACCAAAACCGGTTTACCAAAACCGGTTTAATAAGCCGGTTTCCCTATTAATATAATAATATTATTTTAATAATCCCTATTATCTAAACACCTAAATCTAATGTTACTTTAAATTTTGAATCCCTAAAATTCACAGTTCACACTTCCTCGACAATAATCCTCTCCCCTCAAACTCGTTGGCTGCCGCTGCCCTCTCCACTTTCCCGTTGATTTCACTCCCAAGTCCTTCTTCTTCTTCATTATCCATCTCCCCTCCTCACGTCCTCTCCTCTCAAACTAGCCGGCCGCCACTGCCCTCTTCACTCTCTAAGACTCTAGTCCCCGTCGTTGCCCTCTCTACTCTTCAACAACTGAAGGTTTTGGTGGTCAGTAGATTTGAGTATATTTTGCCGTGTTTAAATAAAATTGTTAGCTGGATATTACAATGCATGTTCGACTGGGTTAGGTTTGAGAATTGGTTGTTTTGTGCTTTAAAATGTGCTGGAAAGTTAGGCAGTAGGTTTGAGTATATTTGACTGTACTCTGGCTGGGCAGTAGGTTTGAGTATATTTTTCTGTGTTTAAATTAAATTGTTCAATCTCTTCACAATCTACATAACTCGAAATAAGCGTGTTATAGGAGACCAAGTCCCGCTGGGGAATTTGATCAAACAGTTGATGACAATATTTAAACGTGAAACTTTAGCATAACCTACAATGAGAACATTGAAGGAGAAAATGTTGGGTTTGAGTTTGGTTAAAAGCGAGGTGGGCTGGAGCAAATAAAACCGCATTTGGAGTAAATGAGGATGAATTAGTTGGAGAAGTAGGTAGAGGAAGGAACAAAGATTTTGAGGTAAAATGCATGAAGGGTTTTTCCTGTTAAAATGTCTCTCCAAGTTATGCTTGTTTTCAAAAGGTAGCGAAAGGTTTGGAGGGACCATGACCATGAGATTTTGTTCATCAAGTTTGTAGAACTTAAAATGCATTGAGTTTGCAGAACTTAAAATGTAGGGACTATGACCATGAGATTGAGCGCTCCCCAAACCCAAGTCCATCTTTAGCAAGACTTTGAAAGCTTATTATTACATTTACTAGGCCATCTCTGGCAGATTCTCGAAACCCGTATATTTGACTGTACTCTGGCTGGGCAGTAGGTTTGAGTATGTTTTGTGCTTTAAAATGTGTTGGAAAGTTAGGCATTAAAATGCTAACTGGAGATTAAATTAAACATGCATGTGTGGCTTTTGATTAATATTTATGATCTTGGATATTGAGTGGTGAGGTTTATTAGTATGCATGTTAAAATTGAATGGATGTGCATGTGGTGTTGGTGATAAAAGGAAATTATTATTGTTAATTTATTACGTGCTTGTTTTGTTGCCTTGTTAGTTAACTAATGTTAATTACTGATTTTGTCTTGATGTTTAATTGGAATCCACATTCTTTTACTTGAATTTAAGTTGTGTTAGTTTGGTAAAGAAAGAAAATGATTGTAATGATTGGATAATAATGATTGTAACATAGGTGATGCCCATGTTATCATTTTTTTGGAGATTCATTATTTTATTCTTTTCGAATTTTGCAGATGTCGTCGACTGGTGACAATACTCGTGCTTGTCGGATGTCAAGTGACATTCATTCACCAAATCCAGCACTTGCAAATGTGGCTACAAATCCAACTACTTGCACGGCATTTGCGCCATGTCCAACCCAAAAACGTGGGACTTCTATTACTCAAAGGAAGAACACTTCGAAAATGTGGGATCACTTCACCAAGATTGATTCTGATAATAAGGATGATGCCACTGCATCATGTAATTACTGTGGGAATGTTCTAGCTTATCCAAGTAAGAGCGGTACAAGTTGTTTGTGTAACCATTTAAGTAGGTGTAAAAAGTATCCCTTGAATGTGGTGGACAAGAACCAGAAGACATTAGTGTTTCAACAAGCACAATAGGCACGTGATCAGTCGAGTAGCATTCCACATTCTTCACTTTTGACTTGGAAATTCGACTAGGATGCAGGTAGACAGGTTGTAGATAAAATGGTCATTGTTGATGAGTTACCTTTTAGGATTGTTGAGCATGAGGGGTTTTGGCAGTTGATGAGTGTGACTTAGCCAAGGTTTCAAATGCCTAGCCGAATAACAATTGCTTCAGATTGTATTAAAATATATAATGAAGAGTGCCAAAAGATGAAGAAGTTCTTTGCTAAGTTTTCACAAAGAGTTTCTCTCACCACAGATACGTGGACAAGTTGTCAGAACCTCAATTATATGTGTCTAACAACTCGCTTCATCGATGAAAACTGGGTTTTACAAAAAAAGGATTATAAACTTTTGCCCAATTATTAGTCATAAAGGTTTAGCGATTGGCAAGGCAGTGGAGAACTGTTGCTTGAGTGGGGTATTTCTAAAGTTTTCACAATCACTGTTGATAATGCAAGCTCTAATGATGTTGGAATAAGTTAACTAAAGACTCGGTTGGGAAGTTGGAATGGGAGTGTCTTGGATAGTGACTTCCTCCACATGAGATGTTGTGCTCATACATTGAGTTTAGTTGTAAAAAAGGGATTAAAAGATATGGAAGACTCCATATTCCAAATTCGTTCGATAGTGAGGTACATGAGGTCTTCTCCGGCAAGGTTACACAAATTTAAGGAGTGTGTGGCAAAAGAAAAAATTGAAAGTAAAGCTCAATTGGTTCTCGATGTTGAAACAAGGTGGAATTCCACATACTTGATGTTGGATGTGGCATTAAAATATCAGAAAGCTTTTGAGTTGTCGAAAATAGAGGATAGTAAGTATTCAAATGAGCTTCGTAGTGGGGAAACGTTTAGGGGTTTGCCTATATGCATTGATTGGGAGTATGCTACTTCTTACCTTTTTTGAAAGTCTTTTATGATGCTACTCTACGTGTCTCCAGCTCACTTTATGTCTCTAGTAATGCTTACATGCGGGCCATTTTTGGCATTGGGTTGAAGATTTCAAAATGGTGTACAAGTGTAGATCCTGGGTTACGTAGTATGGCTCTAAGGATGAAGGGGAAATATGATAAATATTGGTCAAATATTGATAATATCAACCTCATGTTATTCATTGCAGAGGCACTAGATCCGAGACACAAGTTAGAATATGTGGATTGGGTTATTAATGAGTCTTTTGATACGGTTCTTGCTGATAGGTTGAAGACAAAAGTGAAGGAAGTTTTGGTGGCTTTATTTGAGTAATATAGTTTGTTTAAGGTGGTCCCTAGTGCGCAACCAAGTGAGCAGACTTGAGTTGCAATGGAGATTGATGTTGATGATGTAGATCTTGATAATGAGGAGTTTATGAAGGTTATGTATCATGAGAAACAAGCTGGAAAAAAAGTTGTGAATCACAAAATAGAGTTGGACATATATTTAACGGACAATTGTGAAGATGACAACAAGTGCTTTGATATCTTGCAATGGTGAAAGTTAAATTCAACAAAATATGGAGCTCTATCTATGATTGCACGAGACATATTGGCTATGCCTGTCTCTATCGTTGCATCTGAGTCGGCTTTCACTATGGGGGGTCATGTATTGGATCCATTTCGTAGCTCCCTCACTCCCAAGATGTTGGAGGCTCTTATTTGTACACAGGATTGGGTTCGAGCTTCGTGTGTACCATTCATTATAGAGGAGAGCGTGGATGAAATATCAAAACTTGACATGAGTAAAATTGTTCCTTTACTTTTAATTCTTTGGTTATTTATTTGTTGCTTTTGTTAAATGTATTTTGCAAATATAACTTATCTAATCTGCTTGTCCAATTATTTGTAGAAATTGCACGTTTCGGATTGGAAAGCACAAGTCATATGGATGATTGAACGACAACCAAATATGTGAGGTATATAACTTTTAATTTTTTGTCTTGTATGTCAATGAGTGATATACTTTCCAGATTTATGAAGAAGCTGATTTCAGTTGCCTTTGTTGTTGATGGTGAAAGGGGCCTAATTTAAGGAATATAAACTAATTTCATATCTCCTCCCCATGCTTCACGATTACCACTGGACACTTGACATGCTTGGCACAATAATCACTCACACGTGCTAGAAGAGCCCTGTTAAAATAATCAGCATTAGCATTAGGCAGTTTTTCTACTAAAATAAAATTGAGTTAGTTCAAAAGTGATACCTCTTGATGAAACCATAACCATGGCTTCCCATGATCAAGGTGTCAGCTCTACGTTTATACACAATACCACATATCACATCTTTGGCTTCTCCACATCCAACTACTCTCTGAACAATTACCTGTAAAAAAATCCATTGATAATCATTTAGGGTGCGTTTGGTTCCCTATTTCTATCTATATTCCCAATCCTATTCCCCAAATATTGTTTGGCACATTATTTGAGAAATATTACTATATTTTTTAATTACTTTTAGACCCATTAAGTTTATTAATTTCATTAAATACCCCAGAAAAAAGTTTTAAAAATTAACAAAAACACCCCTACCGACCCATACTTGCCGTTGACAACCACCGCTGCTGGTAGCGAATCATATAACGGCCTATACCACGACCGAAACTGGCCAGTAATTCACCGATCTCGCCATCAGCGACAGCCAAAAAAATGGTCGTCGTTGACCAAAAACGATGGCCATATCTTTAGCCATCACTGACGGCCAAAGATGGATTTTTTTGACCTTTTCTGGCTATCGACGACCACATCTGGTTGTAGATATGGCCTTTTCCAGCCAGATCTGTGGTGGATCTGGCCGGAAAATGCCATATCAACGCCATACCCGCCAGATCCAACCGGTATGTGTCGTTACGCAATTTTTCGACCAGATGCTGGTGGTGGTGGCCAGAATCTGGCATTACGGGTGATAGGGGTGTTTTTGTTATTTTATAATATTTTTATATATTGGGGTGTGATGAGAATGCAAAATATCATATTTACCCCCTTAATGTTTAGTCTTTTATACGTATTTGTTGCCTAAATGTACTCATTATTATTCTATTTTGATTTAGGAAGAAAGGGAGGTGTTAATTGCAAAACGGAACTAATTAAGTGAATTCGGACAATTTCGACGTTGTTTCGTAATCTGGGCATAACTATCTCATCCGAGTTTGGATTGAGATGATTCAAACTGCTGTGGAACTCTGAGAAATATATCTACAACTTTCATGTTTTGAGTTTGGAGAGATACTCACTGCATAAAGGTTGTAATTGAGCTTGAAGTTGACGCATATGCACTCGACGTCCTGGAGCATTCTGCCTTGTCATGCAAATCAATTGGGCAGTTTATTATTGGAAGACTTGAGGACATGTGGCACACAAGTTACAGCTCAGAATCACCACTTTCCTATTTTATTTTAGGACTTTATCTTATTTTCAATTAATTAGAATCAAATTAGGATTAATGTTATTTTAGGATATTAGAATATTTCTTTTAGGAGATTTAGTAGGATTCAAATACTTGAACTAGATTTTTGTTAGAGAGATGAGATTAGGGTTTTTGAAGGGGACCACGCCTCTCTCTTCACTTCTCTGCAATTTTCTTTTGAGTTTTGATTATGGCCATGAGCGGCTAAAACTTTTGTAACTTGGTCGTCGGAAACGGAGACCTCGGAATCAACCAACTGTGAGATCTAATCTATTTTATTTTAGTGTTCAATTTTCGTGTTTGAGTATTGAATGTTATTCTGTGCATATCTTCATGATTGATGCATTTAATTACTAGGAGGCCTACTAGTGTATTATTTGTTGCAATCTACTATCAAGTTTGATATCAAATCCGTAATTGTTTGATCCCTCTAACTTGTGAAGCAATTAGGGTTAATAATTTGCTGCTTCAAGAATTAGTAATCTTAAGAAGAACATTCAACTAAATTAAATACAACCGCTTGTGTTTGTGTTGTTTAGCTTCATCGATTTCTCTAATTCTTAAGGCTGCCATTAGATTAAATCTTTAGCGCTTGTTCTAGGTTTGTTTAATGGTAAGATTAATTAAGATCACTTGTTTCCTAATTAATTACAATTAAGGAGAGATAGGAAAATAGTTCCAACGGTGAATATTCAAATTAAGAATTGATTTACTTTTGCATCAATGATCAGTTGTAAGATTCCGATGGTGGATGTTGACAGAGACCAAGTTTCGTTATATTAATTGATTTAGAATTGAATTGAATTGTTTTTATTTTTGGCTAAGATTATTTTCTATTTTACTCAAAACCCCCCAGCCTTATTCAAATTATCAAAAATTCTGCTAGACACTCTTCGTGGGATCGACGCTTGCTTACCCTATTTACAGTTCAGTAGTTAGGTTAGGAAGGTTTTTAATCTTGGTTGCCTACGACAGCATACCAGGGTGTTTATTAAATTAGCAAACCTATGGGGTTTTTTTATAAATTTTACCTCGTAATACTCCCCTATTCAACTACCCAATATTATTCCCAAAATCCTATCTAAAATAATAAAACAAACGGACCCTTAGATATTTTGTACAACTACTCTCTGAATATGCTTATTGATATTTTGATTATTTTCTCATTATAATGTTGCTAGGATATCATTTAATAATTGTTGTAATCAATCCTTTTGCATATTCTATTATGATATTTGGCCTTAATACATAATACCAATGTAACGCCCACATTGAGGTCCATTATTTATGTTCTAATGCCATTAGTTTTACTTGTTGCAAGGTGAAAGATTGAAAAATTAGAATTTGCAGATTTCACCGCGTGGAATCATGCTTTTAGAATTACAAACTTCACCGTGGCAAGAAAAGAATTTCGTCGTGGCAATTTATGTTTTGGAATGCCGGCGAAGAAAAATTTTCATCGGGGCAAAGAATTTGTTGGAATTTTTGAGAAAATTTTGGAAACCTTGCTCAAGGGCAAAATAGTCATTCCACCCATAATTAATTGAAAGTGTGAGGAGTGAAAAGTAGTAGAATTTCATGGAGAATGCAATGGAAATAAAGGCATTATTGTAATTGACTAAAGGGCAAAAATGGAATTTCATAGAAAGTGCAAGGGCAAAATGGGAAAGTATAAGTAATATTATGTGATATTAAGGGTTCAAGAATTGAAACCTTACCATTCTTTACTCCCTCACACGCTACCTTCATCCCCAGTTCTCTCAATTTTCTTCACCAAATTTCCAAGGAAATTTATAGGGTTTTGGTTGGATTTTGGTAGATTTTTAATCCTAAGCATCCAAAGGTAAGATTCTTGCACCAAGATGTAAGATTAATTGTTTTTAAAGTGTTGAATTCTTATAATTTATATGCTTAGGGTTCAAGAGGAGGAGGAAGTCTACCAAAGAGAGAGATTCTAGTGTGGAACTACTCAAGTTCAAGGTAAGTAAATCCAACCCTAGTCATGATTTGAGCAAGAATTGTGTAGAGAAATTTTTATATGTATTCATGTGCTTGAATGTTGAGAATTATTGAGGGAATTGATGTTGAATCATGGTTAGAATTCCACCATGAGAAGTAGTGTTTTTGTATATGATGATTGGTGGAAGCTTGGATGAATTAAGAAAGAGTTTGAGTAGAATTTTGAAGTGTGAATTTCCTGGCCAAGTTTGAAGTTGATTTTAGAGAATTGTGCTCCAAATTTTGGTAGCTAGCAAAAGAGATAGAAGTGTAGCTAATTTAGTGCTTGTTTGTGCATACAAGTTTGATGAAATTTCAAAGTGAAGTGCATGTATGATTATGATAGCATATTATCTTGAGATGGGTTTGTAGATGGTAAAGAAAGTAGAGAATGACATGTTTACATGCCATATTGCATTCTTGCATTTAAACATTTGAATTTAGAAAGAATAACAAGAAAAAGCCCATCTACATGCATACATGCATATAAGCACACTAAAGAACAAAGAGAAAGAAAGAAAATTACTAAAGAAAAGAAAAGAAATTGAATACTAGTTTCTAAAAGAAAGATAAGAGAAAAGAAGGTTGTTGCGATGGGGAACCTGTGAGTGACAAGAAGAAGAATATTTTCACATGCACGCCGCCTTCAGTGAGCGGCCTAAGAATAAGAAAGAAGAATTTGTACAGTCCGTAAGAGTGCATGTGGATGAGGACTGTACCCAAAAGAACATACCTACATGCACGCTGCCTTTAGTGAGCAGCCTAAGAAGAAGAAAGAAGAATTTGTAAAGTCCGTAAGAAGTGCATGTAGATGAGGACTGTACTCACTCACATGGCCAAGGTTCCAAATCCATGCCTCAACTGAGTCTGATCGGCAAACAAGAAAAAAAAAAAAGAATAGAAAAGAAAAGAAAGAAAGAATAGAAAACAAGAAAGAAAGAAAAGAATACAAAAGCAAAGAAAGAATAGAAAAGAAAGAGTAGAAAGTAGAAAAAGAAAGAAAAACAGAATAAACAGAAAAGAAAAATGCATCTCCTATGCATTTATGCATATGCACTATGCCATTTCTATTATTCAGAATTAGTTTTCCTGTTTATGCTTACATATTAGTTTTCCTGTTTATGCTTACATGTTAGTAAGTAAAGAATTTTAGAAAGAACAAAGAAGAATAGGGAAGTTTGATGTAAGGAAAGAAATTCGAAATACGAGTAACGGAGGAAGAAGAATGGTATAGCGGATTTACTTTCTGAGCAATTATTGCTTACTCGGTTAATTTCACTGTTTTCACAGGTAGTAAGTGAGAAGCGGTCGGAGAGAACGTCGAGAAGCAGGAGAGAATGGCATGACTGTCTAGTTATACTTTGAGCTTATGTATATAACTTTTTACCTAATGTAGAGAATTTCTTTATTTCTTTATGAAAATAAAGTAAATTTTTGGGCCCATTATCTTATACCTATATGCTTATATGTTTTCTATATCATATTTAGTAATTTCATATCTTATTTTCCAAAGTATACTAGCTAGAGTGAGAGTTACTACAACCAATCCATCCAAATTATTAGTTTTTGAAAGGTAATAGAGAGAGTAAATGTAAGTTTTGCATTCCTCTTGCAGGTGATTCCGTGATTGCACTTGGCCAATTGAAGAATGCTTAAGCCTTAAAGTGGAGGGGAGACGCCAGTTTACAACTTTCACTTGTTATTTCTTAATCACTTTTGTACTTGGCCTTAAAAATTTAAAGGAAAACTTTATATTTTATGATAATGTAATTGGTGATGATTAATTATTATACTTGGATGAGAAGAATTCAGTAACATTAATTGGTCAAATTGTTGTGGATCATTTGGTTTTTTGAAATTTTGTCATCCAAAAGTAGGAAATTTTTTGATCATAAGATATTAAAAAAAAAAAAAAAAAAAAGAAAGCTTATTAAAAAAACCAATTAACCAGATTGCAAACTAAAAATCCGAATCAGTGCAACTGGTTTATGCCATATTTCGAACTGGTTTCGGTTTGCAATACAGCTTGAATAGGAAAACTGGTTTGGTTAGAAAAAGCACATATCCGGTTTGGTAAACTGGTTTTTTTCAACCCTACTCGGTGTGCACACCCTTGGTATGTAGCAAAAACCTTCGTTTGGTGCACACCGAGGTAATGCACCCCCGGGTACGATCTTTTCATAGGAAATTAGAAAGTTTTGATTTTTTCAGGGTAGTGGAGAAAAATTCAAGGAACCAAACGCAAAAAAAAAAACGAAGCAATTCACATGAGCGGATTTTTTTTTGTTGATTTTTTGAACATTAAAACCCTGGAAAATCGTAAAAAAATCACATACTATGCATTCTGGGTCAGCGTTTGTTTTGTTGTGCTTCTAAAATCCCCATTTTGAATAATGGTGTATACATTTGGTGTGCACGCCCTTGGTGTGCAGTGAAAACCTTCATTTGGTGCACACCGGGGGCGTGTGCCCCCTGATACGATCTTTTTGGAGGAAATTAGAAAGTTCTGATTTTTTTTCAGGGTGGTGGAGAAAACTTCAAGGAACCAAACGCAAAAAAATAACGAAGCAATTTGCACGATCAGATTTTTCTTAATGATTTTTTGAAGATTAAAATTTTGAAAAATCGTAAAAAATCACATACTATGCATTTTGGGTCGGGCTTTTTTTTTGTGGTGCTTCTAAAATGCCCATTTTGAATAGTGGTACCTCGGTACGACCCTTTCGAAGGAAATTAAAAAGTTTTAATTTTTGTCAAGGTGGGGGAGAAAAACTCAAGGAACCAAAAGCAAAAAAAAAGGAAAAAAAGCAATTCACATGAGCGGATTTTTTTTAATGATATTTTTAAGATTAAAATTTTGAAAAATCGTAAAAAATCACATGCTTTACATTTTGGGTCCGGGATTGTTTTATTCTGCTTCTAAAATTCCCATTTTGAATAGTGGTGTATATAGTTGGTGTGCATGGCCTTGGTGTGCAGCAAAAACCTTCGTTTGTTGCACACCGCGGGCTTGTGCTCCCCCCGGCACGATCTTTTTGGAGGAAGTTAGAAAGTTCTAATTTTTTTCAAGGTGGTGGAGAAAAATTCAAGGAATGCAAAAAAAAAAAAAAAAAAAAAAAAACAAAACAAAGCAATTCGTACGAGCGGATTTTTTTAATGATTTTTTGAAGATTAAAACTTTGGAAAATCGTAAAAATCACATATTATGCATTTTGGGTCGGGGTTTGTTTTGTTGTGCTTCTAAAATCCCCATTTAAAATAGTGGTGAGCACACCCTTGGTGTGCAGCAAAAACCTTCGTTTGGTCCCCCCCCCAAAAAAAAACGATCTTTTCAGAGGAAGTTAGAAAGTTCTGATTTTTTCAAAGTGGTGGAGAAAAGTTCAAGGAACCAAACGTAAAAAAAACGAAGCAATTCGCACATGCAGATTTTTTTTAATGATTTTTTCAAAATTAAAAGTTTGGAAAATCGTAAAAAATCACATACTATGCATTTTGGGTTGGGGTTTGTTTTGTTGTGCTTCTAAAATCTAGAATTTGATTAGTGGTGTATACTGTTGGCATGCATGGCCTTGGTGTGCAACAAAAACCTTCGTTTGGTGCACACCGAGGGCGTGTGCCCCCGGTACGATCTTTTCAGAGGAAATTAGAAAGTTCTGATTTTTTTTAGGGTGGTAGAGAAAAATTCAAGGAACCAAACGCAAAAAAAGTAAAGCAATTCACACGAGCGGATATTTTTAATGATTTTTTGAAGATTAAAACTTTGGAATATTGTAAAAAATCACATACTATGCATTTTAGGTCAAGGATTATTTTTTTGTGCTTCTAAAATGCCTATCTTGAATAGTGGTGTGCACGCCCTTGGTGTGCAACAAAAAGCCTCATTTGGTGCATACTGGGGCGTGCGCCCCTCCCCTTCCCTGGTATGATCTTTTCAGAGGAAATTAGAATGTTCTGAATTTTTTCAAGGTGGTGGAAAAATATTCATGGAACCAAACGCAAATAAAAAAAATAAAGCAATTCGCACAAGCAGATTTATTTGACTGATTTTTGAAAATTAAAACTTTGGAAAATCGTGAAAAATCACAAACAATGGATTTTGGGTCGGGGTTTGTTTTGTTGTGCTTCTAAAGTTCCCATTCTTAATAATGGTGCGCAGCAGAAACAATCGTTTGGTGCACACAGGGGGCGTGCGCCCCCCGCCCCGATACAAGCTTTTCTGAGGAGACTAGAAAGCTCTCATTTTTTTCATGGTGGTGGAGAAAAATTCAAGGAACCTAACACAAAAAAAAAAACGAAGCAATTCACACGAGCGGATTTTTTTTAATGATTTTTTGAAGATTAAAACTTTTCAAAATCGGAAAAAATCACATACTATGCATTTTGGATCGGGGTTTGTTTTGTTGTGGTTCTAAAATCCTCATTTTGAATAGTGGTGTATACAGTTGGTGTATACATCCTTGATGTCTAGCAAACAGCTTCGTTTGGTTCACACGGAGGGCGTGTGCCCCCCCGGTACGATCTTTTCAGAGCAAATTAGAAAGTTCTACTTTTTTTCAAGGTTGTGAAGAAAAATTCAAGGAACAAAACGCAAAAAAAAATGAAGCAATTCGCACAAGCTGATTTTTTTAAGATTAAGACTTTTGAAAATTGTGAAGAATCACACACTATGCATTTTGGTCGGGGCTTGTTTTGTTATGCTTCTAAAATCAAAATTTTGAATAGTGGTATATACATTTGGTGTGCACGCCCTTGGTGTGCAGCAAAAAGCTTCGTTTGGTGCACATCGAGGCGTGCGCCCCCTGGTACCATCCTTTCAAAGAAAATTAGAAAGTTCTGACTTTTTTCAAGGTGCAGGAGAAAAGTTCAAGGAATCAAACGTGAAAAATATGAAACAATTTGCACAAGCGTATTTTTTTTAATGATTTTTTTGAAGATTAAAACTTTGGAAAATCGTGAAAAGTCACATACTATGCATTTTGGGTCTGGGTTTTTTTTGTTGTGCTTCTAAAATCCCCGTTTTGAACAGTGGAGTACATAGTTGGTGTGCACGTCATGGTGTGCAGCAAAAACCTTCGTTTGGTGAACACCAGGGGCACGCGCCCCTACTATACGATTTTCGGAGGAAATTAGAATGTTCTAATTTTTTTCAGGGTGGTGGAGAAAAATTTAACGAACCGAATGCCAAAAAGACGAAGCAATTCGCACGAGCTGATTTTTTTAAACATTAAAACTTTGGAAAATCTTAAAAAATTACATACTATGCATTTTGGCTCTGGGTTTGTTTTGTTGCCCTTCTAAAATCCCCATTTCGAATAGTGGTGTATATACTTGGTGTGCACACCCTTTGTGTGCGGCAAAAACCTTCATTTGGTGCACACCGGGGGCATGCTTCCCCTGCTATGACATTTTCGAAAATAATTAGAAAGTTTTTATTTTTTGTCAGTGTGGTGGAGAAAAATTCAAGGAACTAAATGCAAAAAATCGAAGAAATTCGCACGAGCGGAATTTATTTAATGATTTTTTGAAAATTAAAACTTTAAAAAATCGTAAAACATCACATACTATGCATTTTGGCTCAGAGTTTGTTTTGTTGCGCTTCTAAAATCCCCATTTTGAATAGTGGTGTATAAAGTTGGTGTGCACGCCTTTGGTGTGCAACAAAAACTTTCGTTTGGTGTGCGCCCTTGGTGCAATCTTTTCGAAGGAAATTAAAAAGTTTTGAGTATTATCAGAGTGGTGCAGAAAAATTCAAGGGACAAAATACAAAAAAACGAAGCAATTTGCATGAGCAGATTTTTTTTTTAATGATTTTTTGAAGACTAAAACTTTGAAAAATCATAAAAAAATCACATGCTATGCATTTTGGGTTGGGATTTGTTTTGTTGCACTTCTAAAATCCCCATTTTGAACAGTGGTGTATACAGTTGGTGTGCAACTAAAACCGTTTGGTATGCACCCGATGGGGAGTCCCCCGCATGTTGTATATAGTTGGATTGCACGCCCTTGGTGTGCGGCAAAACTTCGTTTGGTATGCACCAATGGGGTGCACCCCCCTCCCCCAAAGCTTTCGTTTGGTGCGCGCCCCTGGTGCAATCTTTTGAAGGAAATTAAAAAGTTTTAGTATTATCATAGGTGCGAGAAAAATTCAAGGGACAAAATACAAAAAAACGAAGCAATTTGCATGAGCGATTTTTTTTAATGATTTTTGAAGACTAAAACTTTGAAAAAATCATAAAAAAATCACATGCTATGCATTTTGGGTTGGGATTTGTTTTGTTGCACTTCTAAAATCCCCATTTTGAACAGTGGTGTATACAGTTGGTGTGCAACTAAAACCTTCGTTTGGTATGCACCAGTGGGGTGCGCATCCCCCACGTGTTGTATATAGTTGGATTGCAGCACCCTTGGTGTGCAACAAAAGCTTTTCTTCGTTTGGTATGCACCAATGGGGTCACTCCCCCAAACCCCCGGGCTTTCGTTTGGTGCGCGCCCTGGTGCAATCTTTTAGAAGGAAATTAAAAAGTTTTGAGTATTATCGAGTGGTGCGAGAAAAATTCAAGGGACAAAATACAAAAAAAGCAGAAGCAATTTGCATCGATAGTGATTTTTTTTAATGATTTTTGAAGACTAAAACTTTGAAAAAATCATAAAAAAATCACATGCTATGCATTTTGGGTTAGGGATTTGTTTTCATTGCACTTCTAAAATCCCCATTTTGAAGCAGTGGTGTATACAGGTTGGTCTGCAACTAAAACCTTCGTTTAGGTATGCACCAGCATGATCCCCCCGTGTTGTATATATATTGGATTGCACGCCTGGTGCAAAGAAAACCTTCGCTTGGTATGCACCAATGGGGTGCGCACCCCCTCCCCCCAAACTTTCGCTTGGTGCGCGCCCGGTGCAATCTTTTCAAGGAAATTAAAAAGTTTTGAGTATTATGAGTGGTGCGTAAAAATTCAAGGGACAAAATACAAAAAAACGAAGCAATTTGCATGAGCAGATTTTTTTTAATGATTTTTTGAAGACTAAAACTTTGAAAAATCATAAAAAAATCACATGCTATGCATTTTGGGTTGGGATTTGTTTTGTTGCACTTCTAAAATCCCCATTTTGAACAAAGTGGTGTATACAGCTTGGTGTGCAACTAAAACCTTCGCTTGGATAGTGCACCAGCAGCGATCCCCCTGTTGTATATAGTTGGATTGCACGCCCTTGGTGTGCAAAGAAAAACCTTCGCTTGGTATGCACCAACGGGGTGCGCAAACCCCCCAAACTTTCGCTTGGTGCGCGCCCTGGTGCAATCTTTTCAAGGAAATTAAAAAGTTTTGAGTATTATCGAGTGGTGCGTAAAAATTCAAGGGACAAAATACAAAAAACGAAGCAATTTGCATGAGCAGATTTTTTTTAATGATTTTTTGAAGACTAAAACTTTGAAAAATCATAAAAAATCACATGCTATGCATTTTGGGTTGGGATTTGTTTTGTTGCACTTCTAAAATCCCCATTTTGAACAAAGGTGTATACAGCTGTGCAACTAAAACCTTCGCTTGGTAGAGCACCACTGGGGTGCGATCCCCCGTGTTGTATATAGTTGGATTGCACGCCCTTGGTGTGCAGCAAAAACCTTCGTTTGGTATGCACCAATGGGGTGCGCACCCCCGCACCCCCTCCCCCAAAAAAAACCATGACCTTTCAAAGGAAATTAGAAAGTTTTGATTTTTTTTAGGCGGTGGACAAAAATTCAAGGAACCAAACGGACAAAAAACGAAGCAATTCACACGAACGATTTTTTTTAATGATTTTTTGAAGATTAAAACTTTTGAAAATCGTAAAATATCACATACTTTGCATTTTGGGTCAGGGTTCGTTTTCTTGAGCTTCTAAAATCCCCATTTTGAATAGTGGTGTATACAATTAGTGTGCATGCCTTTGGTGTTCCGTAAAAACCTTCGTTTGCTGCATAATAGGGGCATGCGGCCCCCGATACGATCTTTTGAGGGAAATTAGGAAGTTCTGATTTTTTTTTTAGCGTGGTGGAGAAAAGTTCAAGGAACCAAGCGAAAAAAAAAACAAGCAATCCGCCCGAGTGGATTTTTTTAATATTAAAACTTTGGAAAATCGTAAAAAATCATATACTATGCATTTTGGATCGGAGTTTGTTTTGTTGTGCTTCTAAAATCTCCATTTTGAATATAGTTGATCACGCCCTTGGTGTGTAGCAAAAATCTTCATTTTGTGCACATGGGGGTGTGTGCCCCCATGGTACGATATTTTCGGAAGAAATTTTAGAGTTCTGATTTTTTTTTTAGGGTGGTGGAGAAAAATTCAAGGAACCAAACACAAAAAAAATGAAGCAATTCACACGAGCATGGTTTTTTTAATGATTTTTTTGAAGATTAAAACTTTGGAAAATCGTAAAAAATCACATACTACGCATTTCGGGTCCCTTTTTTTTTTTTTTTTTGCTTCTAAAATCCTCATTTTGAATAGTGGTGTGCACGTGCTTGGTGTGCAGCAAAAAGCTTCGTTTGGTGCACACTAGGGGCGAGCACCCCCCGGTATGATCATTCCGAAGGAAATTAAAAAGGTCTGATTTGTTTCAGGGTTGTGGAGAAAATTTCAAGGAACCAAACACACAAAAAAAAAAAAAAAAAGCGAAGCAATTAGCATGAGCAGATTTTTTTTAATTATTTTTTGAAGATTAAAACTTTAGAAAATCATAAAAAATCACATACTATGCATTTTGTGTCGTGGTTTGCAGCAAAAACCTTCGTTTGGTGCACACAGGAGCGTGCGCCCCTGATATGATCATTTCAAAGGAAAATAGAGGGTTCTATTTTTTTTTCCGGTGGTGGAAAAAAATTCAAGAAACCAATCGTAAAAAAAATGAAGCAATTCACATAAGCGGATTTTTTTTAATGATTTTTTTAATATTAGAACTTTGGAAAATCGTAAAAAATCATGTACTTTGCATTTTGGGTCGAGGTTTGTTTTGTTGTGCTTCTAAAATCCTCATTTTCAATAATAGTGTGCACACCCCTGGTGTTTAGAAATAAACCTTTGTTTGGTGCACACCAGGGGCGTGCGCCCACTGGTACCATCTTTTCGGAGGAATTTAGAAAGTTTTGATTTTTTTTAGGGCGGTTGAGAGAAATTCAAGGAACCAAACACAAAAAAATAAAAAAGAACCAATTCGAATGAGCGGATTTTTTAGTGATTTTTTTAAGATTAAAATTTTGGAAAATCGTAAAAATCATATACTATGCATTTTGGGTTAGGGTTTGTTTTGTTGTGGTTATAAAATCCCCATTTTGAATAGTGGAGTGCACACCCTTGTTGTGCAGCAAAAACCTTTATTTCGCACATGCTAGGGGCATGCGCCCCCCGGTACGATCTTTTGGAGGAAATTAGAAAGTTCTTATTTTTTTGAAGGGTGGTGGAGAAAAATTCAAGGAACCAAACAATCGTAAAAAATCACATACTTTGCATTTTGGGTCGGGTTATTATTGTTGTGCTTCTAAGTATCCCCATTTTAAAAAGTGGCGTATACAGTTGGTGTGCACGCCCTTGGTGTGCAACAAAAATCTTCATTTGGTGTACACCGGGGGCGTGCAGCCCCCGGGTACGATATTTCAAAGGAAATTAGAAAGTTCTGATTTTTTTCTAGGTGTGGAGAAAAATTCAAGGAACCAAACGCAAAAAAAATAACGAAGCAATTCGCATGAATCGATTTTTTTAATGATTTTTTGAAGATTTAAAAATCACATACTATGCATTTTAGTTCAGGGTTTTTTTTTTTTTTTTTTTTGTTCTGCTTCCAAAATCCCCATTTTTAATAGTGGTGTGCACACCCTTAGTGTGTAGCAAGAACCTTTGTTTGGTGCACACGGGGGCGTGTGCCCCCTGGTACGATCATTTCGAAGGAAATTAAATGGTTCTGTTTTTGTCAGTGTGGGGGAAAAAATATTCAAGGAACCAAACGCAAAAAAATGAAGAATTCGAACGAGCAGATTTTTTTTTAATGATTTTTTTAAGATTAAAACTCTGGAAAATCATAAAAAATCACGTACTTTGCATTTTGGGTCGGGGCTTGTTTTGTTGTGCTTCTAAAATCCCCATTTTGATTAATGGTGTGCACGCCCTTGGTGTGTAGAAAAAAACCTTCATTTGGTGCGCCAGCTAGTACGATCTTTTCGGAGGAATTTGGAAAGTTCTGATTTTTTTTTTCAGGGTGGTGGAGAGAAATTCAAGGAACCAAACACAAACAAAATGAAGCAATAGGCATGAGTGAATATTTTTTAATGATATTTTTAAGATTAAAATTTTGGCAAATCGTAAAAAAATCATATACTATGCATTTTGGGTCGGGATTTGTTTTGTTGTGGTTATAAAATCCCCATTTTTAATAGTGGAGTGCACACCCTTGTTGTGCAACAAAAACCTTCGTTTGGGGCACACTAGGAGCGTGCGGCCCTTGGTATGATCTTTTCGGAGGAAATTAGAAAGTTTTGATTTTTATAAGGGCGGTGGAGAAAAATTCAAGGAACCGAGCACAAAAAAAGAACGAAGCAATTTCCATGATCAGATTTTTTTAATGATTTTTTTAAGATTAAAACTTTGGAAAATTATAAAAGATGACATACTTTGCTTTTTGGGTTGGGGTTTGTTTTGTTGTACTTTAAAATATCCCCATTTTTAATAGTGGCGTATACAGTTGGTGTGCACGCCCTTTGTGTGCAGCAAAAACTTTCGTTTGGCGCACACTTGGGGTGTCCGCCCTTGGTACAGTCTTTTAAGAGGAAATTAGAAAGTTCTATTTTTTTTAACGGTGAAGGATAAAAATTCAAGGAACCAAACACAAAAAAAAAAAAAACGAAGCAATTCGCACGAGCAGATGTTTTTTTAATGATATTTTAAAGATTAAAATTTTGGAAAATCGTAAAAAATCATTTACTATGCATTTTGGCCCGAGGTTTCTTTTTTGTTGTGCTTCTAAAATCCCCATTTTGATTAGTGGTGTGCACGCCCTTGGTGTGCAGCGAAAACCTTCGTTTGATTCACACGGGAGCGTGCGCCCCCCAGTACGATCATTTCGGAGTAAATTAGAAAATTCTAACTTTTTTCAGGGTGGGGGAAAAATATTCAACGATCCAAACGCAAGAAAAAAAAAACGAAGTAGTTCACACGAGGATATTTTTGTTAATGTTTTTTTTTTGGATTAAAACTTTGGAAAATCATAAAAAATACATACTTTGCATTTTGAGTCGGGGTTTGTTTTGTTGTGCTTCTAAAATCCCCATTTTGAGTAATGGTGTGCACGCCCCTGGTGTGCAGCAAAAACCTTCATTTGGTGCATACCGGGGGCGTGCACGGTCCCGATAGGATCTTTTTGGAGGAAATTAGAAATTTTTGATTTTTTTCATGGTGGTGGAGAGAAATTCACGGAACCAAACACAAAAAAACCAAACCAATTTGCAAGAAAAGATTTTTTTAATGATTTTTTGAAGATTAAAATTTTGAAAAATCTTAAAAAAATCATATACTATGCATTTATGGGTAGGGGTTTGTTTTGTTGTGCTTATAAAATCCCCTTTATGAATAGCGGAGTGCACGCCATTATTGTGAAGCAAAAACCTTCGTTTGGTGCACACTGGGGGCGTGCGCCCCGCCCCCGATACAATCTTTTTAGAGGAAATTAGAAAGTTCTAATTTTCTTCAGGATGGTGGAGAAAAATTCAAGGAACGAAATGCATAAAAATGAAACAATTCGCACGAGTGGAATTTTTTTAATGATGTTTTGCAGATTAAAATTTGGAAAATCATTAAAAATCACATACTTTGCATTTTAGGTTGGGGTTTGTTTTGTTGTGCTTCTAAATTCCCATTTGGTGTATACAGTTGGTGTGCACGTCGTTTGTGTGCAGCAAAAACCTTTGTTTTAGTGTACACAGGGGGCGTGCACCCCTGCAGTACTATATTTTCGGAGGAAATTTGAAAGTTCTGACTTTTTTCAAGGTAGTGAGAGAAATTCAAGGAACCAAACGCAAAAGAAACGAAGCAATTCGCACGAGCATTTTTTTTAATGATTTTTTGAAGATTAAAATTTCGGAAAATCATAAAAAATCACATACTTCGTATTTTGGATCGGAGTTTGTTTTGTTGTGCTTCTAAATTCCCAATTTTGAATAGTGATGTATACAGTTGGTGGGCACACCGAGGGCGTCCCCCGGTACAATCTTTTCGGAGGAAATTAGAAAGTTTTGAATTTTTTCAAGGTGGTGGAGAAAAATTCAAGGAGCCAAACACAAAAAAAACAAAGCAATTCACATGAGCGGATTTTTTGAAAATTAAAAGTTTGGAAATTCGTAAAAAATCACATACTATTTATTTTTTGTTGGGGTTTATTTTGTTGTGCTTCTAAAATCCTCAATTTGAATAATGTTGTGCACGCTGCTTGTGTGTAGCAAAAACCTTCATTTGGTGCACACCGGGGGCGTGCACTCCCCCGGTACGATCTTTTCGAAGGAAATTAGAAATTTAAGATTTTTTTCAGGGTTGTGGAGAGAAATTCAAAGAACCAAACACAAAAAAAGTGGCAATTCGCACAAGCATATTTTTTTTAATAATTTTTTTAAGATTAAAATTTTTGAAAATCGTACAAAATCACATACTTTGCATTTTGGGTCGGGGTTTGTTTTGTTGTTTTTCTAAATTCTCAATTTTGAATAGTGGTGCATATAGTTGGTGTGCAAACCCTTGGTGTGCAGAAAAAATCTTCGTTCTGTGCACACGTACAATCTTTTTGATTTTTTCAAGGTGGTGGAGAAAAATTCAAGGAACCAAACACAAAAAAAAATGAAGCAATTCACACGAGCTGATTTTTTTTAATGATTTTTTGAAAATTAAAACTTTGAAAAATCGAAAAAAATCACATACTATACATTTTGGGTCGGGGTTTTTTTTGTTGTGCTTCTAAAATCCCCAATTTCAATAGTGATGTTCATGCCTTTGGTGTCCAGGAAAAACCTGAACGTCGAGAAGCAGTCGGAGGGAACATCGAGAAGCGGGAGAGAATGGCATGACTGTCTAGTTATATTTTGAGCTTATGTATATAACTTTTTACCTAATGTAGAGAATTTCTTTATTTCTTTATGAAAATAAAGTAAATTTTTGGGCCCATTATCTTATACCTATATGCTTATATGTTTTCTATATCATATTTAGTAATTTCATATCTTATTTTCCAAAGTATACTAGCTAGAGAGAGTTACTACAACCAATCCATCTAAATTATTAGTTTTTGAAAGGTAATAGAGAGAGTAAATGTAAGTTTTACATTCCTCTTGCAGGTGATTCCATGATTGCACTTGGCCAATTGAAGAATGTTTAAGCCTTAAAGTGGAGGGAAGACACCAGTTTACAACTTTCACTTGTTATTTCTTAATCACTTTTGTACTTGGCCATCAAAATTTAAAGGAACACTTTATATTTTATGATAATGTAATTGGTGACGATTAGTTATTATACTTGGATGAGAAGAATTCAGTAATATTAATTGGTCAAATTGTAGTGGATCATTTGGTTTCTTGAAATTTTGTCATCCAAAAGTAGGAATTTTTTTTATCATAAGATATAAAAAAAAAAAAGAAAAAAGAAAGCTTATTAATAAAACCAGTTAACCAGATTACAAACTAAAAATCAGGATCGGTGCAATCGGTATATGGCATGTTTTGAACCGGTTTCGGTTTGCAATATGGCTTGAACAGGAAAACCGGTTCGTTTAGAAAAAGCACATATCCGGTTTAGTAAACTAGTTTTTTTTAGCCCTACTTGGTGTGCACGCCCTTGGTATGCAGCAAAAACCTTTGTTAGGTGCACATCGAGGGCGTGTACCCCCCGGTACAATCTTTCCCTACGAAATTAGAAAGTTTTGATTTTTTCAGGGTAGTGGAGAAAAATTCAAGGAACCAAACGCAAAAAAACGAAGCAATTCGCACGAGCGGATTTTTTTTATTGATTTTTTGAATATTAAAACTTTAGAAAATCGTAAAAAATCACATACTATGCATTTTGGGTCAGGGTTTGTTTTGTTGTGCTTCTAAAATCCCCATTTTGAATAATGGTGTATACATTTGGTGTGCATGCCCTTGGTGTGCAGCGAAAACCTTCGTTTGGTGCACACCGGGAGCGTGCGCCCCCCGATACGATCTTTTTGGAGGAAATTAGAAAGTTCTAATTTTTTTCAGGGTGGTGGAGAAAACTTCAAGGAACCAAACGCAAAAAAATAACGAAGAAATTCACACGAGCAGATTTTTCTTAATGATTTTTTGAAGATTAAAATTTTGAAAAATCGTAAAAAATCACATACTGCATTTTGGGTCGGGGTTTTTTTTGTTGTGCTTCTAAAATCCCCATTTTGAATAGTGATGTGCAGCGAAAACCTTCGTATGGTGCACACAGGCGACATGCGCCCCCCGATACAATCCTTTCGGATGAAATTAAAAATTTTTAATTTTTGTCAATGTGGGGGAGAAAAATTCAAGGAACCAAAAGCAAAAAAAAAAAAAGAAGCAATCAACACGAGCGGATTTTTTGTAATGATTTTTTGAAGATTAAAACTTTGAAAAATAGTAAAAAATCGCATACTTTGCATTTTGGGTCGGGGATTGTTTTGTTGTGCTTCTAAAATCCCCATTTTGAATGGTGGTGTATACAGTTGGTGTGCACGGCCTTGGTGTGTAGCAAAAACCTTTGTTTGTTGCACACCGCGGGCTTGCGCTCCCTCCGGCATGATCTTTTCAGAGGAAGTTAGACAGTTCTAATTTTTTTCAATGTGGGGGAAAAAATTTTAAGGAACGCAAAAAAAACAAAGCAATTCGCACGAGCGGATGTTTTTTAATGATTTTTTGAAGATTAAAACTTTGGAAAATTGTAAAAAAATCACATGCGATGCATTTTGGGTCGGGGTTTGTTTAGTTGTGCTTCTAAAATCCCCATTTTAAATAGTGGCACGCCCTTGGTGTGCAGCAAAAACCATCATTTGGTGCACAATGGGGGCGTGCACCCCGCCCCCCCTATACGGTCTTTTCGGAGGAACTTACAAAGATCTGACCTTTTCAACGTGGTGGAGAAAAGTTCAAGGAACCAAACGCAAAAAAAAAACGAAGCAATTCACACGTGCGGATTTTTTTTATTATTTTTTCAAAATTAAAAGTTTGGAAAATAGTAAAAAATCACATACTATGCATTTTGGGTTGGGGTTTGTTTTTTTGTGCTTCTAAAATTCGCATTTTGATTAGTGGTGTATACAGTTGGCATGCATGCCCTTGGTGTGCAGCAAAATCCTTCGTTTGGTGCACACCAGGGGCGTGTGCCCGCAGTACGATCTTTTCGAGGGAAATTAGGAAGTTCTAATTTTTTTTAGGGTGGTGGAGAAAAATTCAAGGAACCACACACAAAAAAAAAACAAAGCAATTCACACGAGCGGATTTTTTAATTATTTTTTGAAGATTAAAACTTTGGAATATCGTAAAAAATCACATACTATGCATTTTAGGTCGGGGATATTTTTTTTGTGCTTCTAAAATTGCTATCTTGAATATTGGTGTCTACGCCCTTGGTGTGCAACAAAAACCCTCGTTTGGTGCATACCAGGGTGTGCGCCCCCCCGGTATGATCTTTTCGGAGGAAATTAGAATGTTCTGAATTTTTTCAAGGCGGTGGAAAAATATTCATGGAACCAAACGCAAAAAAAAAAAAATGAAGCAATTCGCATGAGCGGATTTATTTTACTGATTTTTTTTTAAATTAAAACTTTGGAAAATCGTAAAAAATCACAAACAATGGATTTTGGGTTGAGGTTTGTTTTGTTGTGCTTCTAAAGTCCCCATTCTTAATAATGGTGTGCCGCAAAAACCATCTTTTGGTTCACACCAGGGGCGTGCGCCTCCCGTCCGATACAAGCTTTTCGAAGGAAACTAGAAAGCTCTCATTTTTTTCATGGTGGTGGAGAAAAATTCAAAGAACCAAACGCAAAAAAAACAAAGAAATTCGCACGAGTGGATTTTTCAAAATTGGAAAAAATCGCATACTATGCATTTTGGGTCGGGGTTTGTTTTCTTGTGGTTCTATAATCCCCATTTTGAATAGTGGTGTATATAGTTGGTGTGTACATCCTTGATGTCCAACAAAAACCTTCATTTGGTGTGCATGGAGGGCATGTGCCCGCCCGGCACGATCTTTTCAGAGCAAATTAGAAAGTTCTACTTTTTTTTAGGGTTGTGAAGAAAAATTCAAGGAACAAAACGTAAAAAAAAAAAAATGAAGCAATTCGCACGAGCTGATTTTTTTAAGATTAAGAGTTCTGAAAATTGTGAAAAATCACATACTATGCATTTTGGTCGACACTTGTTTTGTTATGCTTCTAAAATCAAAATTTTGAATAGTGGTGTATACATTTGGTGTGCACACCCTTGGTGTAGAGCAAAAAGCTTCATTTGGTGCACACCGAGGTGTGCGCCCCCAGTACGATCCTTTCGGAGAAAATTAGAAAGTTTTGATTTTTTTTAGGGTGCAGGAGAAAAATTCAAGGAATCAAATGCAAAAAATACGAAGCAATTCGCACAAGGGTATTTTTTTAATGATTTTTTTAAGATTAAAACTTTGGAAAATCGTGAAAAATCACATACTATGCATTTTGGGTCGGGGTTTTTTTCTGCTATGCTTCTAAAATCCCCGTTTTGAACAGTGGAGTATACAGTTCGTGTGGACATCTTGGTGTGCGGCAAAAACCTTCGTTTGGTAAACACCAAGGGCATGCGCCCCCACTGTACGATCTTTTCGGAGGAAATTAGAATGTTCTGATTTTTTTCAAGGTGGTGGAGAAAAATTTAAGGAGCCGAACGCCAAAAAGACAAAGCAATTCACACGAGCTGATTTTTTTTAAATCTTAAAAAATTACATACTATGCATTCTGGCTGGGGGCGTGTGCCCCCCGGGACGATCTTTTCGGAGGGCGTGCACCCCTCCAGTACGATCTTTTTGGAGGAAATTAGAAAGTTCTGATTTTTTTAAGGGTTGTGGAGAAAACATCAAGGAACCAAATGCAAAAAAAACAAAGCATCTCGCACGAGCGGATTTTTTTTAATGATTTTTTGAAGATAAAAATTTTGGAAAATCGTAAAAAATCACAGACTATGCATTTTGGGTCGGTTTTTTTTTTTTTTTTTTTTTTGTTGCGCTTCTAAAATCCTCATTTTAAATAGTGGTATGCACGCCCTTAGTGTGCAGCAAAAACCTTCGTTTGGTGCACACGAGGGCGTGCTCCCCCTGTACGATAATTTCAGAGGAAATTAGAAAGTTCTGATTTTTTCACGGTAGTGGAGAAAAATTCAAGGAACCAACACACAAAAAAAACTAAGCAATTCACACGAGCGGATTCTTTTTAATGATTCTTTGAAAATTAAAGCTTTGGAAAATTGTAAAAAAATTACATACTATGCATTTTGGGTCGGTCGTGGTTTATTTTTATTTGCTTCTAAAATCCCCAGTTTTAATAGTGACGCTTACGCCCTTGGTGTGCAGTAAAAACTTTTGTTTGGTGCAGACTAGGGGCGTTCGCCTCCCGGTACGATCTTCTTAGAGGAAATTAGAAAGTTCTGATTTTTTTTCGGGTGGTGGACAAAAATTAAAGGAATGAAACGCAAAAAAACGAAGCAATTAGCACGAGCAGATTTTTTTTTTAATGATTTTTTTAAGATTAAAAGTTTGGAAAATCGTAAAAAATCACATATTATACATTTTAGGTCAGTATTTGTTTTGTTGTGCTTCTAAAATCCCCATTTTGAATAGAGGTGTACAAACCCTCAGTGTGCAGCCAAAACCTTCATTTGGTGTACACCGGGGGCGTGCACCCCCTGATACGATATTTTTGGGAGAAAGTAGAAAGTTTTGATTTTTTTAAGGATGGTGGAAAAAAATTCAAGGAACGAAATGCAAAAAAAAGAAGCAAAGCGAATTTTTTAATATCAAAATTTTGAAAAATCGTAAAAAATCACATACTATGCATTTTGGGTCTGGGTTTGTTTTGTTGGGCTTCTAAAATCCCCATTTTGAATAGTGGTGTTCACGCCCTTGGTGTATAGCAAAAACCTTCGTTTGGTGCCCCCCCCCCCCGGCAGGGGTATGATCTTTTGGGAGGAATTTAGAAAGTTCTGATTTTTTTCAGGGTTTTGGAGAAAACTTCAAGGAACCAAACGATAAAAAAAACGAAGCAATTCACACGAGCAGATTTTTTTAAGATTAAAATTTGGAAAATCGTAAAAAATCACAAACTCTGCATTTTGGGTTGGGTTTTTTTTTTTTTTTTGTGCTTCTAAAATCCCCATTTTGAATGGTGGTGTGCGCGCCTGTGGTGTGCAGCAAAATCCTTCGTTTGGTGCACACAGGGTTGTGTGCCACCCCGATACGATCATTTCAAAGGAAATTAGAAAGTTATGGTTTTTTTTCAGGGTGGGGGAAGAAAATTCAAGGAACCAAATGCAAAAAAACGAAGTAATTCGCACGAGCAGATTTTTTTTAATGATTTTTTTAAGATTAAAACTTTGGAAATCGTAAAAAATCACATATTTTGCATTTTGGGTCGAGGTTTGTTTTGTTGTGCTTCTAAAATCCCCATTTTGAATAATGGTGTGCACGCCCCTTGTGTGTAGGAAAAACCTTCGTTTGGGGCACACCAGCGGCGTGCGCCCCTCAATACGATCTTTTTGGAGGAAATTAAATAGTTTTGATTTTTTTCAGGGTGGGGGAGAGAAATTCAAGGAACCGAACCCAAAAAAAAAAAAGAAGCAATTCACGCGAGCGGATTTTTTTTAATGATTTTTTGAAGATTAATGTAATACTTTCTCTCTAGTTGGTATGCTCGAAAAATAAACAGTATTAGATGAAAATAGATTAATATATATACGTAGATGAGTATGAAATAATGGGCCCATATCTAATTTTTCTTTATATACAAATCTTTACGTAATACAATAAAGTCACAAAATAGTAACTCGACAGTGTTGCCAAACCCTTCTACTTCTTGACTTTTGAATCGACCGCAATCTCATCTACTACCTGCAAAAACATTGAAAACAATGGGGTGAGCACTAATTGTTCAGTAAGTAAACCCACTATGCTACCGTTCTCTCTCCGTTGCTTAAATTCTGAATTTCTTTCCTTACATCACACTTATCTATTCTTTCTCTGTTTTTCTCTGTTATTTCTCTGTTCCTTCTCAATTTCTAATTTCTCACTATTCATGATAATAGACATGGTATGATGTAAATGCACAAATGCATAGAATGTGCATTTTCTTTTCAATTTTTCTTATTCTGTTTTATGTTTCATTTTCTTTTTTTCTATGCTTTCTTTCTTTTCTTTTCTATTCTTTCTTTTCTTTTTTTTCTTTCTATTCTTTCTTTCTTTGTTACCAATCGGACTCGGTTGAGGCATGAATTTAGAACCCTGGCCGTGTGAGTGTATTTTCTAATTTCGGGTACAGTCCTCATCCACATGCACTTCTAACAGACTGTACAATTCTTCTTTCTAAATTC
Source organism: Pistacia atlantica (assembly GCA_026229545.1). NCBI lineage: Eukaryota > Viridiplantae > Streptophyta > Magnoliopsida > Sapindales > Anacardiaceae > Pistacia > Pistacia atlantica. The sequence continues at coordinate 30,817,968 of CM047908.1, read as the reverse complement.
TGAGGCCGCTCACTAAAAGTAGCGTGCATACGGGGCTATGTCACTCACAGTTCCCTATTGCAAAAACCTTCTCTTCTTTTTATCTTTTTACACTTCTTTAAATAAAAACTCATATTTGAACTTCTTTAATATTCTGATTTCTTTCTATTTACTCTTTAATGTTCTTTAATGCTTTTTCATGCTCTTATGAGTATGTATGCATGTAGATGGGTTCATGCTTATAATTCTTTCTAAATTCACATGTTTCGATGCAATAATGAATATGGAATGTAAACATGTCATTCTCTACCATCTACAAGCTCATCTCAAGATAACACATAATCATACTCATACATGCACTTCTCTTTGACATTTCATCAAACAATTTATGTGCACACACAAGCTCTAAATTGGCTACACTTCTACTTCTCTTCTAAGCCACCAAAATTTGGAACAAAATCCTCTAAAATTAAAGCCAAACCTGTCCAGGATGTAAACTCCATAATTTCTACCCAATTCTTCCATAATTCATCCAAATTCTCATCAAACATCAAGTACACAAACACTACTTCTCATGGATAAATTCTAACCATCATTCAACATCCATTCCATCAACAATTCTTTATATAAAAACACATATATGCATAAAAGAAATTATGTACACAATATTGCTTCAATCATAACTAGGGTATGATTTACTTATCTTAGATGTGAACAAACCAACACTTTAGTAGTCTTCTTTGATCCAACTCTCTTTCTCTTAAATCCTATGACACAAATCATAAGAATTCAACACTTTAAAAATTAAAACTCATATCTTAGTGCAAGGATCTTACATAAGGATGCTTGGGATTGAAATTCCACTAAAAATAACCCAAAATCTATGAATTTCCCTTGAAAAAGAATTGAAGAAATTGAGAGAATTCGGGATGAAGGTGGCGTGAAAGTGGAGGAAAATGGCTAGGGTTTCATTCTTTAACTCTTGATATAACAAAATATTATTTATAGTTTCCCGTTTTACCCTGGTACTTTCTATGAAATTTCATCTATGTCCTTTAGTCAATTGCCATAATGCTCTCATTTTTATTGCATTCTCCATGAAATCTCTTTTCACTCCCCACACTTTCAACAAATTATGAGTGAAAAGACCATTTTACCCCTAATGAAATTTAAGGGATTTTCTTCACACTTTTTCAAGATAACTTGAACAAAATTCAACTAAGGGTGTAAGAGCATAAGTAAAGCTACGTACCTCGATATGGGCGTTACAATTAAATGTTGAAAAATCATATACTATTCATTTTGGGTCGGGGTTTATTTTGTTGTGCTAATAAAATCCCCATTTTGAATAGTTAAGTGCACACCCTTGTTGTGCATAAAAAAACCTTCGTTTGGTGCACCTCGGGGGCGTGCGCCCCTCCCGGTATGATCTTTTCGGAGGAAATTAGAAAGCTTTGATTTTTTTCAGGTGGTGGAGAAAAATTCAAGGAACCAAACGCAAAAAAAACGAAGCGATTAGCACGAGCGGATTTTTTTAATGATTTTCTAAAGATTAAAACTTTGGAAAATCGTAAAAATTAACATACTTTGCATTTTGGGTCAGGGTTTGTTTTGTTGTGCTTCTAAATATCCCCACTTCGAATAGTGGTATATACAGTTGGTCTGTACGCCCTTGGTGTGCAGCAAAAATCTTCGTTTGGTGCACTTCGAGGGCGTGCACCCCTCGGTACAATATTTTTGTAGCAAATTAGAAAGTCCTATTCTTTTCAAGGTGGTGGAGAAAAATTCAAGGAACCAAACAAAAAAAAAACGAAGAAATTTGCATGAGCTGATTTTTTTAATTATTTTTTTGAAGATTAAAACTTTGAAAAATCGTAAAAAATCACATACTATGCATTTTGGGTCAGGTTTTTTTTTTTGCGCTTCCAAAATCCCCATTTTGAATAGTGGTTTATATTGCTGGTGTATAGCAAAAACCTTCGTTTGGTGCACACTGGGCACATGCGCCCTCCTGGTACAATCTTTTCAGAGGAAAAAAAAGAAGCAATTCGCGCTAGGGGACTTTTTTCATGATTTTTCGAAGATTAAAACTTTGGAAAGTCGTAAAAAATCACAAACTATGCATTTTGGTTTGGGGCTTGTTTTGTTGTGCTTCTAAAATCTTCATTTTGAATAGAGGTGTGCACGCCCTTGGTGTGCAGCAAAAACCTTCGTTTGTTTCACATCGTGGGCGTGCCCCACCCCCCCCGGTATGATATTTTCGGAGAAAATTAGAAAGTTCTGATTTTTTTCAGGGTGGTGGAGAAAACTTCAAGGAACCAAATGCTAAAAAAAACGAAGCAATTCACACAAGCGAATATTTTTTAATGATTTTTTGAATATTAAAATTTTGGAAAATCGTAAAAAATCACATACTACGCATTTTGGGTCAGGGTTTGTTTTGTTGTGCTTCTAAAATCCCCATTTTGAATAGTGGTGTGCACACCCTTGGTTTGTAGCAAAAACCTTCGTTTGGTGCATATCGGGGGCGTGCGGCCCTGATACAATCTTTTCGGAGGAAATTAGAAAGTTATGATTTTTTCAAGTGTTGGAGAAAAATTCAAGGAACCAAACACCAAAACAAACAGTCGAGGATTGTTTTGTTGTGCTTATAAAGACCCCATTTTGAATAGTGGAGTGCACAACCTTCGTTTAGTGCACAATGGGGGCGTGCACCCCCAGTACGATTTTTTCGGAGGAAATTAGAAAGTTCTGATTTTTTTCATGGTGCTAGGGAAAAATTCAAGGAACCAAACGCAAAAAAACCGAAGCAATTCTCACAAGCGGATTTTTTTTAATGATGTTTTGAAGATTAAAACTTTGGAAAATTGTCAAAAATCACAAACTATGCATTTTGTGTTGGGGTTTGTTTTGTTGTGCTTCTAAAATCCCCATCTTGAATAGTGGTGTATACACTTGGTGTGCATGCCTTTTGTATGCGGCAAAAACCTTCGTCTGGTGAACACCGGGGCGTGCACCCCCTGTGAGGTTCTGATTTTTTTTTAGAGTGGTGGAGTAAAATTCGAGGAACTGAACGCAAAAGAGACGAAGCAGTTCGCACGAGTTGATTTTTTTTCAATGAGTATTTTAAGATTAAAACTTTGTAAAATGGTAAAAAATCACATATTGTGCATTTTGGGTTGGGTTTTTTTTTTTCCTTGCACTTCTAAAATCCCTATTTTGAATAGTGGTTTATATGGCTGGTGTGCATGCCCTTTGTGTGCAGCAAAAACCTTCATTGGGAGTACACTGAGGCATGCGCCCCCCATTACGATTTTTTGGAGGAAATTAGAAAGTTCTGAATTTTTTCAGGGTTGGGGAGAAAACTTCAAGGAATCAAACGCAAAAAAAACCAATCAATTCAGACGAGCGGACTTTTTAATGACTTTTTTTGAAGATTAAAACTTTGAAAAATCGTAAAAAATCACATACCATGCATTTTGGGCCGGGGTTTTTTTTTTTTGTGCTTCTACAATCCCCATTTTGAATAGTGGCGTGCACGCGCTTTGTGTGCAGCAAAAACTCAGTTTGGTACACACGGGGGCGTGCGCCCCCTGGTACGATCATTCCGGAAGAAATTAGAAAGTTCTGATTTTTTTCAGGACTGGGGAAAAAAATTCAAGGAACCAAACACAAAAAGAAAAAAAAAACCAATTCGCACGAGCGGATTTTTTTAATAATTCTGCAAGATTAAAAATTTGGAAAATGGTAAAAAATCATATACTTTGCATTTTGGGTTGAGTTTGTTTTGTTGTGCTTCTAAAATCCCCATTTTGAGTAATGGTGAGCACGCCCTTGGTGTACAGTAAAAACCTTTGATTGGTGCACACCGGGGGTGTGCGCCCCCCCGGTACAATCTTTTCGGAGGAAATTAGAAAGTTTTGATTTTTTTAAGGGTGATGGAGAAAAATTCAAAGAACCAAACGCAAAAAAAAAAAAACAATTCGCGCAACGGGATTTTTTTTTAATGATTTTTCGAAGTTTAAAACTTTGGAAAATCGTAAATAATCACATACTATGCATTTTGGGTCGGGGTTTGTATGTTGTCCTTCTAAAATCCCTATTTTGAATGGAGGTAGGTGTGCAGTAAAAACCTTCGTTTGTTGCACACCGAGGGCCTGCGCCCAGTACGATATTTTTGGAGGAAATTAGAAAGTTCCTATTTTTTTCAGGGTGGTGGAGAAAACTTGAAGGAACCAAGTGCGAAAAAGACGGAGAATTCGCACGAGCGAATTTTTTTTAATAATTTTTTGAAGATTAAAACTTTGGAAACTCATAAAAAATCACATACTAGGGATTTTGGGTCAAGGTTTGTTTTGTTGTGCTTCTAAAATCCCCATTTTGAGTAGTGGTGTGCACACCCTTGGTTTGCAACAAAAACCTTCGTTTGGTGCACATTGGGGGTGTGCGCCCCCCGGTACGATATTTTCAGAGGAAATTAGAAAGTTCTTATTTTTCTTAGGTGCGTAAGAAAAATTCAATGAACCAAACGCAAAAACAACGAAGCAATTTGTACGAGCAGAATTTTTTTATTTATTTTTTTACGGTTAAAACTTTGAAAAATCGTCAAAATCACACACTGCACATTTTGGGTCGGGGTTTGTTTTGTGGTGCTTCTAAAATCCCCATTTTGAATAGTGGTGTATACACTTGGTGTGTGGCAAAAGCCTTTGTTTGGTGAACTACAGGGGCAGGCGCCCCCCGGTACAATCTTTTCGGAAGAAATTAGAAAGTTCTGATTTTTTTTAGGGTGGTGGTATAAAATTCAATGTACCAAATGCAAAAAAGATGAAGCAATTCGCATGAGCTGATTTTTTTAGATTAAAACTTTGGAAAATCGTAAAAAATCACTTACTATGCATTTTGGGTTAGGTTTTTTTTTTTTTTTGCACTTCTAAAATCCCCATTTTGAATCGTGGTTTATATAGCTGGTGTGCACGCCCTTTGTGTGCAGCAAAAACCTTCATTTTGTTGACATTAGGCACGTGTGCCCTTGGTACAATCTCTTCAGAGGAAATTTGAAAGTTCTAATTTTTTTCAAGGCTGTCCAGAAAACTTCAAGGAACCAAACTCAAAAAAAAACGAAGCATTTCGCACGAGCTTATTTTTTTAATGATTTTTTGAAGATTAAAACTTCGAAAAATCGTAAAAAAATCACATATTACGCATTTTGGGTTAGGGTTTGTTTTGTTGGGCTCCTAAAATCCCCATTTTGAATAGTGGTGTGGACGCCCTTGGTTTGTAGTAAAAACCTTTGTTTGGTGCACATCAAGGCTGGGGGCCTCCCGGTACGATATTTTCGAAGGAATAGAAAGTTTTGATTTTTTTCAATGTGGGGGGAAAAAATTCAAGGAACAAAACACACAAAAAAAAAAAAAAAACCGAAGCAATTCGCACAAGCATATTTCTTTTTAATGATTTTTAGAAGGTTAAAACTTTGGAAAATCATAAAAAATACATACTTTGCATTTATGGTCGGGGTTTGTTCTGTTGTGCTTCTAAAATCTCCATTTTGAATAATGGGTTGCACGCCCTTGGTGTGCAACAAAAACCTTCGCCAGTGTGCACCCCCCCGGTACGATCTTTTCGGAGGAAATTAGAAAATTCTGATTTTTTTTAGGGTGGTGGAGAGAAATTTAAGGAATCAAACACAAAAAAAACGAAGCAATTCGCATGAGCGGTTTTTTTTTAATGATTTTTTGAAGATTAAAATTTTGGAAGATCGTAAAAAATCAAATGCTATGCATTTTCAGTCGGGGTTTGTTTTGTTGTGTTTATAAAGACCCCGTTTTGAATAGTGGAGTGCACAACCTTACGCCGCAAAAACCTTCGTTTTGTGCACACTGGGGGCGTGTGCCCTCCAGTACGATTTTTTCGGAGGAAATTAGAAAGTTTTGATTTTTTTCATAGTGCTGGAGAAAAATTCAACGAACCAAACGCAAAAAAAAAAACGAAGCAATTCGCACAAGCGGATTTTTTTAATGATTTTTTGAAAATTAAAACTTTGGAAAATTGTCAAAAATCATACACTATGTATTTTGGGTTGAGGTTTGTTTTCTTGTGCTTCTAAAATCCCCATTTTGAATAGTGGTGTATACACTTGGTGTGCATGCCCTTTGTGTGTGGCAAAAACCTTCGTCTGGTGAACACTGGGGCGTGCAACCCCCAATAAAGTTATGATTTTTTTAAGGGTGGTGGAGTAAAATTTAAGGAACCGAACGCAAAAGGGACGTAGAAATTCGCACGAGTTGATTTTTTTTAATGATTTTTTTAATATTAAAACTTTGTAAAATCGTAAAAAATCACATGCTATGCATTTTGGGTTGGGGATTTTTTTTTTTTTCGTTTCTAAAATCCCCATTTTGAATAGTGGTTTATATGGCTAGTGTGCACGCCCTTTGTGTGTAGCAAAAACCTTTGTTGGGCGCACACTGGGGGCATGCGCCCCCCAGTATGATTTTTCGGAGGAAATTAGAAAGTTCTGATTTTTTTCAAGACTGGGGAGAAAACTTCAAGGAACCAAACGCAAAAACAACAAAGCAATTTGCACGAGCGGATTTTTTTTATTTATTTTTTTATGGTTAAAACTTTGAAAAATCGTCAAAAATCACACACTACACATTTTGGGTTGGGATTTGTTTTGTGGTGCTTCTAAAATCCCCATTTTGAATAGTGGTGTATAGACTTGGTGTGTGGCAAAAACCTTCGTTTGGTGAACACTGGGGGTGGGTGCCTCCCAATACAATCTTTTAGGAGGAAATTAAAAAGTTCTGATTTTTTTCAAGGTGGTGGAGTAAAATTCAAGGAACCAAACGCAAAAAAGACGAAGCAATTCGCATGAGCTGATTTTTTTTAATGATTTTTTGAAGATTAAAACTTTGGAAAATCGTAAAAAATCACATACTTTGCATTTTGGTTCGGGTTTTTTTTTTTTTTTTTCTTCTTCTAAAATCCCCATTTTGAATAGTGGTTTATATAGCTGGTGTGCATGCCCTTTGTGTTCAGCAAAAACCTTCGTTTTATGCACATTGAGCACATGCGACCCCCGGTACGATCTTTTTGGAGGAAATTTGAAAGTTCTAATTTTTTTCAAGGTTGTGCAAAAAACTTCAAGGAGCCAAACGCAAAAAAAAAAAAAAAAAAAAGCGAAGCATTTTGCACGAGCGGATTTTTTTAATGATTTTTTTAAGATTAAAACTTTGGAAAATCGTAAAAAATCACATACTACGCATTTTGGGTCAAGGTTTGTTTTGTTGAGCTCCTAAAATCCCCATTTTGAATAGTGGTGTGCACTCCCTTGGTTTTGCAACAAAAACCTTTGTTTAGTGCATTTCGGGGCTAGGGGCCCCCCGGTACGATCTTTTCAAAGGAAATTTGAAAGTTCTGATTTTTTCCAGTCTGGGGGAAAAAAAATTCAAGGAACCAAACGCAAAAAAAAAAAAAACGAAGCAATTCGTACGAGCGGATTTTTTTTTAGTGATTTTTAGAAGATTAAAACTTTGGAAAATCATAAAAAATACATACTTTGCATTCATGGTCGGGGTTTGTTTTGTTGTGCTTCTAAAATCCCCATTTTGAATAATGGTGTGCACGACCTTGGTGTGCAACAAAAAACTTCACCGGTGTGCACCCCATCAGTACGATCTTTTCGGAGGAAATTAGAAAGTTCTGATTTTTTTCAGGGTGGTGGAGAGAAATTCAAGGAATCAAACATACAAAAAAAAATAAAAATAAAAATAAAAAAAAACGAAGCAATTCGCATGAGCGGTTTTTTTTAATGATTTTTTGAAGATTAAAATTTTGGAAAATAATAAAAAAACAAATACTATGCATTTTCAGTTGGGATTTGTTTTGTTGTGTTTATAAAGACCCCATTTTGAATAGTGAAGTGCACAACCTTGTTGTGCAGCAAAAACCTTCTTTTTGTGCACACTAGGGGCGTGCACCCCCCCATACGATTTTTTCGGAGGAAATTAGAAAGTTCTGATTTTTTTCATGGTGCTGGAGAAAAATTCAAGGAACCAAATGCAAAAAAAAATGAAGCAATTCACACGAGCGGATTTTTTTAAATGATTTTTTGAAGATTAAAATTTTGGAAAATCGTAAAAAATCACATACTATGCATTTTGGGTCGTTTTTTTTTTTTTTTTTTTTTTGTGCTTCTAAAATCCCCATTTTGAATAGTAGTGTGCACGCCCTTGGTGTGCAACAAAAACCTTCGTTTGGTGCACACGGGATTGTGCACCTACCTCATAATGCATAAAATGTGATTGACAAAGGTAATAGATGGTTGAAGAAGGACAAAGATGAAGGAAAGAAATTGACCACCACTTGTGGAATATATGGGAAATTGGGTCATGATAAAAGACTATTTGTAGACACCAACATTATGTAGGTTTTAGAGGCTGGAGAATCCTAAGGAAAAGCACTACAGAGAAGTTGGCACACGATAAAAAAACTGAATACGGGAATTGTCTAACTTCATTGAACAATAATGCAAATAATATACATGGTTTGCACTATTGTTACACCTACTCTGCAACAGGTTTACAATCAAAATAAATCAGCCATACTTTGCTAACTACTACAAACACATCACATTACAAAATACCTAACCAGATGATTTACAGATGAATTCACCTAAATTAACATTACATGGATTAAAAGATTCAGCTCCAAAGAGCTATAGCAGAACCAAAAAACTATAGCAGAAATTTAAACTTTGTCACCAACCTTGCAGCATCAGATTCCAAAAGTTGACACCCTACATGCAATTTCCAGCATAACATCAGCTTGATCAACACTCCTTGATATTTATGCTGGAAACTCCAAGTTTGAGTTTGAATTCTTCAAACTTGGACTTATTCAATCCCTTGGTCATAATATCAGCAACTTGGCTCTCTCCCAAGCAATGAACCAAACTAATTTCTCTGTTTTGCTCAGCCTCTCTCATAACATGGTATTTAATCTTAATGTATTTAGTTTGACCATGGAGAATAGGATTCTTAGCTATTGCAACAACTGACATGTTATCACAATAAATGGTAGTAGGCTCACCTTGGTTCAGCCTCAAGTCTCCCAAAATCTTTCTCAACCAGACTGCCTGGTTTGTAGTAGCCGCGGTAGAAATGTATTCTGCCTCAGCAGTAGATTGAGCTACTATGTCTTGTTTTTTGGAATGCCAACTGAAGGCACCATGATTGACAAAGAAGACATACCCAGAGGTGTTTCTCATGTCATCAATTGAGCCTGCCCAATCAGTGTCTAAATAGCCAACTAAACTAAATTTTTCTGCCCTTCTAAACCAGATTCCCAACTTAGTAGTGCCCTTGATGTACTGTAGGACCCTCTTTGCAGCATTTTAATGTACCTCACTTGGCTTGCTCATAAATCTAGACAGGAGGCTGATGGTGTACATCATATCAGGCCTGGTTGCTGTCAAGTACAACAAGCATCATAACAAACTTCTATAGACACCTTCATCCACCCGTTTGGCACCATCTTCCTTGCTCAGCCTTTGGCTAGGAATCAGAGGAATATCAACTAATTTACAATTGTCCATATTGAACTTCATTAGCACTTCATTTGAATACTTCTCTTGACACACAAATATACCATTTAAGCTTTGGTATATTTCCATGCCAAGAAAGTAGCTCATTTCACCCAAATCAATCATATCAAATTCCATCTCCATTGCCCTTTTGAATTCTCCCAACTGATCAAGCTTGCTTCCAGTCACTAGGAGGTCAGCAACATAAAAAGACACTATCATCACTTCACCATTTTGTTCCCTTACATAAAAGGTGTGCTCATTTGGACTTCTAACATATCCTAGCTTACACAAATAGTTATTAATTCTGCTATACCAGGCTCTAAGGGCCTGTTTGAGACCATACAAGGCCTTCTTGAGTAGATAAACCTTCTCCTCCTTTCCCTTAACTTCATACCCCTCCAGTTGCTCAATGTTGATTTGCTCATCAAGCCATCCATTTAGGAATGCAGACTTCACATCAAGTTGGAAGATTTTCCACTCTAATTGAGTTGCCACTACAAGGAGAAGCCGAATGGTGTCATGCCTTGCCACAGGTGCAAAGGTTTCTGAAAAATCTACCCCAAATTGCTATGCAAAGCCTTTAACAACCAGCCTAGCTTTGAGTTTTGTCACTGATCCATCAAAATTCAGCTTCTTTTTTAATATCCCTTTAACTTGTATTACTCTTCTATCAAGTGGCCTATCAACCAGCTCCCAAGTTTGATTTTTCTCAATCACATTCATCTCCTCCTGTATTGCAGCCTTCCAGGCCTCAGATTTTATAGCTTCAGCATAGCTTGTAGGCTCCAGTTTAGGCACATTACACCTCTCATATATGTCATGTAGAGACCTGGTACCCCAGACTAGTATTTCATCCACTTCTTCTAGATTTAATTCTACATTCTGATTTTTTGTATCTGTGTCATGTTGGATGCTGGTCCTTCTCTCAACTTGCCTTTTTTCCCAATTCCATGTAGCTCCTTCATCTACCTTGATATCCCTACTAATCACAATCCTCTTGGTGCTTGGATTGTAAATTTTGTAGGCTTTAGACTGGCTGTTATATCCAATCATGATGCCTACTTCAAGCTTCTCATCCAATTTGCTCCTTTTGTTTGCTGGAACAAAAACATAGCACACACTTCCAAATGCCTTCAAGTGATCTACATTTGGCTTGACACCATACTAGGCTTCAAAAGGAGTCTTGTTGTCTAGAGCTTTGGTTGGTAACCGATTAAGGAGATAGATCCCAGTATTGACTGCTTCCGCCTAGAAAATTTTTGCCATATTTTTCTCAATCATCATGCATCTTGCCATCTCCATCTATTCCTATTCTTCCTCTTACTCACAGCATTTTGTTGTGGAATGTATGGACTACTGAACTGATGCCATATTCCAACCCCTTTGCATGCTCCTTCAAACTCATTGGAAGTATACTCTCCACTATTGTCGCTTCTCAATGTTTTGAGTGTCAAACTTGTTTGGTTTTCAACCAACAGCTTGAACCTTTTGAATATAGCAACTAACTCACTCTTTTGGTTCAAGAAATGCACCCATGTCATCCTGGAAAAATCATCTATGAAAAGGATGAAATATCTACTTCCACTTAGAGAAGTTTAATGCATTGGACCACACACATTAGTGTGCACAAGCTACAGCCCTTCACTTGTTCTCCAAGCTTTATTTACAGGGAATGGGGCCTGTTGAGCTTGCCAATTTGACAGGTTTTGCACAACCCTTCACATTGGTCAATTTCGGGTAAGTTATGGACAAGGTTTCTGTGTTTGAGTTCCTTAAGGGAATGATAAGGAAATGTCCAAATCTCCTATGCCACAACTCTGAATCATCCATCCTAGCTGAGTGGTTTTGAAAGACAAGTTGTCCCCATTTTACAGGGAAGCTTTTTCCCTGCATCCTAACCTTCATCAATTCAGTCCCATCACCCTCTAAAATAACACAAGTGAGGTCCTTGAAATGTAGAGAATAATTTTTCTCTAACATTTGTCCTACACTAAGTAGGCTCAAACTGATTTTAGGCACAAACAAAACATCAGCTATGAGTTTAATACCTGTTTTGGTTTGGACAGCTATGTCACCTTTGCCTTTCACCTCCAACAGCCCACTATTTCCCACCTTCACCTTGGATTGATAGCCCTCATCTAGGTTCATGAAATTGATAGCATTTGGGGTCATATGATTGGTGTTGCCACTATCAATCAACCACACATCAGGGTTGCTTGAACCATGCATTCTGAGACCACAAAAAGTTGTTATGTACTTTCTTGTGTCTGCTGAGAACTTTCCACTGCTTGAGCTTGCTGGTCCTGCTGATTCCCCTTATTCTTACACATTCTTTCAATGTGCCCAAGTTTTTTACAAGACCTATATTGTATACTAGGCCTGAACCAGCAACTGTTTTCAGAGTGGTTCTTTCTCTTGCAGTGAGGACAAGGAGCAAAAGTTATTGCACCTGCATTCTTTCCTCCTTTATTGTTCACCTTTTCTTTTCCCTTCTTCTCTCCAGCATACCTCCTACTTTCACCTTAAAATCCCTTCTTTTTTTGGCTTGCAAACATAGCTCCCTCACCCAAATCTTCTTGCCTCAATAGCCTCCTCTACTCTTGTGCTTGAAGGGAATGCACAAGTTCAGCTATGCTCATCTAGGATAGGTCTTTGGAGTCTTCAAGTGAGGAGATTTTTGGTTCAAATCTTTCAGGTAGACTAACCAAAACCTTCTCCACAATCTTGTGATCAGTCAACTCCTCACCAGGTAGTTTAGTCTTATTCACTACATTCATTAATCTATCCACATACTCCTTGATATTTTTAGTTTCTTGAATTTTGAGTATTTCAAACTCTGTTCTCAATTTCAAGACCTGTATGTTTCTAGTTTGGCTACTTCGCCCAAACTCCTCATTGAGTTTATCCCAAACTTCTTTAGGAGTATCACATGTCATTATCCTGGAGAAAACCTGGTTGGTTATTGCTTAATGGACGCAAGAGAGTGCTCTTGGAGCCTTTGCTACCTCTTCTTCATGAATCCTTATCTGATTCAGTGTTGGGTTTGCTCCAAGCTAAGGGATTTGTTTCTCTTCCTCCACATATTGCCATAAAGAATGACCTCTCAAATAAGTCTTCATTTTGACAGCCTAAACATGGTATTGCTCATCATTGAAGATAGGTGGAGAAAGAGCTATTGGATTTGTTGCCATGGAGGAGATCTTAAGCGAGTTAAGCTGTGTTTGAAGAGTAAAGGTTTTGGTCTGGAAACTCACGGTGGTCTGATGCCAAATGAAGGTTTTAGAGGATGGAGAATCCTAAGGAAAAGCACTGCAGAGAAGTTGGCATACAATGAAAAAACTAAATACGGGAATTGTCTAACTTCATTGAACAATAATGCAAATAATATACATGGTTTGCACTGCTGTTACACCTACTCTGCAGTAGGTTTACAATAAAAAAAAATCAGCCATACTTTCTAACTATTACAAACGCATCACATTACAAAACACCTAACCAGCTCATTTACAACTGAATTAACCTAAATTAACATTACATTGATTAAAAGATTCAGCTCCAAAGAGCTACAGCAAAACCAAAAAACTACAGCAGAAATTTAAACTTTGCCGCCAACCTTGTAGCATCATATTCCAAAAGTTGACACCTTACATGCAGTTTCCAGCATAATATCAACTTGATCAACACATTATACATATATATATATATATATGATTAATAATATACACAAATCCAAGAAATTTATTTAAATATTTCAAACAATTTTACGTTTATATTATTTTTTCTGATTTTATTTCGTAATACAAAAAGATTTTTAAGAAATAAGAAAAATCAATTTAGGATTATGGTTGAGACTAAACAAGGAGAATGCAGTGGGACAAATTTTAGTATAGTCTCGTTCTCCCAAAAGAAGAGCCAAACATAAGAAGAAGACTAAAATTAAAAAAGATTATGGTTGTGCTCAAGAAAGAGTCCAAAATATCATGGATTACATTAATTTTTAAATTCTTTTTAATATTCTTAGTGTTAATAAATGCTTCTTTTCCATTAATTTTTTAATTTTTTAATCACAAATTTAAATTTATGTTAAAATTAATTTTTTATGTGTTGATAATCTCTTATGTGACTATGTTATCTTCATGAATTATCTTGTTAACACTCCCAAGGATGTGGAATTGCTTGTTTGACAAGAAATTATTGAAAATCTACTTGGGGATAGTGAAACGAGTGTCAACTCTTTTTTCATAAACTTGTGGAACAGGCTACTTATGATTCTTATTATTTCCAGTTTTCTTCTCTTGTTGAAGATCTGAATGCGTATTGCAGAGGACCTTGGAACAAGTGGAAGGGAAATTTGAAACAACATATTTTGAGAACTCCATGGACTGCCAGTTCTGTCATTTTTGCTGTCATTCTTTTCCTACTTGTATTCATTTTAATACAGGCCGCATTTTTGTCCTACAGAAAGAATATATAGATTCCTATCATTTATTGATACCAAAATGTTAAAAGAGTTATTCCTATGGCATGCGTTCTCTTTTATGATCTATAATAGATTTTTTGGTTGAGAAGAGGTTTAAGAATACTATATACTTTTCTTCTTGCTAGGAATTTAATTAGTTGCTTTAGTCTTTAGGAATATTTTCCTTTAGTTTAGATATAGATCTATTTACTGTTGTTGGGGTCAATTTAAGAATATTAATGCTTTATTCTTAAGCATCTTCTTCAAGAATTTCATTCTAAATTCTATATAAGTTGAATCATTTGTTTGCTGGGACTAAAAATAAAACGAGCTATTGTAGCTTCAACCATTAGACTCACTCAGTTTTATATTTGGTCTATGAATGTAATGCAACTGAAGAAATTCTGAAGGTTGGATCTTCAGCTTGAAATTGTAAGTATGCAAATATTCTCTTATATAGAGTAAAACCTCTCTATAGTGATACTCTAAATAAGAATAAACTCCACATAGTCAATCTTAATTTGAGATATTTATAAATAAGAATAAACTTCACATTGTAATAATTTATAATTTTTCTAATTCCCCACTTAAGAGCAGTTGCCTCTACATATTAATAATTATCTGTATATTATAAATAAATATATGTTATGTTATAATAAAAGTTTAAGATGAAATAAAATATTTATCTAAAATTGTTTGGGATAATGATTATGTTTTAGAGTTATTACCATATCTTTTATCTTACGATTACATAATACCTTGCTAGATTGGACACCTTCTTATTGAGAAAAAAATAATTTTAGCTTCTCAAGCATGTTTAGAGCTTCATAGCAGTATTTCTGTACTATCATCCTTAACATTATTTCTTTTTTCTTCTTATCTAATTGCAGTAATAATTTCTTCTTTGGTTATAGTATATATGATTTGTTGTTCATTTGGATGATCAAGAAAGACATTAATATCCATTTGATTAGTGTAGTGAAGATGTTGAATATGATCTCCCAATTCCGTAATGACTCTTTTATTCTTCTCATCCACTTCATTTGTAACTTACAATTCATTGACACTAGGGATCCTAATTTTGCAGTGCTTAAAACCATTGGTAATTATTTGTGGCTTCATATCAATTGACCATGCATAAACTGCATTTACAGTTCCATCAATGACACTTATCTTTGTTGGTTCCAAGACACGATCTTGTATCCATTTTAAAAGTAGCCAATTGAAGCACTGAATTGAAATCCTAATACTACTAAAATATGAATTGAAATTATAATACTATACTACTAAAACATGAATTATAAAATAAGAAATCAAAATAATAATTTTTGTAACTATACATCCATTAAGTTATAACCTTCTCATAGTAATAAAATTAGTTAGTCCCACCATCATGACTAAAGAGAGGTTTTATTGTATATGTTTGTTTTATTGATTGAAACAATTATCATATATTGTTGAGATACATTCTTTGTTCATTTTCCTCTACTGTGATTTTTATTTTCTTGCCTTTCAAACTTTAATAAGATTGTGCACATGTACATATATAAATTTCATTCTTATTTATGTTTTTATTTCTTGTAAGACTTGAATTTGTTTAATCATTCCTTTTCATCTTAGTAGAGAAATATGTTAAATCAGATATAGAGCATAAGAAATATTAAAAGATCTATACTGCCATGCAATGAATTTTCCATCCCTACATTATATGAAATATAGTGTTTATGGTTGAGTCCTTGACACCCATGTGGGCTTAGTTGGATAGTTGATATGGTTTGTTCCCATGGGATTTGAGGATTGTGCCTCCTCACGGTCACCTACATGGCAAAAGACCATTGTTTCTCACTTCCCAAATATTGTAGTGTTTGGCGGGGCTCCACTTTCAAGCCGAGATTAAGAAGAAAATTAAATCATTATTTTAGCATTTCATGATTTATCTAAATTACGAAGCAATAAGAGAACATGCATAATTTGAGTGCGCTTATTATGGCTAATCTACATCCATCCAGGCGCAACTGCATTTTTCAAATGAGAACCAATTAATATAATAAAAGACTCCACCTCTTCGTGTCTCGTGATTTTTCGACCACCTTCTGGTGATCTCCTTTGCTCTCTCTGTGCATAATCCGATTAACTACTTTTTATGTTTCAATTCCTTGTCTCTGCTATGAAACACGTTGCCGTACATTATGGATTTTTCCTAGGAGAGGTTGAAGAAAGAAAAGGCGGCGGCACACCTTTATAGAATTATAAGGGTTGGTCCTCTCAATCTTTGTTTTCTAACTACTAAATTTATTGATTATAGTTAATATCGAAACCTAGTTCAGCATATCTTCTTAGTAGTTATATGATATCTCTAGGTTGCACGAGATGAGGACCTTGTGGAACAAATTGGAAGGCATATATATTTTGATCTTGTGGATCATGACAAAGTCGGGTTTCCGTATTCAAAAGCAGATACATTTTTACCTCTTCAAGGTACCATCATTTTGGAGTATCTAATGTGTTCCTACCAGCAATTGTGATGTTTTTAGTTCGGTTAATTTACACTCCTCCATCTCTGCCTCTCTGACTCTCTTTATGTTGCATTAGTGTGGTTTTCCAATGTATTGAATCAGTGACTTGATGTGATGGATGGTGTGTGCAGCAAGAGGTTGCTAAATAGTTTGGTATTCCAGTGCAACTTCAGCGGTTTTGGCAGTGGGCAAAGCGCCAGAGCCATACATACCACCCTAATTGGCCGTTGACACCTTCAGAGGAAACACAAACTGTAAGTAGTTCTGCTTGCTATTACTACCCTATAGTTACTGTTTTAAGGGTTTTGTGATAGGTTTCTTTAGTTTGGGGCAACGCCGAATTTGTTCAAGGGACTCCTTGTGATGTAATAATTATAACAAACATTCTTCTTTTGGGCCATTGCTGATATGTTGCTTGCAATTGTCTATATTAGGCAAATATGTAATCCTGTATGATTTGTAATTTCCTTGTGAATTAATATCCATATGTTTCCTTGGAAGAACCAGTGAATTGTTCTGATCATTGTTCTTCAGTTATTCAGGATTATGATTTTGATCATTTGTTTCAGTGTATGTGCTAATTCCCATCCACTGTATTTCTTTTCTGCTCTTGCTAATGGTACAACACTTTGTGGTAGTTGTCACAAATCTAAAGTTTTTATGTTTTAGGTTTTCTATATGAAAATATACATTTCAATTTTGCTATGCATTTGTTATGAGATAATTAATGTTCCTTATCTCCAGCATTATGTTTTATTTCTGCAATATTGTATCAAATTGTCATCAGCTTTGGCAATGTCTTCTTCCATTTTGCCGTTGGGGGTTCATTACTCCAAATGGTTTTACCATATAAATGGGCACTTCTTTTAGCGGTTCTAGTGCCTGAGGATGTGAAGATATGCATTACCTAGTTTCATTTTTTTTTTTTTTTTTTTTTTTTAAGGTTGGGCAGCTGAGGGGGATATCAGATAAGGTTCATAATGGAGAGTTGAAGTTGTTCTTGGAAGTAGAGCGTGGACTGGTAATCCTTTCCTTCCTATTTAGGCTTTCTGGTTTCTTCCTTGAACTATCATCATATTTTAAGTGATCTTATTGATGTTATTTCTATTATTTTTAAAGAAACATGGACATTATATTGAAAAAAAGTAATGGATACATGTGGGCAGGTGTCCACTAGCAGAATAGAAGCATCCCTCAGTAAGGCTACTACTATAAAGTCGATATGCTGATTTCTATAGCTATCTGTACAGTTATGACAATACCAAAATTACCTGAAGCTAAACAGCCTTCAAAAATATTTAATTTAGAGTTGCTTACCAATCAAAATAAATGTTATTTACGTTTGTATTTTCTGTTCAGGATTTACAGCCTATTGCTCCACCTGACAAGACAAAAGAAGATATATTAATTTTCTTCAAGCTTTATGACCCTGCGAAAGAAGAGCTACGGTATTTTGTTGTTTTTTATATTATATTTGTGTTTGTGAGTGTATTTTTTTTTTTTTTTTCTCTCTCTTTTGGAATAACTCCGTTTGATTTAGAGATTATTTTTCTAGGATAACTTAGGTGCAATTTGTTGGCTGTCAAAGAAACAAGAGACTATGGCTTAGTCCACAGCTGAAGCAAAGTACATCTCTACTGCTGCAGCCGTGAACCAAGCCGTATGGCTGAGGAAAATCCTGGATGACTTGAAGCAAAATCAAGAAAGTCCGACATTGATTTTGTGTGACAATCAGTCTGCTGTAGCCATGGACAAAAATCCTGTTCTCCACGGTAGAACCAAGCACATTAAGATTAAGTACCATACCGTGAGGGAAGCTGAACAATGTGGGGAAGTCAGCTTGCTGCATTGCAGACATAATGACAAAGGCCTTGTCCAAAGCCAAGTTTGAAGATTTAAGGCTAAAACTTGGTGTTTCCGGCAAAATATCGAGGAGTGATGAAGTTATGATATTTTGCTGGAAATGCAATATTCAAGGGCTGGTTGTTTGAAGATGTTTTTTGGCGCCAAGGGAGTTTAGTTTGCTGTGCTGGAAGAAGTTGGTTTAGGGGCAGCTGGATGATGTTTTCGTTGTGATGTAATTAGGTTGCTGCAGCCGGAAATATGGCTTTATGTCCCTTAATTGTAATGTATTAGTTTATATTGTGTGGCTTAGTTTTAATCATGTAAAAAAGGTCCCTGCTAGAGTGGTTGTAACAGTGGACTCTAAGTAATATTGTGTATAAGTTTGTTCTTTGATATTCAATGAAGTATGCTTGTTCTCTCCGAATTCTTTTCTTTATTTTCATATTCCAGCATTCAAACCGACAGTTATGCTTGGACTTGAAGCCAATGTCATCCTTGCCTGTGAGTATAAAATTATGATAATTTTTTGCTCTCTGCCCTAGAGTGTGTAGGGTACTTGCTGGTATGCAACTCGTTTCAGGTCCACTTGTCTGTCTCTCCATGCTTTGGTTATTTGGAGTGACTGATCTATTAAGGGTTGACTTTTAATATTGTCCTTTAAAAATGTGGACCATGAAGAGTTGAGTTGTCTGAGAGCTGAGATCTCTAGTTACGGGATTTTGTGGTTTAAGTCCATTCTAGAGGTTGTATTGGAATGTTGGTTTATTTGATAATCAGCTGGCATGTCATATTTAAATCATGGTTATGCATTATTTTGAGGATGGTAACTTACTCATGTTTTGATATTCAAGAAATTATGTTTGAGCCCAGTGTGATGTGTGAACCCACTGACTATAGATATACATTTCGAGCTAGCGAGGTAAATGTTATGCATAACAAACATGGTGTGATTTGTTTTCCCTGTGATAATGTTTAACTCCGGCATTGTCTCTGTTGCAGCTTCGAGATGGAGATATTGTTTGCTTTCAAAAATCTCATACAGTTGAAAGTGCTGAACAATGTTGCTATCCAGATGTTCCTTCATTTTTGGACTATGTGCATAATCGACACCTCCATGGTTCCTATTGTATTCAGAAAACTAAGCTTTTCTTTGATATTCATTTTGTTTTATTATTGGTTTACAATCACCCTACATTTGTGATTTATGTCTTTGCTTTTTTGTAGTGAACATCTTCCTTGTCATCCCTAGACATTGTGTTTATTGTTTTTATAATTAACTGTTATTCATCAACTCGTCATTTAACTTTGCTAAATTTTGCATGATTTTGTGTATCAGGCGGTTGTTCACTTCCGATCTCTTGAAAGCCGAAGGAAGATAATTTTTGTCTAGAGATGTAAGGGCTTAATATTAGATGAAGTTGAATTCTGTAATTTTACTGCGGATTTATCTTTGTTGATTGTGCATTATTTTATGTATATGTACATTACCGAGTAATTGTATATGATGTTATTGTGTTTTGAATGTCAAGGTCAAAGGCTCCGTTTTTAGAATAATCTTTTGAAAAATATAATTGGGTGGGTATTACGATGTAGGATTTAAAAATTAACAAAAATATCTCCTATGTTTGTTTATTTACTAAACACCTCTATAATAAAATATTAAAAGTTAACAAAAACACCCCTAATCCACCTATTAAGTATGGACAGTTGGCCACCACCGCCAGAGGGTAGCCAGAGTGTTTTTACAATTTCTAAAAAAAAAATTTGGAGGTATTTAGTTAAATTAACAAATTTAGGAGGTTTAAAATAAATTAAAAATATAGAATAATATTTTAGAAATAATTACATTTTACTGTGTATCTTTTTTGGGAATACTAATAGTATTCCAAAAGCGAACCAAACGAAGCCAAAGTTTTTTAGGTATGACGATGTTGTAGAAAGAGTAGCTTAGAAATTGAATTTGGATGATCCATCCAAAATCAGGCTTACATCACATAGCTGCTACTCTCAGCAACCCAAACCTCAACCTATTAAGTACCATGCGGATATGCTGATTCACTACAACCAGGTAGTACTCGTGGTCGTAGTTAATGTGGGATGTTGAAATTTAATGGAAAATATAATATTATGCTTTTTCTCATCATGTTCTTGGACAGACTTCTGATGTATTGTACTATGAAGTATTGGACATTCCTCTGCCAGAATTACAATGTCTGAAAACTGGCAAAGTAGCAGTTCATCATGCTATCAAGGATAAAGTGCGTATGCTGATCAATTTCTTAAGTTACTCTTAAAGATGTTGAGCCTTTTCCTGCTTTTTGGTGGAATCTGTTTGTGGCTTTGTGCTTCACATTTTTACTTTAATCTAAATTTCTGGAGCAGGTGGAGTTGTCTCATCCTTATGCAGAACCCGGGTTGCTAGAAGTTTTCTATCATAAGATTTACAAGGTCCGAAGTTTTCTATCATAAGATTTACAAGGTATTATTCGTGCGAACAGATTTTAATCTCTACTTGGTTCCTCTCAGAACCTTGAAGGACCTGAAAAAGAAACACCTGCTGGAAAGAAGGGAGCTCAGGAGGCCACCAAGTCCCGCAGTGAGGTCATCATGTCTCTCATTAGGCTTAGGGAAAAATTTTATCGTCAAGTGGAACTGACAGGTTTGCAGAACATATTGGAGAATCCAGCTGCTGCTTTAGAGCTATCTAAAAGGCTCCGCTCTCCAGGAATAACGGATTTGAGAAATGATTCATCAGATGAGTTGATGGCGCCTTCTGAAGTTTCCGTTGTTTAGGTTAATACTTAGTCCATTTTCTTCTGTCTGTTCCCTTCTCTTTCAACTTTGCATTTCATACTCTCCTTTTCCCAGGACAAGGTAGTCTTATATGCACTTTTGAAGATGTTAGAGAACAGAATGTCCAATCTGAGCGCTGAAGTTGCCTTATGTTCTAGTAAGTTAGCAGAAGCGGAGGCAAATCTGAAGAGTTCTGAATCATCAGAGGTGGATCATTACTCCAGAGTTGAATCTCTGGAGGCTGAACTGATCTGTAAGGAAGCAGAGAATGGGGTTTTGAAGAACCAAGCTATTATTTCAGAGCAAAATGCTTCCAGCTCCCAACAGAAGGCTCTATTCCTAGAGGCTGAACTGATCAAGAAGCAAACAGAGAATGAGGCTTTGAAGAACCAAGCTATTGCTTCAGAGCAAAAAGCTTCCAGCTCCGAACAGAAGGCTCTATTCCTGGAGGCTGAACGGATCCGTAAGGAAGCAGAGAATGAGGTTTTGAAGAACCAAGCTATTGCTTCAGAGGAAAAAGCTTCTAGCTCTGAACAAAAGGCTCCACTCCTGGCGCGGATGATTCTGAAGCGGGATAAGTACTCAAAGGATTTGTCTGATGCTGCTTCCAACTGCCCAGCTCATTGAAGATTCCAATGCCTCTGGGAAGTCTAAGGATTAGGGTGCTGATCTACTTATGTTTTCTTCTTCAAGCTAGCCAAGACCAAGCTCCCTGATCACTTGGACCTGGACTCCTTCGAATATGGTATTTGTTTCATATCTACAGAGTAACATTCCTGGAGACGCACAACATTAAGAATTTGCATGTTGAGGTTTTGAAGTTCCAAAGCTGTTGCTTTAGAAAGAAAGCTTCCGGCGTTGAACAAAATGTTTTTGTGTTCTTATATGAATAATAAAGATTGTCATATGCTTTTTTGTCCTATATGCCTGAAGTGGAAGACACCTTTGCACTCGAATGAG
The DNA here is from genome assembly GCA_026229545.1 of Pistacia atlantica. NCBI lineage: Eukaryota > Viridiplantae > Streptophyta > Magnoliopsida > Sapindales > Anacardiaceae > Pistacia > Pistacia atlantica. The sequence goes on along the minus strand of CM047908.1, from coordinate 30,795,824 downwards.
CTATTTTGCTAAATTTGAATAATATGTTTATTTTTAGGGAAATTTCATCTAAAACCCATTTGTTTTTCTTGTCTAGTTTGGTATGGCAAAAAGAGAAAACTAAGAGCAAATAGACAAAAAAAAAAAAAAAAAAAAAAAAACACTCTTCCTTAGCAATCTAAACGAAATAGAGGGAAGTAAGAATTTAAGTTTTTTTCCCTTGATGTCTCTGCAACTTTGCCAGATTTCCTTTTATAAACTCAAACCCAAAGAACTAGTTATTTATCTAATGCAATACATATACACTCTTTAAATTTTCATATTATAGTTGCATGAGAAAGAAAACAAATATAAAATTACCAAAGTTGGGATTTGGGTAATATATATCTAGCTTGCGTGCACCTTAACTAGTCCTATGAGACCCTGAAATTAACGATCAGGTAAGTCTCTAATGACTACCCCTTATTAATAGTCGTAGAGATTCAAACTCAAAATCTCTTGAGTAATATATACAGGAATCTCTTTCTTTCTTGTAGACATATTTAAACGTTTTTTTTACTAGGGATTAAAAACTCTTTTTGGATGATTTAAAATGGTAAATAAAATAACATTCAATGATTTACATTTTTTTTTTTTTTTAATGTAATCTTTGCTTATATACTTAATAACTTCTTATTTTAATTTAAAAAAAAAAAACCTACGTATTCCTTGGCTCTGTATTTGACTATTTGTCTTTCACAACACGCAAAAATAATATTGAACTTCATTTCCTTTAGTAAAGCTGCATTTCCAGGATTTTTAGAGGAAAAGGAACTAGAGGGTCACTGACACGACCCGCCTCGACCCTCCCTACCCCATAAGCTCCGAGCACACCTATGAGACTCGGGCGACCGAGACGTGCCATGTGGGAATCTAAAAACCTGTATTCTGAATACGTTTTTCATAAAAACATTCGCTTGGATTCGTGTTGAAAGCATAAACACATAAGATATATGTATATATATACACTTGAAAATCTGAAAGCTAACTCGTACGTTCATAAAATCCAAATACGGATGGTATCAGATCTCCATATCTTTTATAATCAACACATGAGATAAAAATAGGGATACAACATAATTCTGTAGCCGGAACAAGCATGACATTTTTACACACATGATAAGTTGATGACGTGTGGCCCAACCTCGAGAGGAAACGCTCCTCAACAGGACTCTTCTTGTGAACCTGGGGAAAAGGGTCTAAAAAATGGTGAGCTGAAATACTCAGTGAGTGGGGGATTGGGGAGAGTTTGTAAAACATTCTTCAAACAATAGTCATGGCATGCAATAGTTCTTATGAAATCCTGAAAACAACAAGATTCTATGAAAATGATAACTCTACTAGTCATGCTGCAAACATCCAATGAACACTCATGACTCACAAAACAAAATCTGGTAACTAAATTTATAACTATTGTGATGATATAAAATTGAAAACTGATTTTTTTTTGAAACTATGCACTGATAATTGATATTGGAATATATAAACTTTATGCGGATAGCTGAACTTTAAACTGGATACTGTAGCTTTTACTGATACTAAAAACTATAAGCTAATATCTTATTTCAAAACTGTGGCTAATACTGAAGGCTCTATTAATATTCTGAAAACTCATATTGAGACCATCGCTCATAGCTGATACTAAAAAAACTAAATGTGATTTTGAACATTCTAAAACTAATTATGATATTAATAACTGAAAACTGTCACCGCAAATAGTACCCTCGGCGAAATATGTACCTGGTGGACGTCCCACACGCAGACAGAGCAAGGGATGTACCTGTTATACCCGGTAAGATCTATCATCGTGCGGGCAGAGCCACTAAAACTGTTATACCTGGCGGACCACTCAACGCCCAGGCCGAGCCTTTAAAATCTGTCATACGCATGCGCATAGCCAAAATCTGAAACTGTCATACCCAACAGAATCCTGCATCGCTCGGACAGAGCCAAAAATCTATATCTCTGGGGAACGAGTACTTTGCAGCGTGGTTTGTAAGCCATTACTATACTTATTCTTAACCCAATACATTATATTTCTTCAAAACATAGGCCTTTATAAAATTATTAAAACATTATGAAATAATTTATGGTAGTGTATTTTGGGCTAAAATGTAAGTAAAGACAAATAATGAAATAAACATGAGGGAGCCAAAAGAAACTTTACACAATTATTAAATAAGCCTACAATTCACCTGACAGGCACTTCCACAAAACTCGATGCATTATAGTTTTAAATACACCCTCAATACTCTTAAGCTTAACACTTAAACCCTGACAAAATTGTAACATGTAATTATTAATTAAGGTTTGCACTCCATGTGAGTCTCATAGACATGAAAAGCACAGACTTGCATTTAATGCTTCAAACTCAATGCAACATACAAAAAGAATATCAATTTTCTATAGCTGTAATATTTGACTACTTGAACTTGTAGAAAATTATAGATTATTCAGCTTTCTATTGAACCCCATATGTTCTCAAACTTTCAAAGCATCCCAACTTTACAAATATTTTCAGATCATGACTCGCAGTCCACTCTCACACGTTCATCTTGCTAAGTAACTATTGTAAGGCAATTTCTTTAAAGCAAGAGAAATTTAGAACTTTGTCTCATGTGAAAAAAAAAATCTAATAAAAACATCGTCTCACTATTTTATATTAACGATCAAACAACTTTTAGAAAAGGGAATAATATGTTAATGGAACTATTCAATGCATTATCTTTCAACTATTTGACCGAATATCAAACAAAGCAATTAATAAATTGTTTATAACCTTTTATCATTAACACCCAAATGAAAATACACGGCTTGCCTTTAACTAATAAGATATTTTGGTAAAACCTTTTAATCAACTTGATTAATTTCATAACACTTCCAATGGCAACATACCGATTTTATAAATCCAAACACCATTAAGCCTATTTGCTTAAACTCAAACACCATTGGCCTACTCACTTCATTGAACCCCAAACACCAATTTAATTAAAACCAAACCCAAGCCCTATATCCATCAATTAGCACTACATATAACATGTTAAACTCTAATTTGATCACATATGCAGATAATATAATCAAAGTATATATATATCAAAAAGTAATGAATTACGTTATGCATTTGAAAATGTGTATCTCAAGGCAATAAAAAGGGGCCACCGAATATTTAAAAAGCAGTACTCAAAACTCAACTTACTGCAGATGTAAAGTTTCCTTCTCCCACTACACATTTTCTCCGTTTAACTATTTATCAACAATGTCAATTCATCTCCACCCGAATAAAACAACAATTCCAAGATTTTGACAATTAAAAAACTTTGCCAAAATCAATATTTCAACAAGTCAAAGGCAAGATCTACCAATAACCATATTTAAAACAAGCATAATTTCAAAAGCAATTGATATAGAGAACCATGATTTTGACATGCAACACTTGAAACTCAATTTTCTTTTATAAAAGATTTTTATGTTTTATCCACTCACCAAATCAAGCTATAATTTCAATCGGGTATTCTAGACAAATATATGTTGATCCAGTAATATTTTCAAGTCATTTCAGAATCAAAACCATTTAAAACATGATTTATTTTCAACCTCTCAAAACTGCCATACCGTTTTCCAGAATTGATGTTGCTGACTTTTAAAATTCATATCAATTCACCCTTAACTTGAAAAATCCTGAAACTTTCCAAATTTAACAAGACACATGAATAATTTATTAGTATTTAAAATCACTCATTTTGGATGAGTATAAGTGCATTATTTCAGTTCTTAAAAATGCATGCTCTACAGAAAACATGAATTCCAGAATTTCATAGCAGAATTCAAAATTTATAAAAAAAAAATCTAATACTTCGAATTTTGGGGTGAAATAAACTTTCAAACAATCTCTAATATGTCTAAAACAAAATATCTGAAATTTAGCTTCATTTGCAAACCCGAACCATATATAAAATTTTCAGAAGTTCAGGCTGTCAGAATTTCACAGCATAACTTTTTATAACCAAAAACATATTTTAATAACTCTTGGTTTTTTAGGATCAACATATATGCTCTACCCATATAAAACCATTGCATTAAATCTCCAATTTCAGTTAACCACAATAGTCAACCAGCATATCCAACATACAATTTCCCAAAATTTTTTTTTTTCTATTCACAAACATTATGTATATGCATAAAATGCACACATGCATGCCAAGTTCAACATTTCTAATTCTGCCCATTTTAGAACCTTTCTCCATCTACTCTTCAAATCAACAACATCCACAACTCATCTCTATGGTACAAACAATATTCCAAATAATCAATTGAAAAATAACTTTTAAATGCTTGAAACAATAAACATCAAGTAACATGCAACTTGAAAAATGCAAACTTTAGAAAAGGATTTAATACATTTTCCACTCACCATTTTTAGGCTAAGCCGAAAATGCAAAAACAACCTCAAGATTCCCCTTCCTCCACACCTAACGCCCAAAAGACAAGAAATTAATCTAAGCCAATGTCTAAATTTAAGAAAGGGATAAGAGATCCATCGATCCAATCACATGCATGCTTACTAAAAGACAAAAGCAAACCACCTCTCTCAATTTTTTTCCTAAATCGGCAACTTACCCGATCTCTCTCTCATTCTTCTCCCTTCTTCCTTCTTCCACTTTTTCTTCTCTTCCTCTCTCACTCTATCTCTTGGCCGAACACTCTCTCTTCCTTCTTTCTTCTTTTCTCTCTTCTCTCTCTTCCTTTCTCTCTTTCTTTTCTTTCTCTCGGTTTTCTTCTCTCAACTTTCTTCTTCTTCATTTGGGCGAGCAGCCCAAATTTATATAAAACAAATTTTTTTTCTCACAACAGCCCCCAAAATCTCTTAATTCTATATAACCCTGCCGCATCATCTTTTCCTTACAGAAACCTCCAGATTTTGTGCCCTTGCCACATGCAAAACCAATAGTTTCCATTTCTTGCAATTTCATCCCCAATAAAACTTTTAAAAACTAATAGAAATCCCCTTCCATAAAAATAAAATCACAAAGAATATGTAATATATAGTAGGATTAAAAAAACGAGGTTTCACAGTTACTGAAAGTTTCGATCTTTTAGCCATAAAAAGGCTTTGATTGTGCTAGCATTTAAGGTCAGTTGCTCTGGCTCTCTCTCTCTCTCTCTCTCTCTCTCTCTCTCTCTCTCTCTCTCTCTCTCTCTCTCTCTCTTTTCAATTTGTTGGTGGCTATTTTCTTTCATTTGGGTTTTCTGATATGAACTGGTATGCCTAACTTTGATTAACTTTATGTTCATTCTTGCTTGTTTCTTCATGTCTTGGTGTCTCTTCTTGCTCCTTGAGGTTACAAATAGTTTTATTAGTTTAAAGTTGATGCCTTGTGAGTTTGCTTTTGGTATCTGCATCGACTACTGCAACTTTGGTATATCTGTCTCTCTTCAGTGCTTTCCTTTTTGTAGCAATGCAATGTTTTGTAACATTTACAAGTCATTATTTTGTTGCAAGTGCATGTAACATCTCGGGTTTGAAGTGTTACAATTTCACTTTCTTCTGAATATAATTTGTTTTAGAGATTTTGCTCTTCCCAAGGATGTGGAATTGCTTGTTTGACAAGAAATTATTGAAAATCTCCATGGGGATAGTGAAACGAGTGTCAACTCTTTTTTTCATAAACTTGTGGAACAGGCTACTTTTGATTCTTATTATTTCCAGTTTTCTTCTCTTGTTGAAGATCCGAATGCACATTGCAGAAGACTTTGGAACAAGTGGAAGGAAAATTTGAAACAAGATATTTTGAGAACTCCATGGACTGCCATTTTTGCAATTTTTGTTGTCATTCTTCTCCTACTTGTATTCACTTTAATACAGGCCACATTTGCGTCCTACAGAAATCATATATAGATCTCTATCATTTACTGATACCAAAATGTTGAAAGAGTTATTCCTATGGCATAAGTTTTCTTTTATGATCTATAATACATGTTTCGGTTGAGAAGAGGTTTAAGAATACCATATACTTTCCTTCTTGCCTGGAATTTTATTAATTGCTCTAGTCTTTAGGAATATTTACCTTAAGTTTATATATATCTTGTGTTAGGGTCAATTTAAGAATATTAATGGTTTATTCTTAAGCATCTTCTTCAAGAATTTCATTTTAAATTCTATGTAAGTTGAATCATTTGTTTGCTTAAGTAAATAGAGTTATTGTGGCTTCAACCATTTGACTCACTCAGCTTTTATATTTGGTCTATGAATGTAATGCAGCAGTAGAAATTCTAAAGGTTGGATGTGCAGCTTGAAATTGTAATTATGCAAATACTCTCTTTTATATATATGTTTGTTTTATTAATTGAAACAATTATCATATATTGTTAAGATTACATTATTTGTTCATTTTCCTCTGCTAGGATCACTTTCTTGCCTTTCAAACTTTATTAAGATTGTGCACATGTACATGCATAAATTTCATTCTGATTTATATTTTTATTTCTTGTAAAACATGAATTTTTTTTTTTTATCATTCCTTTTCATCTTAGCAGAGGAATGTGTTAAATCAGATAAGCAATAGACCATAAGAAATATTAAAAGTATGCTATGGATTTTCCATTCCCATTTAAATGAAACATAGTGTTTGTGGTTGAGTCCGTGACACCCATCAAGGCTTAGCTGGATCATTCATATGGTTTGTTCCCATAGATATGGGGATTGATCCTCCTCACGGTCACCTACATGACCAAAGACCATTGTTTTTCACTTCTCAAAGATTGTAGTGTTTGGCGGGGCTCCAGTTTCAAGCCAAGCTTGCGAAGCAAAATTAGGGGTCTATTTGTTTCTTTATTTCAAACCCTATTCCCAATCCTATTCTCAAAATAACTGTTTGTTTCATTATTTAGGAAATACTATTATATTTTATTTAATTACTTTTACACCCCTTAAGTTTATTAGTTGAATTAAACACCCCCAGAAAAAAGTTTAAAAATTAACAAAAACACCCCCATCCACCCATAGTTGCCAAATTTCGGAAACCATAGTTAGTGGTAGCCAAAGTCTGTGACAACGGCATACAAGTGACCAGAACTAGCCGATAATTCTCTGATCTGGTCTTTTTTGTGGATCTGGCCCGGAAAAGGTCAGATCTGGTCATCATTGACCGACAATGATGGCCATATCTGGCCTTTTACGATCGTCGATGGCCAGATCTGGCCTTTTCCGACCAGATCTGTGGTAGATCTAGCCGAAAAAGGCCAAAAAGGCCGATCACGTAGGTTGCTTGGCCTAAGTCAGAGTGTATATATTGATAAAACATTGAAAAGATTCAGTATGGAAGAATCCAAGAAAGGATTTCTTCCAATGTTACATGGTGTTTACCTCTCTAAGGATATGTGTCCTAGAATACAAAATGAGAGAGATAGGATGAAAAGGATTCCACATGCATCAGCAATTGGATCCATCATATATGTCATGCTATGTACTTGGATTGATGTCTCATGCGCTTTGAGCACTTGTAGTAGATATCAATTGGATCCAGGTGAGCATCACTGGATGGCTGTTAATAACATTCTTAAGTACCTGAAGAGAACTAAGGATATGTTCTTGGTTTATGGAGGGGAAGATGAGCTCACTGTAAGAGGATACAGTGATGCTAGTTTCCAAACAGACAAAGATGATTATTAATCGCAATCAGGGTTTGTATTTTGTCTCAATGGGGGTGCAGTGAGCTGGAAAAGTTCCAAGCAAAGCACCATAGCGGGCTCTACAATGGAGGCTGAGTATATTGCATTATCAGATGCAGCCAAGGAGTGAACTTGGTGTGGTTCCTACAATTGTTGATCCAATAGACATCTATTGTGACAACAATGGAGCAATCGCTTAAGCTAGGGAACCACAGTCTCATCAGAAGTCCAGACACATACTCAAACGATTCCATCTCATCATAGAAATAGTTGAGAGAAAATATGTGTAGATCAGTAAAGTGCATACTGACGACAATCTCACGGATCCACTAACAAAGCCTCTATCACAGTAGAAGCATGAACAGCACTTGAGATCATTTGGTATTAAATACATGAATGATTGGCTATAGTGCAAGTGGGAGATTGTTAGAGTAGGTGTCCTAGAGCCAATCAATTATTATAGAATTGACTCTTTGTAATAATGTTCATTGATCAATAAAAGGTATTTTATTCTATATCATGTAAATCATTATTGTATGTATTGATATATGTCCTTAGAATGGTAGAACCGTGACGAGAGTATCAAGTGTTTCAAATCTTGATAGTGAGAACCCTATGAGCACATATGGTGGTCATTTTAGAAACGTCCGTAGCCCAAGTATTATTCTAAAGTAAGGGCATAGATAATACGGTAAGGCTATCATAGTGTTGAATGACCCTGTCGAAAGGTAATGAGTGATCTCACTTGTTAAGGTTGTTTGGTGACAACCTGGTGTAACACGTAGGTGCTTGTTATAGGCAAGTTCACTAGACTGACCCACTAGAGGATTCCATATGGATGGTAACCCCAGTGTCTATGGAACAAATCCTCTAACGAATGGTGGTGCATGTGATCCTTAGACTTGAGATCACTAGAGTGTCTTGTGCACTGATTGGTGTAGTTTGACACTAGCCCAACGCAGTTCTATTCAGAGCTGTCAATACGGTAGTGATTGGCTGCATCAAGGAGTGGGATCGACAGAGGATTCATCACTCTCGAGTATGAGGAAAGTTATTTCATGGAGCAATTCTGTAAATGGCAATGACACTAAAATTGTGGCCATAGTGGGATTGAGTTGTTGCTCTATCCAATTTATAATTCCGGTCATTGGTCTAGTAACTGAATACATACATATCGAGAGTAACTGAGGTTGACACTATTTCTATGCCTCGGTCTCATTGAGATAACAGATGATGAAAGGATTGGATTGTACGGTAACCATATCGTTGACAGGTAGCTTCTTGGCTGAATCCAAGTCTATCGAGTGGCCATGATGTCTTGCTAGGGGCCAATTTTGGTCTGTGTGTAGTGAAACGATTAATTGGTGTTAATCGCGATACTGCACACTACCGGTATGATGAGGAACCTACGGGTCACACACATAGAAGATAATTTAAGAACCAGTTTATAAGAAAGGCGTTTTCGTCTTTTTAGGCAAAAAAGTATTTTGGTAATCTCACATTGCAATTAAATTTGCTTAGGTTGTAGCCTTTATTTAATTTGATATTAAAATTAAATAAGTGAGATTATATTTAAATATGTGTTCGTATTTATTTAAATGAATTATCGTTATTGTTAAATGTTAATATTATATATATATTAATTTAATTTAATTGAAATAATGATAATTAAAACTAAAATATCTAAATGGGGCTGTTTGGGTTGGTGCCCAAGCCCATTCCATGATGGAATAGGGCATTGTGTGTGCGCTATATAACTGCAAGCTTTTTGTGAATTAAATTAAGAATTTCATTCATTCACATTTAATTAAAAATCCAACCCCCTTTTCTCTCTTCCACGCCAGTTTTGCCTTTTGGGTTGAATTAAATATCACTTGATTCTTGTTCTTGGTTCTTAAGACTAAAAAGGATCTAGCAAATCTCTCTTTAGTTCATTGGGGTTATCTTCGTGTGGACTACCAGTTGTTCGATTCTACCCTTGGATTGGTAGCGAAACCTATTCAGAGACAATTTGGAGGAGCCTCCAAACGTGCATATGAATTCTTAACTCTAAACTGATTTTTCTGTTGATTTTGATTTAAAGTATATTGTTAAATTTGTGCCCTGATCTTGGTTTTAAGGAAACGATCTGTTATATATATATATATATATATATATATATATATATATATATATATATATATATATATATATATATATATATATATTTTTTTTTTTTTTTTTTTTTTTGTTTCCACTGCTATGACTTGATTGTTTCATAACAGGTTGTTCCTTAGCTATGAACTATCTCTAGCAACACATTTCTACGTACAACCCCCCTTAATCTAGGCTATGCGCAACCACTAAACCAGGTTGTGCGTGGCTGCACACAGCCCTCATGCAAGCTACGCGTGTTGTCTAGGTTGCATCTTCCAAGCCATTGGTCGTGAGTTAATGCACGGTTGGCAACAGCATACGATGCGTGCTTCACTGCATGTAACCCTATCCAGATGCTTGTTTTAGGCGCCCGTCCAAGATGTCCAGCGTCTACCATGAGCACAAGTGTGCGACACTATCCTACCAGTGCAGGCCAAGGCTGTGCACTAACATGCACAACCGCTTAGGAATTTTTGGGCTTCACATTACGTGTGCGAGCCTAGTGGTAGTGGCTTGGTTTTTGGGTTGCTTGGGTATTGGTAATCATCGTACCAACGTCCCATCAAGGAGAGAATCCTGTAAGCTTTCGTGTGTCAATTGGAAGGTGAAAGGGACTTTCCCGTTGTTACTAGGTAAGGGTGTTTTAGGTATTTTAAGGTGGCATTTTGAAAGTTTTCACCAATTTATTAGGAATAGAATAAGTTGTCGCTATTCTAGACTGTTTAATTTGTTTTCAAATTGGGCAAGGACTAAACTACAAATTTTGCAAGTTTAGGGACCAATGGAACTTTGCACAATTATAAGGGATAAATTGTAATTTACCCAATAAATTCAAATTTGGTAAATTTGAATATATGCTATATTGATTGGTGTCAATAATGCATAGTGTTTGGTACTTGGTCATCGACCTTAGGATTTATTATGTTTTATGGATGTTGTAATTTTTATAAAATATGACTTGTGTGTCCTGCCGCTCTCCAAAACTGTCAATGTAATTCTCTTCTCATCTAAATCCTCTTGAATGTAACTCAGGGTTTCTTTATAGTCAATGTAAAGTAGAATAGATGTTGAAGACGAGGTGAAGGCGTGAAGACATCCCGAAGATTTTATATTTTTGTAATGGAATGTATGAACATAGGGTGACCTACCAAATTCCACAAAGCTCGAGGAAAATGGTTCTAGATTGGCCGTGTACCAATACGTTTTTTTTTGTCTTATTGTAGAAGCATTCTAAGGTTGAATGCCAAGACTATAACATGCTAAATAAGATAAAATTCGTTAGACTAATTAAAGCAAAAATCCCTCATAATGATATTAAGTCAACATTAAAACAAGCCTTCCATCACCATCAAACCATCGTTCGTCATAGTCTCATTCGACCCTATGAAGAGCCACTTCTACCTTTGGGCGGTTAATCATCATTGGAGTTTTTCCTTAATAGTGATGGGTTATGACTTAAGTAGATGTATTTTTCTAGATTCGCGTCCTCGAAGGGTTGATAAATACACTAGAGGCATGGTAGAGTAATTAAAAATGCACAAGTGGGCATGTAGTGTTCAAACTCATTGATCCGAAAGTGACACTTGAGGCCAATGGTTGGTGTCGTTGGATTGTGTAATTGGTTTGTTCCCTCTGTTTACATTTGAGTTTAATAAATTGGTGCTATTATATTGTGTAAATTAAAGTTTGTGGAGGTCAAATTAGGAATGATGGGATTTCGGTGTACTAGGAAGACCAATAGGCCTTCTTGAGTTTAATAGTGAGGGCTATTAGCTTGAGTAAAATAGTGGAAGTAGCCTTATTAATTAATAAAGATATTAACTTTGTTTAAAATTTGTACTTGTAGAATCCATTGAATGGATTGACACCCATAGCGATCAATCATCAAAAGGAAACAAGCTGGATGGTAATAATTTTACGAACACGTATTGATATCTTGGGATTGTACTAAGAGTCTGAAAGAAAATTATACCATTGGGCTGGCTCTGCCTCAAAGAGCATGGTGATGACGTCACCTAGGAATAGCAAGATGGATAAAGGTGCCAAAGTTGGTCATCATGTACTCAACATGATCAGGTATATCGAGAGATTTGAGACTTTGGGTTCTGGTTTGGATAGTGACCTAGTAGTCGACTTAGTCCTTACCTAATTCTCAATTCATATATAACATGAGCATGAATGAGAGGTCTCTCCTTGAGCTAGTTTAAGGACTGTAGAGCAAAAGGTCGAAGCTAGTAGTGATAGTAGTCACTAACACTGATAGAAGGACGGACAAAAGTAAGGGTGAGGCTAACACCAAGCGTAAGTTCAAGTCCAAACCTTAGGATACTCTTAAGTCTGTATGTGATGATGGAAGATAGTTTTCTTCTATTGTGGTAAGTCTGGCCATTGAAGGAAACATTGCAAGGCCTTCCTAACAAGCAAGAAAAAGAATGCATCTTCTTCATCAGGTATGTTTATGATTGAGAATAAGAAAGCCAAAGTTGATGGCTTTAATCAAACGTACCTTTGGCATTGTAGGCTTGGTCATGTGAACCAGACTCGCATAGCAAAACTTCACAAGGATGGATTTTTGCCATTTGACTTTAAGTCTTATAAGGTATGCAAGTGATGCCTAATAGGCAAAATAATCAAGTCACCTTTCACTAGACATGATGAAAGGACAAAGGAACTATTAAGCATCATCCATAGTGATGTATGTGGACCTCTAACAATACAAGCGAGAGGTGGATATTCTTACTTGATCACTTTTACTGATGATCTTGGTAGATTTTTATATATCTACTTAATAAGACATAAATCTGAATCCTTTGACAAATTCAAAAAATTCAAGAACAAAGTATAGAATCAACTGGGCAAGAACATCAAGGTTCTATGATCTGACAAGGGAGGAGACTACTTGAGCTCAGAGTTTGATGCTTACCTTAAGGAATGTAGGATAATATCTCAACTCTCACCTCCTTATACACCTCAGCACAATGGAGTGTTTGAAAGGAGGAATTGAACCTTGTTTGATATGGCTCGGTCCATAATGAGTTTCATAGATTTACCCATATTTTTCTAGGGCTATGCCCTAGAGACTGTGACTTATGCATTGAATCATGTACCGTCAAAATCAATAGATAAGACACCATATGAACTATGGAACGGGCGAAAACCCGTTTTGTCTCATATAAGAGTTTGGGGTTATGATGCTTATGCCAAGAAATTGACTTCGAACAAGCTTGCTCAAAGTCAGAGAAATGTACCTTTGTGGGGTATACTAAATAGACAAGAGGATACTATTTCTACAATCCAATCGAGTATAATGTTTTTGTTGCTCGAACAGGGGACTTTTCGGAGAAGGATTTCTTTCTAAAAGAAGATGGTGTTGGAAAGCTAGAACTCGATAACGTTCTAGATCCAATAGATGCATCAAACTACAGACGGGATGATGGGAGAATGGAAATGGTTGAGCGTCATGAGGAGGTCACTCCACTGAGAGTGTAACAAAGTTAACCACCAACACAAAAGTCGCGTATGGTTTGGGAGAATACGTCGTGAGCTAAGAGATATGGTTTTCTTGTGACTTAGGAATGTGACATATTGGTTTATCAAGACGATAAGCCTAGAACCTACAATGACGCCTTCTCAGATCCAGATTCCGTAAAATGGCTAAAAGCCATGAAATCTGAAATGGACTCTATGTACCAAAACCAAGTATGGGATTTGGTGGATCCATGCGAAGGGGTCAAACCCATAGGGTGTAAATGGGTCTTTAAGAAGAAGATTAACATGGATGGGTATGCGCAAACTTATAAAGCACAGCTAGTTGCAAAAGGTTTCAAACAAAAGCATGGGATTGAGTATGATGAGACCTTTTCACCAATAGCAATGTTGAAGTCCATTACGATTATGCTATCGATTGATACATAACACAATTATGAGATATGGTAGATGGATGTCAAAACTGTTTTCCTGAACATAAATCTTGAAGAGGACATCTACATGACACAACTCGATAGTTTTGTTCTTGATAGGCAAGCAGAAAAGGTATGCAAGTTGAAGAGATCCGTTTATGTGTTAGAGTAGGTGCCCTAGAGCCAATCAATTATTTTAGAATTGACTCTTTGTAACAATGTTTATTTATCAATAAAAGGCATATTCTTTTATATCGTATAAATCATAATTGTGTATATTGATATATGTCCTTAGAATGGTAGAACCGTGACGAGGGTATCAAGTGTTTCAAATCTTGATAGTGAGAATGATGCGTGCAATGCAACACCTAATTTTACCTCACTAAATTCTAATGCAATGTCGTGTAGTAGCAAAAAGCAAGTAAGGGTCTTTCCCGCAGAGGACTTGTGAACTCAATTAATTATCTACTTCAAACAAGGTTTGTCACGAATTATAAAAACTCAACAAAAACTATCAAACTAAAATCAAACAAAATAAAACAAGCAGACAATCACGAAAGAGATAAATAAGAGAAACTGGATTGAAGGTTTATTCGCCACCACTAGACATGAATTATATATAATAAAAGCACTCTTTAACTTTTTACCCTCTTAATCACATCAACTCAGAAAATACCAAACGTTGATAAGTTATATCTCTCCTTACCGAGTCGTTAGATTAGACACGGTCATAACCCAATTCCCTATTTATTAGATAACCTAGGATACGATCTCTATATTCAAAGTAATAAAAGCATTAAGTTATGAGAAACCTATTGAATCAAGGCTAAACTCATATGGTTGGTTTAGTTATCTTGAGTGATTACCCCGCATGTATGTAGGCATACACTTTACCACTAGTTATTTAGGTTAATAAAGCGATTCCGTACTTAACAACCTAAATTGGCATTAATAGATTAATCCTAACGATTTAATTGGCCACTTAAACAATTAGAAAAATCTAGTTAGACCCTATTTTCAGAGAAATAATCACATAACCAAGAGAGATCAAAAGATAAAAAGATGCGGATTTTATTAAACATTATTCATAACAAATAATAATAACAAAGAAGAAGAAAAACTTAGTGAAACTTGGTTGGATTATTGAAGTTGATGATGATCTCCTCCAATTCTTCTTCTCCAAGCCTTCTTTAATCTCCCTTTTTCTTCGGTTCTTGAATATCTTTGTTTCCTTTTTTTTTTAATCTCTAAAAGAATTCCCCTAACATAATGCTAAAAGACTTCTATTTATATCCCACAAGGGTTAGGGCTTTGTTTTCCTTAATTCTAGTTAGTTTAAGACTCTTAAAACCCTATTTTCCTAGTCAAAAATGGAGAAAAAGTTCCCAGCTGTTGTGACTGTGCCGAGGCACTGTGCTGCAGCACAGTAACTACTGCAAAAAGTCTGCTGCGGCACAGTAGCTACTGGTCTTCTTCCCGCATCATTCCACTATTCTTCAGAGATAGTGATTTTTGAACTCGATAACGATGAAATTTGGAAAAGTGGTAAACATATTAAATGTAGCCCTTTGAATTAGCTTTCCAACAATTTAAGAATCGTCTTAATCAAAGTTCTACAGCTCAAGATATTCTCAAAATACCGAGGCATGCTCAAGCTGAAACGTAATCTAGGATCTTCTCTTTACTTCAACTTCCATAACTTCTTCAATTCAACTCCAATTCTCGATCCGTTTGTTTCCAATCATCACAAATTCTCTCGCCAACATAATTTCTCATCCGAATATTATTTTTGAGCCTAATTCCATGAAAACACAACGAAAATGCTCGTGATCCCGAAAAGTGCGTTTATGAAACAATTAACTTAATTCATGCGAATTAATCCTAATTTCCCACAAATGATACCTAAAACCACTAAGTATAAGTGTATTTTCAAGCACTTATCACAGAACCCTATGATCACATATAGTGGCTATTTTAGAAATGTATGTAGCCCTATTATTATTTTGACCAATGACACAAATAATACTGTAAGGGTATCATAGTGTCGAATGACCCTATCGAAAGTCTATAATTGATCTCGCTTGTCAAGGTTGTTTGTCGACAACCTATATAACACATAGGTGCATGCTGTAGGCAAGTTCACTTGACAGACCCACCAGAGGATTCCATATGGATGGTAACCCAAGTGTTTATAGAATAAATCCTCTAACGAATGATAGTGCATGTGATCCTTAGACTTGAGATCACCAAAGTACCTTGTGCACAAATTGGTTTAGTTTGACACTAGCCTAACATAGTTTTATTCAGAGCTATCAGAATGGTAGTGATTGGCTACATTGAGGTGTGTATCAAGCCTATGGTTGTTTTACAAAGGAT
Organism: Pistacia atlantica; assembly: GCA_026229545.1. Taxonomy (NCBI): domain Eukaryota; kingdom Viridiplantae; phylum Streptophyta; class Magnoliopsida; order Sapindales; family Anacardiaceae; genus Pistacia; species Pistacia atlantica. The sequence continues at coordinate 30,779,727 of CM047908.1, read as the reverse complement.
TCATCACTCCCAGGGAAGCAAGTTATTTCAACGCAAAATCAAGAAATGGCATGACAACCTTAAATGCGTGCCACAGTGAGATTGAGTTGTTGTTCAATCCAATTTATTATCCGGTCATTATTCTAGTAACTTAATACAAAGATATCAAGGATATCTAAGGTTGACATCTATTTCCCGGGTGCCTCCACCTTGGAACGATGGGGTATGATGAAAGAAATTTGATTGCATAATAACCATATCATTGATAGGTAGCTATTTCGCTGAATTTGAATCTATTGAGTGGTCGTTAATAATAGATTACCGAGAGAAATAGGTAAAAGAAATTTCCAGCCAAGATTTAAGAGTTGGTCCATTCTTAATCTAGGTAAAGTCCATCTTGTTGTGATAGGAATGAACAAGAACAAATAAGTTTTAGCTAATGTAATAAAGATATCAATTGTCGTTCCAAAAATTCCATCCGCTTTATTTATTTCAAATAGCTAATGTAATAAAGATATCAATGCCTTCTTTGAGGCATCTTGGATACGTATTGTAGTGAGATGATTGATTGGTATCAATCGTGATAACTAATCCAACCACCGATATGATAAAGGAAAGGCCTACGGGTTGTAGGAACCATGTCCCGGGTGGCAGCTCCGGAATACCAAAAAAATTATGCCATGCCACATTCCATTACCCAAGATCATGATTTCAACTATATTGATCAACATAATTTAAAACAACCATACAAGGTTATGTGATATACCTCCCGTTGGTGGCTCTTTCTCTAGATTAGAACTTTCAATACAGTTCACATGTACTGTTTACCGACACTGTTCATGATGTACTATTCACAGGTTCTGTTCACAAGTACTTCACTATCGATCCAACATAGGATCAAGTCTGTCGGTATCCACACGAAGGCAGGCTCAGGATCACCATAGGATTGACTCTAGATCAATCAGAAGGCTTAAGTGAAGGTGGCGAAAATTAGTGTAAGAAAAACTCACAAGGTGGCTAGGGTTTGGCATGAAGGGAGAGTTAATTTTGCTATTCAATTTGAAAAATTAACTTTATGAGAATTGCTATATTAAATCAAAGCCCAATGACCCTTTATATAGGCACAATTAGATTACAATCCTTTTAATTCCCATTTCAATTGGAATAGGTGATGTCAAATCTCTTGATATACCCAATCATTTTGGGCACATGAGGATCAACTTTGGCACCCTTATCCATCTTGTTGTTCCTAGGTGATGTCATCACCTTGCTCTTGAGGTAGAGCCTGCGTAATGGTATAATTTTCTTTCAAACTCCGAGTACAATCAATACATGTCCATAAAATTACTACCATCCAACATGCTTCCTTTTGATGATCAATCGCTATGGGCGTCAACCCACTAAATGGATTTCTACAAGTACAAATCTTTACAGAGTTGATACTCTTTTATTAATTAATAAGGCCTTTTATCATTTAATACGCTCCCACTATTTTTATTCAAGTTAATAGCTCTCACTATTAAACTGGGAAGTCACGTTGGTCTTCCTAGTGGGCCAAAATCTCATCATTCCTAATTTGACCTCTCACCGGGGCAAGTAGACCAAAGTGGGATGAGTAGGTAGGCCACAAGCTCTAGCTTAAATCATTTAATAGCACCAACTTATTAAACTCAAATATAAGTATTGTAGACAAACAAATTACACAATCCAATGGCACCAACCATTGGCCTCAAGTGTAATTTTTTGATTTGTGAGTTTGGACACTATATGCCCACTCATGCATTTAAAATATGCACTATTCTACCATGCCTCTAGTTGTACTTATCAACCCTTCACGGAGGCAAATCCAGCAAAGTATGCCTAGTGAAGTCATAACCCATCACCATTAAGGAAAAACTTCAATGATGATGAACTCCCAAAGGTAGAAATGGCTCCCTACAAGGGCAAGTGAGACCACAACGAATGATGGTTTGATTGATCCCATGGGATGGAAGGCTTCATTTATTTTTGACTTAATATCTTTTATAAGGGGCTCATGCTTTAAAGTTCTCACCATTTTATTATCTTAATTAGCATGTTATTGTTTGGCATTTAACCTTAGCATGCTTCTACAAATAAGATACTCCATAAATTCATGTTGGTACATGGCCATTCTAACACCAATTTCCTCGAGCTTAAAGGAAGTTGGTAGGTCACTCTAGGTTTACTATTCTATTACAAAAAATAAAACATCTTGGGGATTCGTCACACCTTCGCCTCATCTTCAAAGCCTATTCTACTTTACATATAAATTTAAAGAAACCTGGAGTTACATTCGAGGGGATTTAGATAAGAAGAGCATTTACATTAAAGAATGGGTGGTAAGGTAGGACACGCAGACCCTATTTAAAATAAACAAATTCGGACTAATAAAACCTAAGGTCTATGGCCAAGTACCAAACACCATGCATAATAGACACCAATCATATAATGCATAAATTTAAATTTACCATATTTGAATTGTCAGGTAAATTTCACTTTACCCCCTTTAATTTTGTAGAGTTTTTTATTTGTCTCTAAACTTTGTAAATTTATAGTTTAGTCCTTGTCTAGTTTGAAAATTGACTAAACAGTCAAGAATAGTGATAACTTATTGTTCTATTGATGGCTAAACGTAAAAGTTCAAAACACTGTTCTCCATTCCCTAAAATACCCCTATCCTACAACAACAGGATAAGTCCTTTTCAACCCTCTAATTCCCACACGAAAGATTGCGGGGTTTACCCTCATCGATGGAAACAACTATTAAACCCTAGTAGCCCAAAACCGGCCACTCTCACTAGGCCCAAACACATAGTGCAAGGCCCATAAGTCCCAGGCGACTAGGCATGTTAGTGCCTAGCCTTGTCTTGCTAAGGCAAGCCATTGTTGCACGCTTGCATGCAGCATTGGGGCAAAGTGTTGAACGCTTGCATGCAGTAGGCATCATGCGCCAAGAGATAAGGCATTGTAAGGCGCACACCATCGAAAGAGGGCCAACTGTGCATTAAGGCACAGTCGAGGGCCCTTGGGGCAACCTAGTGGCGTGCGGCAACGCTCAACTAGGAGTAGCCGCGAGAGACAATGTGTAGCAGAAGGGAGTGTTATGCATGCCAACGCACTGTAAGAGAGGTGTTGGGGCTAGGTTACGCACAACCCTGTTTGAGTGGCTATAAGCAGCCACACACAGCCATGGTCAGTAGCGCACAGCCATGAAGAATGAGGCTACGTATGCCAACGCGCAACCATGGACTACTGCACGCAGCCTCAAAAATCAGCCACCATCTTTAGGGTTTTCGAAACCCTAATCCAACCAATCTTCAAAGAAACTTCATCAACAAAATCAAATCAAAAACAACAGGTTTAAAATTAAAATTAAAATTAAAACCTACACATGCCAATCTAGCACCCAATCACATACATGCAATTAATAGCCGAATCGAAGCTCTGATACCACTTGTAAGAACCATGTCATGGCAAGCGCAGAATAACCAAAAAAAAAAAAAATTCCTGCCATGGCATGATTCCATTACCCAAGATCATGATTTCGACTAAATTAATCAACATAAATTAAAACAACCATACAAAATTATGTGATATAACTCCCGTTGGTTGCTCCTTCTCTGGATTAGAACTTTCAGTCCTATTCATCGGTATTGTTCACAGGATACTGTTCATAGATAATGTTCATGGATACTATTCACAAGTATTGTTCTTGGGTACTATTCACAAGTATTGTTCTTGGGTACTATTCACAAGTACTTCACTATCAATCCAAGATAGGATCAAGTCCATCGAAGGTAGGCTTAGGATCACCTTATGATTGATTGCTAGATCAATCGGAGGGCTTAAGTGAAGTGGCGGAAATTAGTGTGAGAAAAACTCATAAGGTAACTAGGGTTTGGCATGAACGGGAGAGTTAATTTTGCTATTCAATTTGAAAAATTAACTTTATGGCAATTCCAAATAAGAATCCAATAAGGATTGTAAATTCTTAATTCCTATTTGGATTGGATTACAATCCTTCTAATTCATATTTGAATTGGATTGCAATCCATGATATAAGAGATTAGAATATCTCTCAAAGATATTCTCCTTAAATATGAATCTTAATTAAATAAATAAATATTCTTATTTATTTAATTCCTATATAAATACATATTCTAATTAAATAAATATTACTATTTATTTAGTCCATATATATTCATCATATTTAATATATGAGTTTAATATATATTTAATTAAATTAAATATATATTATCCATATTAATTAAAATTAATATGATTCCAAATTCTGCTAAAAAATTCAACCCCTTAGCAAAATTACCAAAGTGCCCTTCTCACCCATAATGACGAAAATGCCCCTGGACTCCCAAATTACCAAAATACCCTTTTTGGCCTAAGGACAAGATTGTCCTTCCATTTTTGTTTCTCACTTAACTACTTTTTATGTGTGTGACCCGAAGGCTCTTCACTTTGCCAACAATGTCTCGATAACTAATTAAGCACCAAGCAATTAGTGTTTTCGTATACCAATCAAGATTGGCTTCTAGCAAGGCATCATGATTCTCTGGTAAGTAAAGAATCAGCGATTTAGGCTTACCTTGTCTTCAGTATGGTTACTGTGCAATTCGATCCATTTCATCATCTTTTATCTCATCAAGGTTTGAGGTACATAAATAGTGTCTACCTCAAAATCTACCTTGACATGTTCTATATTTGTTTCTTGAATCTGACTATTATAAAATTGGATTCAAGCACCAACTCGATTCCACCGTGGCCATGGATTTGAGGTCGTAGTTCTTTAACCAAATATCTCGCCAAGATAAAATCTCTTGTAACTAGAAGTAATGAATCATTTGTTGATCCACCATAGCCATAGTGTACTTCTCGATGTAACCAATCACCACCATTCTGGTAATCTCTAAAAAAGACGATATTAGGCTAGTGTCAAATCACATAGATATTTACACACGACGCTCTGGTGATCTCAAGTTGAAGGACCACATGCACCACCATCCGTAAGAGGATATATTCCATAGACACTGGGTTTACCATCTCGTGTGGAATCCTCTGATTGGTCAGTCTAATGTACTTGCACAAGCAAGCACCCATGTATTGCACCAGGTTGATACCCATAACCTTGACATGTGAGATCTGCCACTATCTTTCGATAGGGTTGTTCAATGTGATGATAGTCTCTCCATATAATATGTGTCCTTGGTTAGATTTATACTATGACTATGGACGATTTAAGAAGTGCCACCATTTGTGCTCGTTGGGTTTTGACAATTAAGATTTATAACACTTAATTTCCTCGTCAATGGTTCCAACCTTTCTAAGGATATATACTATTTTCTTTACACACAATAAATAGATGTTGCAGCATATGCTCATAAATAAGTGATGACTTTTATTCATTAATTTGAAATGAGTTTACAAGAGCTAAACCGTTGGCTCTAGCGCACCTACTCTAACATATGTCACACACTTAGAAGATAGTTTAAGGATGACGACATTTTGGAAGGGTATATTCATCTTTTAGATGAATGGGCATATTGGTAATTTTGTTGTTAATTAAATTTACTGAGGTTGTAGCCTATGTCCAATTTCATTATTGGAGTAATTTAGCAAAATAATAAATTTAATTATTAGAGTTAATATTAATATTTAAACTAAATAATAAATTGGGTTACTATGCAATTCTACCTAAAGTTTGGGTTGATGCTAAACTTGACGGGTGGAATGGATATTTGCTTTATTAGTTAAATAAAGTAAAATTAGGTTTTACACATCCTAATTCATTTTTGGCCATGTAGTGTAATTGAAGAGAAACTTTTTCTCGTTTTCTCAATTCTCCTTCTTCCAAAAGATTGCATTCCTTAAAGCCAAGAATTAATTCTAGCAAAATTAATTCTTGGTCATTGTTGTACTGTCTTCGTGTGGACCATGTGAGTTCAATTCCATTCTCGAATTGATAGCAAGATCTTATTCAAATAAATTGAAAGAGCTTCCAAACGCAAGTATAAACGAATCCTTGTATGGATTTTCATTGTTTCAATTTAAGCATGTAATATATATATATATATATATATATATATATATATATATATATATATATATATTAGACCCTGATCTTGGCAAATTCAGAGTAATCAATGAGAAAAAAAATTGTTTTTCTAATGTCATCGTTCATCGATCTACTTACATTATGGACTCAAGCAAGCATGAAGGAGCTGGAATATTCGTTTTTGATGAATTTGTAAAGGAATTTGATTTTATGCAAAACGAAGATGAGCCTTATGTATATTTAAGATGAGCCTTGTGTAGTTAAAGCAGTAATGATGAGCGGCATTGCTTCCTTGACTGCCGCTCGCCATTACCGCTATAACCATTACCTCAAAACATGGAAACTAGGGAAATGAGTGCTAATCACTCATTAAGTGTATTCATTTTTTTTTTTCTGGGGTTTTTGACATCATTTAACACTATGCAGCATTCTTAAACTTGGAAACATCTTATTTACTTGTACATGAACTAAACATTAATAACATAAAATAACATGTAATATAACATAGCATATTTAGTTTATATCATAACGCATAATATAATTGATGTAATGCTTTTCTTTAATGTTCATGAATGATGCACTTCAATGCCATGCATGTATAAATACATTTTTCTTTGAAAACTTTTTACTTTCTGCCAATCGAACTAAGCTGAGGCATGGATTACAGAACCTTTGGCCAATGAGCTAACCTTAACCCATGGTCATGCACGCTATGGACTATTCATTTCTTTTGGTCTAGACATGTGCTTGAGTGAGCTCATGTTCCCTATACATGACAACAACTTCCATAGAACTTAAAAATCATTTTGTTCACAAAAATGCATGTTTATGTACCTTGAAAGCACTTTGCTCAAACTTGCGATCAAGTCCCCCTTTTTTCATCATTAATATAATTGACATGCTCTAATCTTTAGAAACATACACTTTCCATATATGAACATATCATTTGATCATGACCATTTATGGATGCATAAAAAATTCATAGAAACATAGCATATTTAGGCTTGTTTATACATAAACAAGCTCGTAATTAGGTAATACATAACATATTACACATAACCTCCATGGTCATTCATTACATCAAATATATATGTTCATACAATCATTAAATAATCACAAAAATCACTCATTCAAACATCCTTCAAAACTCTTTAAGCATTATTTCCATACTTGGACTCAATCATACATTATTAGGCTAAAAAATAAATTAAGAAATTGGAAGCACTTTTGAGGTAGTCATATAACTCGATATATTCAAGAAGGCATATATCGAGTCATACACATCTGATTGATATGATATTTGTTAAAGTAAATGCCCTAGAGCCAATCAATTATTGTAGAATTGACTATTTGTAATAATGTTTATATATCAATAAAAGGCATAAACTTCTATATCATGTAAATCATAATTGTGTGTATTGATATATGTCCTTAGGATGGTAGAACCGTGACGAGAGTTTCAAATGTTGATAGTAAGAACCCTATGATCACATCTGGTGGCCACTCTAGAAATGTTTGTAGCTCTAGTATTATTCTGACCAAGGACACAAATAATACGGTAAGGGTATCATAGTATTGAACAACCCTGTCGAAAGTCAATGACTAATCTCACTTGTCAAAGTTGTTTGCCAAAAACCTGGTGCAACACATAGGTGCTTGTTGTAGGCAAGTTCACTAGATAGACCCACCAAAGGATTCCATATGGATGGTAACCCAAGTGTTTATGGAATAAATCCTCTAACGAATGGTGGTGCATGTGATCCTTAGACTTGGGATCACCAGAACGCCTTATGCACCGATTGGTGTAGTTTGATACTAGCCAAACATAGTTCTATTCAGAGCTATCAATACAGTAGTGATTGACTACATTGAAGAGTGTATCAAGACTATCCACAAAGGATTCATCACTCCCGAGTACGGGAAAAGTTATCTCATTGCACAATTTAGTAAATGGAAATGACACCAAATCTATGGCCACAGTGGGATTGAGTTGTTGTTCAATCTAATTTATTAATCCAGTCATTGGTCTAGTAACTGAATACAAAGATATCGAGAATAATTTAGGTTGACACTATTTTTATACCTCAGCCTTAATGAGATAATGTTTGATGAAAGGATTTGATTGCACGGTAACCATATCGTTGACAGGTAGCTGTTTCGCTAAATCTGAATCTATCGGGTGGCCATGATGCCTTGCTAGGGATTAATCTTGGTTTGTGTGTAGTGAGACGATTAATTGGTGTTAATCGTGATACTACTCACTGTTGATATGATAAGAAGCCTACCGTTCACACATTTAGAAGATAATTTAAGAATCAATTTATGAAAGGGGTATTTATGTCTCTTAGGACGAAAGGGTATTTTGGTAATCTCACAGTATAATTAAATTTGTTGAGGTTGTTGCCTGTATTTAATTTTAATAGTAAAATTAAAATTAGTGAGTTTATATTTAAATATATGTGCGCATATATTTAAATGGATTATTATTATTAATTAAATGTTAATATATTTTTATATATTAATTGATTTTAATTATAATAATAATTAATTAAATTTAAAATACCATTAATGGGGTGGTTGGTTGCAAGGGTGGATTACGGTTGGAGCCCATGGCTATTTCTAATTGGAATATGGTTTTAATTGTTGCACTATATAAGTGTAACTTAAAATTAAAACAAATATAACACTATTCAATAAAGAAAAACCCTAGCCACCTACCCCACTCTCCCTCTCATGTTCTTCTTCATTGAGTGGAGAAGAAAAAATCTTCTTCTAGATTCTTGAAGCCATCAAGTGGATCTAGCAAATCTCTTTTTGGTTCTTCGGATTGTCTTCGTGTGGATCAACGTTCGTGCGGTTCTACATTGAATCGGAAGCGAAATCAAATCAGAGACTTTTGAAGGAGCCTCCAAACGTACATAAGTGAATTTAAATCCTTGTATGGATTTGCTGTTAATTTGATATTATACAGATTTTATAATATACGTAAACAATATAATCGATACTCGGATTTTTTGGGATTGAGTAATTGGTCGATTTGTGTGTAGAAAGAGATTAATAAGCTAAATGAATACTATGAAAGAACAAATGAAAGATAAACAAGAGAAAAAAAATTAAAGTGGTTTTGGAGATAATCTTGGATGTGAAGCAATTCTTACATCTACTATTATTTTATTGCTGAGATTACAAAATAAGAGTAGTTCTCTCTTTTTTTAGGAGATTTCTCACATATATCACATTCGGGGTGAAAACCCCTTATTTATATTGTTATGAGGTAATCTTGGATGTGAAGTAATTCACATGCATCCAAACACATGGCATCTCATTTTTATCTAGGTGGATGAAGCAACCCTCATGCAATCAGACGTGGAAAGATGTCCAAGCCACATTTTTATTGGTGAAGCTATCCTCATGCAGGGAAAGCACCAACAAAGCTACGGACACCGATAAATCGCATGAAAATGTACTGAACCACGTGAGCGCCTCGAATTTTTTATAATTTTTTTCTAGTGAGCAGCCGTCCATCAAATTTGGACGGGCGTCCATATACAAGGGACGGGCGTCCCCATTTAAAGGACGCCCGTCCCTCATTAAAATACAATAAAAAAAAATTTATAAACATTAGGGACGGCCGTTCATCCGTTATGGACGGTCGTCCCTTTGTTTTGGACGGGCGTCCGCAAATAAGGGACGCCCGTCCTTAACCAAAATATAAAAAAAAAAAAAAAACTTTGGGACGGCCGTCCCTTGCGTTTGGACTGGCGTCCATTACGAATGGACGCCAATCCCCTAAGTTTGGACGGTCTAATGGACGCCCATCCATACTTTAAAAAAAAAAAAAAAAAAACCGTGCTTCTTGACCCATTCCTAACTAATTATGTCTGAAGTTGCTTACGCATACCAAGCAGCATATTCATGATGCTTGAAGAGACAAAATACTGAGAACAAAACCGTGCTTCTTGACCTCTCTGTTTTGCATTCCTCCAAGACTCAAAAGTCCTATGACTGCTAGTGATCACTCGCCCACCATAGAATGAAGCAAGCTCAAATTTAGCAGCAATTGCTCTCTTATTTTCATTTGGTAACGTAGGAAGGGTAAACATATCCCTATAGTCAAAAGCACATGCAAGTGTCAAAGTTGGGTCTAGACAGTTCATCATTATGGCAAAGAAAAGCATCTTGCTCATTAATGGATGAACGGAAAGAAAGAAAGCAAAGTTGGGTCCTGTCACCTGAGAGCAAAATGAAAATGGCGGAGAAGCTATGCAAAGTTGGTATTGTATCTGTGGGGGACGACAAGGTTAGATGCTGGAGATGGTGGCCAGAGTGCAATACGCGTCCGTTGGGCTGGGATGAGGGTTGTCTTCCAGCTCGAGTTCACCACGGCAGGGAGGAAGTGCACAGTTTGCAGTTTGCAATGCTATTATAGTTCGCGTGCCTTTAAGCCTTAAGAAGACGAAGCTGGTTTGGAAGAGGACTGCAAGTGGTTTAGAAGACGAAGAAGAAGAGCGAAGAAGAAGAGGTTTAGCCTTTTTTTTTTTTTTTTTTTTAAGTATGGACGCCCGTCCAAACTTAAGGGACTGGCGTCCATTCGTAATGGACGCCAGTCCAAATGCAAGGGACGACCGTCCAAAATTTATGGACGGCCGTCCCAAAGTTTTTATTTTTATTTTTTTATATTTTGGTTAAGGACAGGCGTCCCTTATTTGCGAACGCCCGTCTAAAACAAAGGGACGACCGTCCATAACGGATGAACGGTCGTCCTTAATGTTTATAAATTTTTTTTTATTGTATTTTAATGAGGGACGGGCGTCCTTTAAATGGGGACGCCCATCCCTTGTATATGGACGCCCGTCCATATAATATGGACGGGCGTTCATGTAAGTGAACGGCCAACCAAATTTGATGGACGGCCGTTCACTAGAAAAAAATTATAAAAAAATTCAGAGGTGCGTTACACGTAGGCCGGTACACATTTTCGTTGCAGATTTATCGGTGTCCGTAGCTTTGTTGCGGAAAACACATGGTCCTAGCAAAGGCGGCTTCATTCCCTCTTTTGCAAGCTTTGTCATCTGAAAGTGGGTCCACGTAGTGGACACGTGTCTGGTCCTCATTCTGCATGTATTACCATCCAACACATAGTAAGGCTAGATTTTATTCTTTAGTGGTGAAGCAAGCCAATGTTTGCCTTTCTGTACGGATTGCGTTGATTAAGTTATTATATAATTTGTTCAAATTGTCTAATTTTTTTTGCGTGGTAATTATTATGTTCCGGTTGTTCTTGATATACTGCATAATGTTTCATAATATTTTATCGTTTCAACATGTAAAATAGATGGAAGAAAAATTCAAGTGTTAATTCATATTTATATTACATGCATTTTATTGCTGCATTTCTTAATTTCATCTTCCATGTAAGTACGTCGTTTATATTTTTATTTGCATGTTGTTGGTATACACCTATACTTGTATAGTTGTAGTGTATTGCTTAATTCAGCCATTAAATTGGAACTTCAGTGCGGAATAATGGTTTGATTCAAATACTTACCGCTGGTTGATAATGTTTTGTAAGTTGCCTTGCATGAACGACCATCACTTAAATAGCTGAAGATCATATTTCATGCAATAGCTACTTATAATCTCCTTTTGTAAGTATGGCATAGTAGTCATAATATGTATTATCCTTAGAATATGAAAACTGTTGACATGTTTCAACATTTTTATATGGGTATAATCGACTTTAAAAAAAATGGGGCTTTACGTTCATATTTTTGAAACCTGTTGGAGGTATTGGCAATAGTTGGAACACAAGGGCGTTATTAAATTATTCATTTAATAATAAATAAATCAAACGTTTCATAGAAGTTGAATCACTGGGAATGAAAGATTCAGAGCAAGATTTGCCCAAAACCGTAAATTGGGCGACTTGTGTATAACTAGAAAAGAGGACGTGGGATTGATGGGAAACACATGATTGTTCTTATTAGAGATGGGTTTTGTCCTGTCTGCAAAGAGGATTAATGAAAATAATATTTTTTTTCACAGTTGATTTAGTAAGGGAGAACAAAGCAGGTATGTTTGTTTAGTTGAGTTTATTATTATGGTGAAATGTTGCAATCTCAATGAGATCGATGTGTATATTTAGGCACACCGTCCAGGCATTGATTGGGATGTTTTTGATGAGATTTCATTGTTGTTTTAAGACTTATTATGGTGATTTAACTTTGCTGAATTTGTGTTAATTTCCGTGTTAACTATTTAAATTTTGCAATGTTTGTGAGAATGTTATAGTTTTTCTTTTAATTTTTTGATGAATTGGTATACAATACTTATCAATAATTTGCTTGAGATTTCCTTCAATTTGTGCAATTTAAATACTAAAAAAAGGGATAAAGTGATTGTAACGCCCACATCGAGGTATGTAGATTTACTTATGCCCTAATATCCTTAGTTGAATCTTGTTAAAGTTATCTTGAAAAAGTGAAGAAAATTCTTTAAAAATGTTGTTAGGGATAAAATGGTCTTTTCAATCATAATTAGTTAAAAAGTGGGGACTGAAAAGAAATAAAATAACATGGAGAAGATAATAAAAATGAGGACATTCTTGTAATTGAGTAAGGGACATAGATGAAATTTTTAGAAAGTGCAAGGGTAAAATGGGAATATATATATTATTTTATGATATTAAGAGTTGAAGAAGAGAAACTCTAACCACTTTACCCTCCATTCAAGCCATTCTCTAACCAAATTCTCTCAAATTTCTTCATATATATTTTGTGAATTTTACTGTTATTTTCCAAGTATAAACCTTGAACCAACTCTTATCAGTTAATCACAATTTCTTGATACCAATCATCAGTTTCTGACATAGAATGTCTGGCGGATGAATTCATGGAGCAGGCTGAACGTCAGAAGTCCATGCGCAAAACCCAAATGTGCTAAATGAGCATGCCCCATTCAAATGGCCATAAATTTTTATCCAGGAAGAGTTATGGGTCCCATAAGATACCATTGGAAAGCTTATATTGAGCCCGTCAATGTTAGTTGGTTGGAGGTCATTTTTGAGGTCAACATCCACCGTTTTGGCATGTTTCATGCTGTTTCAGTTGTTTGCACATTTTTTCCTATTTTATTTCGCGTTTTCTTGTTTTAATTAATTTAGTTTTTGTTTCCTTTGTTATTATGAGTCTTATTAGGGTTGGTTGTCACCTTATATAAACTTATTTTTCATTTTGGATGTCATTCAACAAATTATTCAATTTTTTCTTCAAATTTTGTGGTTTAAGTTTCTAGATTGAGACTTATGTTATCAGTTCTAAAGGTGTAGTCATGTGCTAGTCTTGTTTATCACGCTAACTCGCTGCATTAGTTGGTATCAGAGCAAGCAAAATTCGTTTGATCTAATGGTAGGTGATGAAGTTGTAGGAGGCTATGGTTCTCATGACGAAGATTAGGGAGTTGAGACCTCGCAAGGGGTGGTGTTGAGGGTTTTGGAGCAACGAATCGATCTTAGATTCTAGCGTTTGGAACAACGTTTTGATGAAAGGCAATGTACCAAGGATGATGTTGCTCATGGATGGCCTATTGGCAGACCTGTTTTTGCAAATAGACCTAGACAGCCAGTTTACATGGAAGAGTCATACGAAGAAGATGGTTATTATGAAGAACCTGAAAGGAACATGGGGTATGGTAGAAATTAGCATGGTGACAGAGACTCCAACAAATTCAGATTAAAGATAGATATCCTTTGCTTTAGAGGAAATTTAGATATTGAGGAATTTTTGGATTGGATGGCAGAAGTAGATAGGTTTTTTGAATATATGGAGATCCCAGAGGGGTGAAACTGGTCGCATGTAGATTGAAGGGAGGAGCTTCTGCATAATGGAAAAGATTACATGCAAGATATTTACCCATGGGAATTACCAGATGTAATGGGAATTTCTTTAAGACATTTAACATGGCGAATATTTACCCATTTCACTATTCTGATGAACCCTTGTATCCCGATGCCCAACTCAAGTCAAGGTTGAGTTTTTCTTAAGTGAAGGGGACTAGCGTAGAATATTTGGCAGATGAATTCATGGAGCAGGCTTAACGTCAGAAGTCCATGTGTAAAGCTCAAAGATGTTAAATGAGCATACCCCATTCAAACGGCCATAACTTTTGATCCAGGGGGCGTTACAAGGCCTGTAAGATACCGTTGGAAAGCTTATTTCGAGCCCATCAATTTTAATTGATTGGAGGTCATTTTTGAGGTCGAAATCCACCGTTTTGGTGTGTTTCGTGGCTGTTTTAGTTGTTCGCACGTTTTTTCCTATTTTATTTCGAGTTTTCTTGTTTTAATTAATTTAGTTTTTGTTTCCTTTGTTATTATGAGTCTTATTAGGGTTGGTTGTCACCCTATATAAACTTATTTTTCATTTTGAATGTCATTCAATAAATTATTCATTTTTTACTTCAGATTTTGCAGTTTAAGTTTCTAGATTGAGACTTGTGTTATTAGTTCTAAAGGTGTAGTCGTCTGCTGGCCTTGTTTATCACACTAACTCGCTGCGCCAGTTTCAATATATGATCATTAGTTGTATATTTTTTTGGTTTGCATGGGGAAGTACCAAAATACTACAAACTTTTGAAGAGATTTTGAAGATGTGTCTATTCTTGTTAAAGATTGGAAGCCTCTGTATGTATTTGATGTTCTGCCTTCATTCCAAGCAATCATATAATGGAATTGGTGGAGCTTCAAGTGATGTTTGGAACCAGATTGGTCTTTACTTGTAAATTTCCAGATGATTTGTAGTTTGCAACCACTCAAAACTAATTGGGATGTGTATATAAAATGAATAGTGTTTCATGATTATCAATGTGGATGAGGATTGCAAGTATGGTGTCAAAAAAATTATTATGTTGTTTTCTTACTCCAGTTTAGTTTATTATTAAGGTGAAATTTTGCAATTTTAGTGAGATGTGTATATTTAGTACGGTAGAAAAATATAAATTGTCGTGAGTCGTTGCTGTTTGATTAGCTAATAAAAATTTTGCATGGTGGTGAGTAATTTTTTTTTTTTTTTTTTTTTGGTAAGAGGTTAATAAAAAGAATAATGAATTACAAGTAAGAGAGAAAAACCCCAGCACTTCATCCTTAGCAATTAGCAAGAGGCGAAGAGGCTCAAAAGAAAACAGCAAAACAAGACGGGATTTACAAACTAAAACAAATTCCTGAATCCAAATAAAAGGCAGGAGACAGGAACGCCTATACAAAACAGTCCACAGTCCGCACCGAGGCCCTCAGAACCATAAGACAACCAACAAAAATAAAAAGAGAGCAGAGAAAGGAGTCAGCAATAGGTGAAGAAGTCAGCAGCTTCACATACAAGCAAAACAGAAACTCAAACTGCCCAGACAAATCAATCATCACCACCCAAAGACCTACCCAGCTGACACTAACCAGCAAGCAAAAGGCTGGCAGCAAGCAAAAAAAGAAAGAGCCTTCAAGACACAGACAACCTACCTAGAAACCCAAACAAATCTCCATAAGGCAAAACAGCGCAACACCTCCAAACAATCATACCATCCTCGTCATAACCCCAAGTCTCCCAAAAGGCAGACATCATAACACACCAATAACCAACAAAAAATCCACAACTACAGGACACAAGAATGATCCTTGTATTTCTCACCAAAGCAGCATCTAGACATACCCCATTCCACCAATAAATTGCGGACATGCACAATGTTCTTGAACTTAAAACCAACCTAAGCCTAACCGCTGACATGATTTGAAGCTCAACCCACTGGGGGCTGTGTTTGTCACTATTAAAAAGCCACAATTTTCTTTCTTTCCAGATCCAATAAATCATAGTAGCTATAAGGAGGCGACAAATAATCGATGTAGCTTTTATTGCCCTTAAGATTACATGCACACCAGTCAATGGAACTTTGCCAATCTCCCACAAGAACTCTAAACTTACCCTTATCTTATCTTGGACCTTACGTCAAAAGGACATGCAAAGAAAAGGTGGTCATGGAAGTCCATAAAACCGTTACAAAGAGCTCACTCCATGCAAGTCGTAGTCACCCACCTCCTCATCCGATCTTGTGTAAGTAATTTACCTTTAATAGCTAACCACAGAATGAAAGAGTGGAGAGGAATGTTCTGACCAAACCACAGAAGATGATGCCAAGAGACTTTGAAGCCACCTGGGGACAAGTCCCACTAAGCTTGTCTCACAGAAAAGCACCACCAGTTTACCTTTGTCCTCCGAAAGATATCATCTCTGTTAACAGCAGTAGGGATTGAAGGAGACTGATTAACAACCTGGGAGAATCTATCACAAATTACCTCTAGCCAATTCCATTACCTTTTAAGAATAATCTCACTAACCTAAGGCTCATTCTAGCCTCATAGATCAATCTCTTAGGGATAATCCCATCCAAAGGACCAAGAAGATGCCAATTATCATACCACAAAAAAATAGAAGCCCCACTACCCAACTTGGACCCAATGTGGTTCGAACCGCATCCCTTAAATTGAGAATCTTCCACCAACTCCAACTAGCATCGCACGGCACCTTCACATTCCAAAAACTCCTACCTTTTAACCGAAATGTGTTAATCCATTTCACCCATAACGAATCTTTATTAACCACGACAGTCCAGAGATGGGAGATCATAAGAGAATAATTCCATCCTTTCAGAAGACGAATGCCTAAATCTCCATTTGCCTTTGGCACACATAAATCCTTTCAAGCAACTTTAACCTTACCATTAACAAGCTCATTCCCTGACCAAAAGAAGCTTCTCATCAGTTTTTCCAAAGCTTTGGTCACAGAACTCGGGAGAGTGAAAAGGGATGCCCAATAAGCTTGCATAGAGGAGAGGACAGTGATAACAAGCTAAAGCCTCCCAGCATAGGAAAGAAACTTATTCTTCCACGACTTTAACCTTATTTTCCATCTTCTCAGTGAGAGGAATGCAATAAGCCTTGCGGTAATCAAGGAAACCCCAAGATATCTAATAGGGAGATGACCTTCAGAAAAACCCATAATGTCTCTAATCTGGGTACGAATCTCCTTCTTGACATTGCAAAAAAACATAGCACTTTTCAAGGGATTGGGCTTTAACCCGGAGACCTGAGGAAAGTCTGAAAGATCATCGTTAATGATCAAAACCGAATAAGTATCTCCATGGCAGAAAAGAAACAGATCATCTGTAAAACAAAGGTGACTAAAATTTAGCTTCTCGCACCTAAATGGTACTTAAAGCCATCATTCCCCTCAATTTTACTACAAACCAGTGCAGTGAGAGCTTGCATAACTATTGTAAACAAATAAGGAGAGAGAGGATCCCCTTGCCTAAGTCCTCTCTTCCTAGGGAAGAATCCATGGAGCTCACCATTAACAGAGACAAAGAAGGACGCAATAGTCACACATTCACAGATCCACTGAATCATTCGAGGAGGGAAACCAAACTTACAAAGAATATGAATCGGGAAACTGCAGTTACACTATCATAAGCTTTCTGTATGTCAATCTTAAACGCGCATCGTGCAATCCCTTTATCTTTATGATAATTGCGGAAGATATCTTGTGCAAGCATAATATTGTCACTTATTCTTCTACCTAGAATAAAACTATAAAAGTATTTTATGTGAACCAAGAACCGAATTGCCATAGAAGTTGTAGTTTGTTTGATTTTAGGGCCTTTTACAGAATTATTTAGAAAATGTGGGGATTAGGATTGTATAATTATGCTATAGGTTTAAAATTATAGGCTACAATAGTAGTATTAGAATTTTTCAGTCTATGCCCTGATGCAAAGAGTGCCAAAAACTGTAGGTCTTCAAAAGAAGAGGGCCATAGAAGTTGTAGTTTGTTTGATTTTGGGGCCTTTTATAGAATTATTTAGAGAATGTGGGGATTAAGGTTGTATAATTATGCTATCGGTGTAAAATTATAGGCTACAATAGTAGTATTAGAATTTTTCAGTCTATGCCCTGATGCAAAGAGTGCCAAAAACTGTAGGTCTTCAAAAGAAGAGGGCAATGATGAGACGACGCTTCTGCGTATGTAAAAAATATTTATGCCCATGATCGTATTCAAGATATCTGAATTAATTTCATTGTAATAACATGTGAGAGTCCTATTGATATGCCTGGTATGCAATATTATGTACAGGAAAGTGGGATCGGGTGGTATACAGCCAATGCAATATTACTTGCCTGAAGACGAAAGCTCCTCAACAATACATACAAAAAATTGAGGACCAATTAAATATTGTCCTTGAGAAATGAGAAATGAAATAAGAGAAGATTACCAAAAGGCGGCTTAATTTATAAATATAGAATATAAAAAATAGTGAACGTTTTACAATTATAGAGTATATAAGTTTTGATGACAAAAAAAAAGTGGACATTTTATGAGTTTAGAGCAGCAGTTGAGGTGATGTTTCTAATTCTCTGAGAGATATCAATGATCCCATTATAAGTTGCAGTATGTTACTCCGGTCTTTTCGCATATCTCATTGTCCTTGATTTAGATTGCAGTATGTTCTATAGAAATGGTTGAAGAAAACCTGTGTCGATACCAGGAACAAGACCAATGCATTCGACATCACTTTTGGATTTCTTTTGCATCTTCAATACATGCATTCGACATGTTTGGGTAGCTGGTGGAATTCCGTCGTCAGTTTGAAGCAGTAGCAGCTCTCTTGGTAGGGGAGAAAGAAGAGATTCTACAAGCCGCGTTTGTAAATGGATTAAAAACAGAATTTCTCCCCCCTATTTCATTGCGGTTTTGGTTACTGCTCCCAGACCCACTGGCTCCATTTACATTTTCTTCGTTGTGAGACTGAACATTTTCTGTTGAACGTACCTCTGCTCTACCCGCCTCTTCTTCTTTCTTTCATCGTACCCATGATTGTAACTCCACCAAACACTCCCGGATGGTACCCTTTTCAACTCCCAGCTTTGTAACCTCTCTCTCAACATTATCAAGTCTAGAATCCATCCTCGTCAAGACCATTACCCAGACCACAATGCTCTAATACCACTTGATAGGACCTGACCTGCAAATCAACCAAACTACCAACAAACAATCTACACTCACAAGCCAAAATCACAAAACAGTAAGAGGACCCTGTTGTATTAACCTCAACAGAACAATACATCCATAGAATATATATATTCCAGTAGTGCTATCCTCAGTATTTAATAAGCAAACAACTCAGAAAAAGTAATGCAAAATACAACCTAGAAAAGATAATCAAAAGACTGACTTCGAGGGTCAGCCACCTCCACAAATACTGACTTCGAGGGTCAGCAGCCTCCCTTCCAATTTACTTTCTAATTCTCTGCCCTTTTCTATTTCTCTCCTCCTCTTTTTATTCTCTCCTGTCACCTCTTTGCTCTAACTGAATTCCACCTACATCCTATCATAACATGCCATCTGTCCCAACAAATATTCCTTCAACACAAATCCCAACTTCCTACATAACAAATATTCGGCAATCTTCCTCTACTTCCTACCACCACCCTTCCTGTGGTACACCAGCTTTGTTGGTTGCTCATCATTAGCACTCAATGATACTACTGACCTGTAAACACACAATATTAATGATAATATACCAGTAAACATACGATATTGTAGAACATGTTTCAATCCCAACACCTATTCCTAAAACAAACAAAAATTGGGAAACAAATTCAGCTGAAGCATTCAATATATTTGTTTAAAGCTGGACAAATTTTAGTATGCTATAAACGACTGATGATATCTTATTTCAAGTACTAAGAGTGAGCAGTGGATGTAGTTATCGTGTGAAGACATGAAGATACAATTATGCTATCAAATTTTTAATTGTCGAGCAAAATGACGAAAATCTAGATAAAGCATAGGATAAATGTCAACGAAGCAATTAGATGTTGGTATAAGCTTTAAAAAGAAATTCTTGTACTCCAGCAATACATAGTACCAGGATTAAAATTGCGGAATTATGGTGAAGTGCATTCAAATTGTATTCTGATGGAACCCAGCACCTTCACAGATCTCTACTCAACTTAAACGCAGCACACACAACTCAAATGCAACAATACAATATAACCAAGCACACATTCAGCAAGATTCCCACACCAAATCCAACCACAGCTCAGAATAATAATGGAAAATGCTATATTGATAATGGTAAAGAGTTAAGGAAACAATAGGTTGATGGAATGAAACAGTAAACAAAAACACCACTGGTCTTCGAGGGCCAGTACGTCCCACATTCAATTCATGAAACAACAAAAATGATATCCTCCTCTGTGGTACCACTACTCTTTTATTCTGACACCAAATCCTAACTAACAGGACACCTGTCTTTGGTGATTTACCCCTTTTGCCCTTGTCTTCCCTTGCTTGTCCTGCGTGAGTACCAGCTGTGTATTTCGGGTCCATCATATTCATTCATTTGGTACAGCTATCTATACACATGGAAAGAATCTTAAAAAGCATTACTGTACAAGAATCTTATAATAAAAAGACAAATGCAAATAGGTGGGTTGAAATAACACAGCATACATAAATTGACATAATTAAATGGGTTGACAAATTTGTACAGCATAAGGTGGTACAGAATCTTATAATAGCAATATTACGAAGTTACCATACAGAATCTTCAGTAAAAGTCTTGGTACACAGAACTTTGGACTGAGTCATATGTTTACACAGAATTCAGGAAACAGATAAATAGAATCCTACCATATTTTATGCTATGAGAGGATGTTTTTTGTTATTAACATTATATTTTATATAGTTTTGGATCATGGAAAACAATAATGGAAAAGAAAACAATGAATGAACGAGTGAATTATGTAACAACTTGACCTATTCAAGTTTATACTCTTATTACTATGAATTCCTCCCGAAACCGTGAAGACAGAAGTGTGAATTCCGAGGAGCCCAACTTAGGATTAAGTTGGCACACAGAAAAAAAGAATAACAAAGTTGGAAAATTTTAGAACTTATATTGTTTATTTTTAGATTCAATGGTCAAATATCTCACATTATATAGAAATCCAAAGTGAGCCTACTATCCACGGGATTATCAACTATGTTCACAGATGAACAAAATATGGTATTCACTTTAAAAAAACAAAACATTGCATGAGGCAATTCAGTAACTTAAAGGAGGATACTAATATTTCAATTAAAAAATAGAAGTTTGAAAATGAATCACGTAAGAGTTCAGCTTTTTGATAGGAAAATTCGTGTTTTAGAGTAAGTAATAAAGAAATTTATCATATAAGACTCCACAACTCCGATGAACCAAATAGTCAAAGAAAAAATTAGTTGAGCAAAGATCTTTCTGCTTTGCAAAATTTGATTCATTTTATTCAGTGAGAGTTTAAAACCAGATGTCATCCTGATAGGAGTTTGAAAGTCTTGGGTACTCGTAACCTTCCAGTCCAGAACTCACATCATTGCAGGATCAAGTTGCGATCTACTTCCATTCTCATAACCCATTTTAGTTAATTGTTTGTATTTAGTGACTGAACTAAATCCTGTGTCCACAATTAACACCCGCACCTATGCTTGTGACATCCTTAAATACCCATTAGAATTTGAAAGTTAGACCTGCTGATTAAATATCTATTGGATGTTGCTTAATGTTAGACCCCCATACATAAGGTCTATAAATCCAAGGGCAAAGGAAGGAATAGGAATAAAGAGGTGTTGGGTATGAGTTTGTTTTCAGGGATTGAGGTGTGCAATAAAAGTTGTTAGGATGGTGTAGTTTGTTATGAGTATGGACAGGTGGCTGTCAATTCTGTTACAGAAGAGAATAACTAGCTTATAAAAAGGGAGAGAGTGTGGAGAGTAGGATATCAAGTTTATAATCTGGAAATTGGGTGGGAAGTCCCCAACTCCTCGAATTGCTGGGAACTATCTGTTTTCCATTTGCATTTGTTCTGTTCTTTCATTCCGTATCCATTAATACAATCTGTCATTAGATATTACTTGTGTCAATTGCCATTGTGTGTGTGTGTTGGTTGCCGTGAGTTTCTGTGTTGCAGGAGGGTTCCAACAGTTTGGTATCAGAGCGAGGAATGGTCAAATCGAAAATGGAAGGTAGGATGGAAAATGTGGAGAAAGAAATGAAGGCTGTGCAAGAAGATATGAGTTCAGTAAAAACAGATGTGGGAAGTCTTAAGAAGTACTTGGTTGAGATGAGGGAATTGATGAGGTTAAGAGAGGAGAGGGATGAGAAACGAAACCAGGAAAAAGAGAAGTCTCACTCCAAGAACGAGAAAACAGAATCTGGGAATGGCCAAGAACAGGAACAAGAAACAAGCAGGGAAAGTGGGAAGGAAGAGAAGAAAGGCCGGAAGTTGGAACTACCGATTTTCAGTGGAGAAGATCCATTTGGTTGGACTTTTCGCGCCGATCGATATTTCACTCTCAATAAATTTGGGTCATCAGAGATGGTGGAGGCCGCGGCAGTTTGTATGGAGGGTAGAGCATTGAATTGGTACCAATGGAGGGAAGGGTGAGAACCTTTCAAAGCGTGGGATGAGTTCAAGGTTGCTCTAATCACCAGATTTCGGGCATCATTCCAAGGCTTTGCGCATGAGGCACTGGTGGCGCTGAAACAACACTTCACCGTGACTGAATATAGAGAGGAGTTTGAGTCCCATACGGCACCATTGAAGGACTTAGGGGAAGAGATATTAATGGGAGTTTTTATTAATGGGCTTAGGGAGGAAATACGGGCTGAGCTGAGAGTGTTAAGGCCCAGTTCATTGCAAGAAGTAATCGAGCAGGCCCATTGCGTGGAGGAGAAAAACTGGATCATGGATAAGAGTTGGCCCAAAACATTCAGGAAAATGTTTGGGGTAATGGTGGGAAATGGAGTAACTGCGAAAGGAGAAGGGGTATGTCGGCAGATTGATCTGGATGTGCAAGGGATTCAGATTAAGCAGGATTTCTTTCCCTTTGAGCTTGGGGGAGCTGACATTGTTTTGGGTATCACATGGTTGAGCTCATTAGGGGACGTCTGTGCTAACTGGAAGAAGTTGACTATGAGCTTTGAGGTGGATGGGATCAGATTTAGTTTACAAGGGGACCCTTCCTTGGTGAAGTCAGTTGTCTCCCTAAAGTCAATGTTACGGACCATCAACCACAATGGGGGAGGAATTATGGTGGAATGTTACTCACTGGGGAGAGTTTCACGACCACAGAGGAAGAAATCAGTCCACGGGTTCAGGCAGTTTTAGATCAGTTTAGACACCTTTTTGACCAACCCACCAAACTCCCTCCACACCGTACCCATGACCACGCCATTAACCTTAAAGAAGGAGCACCAGTCCCTAACATCCGACCTTATCGGTATCCTTATTTTCAAAAAAATGAAATTGAGAAATTGGTGGAAGAAATGTTAGCTGCCCATATTATTCAACCTAGTACCAGTCCGTTCGCCAACCCGGTGTTGTTAATTAAGAAAAATGATGGAAGTTAGAGGTTTTGCGTGAATTACAAGGCTTTCAACGACATAACAATTGCTGACAAATTCCCAATCCCCACCATTGAAGAGCTGCTGGATGAATTAGCAGGAGCAACTATTTTCTCTAAACTCGATCTTCGATCTGGATACCTATGTAATTGTTTAGAGTACCTGTGGTACATTAACAGAAGTATGTCAATAGCATTAACAATAATCTTGTAAAATAGGTGTTTGTAATTAAACAAAAATGGTTCCTGCAAATTAAACTAAAGTTACCTTTTTCGAACTTTATTACAAATGTTAGAATGTTGGAAACTCAATTCATGATAAATGTTACAAATTTATATAACTGAAACCTAATCATTGAACATTAAAAAGCAAGATTAACATAACCCATAAACATAGATAGAGATATAAGAAACGCATCAGCAATATGTGCATGTGGCAGATGTCGCCGGTTTTATTTACATGGGGACACAAAGGTAGTTCAATCATTCCACCATCCAAATTGTGTCCTCTGAAAATTTATTTCACCAAACAGCAATATGTAACACTTTAGAACTTCATGTCCACTAAGAAAAGATCTAATGGTTTCATTAACTATTGGATCATAGCAATCCACCACAAGTATCAAGAAATGCCTATGCATTCATCAGAAATATTAATAGTTATGAAAGAACTGTCTACCCACTGTCTCCTTATTTTGTTACATTCATGTAAAATAGGATTCCGTTCACTGTCAACACAAGAAAACCGTATATTTCATTCACTGTCAAGAGAAGAAAACCACCAAATGGTCGCACCACCAAATAATTACAAAATATTGTTTCAAAGGTATGCATAACCCACTTTCAAAGGTATGCAATCTAATAGATAAATGGAAAAGGATTTCACGTAATGGAAAGTGATAAACAAAGCACAGCATCCATTTCTCCTCTCGCTAAACAACTCTTAATTCGAGAAGCCAAAATCTGACAAGCAATCTAAATAGGAAAAGTTATAAATAATTAGAAAGGAAATATATACATATGGCATCGTCACCAACTATACAAACCATATATAGGCAGTAATCTAAATAGGAACTTACAGATTCAAGTGTGAGAAATTATAGTTTGAGTGCTGCACTGGTTAGTTTGTGAGAGGCGTGAGGGAGAGTGGATCATGAGAAATGTTGACTTATATAGTATGAAAAAACTCTAATGACCCCCCTAGGTAATGCCTTTTTTCTATTAACCCCCTAGGGGGTTTGGATTCTCAGAAAACGTTCGGAAGGCGATAACTTTGCGACCTAGCATCCGATCGGGGTGATTTTTTTTTTTAAACCACACGGATTTGGATGTAGAATGCAGTGGGCAAGTTCCGAAGGAGCTTGGGGGCTTGTGACGAGCCCAAAAAATGAGTTTTTCAGGTAAAAATTAAGTTTTTTCTTAAAATCAAATTTTCGGAGCTAATTTTTTCATTAAAGAAATAAATTAAATTTCGATTCCAGCAGCAAAACCATATGTGCCATATCCAAATATGGTATTGGATGTAATTTTAGGATAATCGGAGTTATTTAAAATACAAACAACTAATATGTATAATAAGGTAGGACCAATCCCAAAACTATAGAGTTGTCAGAAGTGGTTTAGAGCATCACTTAGATTTTGACTCCAAGATCAAAGGTTCAAGCTGCCGTTGTGCAAATTTTTATCATGCATGTAACTTTTTGA